>CM037840.1:24341580-24983588 GCA_021234535.1 Stichopus chloronotus
AACGTCTCCAGAATAAGCAGCATTCTTCGTAAATTTGGTATCAGGTCTCTCAAACCTTTCATCTACTTCATCCTCTTTTGTTTCACCAAACTCTGATTGAACGGCTTTAAGTTTACCGCTTAGCCTCCCGTGCTTTCCAGATTTCATACATACATTATTGGTATCTGCATTAACTAAATTACAAGTTGCTGTGCTCTGGGTTGATGTGCCCCTGCATTCACCACTTGCTGATGTGACCGTTTTCATCGCATTCTGCGTGTCAGCTTCTGCGTTGCTAGTAAGGCAACCCTTTCCAAAGAATGCTGCAGTTGGAACGCTCTTGGTAGACATGATACCCTTCATGATTCTTTGTGAGGTGGTTGATCTTGGGAAGTAAATTGGCTTTCCATGTGTGTATTTCAAGTGCTTGAACAAGTACAGTTGAATAGTAAATAGGCGGCCACACTCACTGCAGGCAAAACTTGATGCACCTGGTATTAAAAAAAAAAAAAACAATGAGGAAAACAATTCAGCTATTTGTTTCACACCAACAGGTCACAAATTTGAACAGGCTTGACAGTTATTAAAAGTCTAGTACATAGCTGCCTTGAATAAACACATACATCAACACACCTTTCACTCAGATCTCACCTATACCAGAATACTGAAATGCATTGTGTTTTCAATGAGAAATACGTATATAATATTCTCAATATTATATTGCACATATAGTCTAACAGTCTCTAAACGTAATGGTAAATTTTCATCTCTAGTGAAGATACAGGATAAAAGCATCAACGTCACCTAATGCATTTATTACAACAGCTGCTATTCTGAAATAAAAATTGAAAGGCTCCTTGTGCTTACAGATTCAGCAAATAGTTAGAAATTTACTCCAGTTGACCACAACTGATCTGTACCTGATCAAAATGGAACAGATTTTTCCTACTTAATCTGCTGCACATACATAACAAGGACAATTATCAAGTCTCATACCTGGATGTATTTTTAATCAAATTACATAAAATGCATACCTGCATCTTCCAATTTACTCCTTTTTGACTCATCTGGGAACAGTCTTTCGATTCCCAGATCTCGTGCGTAGTCTTTCCCATAGTATACTAACAGCTCTGTCCCAGCCGGAATAGGTTTGAAGGAACGGTAATATATCTGACTGAGGTACTGGAAAGCAACAAGGTTTTGTTCCTTCTCATCTCGTGCACAGTTCACAAATCTCATCCAGTTAGACTTGGCTTCATTCTTTGCATCAATGTAGTGAGATGGTTTCCCCCGTGAACAGATCTGCAAAAGACACAAATTGACCAGAAAGCCATAAGGACTTTGTGATTCCTTGCCTTGATAAAATACATTTTGAACACAGCAGTTTGAAAACTGACATCTGTTTGATTCACACTTGTAAGAAGAAGGGCTCAGAAGTGCATTTTTGTTTAGTTTCTTTAACCCAAAATATGAACCCCTTTTTGTTCTGATAAATTCTCTCATTCCTTTGTGCTGAAATGATATGATTTTTCTTGACGGTGAAGTGCCATATGATAAATTAGTGCCATGGAGATGGTAACATTAATCAACTCACAGGTACCATGTTGATACTTATTGTTGTTTGTCTTTCCAATCAAGGGAAAATGCAGTCACCCCAATCAGAATTAGAATGCCCTGGTACTCAGTCTAGCTCATGATTGGTCTATTTCGATTATGTGGTAATATTCTTGTGAATTGTGAAATTCAAGGAGAATTTCGACTTGCTTTCCCTATTGTTTGTAATAGCTATGCTCAGTGTCTTTAGAGGAGTTTGTAACAGAAGGAAATTAGCAAAACTTTGCTGCTTTTTGAAAACAAATTTTAGGGTAATATCGTGTAAACAGGGTTTTCAAGTTTTTAACCCCGTGACCCCGGATGACCTTTGACCTCCACCAAAAGCAATAGGATTCTTTCTCTCAATATGGGGCATCTATGTACCAAGTTTGAGTACTGTCCAACTTTCCCTTCTTGAGATATCGTGTAAAAAAGGTTTTCAGGTTTTGACCCGGTGACCCCAGATGACCTTTGACCGCACCAAAAACAATAGTGTTCTTCCTCTTAATATGGGGCATCTATGTACCAAGTTTGAGAACTGTCCAACTTTCCCTTCTCGAGATATCGTGTAAACAAGCAAAGCCGTCACATACACACACACCCTTACACACACACGACATCACCATCGCATAGATTCCTTGCCTGCCTTCGGCAAGGAATCAAAAATGAAGTCCAGTATCACAATCACTAATTGTACATGAAGACTAATGATCTAGAATCAACCAACAAATTATAGGAACTAGCACTTTTTTCCACTCCCAAACTATCTGCTATTGTCCCTAAAGACAATATCCCGGCCCCTCAACAATGCTGAGAATTTGGTACATGAGTAAAGACACTGACACATTTTTGTAAGGTGGTACTACTGGATGGTAGTATACTAGTTAGGACAAAATTTCCACATATTGATATGTAACAAATACTTATAATGTCAGAAATCTGTGTATTTGTCAGGAAAATGGCAGTTTGATCGTGTGCTAATACAAAGGGTTATTAATCTGTAATATAATGATGCACCACCTCTGGGTCTTTGAGCAACATTTGCAACATGATGTCCACCAGATTGGTTTTGTTAACCCCCATTGTACTGTATATATTTCATACCAAAAGTTATTTTGAAAATGTTATGTAAAATAGTGAGATGAAGACATAGCTACTTGGACTTTATTCATTTCAATGAACACATTAAACATTCTCATTCACGAAAATTCTTTACTTGATAAGTCAACATGACTTGCTTTTCATAGAAAAAATGACATTTGTTTGACTCTACATTAGCGTGAACTTAAAAGAGGCTGATAATACATGTTAAGTGTTCTCTCTAAAACCAAGTTTCACATGAAAGCAATAGTGGCATGTAATTCAACACCCTTCCATAAATCAAATGTAAGCAAGTATTACCCATTATTGCTCCAGGAAAAGTTTAATATTACTGTAGCTATGCCATAAAGCAATTAAAGAATATCTAGCTGACAGAGCACTAGATTGTGCCTCCATGACCCAAAAGTAAATGGTTAGATAAATAACCAAATGGTCAATTACACAAGGTGCACTCATGCACTTCTTTCTTCTAGTTTTCTGTTTGTACTTATTTTGAGTACCAGCACGAGGTTTCTTCTCTTGTGTACTGTGTCCATTCTTTTCTGTATGTAGGCTGAATTGTTTTTGTTTCATTACATCTGTCCGACTTCCTTAATTTACCAAATTTGTGGCATTGGTATTTTATGATTGCAGTAGAACTTGAGCCCACCAATCATCATATGCATGAAGAGTATATGTTCTCATAATAGATCGATGTGCTTAAAGCTTGGATGTTTGAAGAGAGAAAACATTGCATTTTGCTTTTGAATTAGCTGTCTATCAGGCCTTTACATTTGAAAATTGAAGGCGAGCACCCAACAGCCCTCCTAAGAGCTGCTATGGTGAGCTGTTTACATAATTTTTACTGATGTTACATGCAACAGAAAGCTTGTCAGACTCTTGTAAATGACCTTTTTCAACCATCAAGGTAAGCAGTAAATGACTCACCTCAAATTCATTTTAGGCAAGTTTAGGTACTGCTGAGCTATATATAGCTCACCTTAACAGAAAAGGCCTGGTCTATGGCATTGTACATTCAGTAAAATGCTACAAGCAGTCAGTTGTATTTGGTTCAAATACGTTCCAGGTCATTTTGTTGGTCTTCTGACAGGGAATTCCCTCACAAATAATGACATCATACAAAGTGTTGCATTGTAACTTGGTTGATCTGATATTTGCAAAGTGAATAAAAAGTATACACATGTATCTTCACCTCCCAGGCATAACCACTGCCAAAAGCATCCTCTTGCTTAACGACTTCTCCTTTGTAGGGTCCAAACCTGTACACCCTTAGAGAAAAACTTTTCAGCGAAAACTCCAAGTCCAGCCCCTGAAATTGATGTCTCTTTGATAGACAGCCCTTCTGGAATGCTCTGCCTAGCCTTCTGTCTACTTCTTAATGATACTGGATTATCTTCTATGATGCTCAGTGGATGTTTAGGGCAAGAAGCTTCGTTAAATTCCTGACAATCTTCACAAACTGTAAGAGATTAAAATAAGAAAAAACAAAGGTTAGATTCAGCTACACTTAACACACAGAAAGCTTTATCATAAAGAATTACTTTCCGTTTGATATTATTATAAGGTGAAAGTTCATACAGCTATAACAGTTCAGTGAAATAGCATATCAATAGATGGTCAGCCCAACTGATTTATGATGATTATCAAACATCTGTCATGAATTATACTAGTTTAATCAGCAAATTTCAGTCTGACACTGTGCACATATTGAGCAAAGCAGGACACTTGGTACTTAACCACATTATTAAAGCCAAGTTAATTTTATCTCAGTCTCCACTTCAATCAAAGTTATGGTTCAGGTGAGATTCCTTACATAACTACAGTAGCATGCAGTATGTTGTATATTCAGTATAGCTGGGAGCAGTGAACTGCAGACAATGAGAGCTTACGTTGTTTTAAATGTAAATGTGCAGTAGCTCTGTCATTGGGATGACCTTATATACTTGTAGGTGTAACTCACGTTACTACAAGTGCATAACATTATGCCATCTAAGACCATCAAAAGTTAATTTGCTTTTCTTTCTTTATTCACCTAATGCAGGGATGTAAGTGCAGGGTAAAAAAAAAAATACTGAAAATAGGTTGTACAAGTGAACGCCGTCCTGGGGGTGGGATATAAGGGGAGGGGGTGTCCCCCTCCCCTTTTGAAAACTTTTGCTGTCAGGAGAGAGCTGAGGTGCAAAACACACAATATACATGACGCAATAAGATACAGAAACACTGAGTAGTTTGCAGTGTTATTTTTACGTGTTTTCCATTTGAACTTCAACAAAACTTCCTCCAATGTTTTCAGATAAGTTTCCGTACTTCCAGTTGGCAAAAACGGTTGGAATACAGGGGAAATACGGAGGTATCAGCCAATTTTAAAAATACGGAATTCCGTATTAATACGGAAAACTTACATCCCTGCTAATGTTGCAAAAAGAACATTCATGAAAGATTAACCATGAAACGTTTGTCCAACAATTACAGCATTTTCCTCACTACTCACAATTGTCAAAGTTCATTAACAACAAATTCCTTATCAAAGTGTGAATACTTTTACAGACATCTGTGGCCAGGCTGCATCTTATCCTTGTTTGCCGGTATACCTAATCAGTGATGTTTGCATGTATTGAACCTCTTCACCCTGTAAACCCTCTTCATGTAAATCATTACAGCAAGTTCAAATATACACCGCAACAAACCACTAAGTAACAACAAGCTTGTTTCTTGAAAACAAAGCTATATTAAGTCATGTTTTTTCACAAAGTGAATAAACAAGCTGTTTTTTTTTTATTTCAGATTATAGTTTGTACAAGAAAAGCAACTTTTATGCCTCCTAAACCTCATTTCCCACATCCGATCATCACATTTGCTGCTGCAGTCCTATAGAAACAAGCCTTGCTTTAATTTGCATCTACTTGCAAAAGTCTTGCATGTAAATCTTGGCCATGTCTTTGTCACACTGGTCGTATCGAGCATAGCTTATGGCATCAATCCACCCAATTGAACCTGTTCTTCAATATACTTTTGACTGATACCTTAAAGACTTACACAGGGATACTTAGTGACCGTGTTATACTTTTCTAAATGAAGGTTGACTGATAAATGATGTTGCACCAGAGCATCAACTCTATCACTTAGATACCAATTAACAAGCACTGGATATTTTCATGGATGTGTATACTCCTCAGTTTTACAGCCTCTACGAGAGGTAAAAATTTCACTTGAACTTTGCATTTCCTACATTGAGTAAAAGTATCCCATACTTTTATCACAATGGGTACTGACATACTAAAAAACTAATATGATAAAAAAAAAATCATATCTATTTCTACTACAACAATTCACCTTCAATTCTTTTTATCAACATCAGTCATTTGGACCCTGACAACACAAGATCTGACACCATCTGAAAATCAAGTTTTATTTGAGCATGCACTGACAACTCTACACTCCCTCTGGAGGCTTCCTACTAACAGTGCCTTGAACTTACATTTATCTACAGTTTTTATTTATTTTCTTTTATTCCATCAAAAAAAAAACATAAGAATGTTACAAACACTAGTATCATTGGTTTAAATACAACAAGGTTTAATAAATGGTTGAAATTTTTTTTGTCATGATATAAGCCTACAATTGGTCCTGATAAAGCAAATCACTTACAAATGAAGTGATCATCATCAGGAACAACCTCTTCTTTGTAGCATACAGAAGTTTTATTCCGTTTAGGGTAGGATCTCTTCTGTTCTGTCATAGAAACTTTCCCTGTTAAAAGAAGTTTTAAGGAGAAAGAAGATGGAAGAGTATATTTCAGGGTTAGGTGAAATCTAAATACAGAAATTTTAATCCACCAAAACATATTATAATCAAGTTATTCATGTATAACCACTTTATCATCAAAAGCAGACACAATGTACATACCACTCATATCTGTCATGGTAAAGCTTTCCAAGCCTTACTCCGCTAAAACTATGATTTCAGTACAAGTGCTTTTATATTAATGAAGCTAATATCACAAGACAGGAATTCTACAAGTGCTCTCACATTTGCTTGTAAGTAGTTGTATGCAGGTCCCTCTTATATTGATCCATCTAGAAATCTAGTTCTATGCATTCATGGTCCACACTAAATTATCAAGATTAGAAGACTACGGATGGAGCCTGGAGATAAAGCAGACCACGTGCAGGAGATCAAAATGATGCATGTGAAAGCTGAGTAAATAAAATTTACTCAAGTTCACAGTGACCCCTGATGAAATGTGCATGTATTCATTGCAATTTGATATGAAAACTGATCTTTCTGCAGCCACTTAGACTTATTTCTTTGTAGATCACCCACCTGAGGTCTGATTTCACACAGAAAAGGAAGTACAAACAGAATGCACAAATGCATTGTGGTTTTGATGATCCAATTATGAGCATTATTTTCTGAATCTGACATTATAGCATTCATGTGGCTCAAAGGCTACCTATGCTTTATACTGAAATATGAGAACTGTACAAGCTTCCTTTCTTGAGATCATGTCTACAAGGTTCTCACAATTTGACCCTTGTTGACATCAAAGGACTCTTGATCTCCTCTGAAGACCAACTGGTTCTTGTACTCAATGAGATATAACTACATACTGCATATGACATACGTCAAAGCTTCCATTCTTTACATATGACATTAACAAGACTTTCATTGTGTGACCCTGTTGACCTAAAATGAGCTTTGACCTTCACCTAAGACAATAAAATTCTTGTATACTCAATGAGATATACCTGTGGATTTAATGGGAGATCTGTCCACGTTTTCCTTCTTGAAATGTAGTGCTTACAAGGTTTTCACAGTTTGACCCTTGCTGACCTCAAATGGGTCCTTTGACTTACACCAAAATCAGCAGAGATGTTGTAATCAATGTGGTACAGCAACATCCCACATATGACATTTGTCCAAGCTTCCCTCCTTGAGATATCATGTTTACAAGGTTTTCACAATTTGACTCCTGTTGACCTCAAATGACCTTTGACCTGCTCCAAAATCAATAGAGGTTTAGCCCTCAATGTGATACACCTACATATTTAAAGATGAGATGTGTGCAAGGTTCTCTTCTTGTGATATCATGTTTACAAGGTTTTCACAATTTGACCCCTGTTGATCTTTGACACCCACCAAAACCAATAGAGATCCTGTACTCATTTTTGGACACCTACATACCAATATGAAGGTTTTCCAAGCTTCGCTTCTTGAGATATCGTGTTCACAAGGTTTTCACAATTTGACTTCTGTTGACCCTAAATGACCTTTGACCTCCATTAGAAACAATAGGGTTCTTGTACTCAATGTGGTACACCAATGCACTAAATACTAGATCTGTCCAAGCTGGCTTTCCAATTAAGATCTTGAGATATCGTGTTAACAAGGTAGGCATCACAAACACACACACACCTTTTGCATGATTTCAAAGGTTTTGATTTTATCAAAACCAAAAACAGAACTTCTTTTAACCTCAAGCGGGTGATCAAATTTATCCAAATCACATTGATCACACTTAACTGTGAATGACCACATGTGAACTTAGTGGCCATACACTCAGGCACTGACTTGATAGGCCAAACTAGTCGAATCACTGGATAGGATGATAGCTTGCTAATTTCATTGCACTGGATAACCAATGACCCAGTCAGTTGTGAGAAGGATTCAGTTTCGGAAAGAGCAGAACAGCCATGATGACATGCATCCTGTCACATGCTTACAGACTTAAGTATGCACTGACGATCAAGAAAAATAGTCCTCTCCCAGGGAGTTCTGCTTACTGTAGATGTCTGGAATGTTTCCAGAGTTAAGAACAATCGATGACCTTTGTTCATATCAACCTGGTGTAGTACTACATTCTACTGCAAGAATTAGTCTTACATACCATACAAATATACAAATTAAAAGCTTATATTTACTCAGGTAGAAGAAAACTATGTTTCAATTAAGGTCCCTTTCAGTAACTTGCTCAACAATATTCTTTTATGGATATGCATATGTGCACAACAGGTCTGTAGGTCTACTTGCCACTGTAGTAAAAATGTAGGAGATACTTAATACCCCATACTCAGGTAAATAGACCTCAGAAGGGACTTTTAAATGAAATGACTGAATAGCCTTTACTGAATAAGATTAGCAGGTGTCTATATATTCAAGACAGTTTGAGGTTGGCTTAGGTGAAAGTTATACCAGAAATTTCCCACAATGTCTCATGAAAGAATAACAACTTCTTTATCAACCAAAATAGGCCAGAAGGCAGATAATCCCTAATTTACTACAAAGTTACTAGTTTAATTAAGATCATTAAGAGGGAACTTTCTTTTTCATTGTTGGAATGACTTTAAATTATGAAACCACAAATAAGTGCAGGTTGGTCAATTTCTCAAAGTTCCATTCGAATACAATGAGTTAATGTGTCCAAGTACCTTTAGAATTCTTTCTCTTCTTTCCAGCTTGCTTTGACTTCCCATCAAGGTCTCCCACAGTGTCCTCTTTGGTATCATGATCAACTGAAGATGCTGAGGGAAGCTGTAATGTAATAGAACCATCGGTCATTCATGATGAAACTGTCTCTCTTGAAGTCTGTTACATTCACGTTCATTCTCTGCATGATTACATATTATCACTTCAGGGAATAGAAGCACACTGCAACCTTAACATCTTACACAATTGTTAAAGGAGGTTTCTGCTCAATGGCACATTTGTTAATTCATTACTGCATCTCTGCATTGAGGGCCAATTAATGCCAAAAGACCAGAGGGCACTGATCAGGTGACAAGTCTGACATCTGGCCATACCCCACACCGCCTTTGATATGGTGAGCTATCTATGTAGAGATTTTCAGAAGAACAGACACTGCATGCTAGCTATATTCATTGGTATTCCTTATGAAATATACGATACTGGTAGGGATGACAGTAAGAGTTTGTTTAGTAATTAACAAAATAGGAAACAGTGTATACAGAAGACAATTGTATATTTGTCAAGAAAGACTACAATAACCAAACCAGTTGTAAGAGTGTTTGTGTTGACGTTCTTGATCAAAATTCATATCTCATTTAATTAAACACCCTCTCCTAACCCTTCAACATTGCACCAACAATCTTTATTCTTCATAAAATTGGCTACCTGGGAGGTTAGGCTCTACTATTATAACAGTTTAAAGGAGTAAAAATTTCATGCACTTTGGATACAAATATCCTAAAGAGATACAAAGAGTAACATGTTTACTATGCAGATGCCCTGAGACAATTTTTTAACATGTCACTGCATCTTATAGTGTGGAACAAAGACAAAATAAAAAGTTTGACCTTTTAATTCCTGGGTAAAAATGTCAACACTTCTTGTAGCAGCTAGAGCAAAGCAACTTTGGATGGATGTGCTGATATGTATGTATCACACTCTGATACATTGTCTGGTATAAATGAAAACTGTCATGCAAATTCAAACATTCAAATAAATTTCTAAGCATAACATATAAACCTTGGTAAAAATTTAACCTAATTATGCAAATTAGAATGGTCAATAAATAGAACAATCAAGTGATTTTGATTTTAATTTTAAAATGCTCCCAAGAGCACCATACACACCTGCTGCTGAGTCTTACAATTTGCTTGCCTCCTCTGTGATACCAGGTGACCTTTGTTTTTATCTGGTGGAATACAAACAGATGAAGTTAGAACAAAGAATATTAATGAATTGTTGGCATGATTTGTACTATATGAAGGCTCCTTTTCAGTGATACCTAAAATCAACTTATCAAATCAGTTCTAGAGACTTTTGGTCGGCTTGAAATGAGGAAAGTTTATTTGATTTGCTGTATACAGGGGTGGGGAGGGACAAATGTAGAAGGCAATCAATTTCAATAGTTTTAACTTAACATTGATTTCTATAATTTCTTCATTATTGTTTTATCTCAAATTTGCCAAATTCTTTCACTATCATGGTACATGAGACATTTTTTAATCTGGAACAGCATTTACAGCAACAAACGAAATTAGAGAAATAGCCTTCAGCAGGTCTTGAATTTTTAGATTTTCCACATGTGCTAGAAACAACACTCCTCAGGAAATTAAGGACAACGTTAGGTGTGCTGTTTTATTAAATGTTGACAGATATCTTGAGTTCTCATTCCTTACATATGTGTGCAAATATCTCCACTCCTAACGTACAGTGATTTGAGAAAATAAAGTGAAGGTGTGCAATCACACTCACATGCCTAAAATTCAAGGATTGCTTTAAACTTGTTACAGAGGATAAAAGATGCCTAACATTCATGATGAATGCAAGTAGTTTTTAAATTCACCTCTCAAGGTCTCTTAAGTGAACATGTGTAATGTTTTAACTATGAAACTTACAGTTGCAATTGAATCAAACAGTTCACATACTGACAGTGTCGCACATGAAGACAACAGAAATGCACAGAACCATGCCACTTGTGTCCCACTATCCCACTTAAGAATTTCACACATGTACGGGAATATTCTATCGTTACAAGGATCCTATATCTGACATTCTAGTGTCCTCTTTTAGACCAGTATGTCATGTTTGGTGTTCTACCCTGGTTCCCCTTAAAAATGAAAACAAGTTGAGCAAGATTTTCAGAGAATTCAATGTATTGTATTGAAGAAATATAATGCTCAGAAAATTGGAAATTTCTCTAAAACTAAGACCCAAATGGGTTCCCTCTGACTGGGTTCTCAATTAGGAAAGGGCCTAAAAAATTCCAAGCAATTGGGACAATATAAAAATGTAGTCCCATACATGAAACTTTTCCCCACTTGTAGGGTCAGATAGCGCTGGGGATCAGTGTCCCTGTATTGATTCCTTAAGATGATGAACAAACCTACAATCTCGGGCAAAATTGTTGGGGCACTTTATTGCAAATATAATGATGAATTTTGGAGGAGAGGATAACATGAAACCCCATGCCGCTTTCCAATGTTGCGCTATAGCAGTGAATGTACACTTTGAACAGCAATCCTATAGCCAACACTGAACGGGGGAGTGGAGTGTCCCAAGGTATTTTGTCAAGACTGTAGCTACATTACAGTACCTTGATGCAGAGGTGCACTGGTTGTTACTTTCTTATTAGGACGCCAATCATCATCGTCATCATCATCACTGTCGTCAAGCAGTCTCTTCCTACATGGTTTCCTCTTATGAAGCATAAAATCTGGCATTGGTACATTAAGTCCTTGTAGCGAATGGACGGAAAAAAAATTAATCCATAAAGTACAAAATGACGATCATCCAATCAGGGCACGTCTTTACATTGCATGGGACCAAATAAAGTCCCTTGCGATTGACATCTGATTATGTATCAATCCTGTTTACTCACTAATAACAAACATGTATACTTTCAGGTAAGCTTGAGATAATGCCAATGCAAGGCAGGTGGCAGCAGTGCAAATCAAAGATTCAGTCACCCACAGTTTCAGCAGAGTTACCAGACATAGAAGATCAGGAATGGGAGGACATAGAAGTCATCTGCCCTGCCTCCACCGAGGTTCCTAAGGTTAATGTAAAAGCAGTCTTCGACACAAGTAATTTTTTGAAAATGTTCACTTGTCAAATTCAGCTTCTCTTACTTTCATCTGCTCTTACCGATTTGGATCATCATTTCATAGTTCCTCTTCATGTTCTGCATCCTGAGTTTCTCGTAATTTGATAAATCTCTCCATCCTTGAGTGGTGAAGAACTGTCTGAGATCTTCATATTCTTTGTCATTCTTAGATGCCATAATCCTGCTTCAACCTTTACTCTGCTGGAAACAAATATCATAATATGTACAGTAAATAAACATTGCATACAGTTTTCAGTCATTTATAGGTGCAGAAACTCTCCTGACTGATATTCTGGCAGCTATCTCACGAGAAGAAACACAAAGAAGTCTTTTGGCTTGTCACTCTTGTGTAAGAAATACCAGAATCTTTATACTTTTCTTTGAAAGTGGTCTAATGCGGATGGGTACAAGGCCCATAGATCTGGATCATTCCATAGTAAGGGGTATACTGAGCTTGTGTATTTTGCCTTGATGATATACTGTGAGAAATGTCAGTGCGGTAACTATACATGGTTGGTAATTTTATAGTTTCAGCATACCATACTTGGAGGAGCAGAGAGATAATGATGACAATTTTATCAATGTCCAACTCCTGAGGGTGTTTCAAGGAGAATTTGGGGCTAACTATACCCTCTTGTTTACCTTTAGGCCTAAGTGTGACATTTGATGTGGAGTAAATTTAAGATGAAAATAAGTTCTATTGAAGATGTGAGTGATGCAACATGAGGTGATGCACAAAATGAATGTTAAATGAAGAGCAGACATTTTCTGGTGCAAAAAGACCTCCAAACTTCATATAAAGCAATTTGAAGCAGAATCTCAAGGTTTCATCTGTCCTCTGAATATTACTGTAGATCTAACTGAGTTGATATTTTAACAATAAGAAATAAAATTCAGATCTAAAATTACAGTGCAACACTTAATCATTGTTGCACATGAAGTACAACAATTTGAAGTATGCAAGTCAGCATATTTAATGTAGTGCATGTAACTGGAGACCAAACAACAATGCAAAATGCCCTTTCAACATAGATGCAAACTTGAAGTTCATATATTTCCCTTTAATTTATTATCACTAATTAAAGTTTGTCATGGTATAACATCACACTGTGACAATCCATTAACTTGCATACACAATTGTCATGGTATAACAGTAAATACTGATAGTTTTCCGATAATTCCTTTAAAAGACAACAAATTTTTGGGAGAACATCAGTACCCTTCAGAGTTCAGACATATTTATCTATTTCCTTTTAAATAATAATCATTAATTAACATTTGTCATGGCAAACAATACTGTGACATTCTACTCGAAGTTACGACTGTGCTGTATAAGTATTCAGCAGACCCTCTTCCAAGCTCAATTACATATGTTTTGCCTATCGACGTGACACCTGATACCCCCTGCCATGCAGCTCAAGAAAGCACAGACATTGGGCTGACACACATGAACTTCTTTATGTGATCGATGTTTAATTGACCATTTGGATCATCACAGCGTGAGGCGATAAGACCACCCTAAGGCAATGAGGGTTTGCAACAAGTTGAACCTCACTAAAGCAATAGAGAGGTGAGGTTGGAGTGACTCTCATTTTAGCATAAGATTTATTTTGTTTGTTTGTTTATTCAGTTGATTTCCATATCAACAATATAAAACATGAGGTTCCAAAATCAACATAAAAAGTCAAAATAAAATAAACAATTAACGGTCATACAAAACAGAATTACAAGAAGGAAAAGGAGAGAGAAGTTAAGAAAAACTTGTATGAATCTCTCCTCTAAATCAGTTATAAAAATGTTCAATTTTCAGGGCAACTTATCTCCATCAAAATAACTCAAATAAATTTTGCAGTGCTACTAATCGTAAAATCAAAACAGTTGTCTATACTTATCTTTGAATTCTAATTTTAAATTCAGTTAAATATAAGTTCACTTTTTGAGATCCTAAGGTCAGTATTAAGATTATTTCATAATTTTACACCACAAACAGAAATGCTCATAGCTTTCAAGGTTGTACAGACAGATATTTGGTAAAAATCTTCTTTACATCGAGTACGTGATTTACTTTCATTTTTAATAAACAGTCTTTGAATGTTTGGAGGTAACGTTTCATTTTAAGCATTAGACAGTAATAGGGCTGTTTTAAATCTCACAAGATCTTCTATCTTTCAAATATTCACAGCAATAAAAATTCATTTGTGTGGTCATTAAATTTAGCTTTATATCCCAATCTGATAGCTTTCTTCTGCATTACAAAGACTGAGTGAATATTACTTTTGTAGTATTTCCCCATACTTCTAAACAATAATAGTTGATGTTGTAGCGACTTCATCCAGAAGTCATAGATTGGAAGCCTGCCCTCACTTCCGGTGTCCACTTGGCAAACAAATTCTTCCAAATTCTCAGAAAAGTTTTCTTGCCAAGTTTTGTATGAACATCCCTTTGTTTCGGTGGATGACTAATTATGCATCAGCCGAAACCTCTTACTTGACACGAGGAGATGAACAAAGAACTCTTATCACTCTGCGTCCTACTTCTCAACGATTAGGCACGAGCCTCCATCTCTAGTGAGAGTAGCGAATTTTTATTAAATACCTGATTATTGACGCCAATAATCCTCGCATATTCATCTTCATATTTTTACCCCAATTTCACTTTATATACTTCCCGGAGAACTCTTTCAACTTCCTTAGCAAAGCCACGTGGTTCGCGACAGGAAAGCGAAAAGTTCTTTACAGCATCACTTAATTAATTCGCCGATTTATATATTTTACTTGTATTTTTACAATTTGGAATATCGACCAGGACCTGAATATATTGACCACGGATTTAGCCAGAGCGATTGTTTGTAAAAGGACTTTAGATTTGTTTTTGGTGAGTACACTTCTGATTTCCTTATTCGATCTGTATAGTTGCCCCCATACTCACCTAAAATGTAAGGGAAAACCAAAGAGTTGTAAAGAATCTTCATTAAATTGGCAGCCAAGAAAAGGGTGGAATTAAACTCTTTGTGCAAATGCTGCAATCCCTTTCATGGTATGGCACACTGTGTGGTACATTTCATGCAATCAAAAGCTTTTCAGGTTGTGGGAGAATAATGTGAACAAACTATTTTCAGTTGTTTAGTAGACATTAGTTCAGCGAACATTGAAAGTTAAACTATTACCAAAAGGGTAACTTCACAGCGACTTCACCATGAAGAGATCCCTTCACCGCAAGACTTTTCAGTACTTCACTTTTCCAGCAACTTCACCAAAACTTCGCAACAGAGGGAAAATTACTTCACAGGAAGGGGGCTCTTATGATTAGTTGCCGCTTAATCACAGCAACGAAACAATTAGTTTGTGAGAAGGCCCATTCACTGTGAACACTTCACATGAAAGAAATTTGCTTCGTGAGATTTTCTCTTCCGACTATAGCACCAAACACTTCACCAGAAGTTCCCACCTTTTTACAACTGACCTCCACTAACTTTACTTCTGCATTCTAAAAATTTGATACTCCAGTGGGAGGGAGATTTGAAATTCCCACACAAGTAAATTTGTGTGCATGCCTGTCAGTTTAATACAATCTTCACAAGTACTAGGCATGCTACAATAGGTTTACAGATGGTCTGTGCAACTGCATATATGTACTGCAAAGAGTTCATTGGACATATTTTCCACAGTTACCATTACAGGAGAAACTGCTAAGCTGTTAGTTCTCAGAACTGAACTTTCCAATCAGGAAACTTTCAAATTTCAGAGAGGGAATGGTATTCTGAATTGCCTACTAGTAGATATTGCTACTGTGTGAGGAGGAAGAGAGAGTAATTTTAAAATACCCTGCAATTTTGAAGGTCAACCTTTGGTTGCGGTTGTGGAGTCCAAGTGGGATGAGAGGATACTGCATCTCAGAAACTTGTCTTTATGTATTTTAAATCTTTCTATTTGTGCTTTGAAAATGTGTCACACTGAGATACTATACAAAGATTTGAACCAGATCTTTGGTCCTAATCAGTAATGCGCGCCCTCTATTGGTTGATTGTGTGAATAATTTGTTTGCTAGATCTTTTCAAGTAAAGTTGTAGTCACATTAATTATTTTTGAGTGGAGTCGGAGTCGCAGTGTGGACCCAAAGTTGGAGTCGAGGTGAGGACACAAGTTTTTTTTTCTTGAGAATGACTTTTTTTTCTTGAGAATGACTTTTTTTTCTGAGAACGATGCACGATCATTGTATGGATCTATTATCACTCAAATTTGTGACAAATTTTGTTATCAATAATTCCATAAATGGGTTCGTGTTCATTTCAGCTAATGAAATTTCATAACTAGGGGGTTTTATTTTGTCTTCTCTCCTTAGTTTTTAACATTTTCATTAAAATTTGTATTTTGTTTTTGAAGTTTGAGTGTATTTCCTTGGTTAATTTTGACTAAAATTAATCTTGCCAGTGTAAGGACCTTTATGGGTTTATTCTTTTCTCTGTATGGCTGCCTTAATCTTTCACATGAAAAACTACTGTATTCGTTTTCAAAATTTGGTTAAACTTGTAATAATACTATTGAAATTTGCGATGATATTTTTACACTTAATCTTGATTTCAAATTAATCTTGAATGTATTTTTAAGGGTTTATTCCTTTGTCTGCATGACTTTTTAAGGGTTTATTCTTTTTTCTGCATGACTTCATTGCTCTTTCCTACCACAAGCTTCTTGTATTTCTGGTCTGCGACTCTTGGAATTCGCACTAATACTTCTACAGTTAAGGATTTTAAATTCATCTTGAATGTATTTTTAACTGTTTATTCACTTTTCTGCATGGCTTCATTGCTCTGCGGCATCACATTGGCAAGCTTCTTATTTCTCTTCTGCGGCTCCGAGTCCACTTGGAAACAGCATATTCAACCTATATGGTACGGTACACAGCTTGCAGCAGTATTGCTGTACATCAGTCAACTGTGACTCCGACTCCACTTAATAAACAGACCTTCTGCAAGACAGGGTCCTCTAAACTTGTACCGAGGAGGAGATCTGCACTTAGTTCTCTGTGTACTGTTATAGGCCTACAGTTTTGAACAAAACTGTGGCTAGCATGTCCTTTGAATTTCTTTTTTATAGTAACATGTACTTTAATTTTTCTTTTTCTGCCTGAGTGAAAAAAACCAGTTCATTGTGAGAGCTGTATAGTGTTTATCAAAAACAGTTTGACCATGTCATATGACTACATAGTTTGTCACAGCTCTAACTCTCTGTGTAAAACTGTTTGTTGAATCTTGCTTCAGTACATTGTGTTGACTTAACTATTATCTATCTAACTGTGATCTTTTTACATGATTTTAGCTCATGTGGTTTGTATAAATGTAGCTTTGAGATTAAACCTATTAAGTCTGAACTTAATGAAGCATACGCAAATAAACGCATGTGAACTGTACATTAATATTCTAGCTTAGAGTGCAAACTGTAGGGGTATTTCAAATTGGTATCCATGAAAAAATATCCCATTGGATGAAGCATTATTCAGTAACAGTGACATATTACAGCAGTGCACACGAACACTAAGTACATGTAAATGTTTGAGAATTAGCTTGTAGCTAATTTAAGCTTGACTTTGACTATATACATATGCTGACTCAATGTGTGCTCCTATGAAGAGATCACAGTTTATCACTTGCTTTCAATACAGGCTTTCAATAGGTGTTTTATAACATACTGTAGACAAATGCTACAAGTTTGTCCAATGCTGATTTAACGTTGCTACCATGTCCACTTGCCTGAATGACATGACTCATCTACAGCAGAGCCTACAGTATCTCTAGAATTTAAATCTTGCCAGCTCTTAAAAAGTCACATAAGCCTAGCTGGGCCCTATGTGACATGGTATTGCACACTTAAAGGCTGTATTGCATCACCCTAAGCTATATTTTTACCTCCCTGAAAGGAAAATTCTCAACTCATGGTTCTAAGTTACAGTACTCTTAGATTGCCAGCAAATTTGAAAGATGCAGAGCAGCTCGTACTACACAGCGTACACAGGGATCCATTGTTTTGATTACACATGTGGAGGAATGTAAGACAAGCTGAGGGAGGGACTATAGAGGTAGGTGGTTGGGAGAATTGAAACTGTCTGGGGTGATGCATTACAGCCTTTAAGATTGCCTACTGAGAGAATGGGTGTCAATGGTAAGGATTGACATAAGTTCAACTCCCAAAAGGGTGTGGTAAGTGATTGCATCAGCCAGGCCTACATAGACCTGGGCAAGGCTTTCATAGCTTCGATACAGCTTTTGTACCCTCCTAGCTGGCATACTGTAGGCTACATCCTAAAAAAGGTCACCACTTAATTTAAATAAATAACATGAAACTGGGAACACTACAATGAAGAGCAATCTTTTTAATTAAGCAATCTAATCCTTAATTGATGGGATAGCCACTGCCATTAAGAGTTCAACCATGCCACTTGAATTAAATGTACATACTGGGCTAGCTATTCACTGAATTACAGTGCTGATAAAGTGAACTGATAATAACTGCACTGAAATAAGGGTTCACACCTAAGATACACTTAAGCCTAGTTATACATGAATATTCATACATGCATTGTATTTGCATAGGTAGGGCCAAATATATTAAGAAATGCATTTTTAGAGGCTAATTAAAGTTAAGAGTTTAGTTAATAGAATATTTTGTGCAGAAATTACACACTTGACACATGTACATTCAGTACAGAAGGTGTGGAGTTCATTTATTTTAGCTGTTGGGTAATAACGTCAAGGAGTTCTACTCATATTGTTATATCCAGATGAACGTTGCATTTAAAAGAGTGTGATCCAAAGAATCCATCAGTGCACTTCACAATACTTGTTTTCCTTACAACAAATGTTAGGACAAGCATGTACAATGAATGGTTTTTGTTATTAGGCTACATGGCAATGGGACTCTTAGTCTGAGTAAGTGCTTGAATGAAGAGCTGGATAACAGAGAAGCATTACAAAAACATAAAAAGGAACCCCTTAATTGTACCATATGGCACTGAAAAAGAGCAATGTCTTTGATGCAATTCTTTTTATTTAAGTAAATCCTACTAATCAGAACAGAGTTTCAGAGATGAGTTAAGTGCATAGCTACTTATATGGAACAATCATCCTTAAAAACTTAAAAAAATAAAGATACAGCACAACAACAATCACACAGTATATATATAAATATAGCACCCTCCAAGGTAGTGATGTATAGCATGGGCCACATGTACACTACAGGTGAATCCATATGGGGACCATGTGATTTTGCACCAAAGATCTGTGAGAGGCCTCTTGCATGATGCTGAAACTAAAATTTCAAATGCGCAGCTTGGCCTTAAAGGACTGTAATTTTATGATGCAAAGTGACCACACAAGTGTGGAGAAAGCAGGCAGTTGCCTATAAACTATTACAACTTCACATATGGGTGACCAAGCAAACAAATTTGGATCACATTTGGTACATTTCTTTTTAAAAAAAAAAAAAAGAGGTCAGACGGAAAAACTTGGATTATACATTCTTGGACAAAAAACCCCATCTTACTGTGCCACCAACTTTATTCACTCAGCCACAGCAAAATGAAATGCCTTTGAAATTCTGAAAGTTGATGGGAAGGAAGGAGGGGGGGGGGGGTGCTTGCAGAAGTAGGAAATTAAAAAAAAAAAAGTTTTCAAGAGCACTTGTGAATTCTATCATCCATTCCCCTTGTCTATACTGGCAAAAGTATGATTGAAATTGGATTTATCTCTACTAGGTTTGGATTGACTTGGAGTTAAAAGTTTGGAATATTGGTTTCTTGTAACACAGTTATATGTGGTGAAAAAAACTTTTTAAATATCTGAAGTTTATGTACTAATTTTTGACATGAAATATGCCATCCTATTGATAATGATCTATCTTAAGCTTTGCAATATATTGGACAACATATAAAATGTGGGTGCATAGGCTAAACACTTTGGATGAAAAATTGTTTGAAACTCTTAAACCATACAGGAAGGATTGTCAATTAGTTCAGTAGCACATGTGTAGGTTAGGCTCTTACAGTACATGTTACACTATATACATTTACATGGTAGGCAACAGCAAAAGTCCCAAGACCTCTTTATGGAGAAAAACACCTAGCAAGATAAAACCTTCCAATTGAAGTTCGTGAAAATATTGCATATTGTTAGGTTATGGTCTTTTGCATGTGTCAAAAAAATGTTTTTGGAAATCTTGACTGACTGATCATGAACTACTTTCTAAACTACTTTCGTTAGTTTTGACAATCCATGTCCAAGTTGCTCCCCTAAAGGCTTTCTTTCTACAGCACACACAGTATGTGCAGAGAGCAATACTGGTTTGTGAGATATCCAATCAAGTTCTTTTTGAGATTGAAATTCCTTACTTTCAGGAGTCAAAAAATTGCATTCATTACAAAAATGTCAGTGAAATAATTTCAATAATTGGCTTCATATTCAAGTCATTTTTAATGTACACGGTTCTCGCTCCGATCGAGGTAAGTTTGAAAGCATGTCATGCTGAAATAGTTTTCGTGTTTATGCATAATGCTGGACTGTTCGTGGCTAATTAGCTTTTGTGTGGAAACCCCTTAAAAAATGTTAGATTTTTGCCGCTTGCAAGCATGCTACGAAACTTGGAGAAAACCGAGTTGCTTAGAAACAGGAAAAATAAAAACCGAAATAAAAAAGTTAATTTTTTTAGAAGGCCCTAACAGAGGCTGAAGCCTAGGGAACGAGACCCCGCCTACCATACGTACTTGCAAACTTCAAGTGTGACTGGTTAATGAAAATAGGGGGAAATATGATTAGTATACCACTATATGGAATTGTAAACGATAGTTTCCAAGCTTTCAGTCATGATACATTGAAGGCGTGCACGTGGTCTACCAGATTCTCGATAAAATCGAGTACCGCACTGAACAGGGTTTGCTACATATAGTGTAACTGTAAGGGGCTAGAGATCGGAAAAATTCTTTGAACCGATGATAAAAAGATTTGCTCTCAATTTTAGGAGCAGTTACTCCCAATAATAATTACCCAACAAAATCAATAAAGATATTGCCAGATTTCTTCATGTTTATGGGTACAGTAGATCAGCTTCTCTGACAAGTTCATTTTCTGTTTTGTTTAACATAGCCTACGGATAGGAATCTAAAAATTTCTATCAAGTGATAACTTGGGGGGGGGGGGGGGCATTTGTCCCAGTCTTGCAGATTTACCACTAAGCAACATTTTGGTTACCAGCAGGAAGACCAAGCAGATGTGTTTTGGTGAAATTCAGTAGTCCAACAGAAATGCTAGTGGCCTTGAACAATCACTAATTTTGCACCCTGTTGGATGCCTCTTTAATCACCTTTCCATGTTGCTATGCTTTCATTGTCTTTGACTTTGAGAGTTTCACCACCTTTAGGTGCACAAAATATGGGAACAAAAAACTGCCAACAGGTTGATGAGACATTCAGATGGTTGTATCCTCAAGCGTTTCCGAACCAACTGAAAACTTCTACTCGAACAAAGTAAGAAAAACCTTAAAAAAAAGTAAGTGGTTTGAAGAACTGAAACTGTCTTGGGGATTATTTTTTGTCTTTGAATGATTTTTCTTTTAAGTGATTTTGTTACCGTGTAGCTTATCTAATTAGGCACAGGCCTAGCACCAAGAACGCTAGACCTAATGTTAGGCCTAGGCCTTACCTAACGCTATTATGGCTAGTCCATCTCCTTAACGTGCAATTCAAATAGTGTATTCGACACTGAGCCTAAGTTTGACCCTACATTACAATCAGTAATTAGCCTAAGTTAGGCTACGGCCTAAGTTAGACATGGCTATGTTACTATGTTAGGTATAACTGGACAGTTAGGCCTAAGTTCCTACCTGGCTAATAATCTGGATGACAATTTAAACAGCAGTTTACTTGTAGGCAGCTTAATTGGCTAACGTACTTGCTTGTTCGTCTACACCTGCAAACTTCAAAAATTTGCAACTTCACTCTTTCGATAAATGCTACTGTACAAATGGTGAATGTCTCAGCTGAACTTCTGCTGTGCGCGCATGCAGTCACAATATACGGATCTAGTGTACGTACGTACGTTGGCATGGCGCTGTATTGGGCAAGATCAGACACTACTTGTCAGACTCTCAGGTACGGTACGTACGGTAAGCTAATTAAGTGTACGTCAGCGTCATAACTTCAGGTTTGCGTTGCTCCCGCGCTTTTGGAGATAATCAGACGGTAGCCTATGCGATGGTTTACGAATGGCGAAGTCAATTTTTTTCAACAAAATTTAAAATTGTTTTTAAATCAGGGTTTGCTGTCAGTGATGACTACAACAACAATCTAGATCTACTTGACCGGCTTGTTCTTTCATAATATCAGTCAGAAGTATAATAAGGTAAAGAAAAAAAAGAAAGAAAAAAGATGCCATCATGTCGGAATTAGACGTGTGGGTTCTTTAATTTCCAAGCGGTTGAGTCGTCCATTTTAATTGGCTAGATATGTGCCCCTCCTGCATTCGCCTCAAGGAAAAAAAAAAACAAAAAACGATCAGACTGAATGACTAGTAGGGTGGGGGGGGGGGGAGAGGGTGGTTCGTTCTCTTTTGTTCTTCTCTTTATAGGCTTACTCTTGTGTGTTTCTGTGTTATTCTCTTTTTTTCTTCTCATCTGTGCCTTGTCTTAGCATTTTCTGGGGCCCGGAGTAATGACTTTCATACAAATAGTGGGCTTAGTATTATCCAAAACCGGAAGATTTGTTTGGTTTTAAGGTAAAAGAAGGCAGTGTTTCCCGCCTTATTCGTAGGTAACACAAACAAGGTGCAAGGATTTTTATTTGTTAGGTAATCATTAGCGTTATATACTTGTTTGTTATGCGAGATGCTAAAGAATATGCTAAAGAACACATAAAGATATGATTCAGTTTATGAATTAATAGGTTTTCAGTTTACGAGTTTGTGAATTAATACGAAAATGGCTGAGTTTGTCAGAATCACGAATGGACGCTTACGAAGCGCAACATATCGGATTGATACTAGGCTTACACCTTCATAGAAATAACATGAAGACTGTGAATATGATTTTCGACTGCAATTTGGGGTATATTTATATTCAAAACTTTTTTTTCTGATATGCTCCGTTGGCAACCGTAGTGATGGCGATCAGCTTAGATAGTCTTCCCAATTCTAAGCAGCTGGTATGTAGACCTAAGTGATGACGCCACTCACCCTCTTTCCCAACAAATGCCCCACTCCTAAAACCAGTTGTGGAGGAAAAATGGGGGCTCGGCCTTGGTGATGAGGCCCAATAAAATGTGGGCCGGTGACTAAAGATGCATAATTCCTCAGGATTCTTATATCATCCCTGACCAAGGTGTATCATCATTTTTCATGTATAGTTTTACGTTTTGCCCTGTACGTAAGAATCACATTTTTTGCCAATTGGAATCACTCTACCCCCTCCCCGAGGTACGCCCCTGTTTCTTTAGGGTTGAGTACTTGGGGAGTGGTACGGGGAAAAGGAGGGACAAAATGTTCCTGGAAATGACTACTCTGGTCAGGAAAGATTGAAGTCACGCAAAAATGTATATTCAGTGTAACATCGACGGTAATTAATTACTGCTAACGCTAGCTGCTTGCATTTTGTTCTTTCAGTGACAGATTTAATAGCAGAGTTTATTGGAAGTTGATGAAGAGATGTCGTGAATGAAAGTCTCATATCTAAAAGTATGATTTTATCATATTTTAAGGCAATTGGGAATAGAAAGGATGTCCAATTACTATGGCTGGTATATGGCTGCACGTATTTTCAACAATGCAATGTTGGCACCCTGCAGTGTGAACTATTTATAGGTCTAAATTCATTCAAATTCAAAACTTCTCAACAGACCTCGCTGTTAATGCAACGTTTTCATCAGTGAATGTAGTATAAACGCGTCACTAATTTGATTGAAATCGGATTTAGGCTACTTGTTTTCTCAAAACAAAATGATGGAAAATTGCCTCGTCACCCTTCATTAAGTACCATCGGATTAAATTCATCGGTGATCATATTTTGGCATGAAGTGCTATTCAAGTCGTTTCTTCCTCTGTAGGGGGAAGGGGGGGGGGTGGGGTTGCAAATATGGACGATTTCGGACTGCGTATATAGGTACATGTATGACTAATCCAATAACGTGGCTCCGGGGATAAGGTGGAGGGAGTCGGAAGCACTTGGCCGCCTGGAAATTTTTGATTGAAATTTGGGAATTAACATAAATGTACTTTTCACATTGTACGTACCAAGTTTGTCCTTTTCCAATTTCTCAAAGCATTCTAGAAATATGCTAAATTAGGACACATTTCCATGCATACTTCATATTTCCATGCAACATATTTCCCAAGATTCCGTACATGTGTCAATGTGGCATGAAACTTGGTTGACTCTCGTTGACCAGAAATACCCCCCCCCCCCAACTCGCTGAAGCAAGTGCTGGAGGGTTTTATTGTGTTTATTGTTATGTGGTTGGACTATACACATTTGCACTCGTTGAGCTATAATACAGTTGACACTAGCAGACACTCTTTTTTTTACTTGAATCTAAAATGCGAAGTGACTTAAATAAAAAACATATAGGCCTATATATTTTTTTATCCACGTACTTGCTTATGATACCATATATATATATATATATATATATATATATATATATATATATATATATATATATATATATATATATATATATATATATATATATATATATATATATATATATATATATATATATATATATATATGTATAATGTTTATGATATATCATTAGCAAGTAAAGCGGAAAAGAAAAAAAAACTTATTCTGTAGAGGGCGACATACACAATTAAGCTTATTAGCAGTATGATATTTATCTACGGTTTTCTCAGACCCAAAGGTGTTTTCGAGGTGTGTCATCATGACTTGTTTTTTTTTTCTTAGGATAGAGCCGCCCCCTGCACCTCCCCATTACTTCATTACCTGCTTTTGCTTTATGAGGTTACATCGAAGTAGGGCTACAATCCCTTTTTCCGTAGAGCTACGGAACTTTACTTGCCTTGATTTCCAAAGAACAACAGCACGAATGTCAATTACAAATGCACATACATGTAGTATATTTGTTTTATTCAAGGACTTAGCGTCTCGACTTCTGGTTGACCTTTTCGTTAATATTAAACATTTATGAAAAATATTCCTTGACCGGAATTCCTCCATTAAATCTCAGACCCATCAAGTGCCATTGACTCTCAAAGAACTACCTCTTTTCTCAAGTTTCTTTCTTGAGTATGCACACCAACACAAAAATCCACGTTCACGTATAGGCCCCTTCTAATATACGCATACACATCCGACCTAAATGAGATGAGTACCTACATAATTTCCCGTCACATTCATTAAGTCAAGCATGGCCCTCTCTCACAGGTTTCAAAATAAAATGAGTGTTTGTGTCTGCCGTCGAAAATACACCTTGTGAGTTTCCCCTTCATATTATCCAGAAGAAATAGTCAATATTATCACTACATGTGTATCTACGCTTCTTATTTTCCTTCCTGTCGGAATGCAGCCTCTTTCTTAAGTTATTATCGTATTTAAAATCATTTTTAAAGTAATCCGTAAAAATGTTGTCACCTTGCACAGGTGTTTTTAAAGCGTCTCGTTCTAGTCATGTCGATTGTTTACTTCATGAGGGCATGAAACTACAAGGTCTACCTTTGAGAAAATTAATGCACGTTAAGCGATTTCCCCCAAATCTCTGGAATTACATTAAAAGTAATTCACTATAGCTTATTAATATTTGGTTCATGGAACTTGCAGAGAGCATGAAATGAGGTATCTGGTTGCCTACGTACTAAAGAATAAGACGCAATTTCAAGGATCATTGAAAATGTATCCTGAGAAGGGACCTGTTTTCCGTTGTCAGGATATTTCTTCAAAATCCAAGGGAAGTATAGAAATGTTGTGCAAATAATAACATAAAAAAACGTCTAGAGCGGAAGTTTCAAAAATTGGCGGAATCAAATCTCTTGTGTGGGAGGAGCTAGACTGGTGGCACAATGATATCCCCATTTTTTAATTTTGTTTCTATAAATTAATGCCCCATATGCGATTTTGACGCTAAAATTTACAATTTTGAAGTTACGTTCCTTCAGGAAGAAAACGTGTTTTCTTAGATATAATGTAATTAACAATATTTTATCCCATCTTTGGATGGACCATATCCCCCCCCCCCCTCTTGGGCACGCCAGTAGTTCTACATCAATGAAATTTCCTATTTTCAAATCTCTCCCAGGAAAATATGTTTACTCTATACCAGCTGAATGTTGAAAAAAAAAAACACACACTCACACGCACAAGCACACACACGCATACCCGTTTAGAGCGCCCAGTACATGAACTTTTCCTCACGTAATCGAGGATATCCCCACTTTGAAGATGATGTCCAAAGTAAGTGGTATTTAGTCTTGCATGCATGCCCGATTCACGTCAGAAACAGAACTGTATGTATATTTACACACATACATCCCTATACACAGGTATAGATCCCTAAAATAGGTATTTGGGGAAAAATTTAGATTAGGCGCATATCTCTGATACCTCAATTTGCATTGTGTTAAAATATCCAGAAACGGGAATAGTCCCATTGTGCGGCGTAACCCCGATAGCAAGCTTAAAGTTCTTGTATGTCCCGATTCGGCGCCCTAAGCAACCCCCCCCCCCCTCCACACACACACACACACACACACACACACACACACACAAGCATGCTCTGCATGGGTCGTAACAAGACGCAACCAGCGAGGTGCAGCTTCTGCTTCGTCTACAATTTTTCGGCTTTGACAGTTTCCCTTTAATTAAATTCATACTACTTCGGTAAAAGCAAAATTTCTGTTACTGAAAAAGAAACACACGAACAAATTATGAGGAAATACACAATTGTCTCTGTTGACTCGTTGACGATGAAAGTAGAAAAGTTAGATCATACACAATTTAAAGACAAAGTAGGCTTCAGGTACAATGCAGCCAAAGACTGACCTCCACATTGTGTAATTATCCAAAACTTCTTCCTGAACGCTACACGCTGCGACCGATTGTGGAGCTCTGCATATAAGTGTCATTACTGCATGTCCTCCCACTTCAACCCTTTGCCACCTTCAGACCCCCTCCCCTTCTCCGCCTCGGACGAAAAATATGGTTACGTCACTGTCCATGGTCCATAAAGATTTCATTTAGCAAAAAGGATGCAGAATTCTTTTGGTATTTGAAAGAGCACCTCTCAAAACAACAACATAAAACGAAAAAAAAAAAACAGTCATATGTTGAACAAAGTGTTATTTGTGGATTCCAGTTCGATGTAAGGGGTTTCTTCCAATCGAAGGTCTGTCATACGGCGTTATTGTCCAATATGATCACGAACACGAAGTTTACAGATGCCATATTCATTTTGCATATAACAGTTTCTTCCAATTAGAGTCCTACGCGCTGTCGTGCGGTGTTATCGTCCAATAGTATATCACGACAAACTGAAATATGCCGATTTTAAATTATGGGACGTATATAAGATTTAATTCCGCACATGCCATTTTCTTCCAATCGCCGTTCTTGAATGTGCTCATGTGTAAATATTAAAAAGTAAAAGTAAGGGAAATTTTCATTCCCAGACAAAAATGGAAGATGTCGATTTCTTGAAAATATGACAATTTCATCCAATCAGATTTCGAAAAACTGACAAGTGACGCTTTAGTTCGACATATATCAATTCCATATGTCAATTTAAATCCGTTCAATGGTCTTTGTTTTTGGCGGTGTATAGCAGGTCCTGTATATAGTTCCAGTGCTATCAGTGCTACAAATCACATTTTTAACTAAGTTGATCCAAAAATTATTGACTTTTTTTTTCACCGGGTTGTTGGTAGGTGTGTGTGCGTGTGTGTGTGTGTGTGTGGGGGGGGGGGGGGGTAAATGTGGTAAATTAAACTTAATAATTAAAACTTAATGATCTGTGTGTTACTTGCTGAAGGCTACCCCGTCCTTCAGAGTAAGATGGAGTTTCGTTCAAGAGTAACCTAATTTTTTCTGAACTGTCCATGGGAAAGCAAAAATACAAAAAAAATATCATTGTGATGCACTTCAAGGCCAAAAAAAGCTTATTGTTTGTTAATTAAAGGAGTGTTGTGTTATGGAGGTTTGTTTGGGGTTTACAGTCTTGGTAGGACTGCCCCTGCGGCAGACATCCTGGCCGTTAGCGATACAGAGAGAGTTCCCCCGTGACACAGAGAACGGGAGAAATAAAGGTTCCAGAGAGAGATCAGTTTGAGCGTGGTGATTAGAATTCCATTTATTTATGATTAGACTGGAGAAATTAGATAATAATCAAGGTGAAGGAGGTGATTGAAAATTACATGAAATTAGCAAAGAGAGAAAAAGACAGTACGATGACAGAAAGCTATACATATAATATACAGAGACAGGCCCCTTACAGTTCAACAGCAGTGTTAATAGTGTCCAAAGGTTCCCGACCCTTCGAAGTTTGAGAGTCACTAGACTTTGCAAAGTCTTTCTCGGCGAAATGAATTCCCCTCCTTTGATACATTGCTCACAATTTGAGCTGCAGCCTAGTTATACCAAACCGAGGATATATACTCATCTAGTAATCGCGTTTCCCTGTGATCGCCGTCAGCGATCAATGAGGGGGAGTAAACACTCTTCCGGAAGAGCAGTACAGTAAATGTATAGATGTTCCTTCAGGAGGTGGACGGAACCAAGATTAGGAACAGAAACTTTCCAGCCCAAGCAGACTCTGCAGAGTCACTAGGTCGACGATTCAGATGACCAATCAGAATGTCTCTATGTAAATCGTTGCCACGAGTACCGTTGCCATGACTATAACCAATCCCGTAATTATTGCGACATCTTTCTAAGTAACTGTGCATGCTCCACCCATTTCTAATATGCATTATTGTCTACAGACTCTACACTAACTGACTGAAGGGAACAAAGAAAAGTTAATAAACTCTGGTGAACACCGGAAATTGCACTCTGTGTGAACCCTGAAGCACGGTAGTGCGTAACATTCGTCACATCCAACAGGGGTGACTAAATTAGCAAAGGTAGGCCTACTTTGTTTTACTTTTCGATGTAGAGTTCGCTTGAGCCTTGAGTGCAAGGTCACCTTGTCATGCACTCTTTGATTAATGGAATGTGGACATAAATTAAATTTTCTGCGATGTTTGAATTGATTTGATAATAACACACTTGTGACATAATTAAGCCAAGCTATGTCAACCAAGGGGGGGGGGGGAGTGGGGGTCCTCTGAAGCCAGTCTTGCTAAAATCCCTTAGTCGGGGATTTAAGGGTAAGGGGATAAGAAAAAGATTGAAGACTCTCAACAGGGGTTGGACCAGGTGAGGGTAGGGGCACTTAACCCCCCCCCCCCCATCTCCACAGATGCAGTACCCCAGTCAGGGAGTCTTAGTCGATACGATACAGAATGCTACGCGTGCTGTAACTTAGAGTCCATGCAGGTTCTTTAATAGTTCTACCCCACATTACCAGACAGCACAGGCCCTACCCGCCTTATCAAGTATACATGAAGGCAAATTCATTTATGTAGGTAACTTCATCCCATGGATAATTTCGTAGGCATTTATTAATGGGTAATTTCATAGTTATTCATGGCTATTCATAGTTATTCATGGGTATTCATAGGTATTCATGGTATTAATAGGTATTTATCATAGGTAATTTCATAGGTATAATTTCATAAGTAATTTCATCCCATAGGTAATTTTATCCCATGTCGCAAAGCCTAGTTGCTGCTGTTCTCTCATGTGTTGATCATGCGGTATGTCGATAGTGATGGAGGAGAGAAATACAGAGTAGGTAGTATGCCCAATAGGACAATTGTACCGATATTCTAATATATTATGCTAGGATAACTAAAAAGGTTCTGGCGCTCTCCAAGTTTACACTCTAGATTCCAGGGGAAAAGTAAATCAGCACTAAAACTATATCCTCCCTCTAATATAAACACATTTTATGGAAATGGCATGAAACAAGTTATGCTTGAACTTTGGCAATCATCTTAAGCAGCCTTCTTGACCAAATGACTAACCTCATGATGTTGAACTTACAGTCCTGCCAATGTATGTGACACACTGCTCTTTACCACAAATAGGGAATAACCTGAACTCTATGTCATTGACATCGAATTTCGCAAAATCTGAAACGAAAGAAACCTGATCAATGAGGCCTTTAAAACAAATTTAAGGCATTCTTATTATCTTAGCTTCCCGGACCTGCTGGAGCTTCCGGAGTCTTTGCCCACCTGGACCCTCACCGAGGATCTGCACATGGACCCAATCATGGGCCCTACCGGGAATCCTGGATCCCACGCGTTGCACACTCGGGTTTCGAGCTTGTGGCGCACCGAAGGTGCGCTAGTCATAATACTATCCATATCCATGTCAGTCACAGGTTGTGCCCGCCTCTCCCCCTTCCCCCTCTGAAATCCTGCCCACGCCTCTGTACTGTGGTACACGAGTTAATATCCCAAGTCATACGCTTCTCAGGACCTGCTCAAATTTGTTAAATAGCGCCACTATTTTGAACTCACTGCTGTTTATCACAGCACAGCCATTCTTTGTATAAGCCTATTATTTTAGAAACGACCTGAAAAATACGTCAATTTACAAGCAAGAGCATAACTGTAATGACGTGCACAGCCCACGGCGCACCAAGATTCCCATCTTGGGAAAAGTAAGATCTAATTATTTTAAAAATAAACAGTATGCGTCATAGGACACGACAAGGGGATATTCCCAAGGCAAACAGAGTGATCCCACCCATAGCATCTGTGACGATAGAGATGGCGGACTGATTATCTTATTATTCGATTCGTGGCAAGCATTGATGAATTACGTCGATTATAGCATCTTGAGAAAGACGTCACACTGAAGGAAATGTTGAAGAAAATCTCAATTTGTCATTTACAATTCATTATCAAATGTTATTGCTGTATGTACTTCAGATGTTTGTAATATGTCACACACAATGCCGTATTGTATTTATGCACTACTTTATAAACGCACAATCAGAAGAAAATAAGTTACCAAATGAATGATACATCGAGACCCCCAAACCACCCCCTCCTCACAGCAAAGAAAAAAATAATAACAAGTCGCAAACGTACTATTAATCCTCGGATTTCGTTAGAATAAAACAAGAACAAAAACAAGAAAGAAAAGGAAAGGAAGGTGCTGAGAAAAACCATGTCCTCTTCACCAAGAAGATATATGGCTATTCCTCATTCCTCAGTCACTACCCATGATGTCCAAATCACTTAACCCCTCGAAAATTTCGTGCCTTTGCAAACGTAGTTAAATGATGTTGAGAAATGTATGTGGTCAAATCTGGAAACTGTGTGTTCCAAAAGCCCATGCCTTACTTGTATACATACTGGCTTTGGTGGCCTATATGTAAGTTGACTCTGTTGCATTTAAGCCATGCCCAAGTATATAAAACAGATGGTCTTTTGCCATTTTGAATCCTAGCATCCCGTAAAACTCGATTTGCTTTGAACAAATGACGGTGTGATCCTAGTACGGACTCAATCAATTGGCCTGATTTCAGTTTGTTTTTGTCTTCTTCTCATAATTTAAAAGTTGCGAATCAGCAAGCATCTAACGTTATTAGCGTAGAAATGAAATAACAAATGTGAAAGGGACGGTGTCATGGTCACATTTCACCGTCTATGATAAGTTTGTAAGTATGATTCCTTTTGCCTTATATTTGATTTACTTCGTCGTTGGTCAAGGTGAAGTGGGAACACAATCTTTTCCATCATATCATTTTTTTTTCGAATTAAAGCGCCGTCGAAATCATATCGGGAGATGGATCACTAACTGCTTAGTCGAACTTCCGGTCGAAGCTAATCAAAATGTCAAGATGAGATAGGTAAATAGAAACGACAGTTAAACTAAAAGTCATCTCTTAGATTTTATGGCAGACTGCTCTCCTTGATTGTTTTAGGCTTCGACTGAAGATTAAAAATGAATTCTTTGTGATAACGGCCGTGTAGGCTTAATTATGAGCAATAACTATTTCTCAATCAAGTGAAGTGTCTCCGCACAGATGGCAATTCACATAAGGTTTGCATAACGATAGAGAGAGAAAGAGAGAGGTGGAGGTAGTGGGGGGGGGGGGGTGGAGAGAGAGAAGGTGAGTGTGAGGGGATACAAATACGGGGGGGTCTTATTTACGTAGCTCGGTTAAGCGTTGAAAATAAATGAATCCCTTTGGACTTCAATGACGGGCATCCAGTACATAGCACGCATTTGTAATTCCCTGGTACACATTTTTCAAACCTTTTTTCCTTTAATGGTTTGCATTACAAATGTCACATACTTGGGTTTGTGAATACCTGGTTCTTACTGTGATGTGCTTGCTATACTCTCGCAAACATTACAACAATTTAGTAGTTTTCTTCAACCATTTTCAAACCTATGGAACGGAAACAGCAAAGAAAGAGTTTTGTTTGCAGAATAGCTTAGTTAGGTTTCTCGGTCTCTATTCTATTCAACTTTTTACCTCATGGTGACTTTCTTCATCATATTTCCCCTAAAATGAACCTTGATATTTCCCATGAGTTACATCTTTTACGGAGAGTGAAGTTTTTTTTTTCCCGTATAGTTTGACCATCTTTGTTTACATTCATCGGGTTATGGGTACGATGCACGAAAACAAATTGTAGTGATTTAAAGTTCCAGAAGACAATTACATCTAAGTGGCATGGTCAGATTTATCGGTTGTAATGCATGATTTCTAGTTCCTGTACTTGAAAATTTGAATACTAATTTCGGGCTCTCCCGTTCTGATAGCTTCACATTTGATGTATGGGAGGTGTAAAATTATGACGCTAAAAACTCACTTGACGTCATCTTATGCTTCTCCAAAAATGTGAATTCTATTCGCGAAAAAGTAATGAAGCAAACAGTGAAAGACTTCACCAAATATTCACAAAAGATTTCACCAAGATGGTTTGTCCCTAACATGACGGAGTCTGTGGACTAGAAATGATAACATACACACCATGACATTACTGAAAGTTAAACTAAGTTGGGGATCCATTTACAGCATCATGGATACCAGTTACGTAAAAAAAGCACGTGACATAGCAATGCGTCATCCTCTGACAAAACTAAAAAAAAAATAAAGGAAGACTTAGGCCGTTATCATTTTTATCACATTTTATCTCAAGTTCGATATGTAGGAGTGGGTGAGTGTGTGCATAATATGTATGTGTCTAGAGAGTCATGTGTATGATTAAAGACGTTTTTTTTTTAAGATGAAAAAAAAAAATTCAAAAGAGCCATGATTGCTAGAATGCACTTGTGTCGAATGCTCTAAACATTTGAAATTTTCATTTTTCTTTCCAAATTGGTCAAGGTTGTCAATTTTTTCCCACAAATGATAATTTATGGCGGGTATCTTTCTGTTGAAGGAAGAATCGGCAACTTTCCCTACAGTTTACCAAATAATTTTGGAATTCGCTTATGAATTGAGTGTCGAAGAAGTGAATGTTTTTGTTACGTTACGGTCGCTTAGGATGGTGCATGTCTCTTTACTCACATTTGAAAAACACATTGTCTGATATGCGACATACCTGACCGTGTATTGGATTTTTAGTTGCAGCCTATTTGCTGGTATATTGGTTACTGCGTCCTGCACAAGACACTTGATATATATATATAGTATTGCAAAATCAGGCTAAGCTATGTAACTTTAAAACAAGCCACGTAGTAATATAATTGTAGGCCATGAAATAGTTTAAAGGTATAACTGATGGAGTTTTCTCCACCATGTGAGTAGCCCGCGATACATCTTAAACGTATCATTAGTGTCGTTCTTGTATGACACGTGATAAGCTTCTGCAAAGTGTAATCAACCCACATTTTGTTGTCCTTTATATTAAGTTTATGATGCGGCGATTGTCAAGTTGTGTTAGAAGCTTTCATTCATGTGACATGATGTTACAATGTTAGAACTAAACAATGAGGCCACCGCTTTGTTTTCTCCCCAAAGTGCTTTAAAATTACAGAAAGTCACCAAATACGCCTGACAATACTTATTTCTAATAAAAAAGTAAAATAAAAATAGAAAGAACTTCATATTGTTTAATTCATATTTTTCTTTTTCAGACGAACACTCTGTTCTATAGGCAGTCAAAACGTCATGATTCTCATCTACAAAGCCATTGTTTCAAGGAAAAAGAAAGAATGAAGAACAAATATGAAAGAAAGAATAGAAAGAACTGAGTAAACAATCGATTACGAGAACTGTGGCAAATATTCGTTCTATTACAAGCGGTGAATTCATAAAAGCAAATTCTGTTTGTTCAATTTAACTGATCCTGGTCAAAAACGAGTATTTACAGACAGCTAGGAAATCAGAAGTCAACGCCCCCCCCCCCCAAAAGAAAGACAAATGGGTCATTTTGCTAACAGGTCTGGTGACCGCTTTTAAGTTGAAAGGCGGTTTCATGATAAACCACTTGGTTGTTACGGTACTTAAAACTAAGCTAGCTTTAATGGCATCTTTAAGATGCTTTTTTAAATCACTATACACGTTTTGTGACTTGATTATTGTTTTGTAAACATTTTGCGAACTAACCTACGGATACTAGTACATTTCGTCCGATCTCCTATGAATGTTCCTTTTGGATAGTACGTTCTCGTAGTCAGCTGCATGCAAACCTCCAATTCAGTGGTGATAGTGAATATGTATGTGTATTCAATTCAGTATGAATATTCAATTTCTAATGGTAACTCTGACATCATGACGTGCATTTCCTATAACAGGTAATTCCTGGAAAAAAACCCAACGATATTGTATGAACTCGATTTACATTTCATCTTCATGTATAAATATTTATGGACGAATGTTTTAAAGTGAATCACTCTTTATTTCATCGTCAATTTGTTTCAACTTACATCCTATCGCAGAATTGCACCTGACAAAATAAAAGGAAATTACGTCATTACATTAAATCACGAAAGCGTCAACGACGGTACCGTAACTTAATGCTATGACTACTTTTAAGTTATCGTGTCTGCGTTGAAATTACCAACACTATCAAATATCGATTTCGTAAAATAGTCCGCTTGGATTTGAACGGCGACGAAAATTTGAAACCAGCAATCTCTCAGTTTTCTTTTTTCTTCGTTGGAAAATTAAAGTCATCTTGGGAAATTATTCTCACAACTTCATTGCTTGGAACTCTGGACACGTCTGTATTTCCTTGATTGGTGATTGATCTCCTTTTCCTGTGAAATATTGAAAGTTGCGACCGCAGACCTGGACCACACCACACATAGGAAAGCAGCCCAAAATGTGGCAACAAAACGAGGAATTCTTGTGCTATATTTCGCCTTAATCAAAACCAAATGGCATGGCACGATACGTTTATATCTTGGCTTCATTTTGAAAGATCGAATAGAAAGCACTTTTGTTTTCTCTCGCCAAATCAGTTGGTGTTAGCATTAATTTGTAATGAATGAAAACAATCTTTAACTGTAAGTGCACGCCTAGTCTTTAGGAGGGTGACCCCTCAAAATTTTCAAAAATAAAATATTTTTCTCTTTGAAGTGCAGAGTTTGTGATGTGATCATGTCCTATTTTGACAGGAATAAGAGTACCCCTTCCCTTCTCAACAGGATATCCCTCCCCCACAGGACACCCCTTCTCTCCTACAACAGGCTACCGTTCCCTTATTCACCTCAATCAACACCTGACTTACAACGCATTATGATTTTACCCATAAGGCTACTGAATACCATGCAGTTCCTATAATTACTAGCGCTTAAAGAGGCTCATTGAGTTGTTTTGTGAAATTCACTCAATGTTTCTAAACAGGTCAAGTTTCCTACACATACTAATGACAAACAGTCAAACTACAAGGACCCCAAAGTTTTACATACACTGGAACATTAATGAGTGAGTAACCAACGATTAAATTTGGTTTTTGAAACTTTGTGACCAGACATTTTCACATTAGTACATTCACATGCACACAATCAGAGCAAGTAACGGTCAAAAATTTGAAAACATTGACAGTTTTCATATAACTATTGGATGTGAAACTTGATTAATTATGCTAATTGTCAGTATTGTCGTGTGTTTGTATACTTCAAAATCACCACAGTCTTTACTGATATCAACTCAATGAGCCCCTTTAACTTGTTAGAAAGTCTTTGTAAGTCGACGTGTCAAGTGGTCCGTTCGTCTCTGACGTCATCTTCATTAGAGCTATAATTTTCAAGGACACCCACTCGATGAATGCTCCACAAACAAAGAAAACTACAATTAAAATAAATAAAAAACAAAAAAGCTCTTTGATCGCTTTTTAACCTGTAATAACCTACTGTGAAAGAGTTAACCTATTTCTTAGTATACGATGGGATTATTCAAGTTTAAATAAGTTTGTCCCAGACTGGCATTTGGACGATGGCGCCAAAAGATGCTCGACGGTTTCAACCAAAATACTCACAGGTCGCTTCTTAACATGTAGGTTAAGAATGAGCTGAAGTGGGTTCTTCTGTGGCGATTCCAGTATAATTTCGCTTTTCGAGTTGTACATAGGCCTATCAACCCGTTTTGCAAACAAGTATACATCGGAGACTTAACTGTCTCGGAAGAACGTGTCGCACGAGTGATTTACTTCTCTAATTTCCCAGATCAATTCACTTGTGTAAGAAGCATAGTACGAAACACCTTTCCAAATTTAAAAATTCAAGACTTGTGCTAGTCAGTATACGTACTATAAAAATTAATACAAAAGTATAGGGTTCTCAGAAAAATTTACAAAGATGGTCAAACGATGCTCTAAACAATACCCCCTCCCTTCTTCAGAAACTAATTCCACCCCCTGGGGTCATCTAAGAGAAAGTGACAGATAGCTCAGGTACTGATTTAATCTTTCAATCTTGAAGGATTTGTTTTGAGTTTGTTTGGATGTAATGAATATCCGTTCAATTGAAAATACAAAAAGAAATAATAGCTAAAAAGGTTTTCTTTGATGCTACCGTTCGCGCTGGAACGGCCGCAGATGCCACTGAGCGAACTCTACAGCATGTTATGACTGGAGTTACATGCTTTAAAAAATTGTAGTAGTAATAATGTTCTCCACTGTGGGGGGGGGGGGGGCGGTCCTTCCCTTTTACATATCAGAGCCATGTATTAAACTAGCCACCTGTTATAAATAGCGGCCGCCCTCTAAAAAAAAAAAAACCTCCCTTCAGGGAAACCTAGAAGGTTTCTAGACTACTGTTATTTAAAATTGAAGCAAGAGGCACAATTATTTATCTCAATTATTAATATGTTCTGTCCTAGTAACCTCACACCCTTACACCAGGGATCGCTGGTGCTCCCGCCCCCTCTTAAAACAGCTTATCTAGTTATTTCCAGCTTAAAGGCTGTATTGCATCTCCCTAAGCTATATTTTTACCTCCCTGAAACCAAAATTCTCAACTGGTTCTAAGTTACAGTACTCTTAGATTGCCAGCAAATTCGAAAGATGCAGAGCAGCTCGTATTCCACAGCGTACACAGGGATCCATTGTTTTGATTACACATGTGGAAGAATTTAAGACAGGCTGAGGGAGGGACTAGAGGTAGCCGTGGTTGGGAGAATTGAAACTGTCTGGGGTGATGAGTTTTTGTCTTTAAATCTTCAGAACTTACTACTTGTTTCGTTATCTCCAAGGTCTAGATTTCCTCACCACCCATACTAAAGATTGTAAAAACCACTTGCCTAAAATATGTTTCACAAAATACTTTCACAAATAAGATTCTTCTTTGTATGCTCCCATTGCCTGTCTGTCTTGCAAATACTAATTTGTCATATTGTGTATTGCTCTCAACATAGACAGACTCTTGCAAGCTTTTTAATGCCGCTCCCTATCCCTTTGTGTATGAATTCCTTATAGTATTAGAATATTCATTTGTACACTGACCGTGCGTGCACGATCTCAACTTTTTCAAAATCCTGGATCCCCTGGATTTAGCAGGAGTTAGACTCACTATTCAGCAAAGCCCCCCCCCCCCAAAAAAAAGAAAAGAAAAGAAAGGGCGTCCCATCTAACAGAATATGAAAATCAATGGAGATGTATGTAAGTAGGATGAAAGCGAACTGAGACAAATAAGCACATTAAAAGGGTATGTATGCTGTTATTCCTGTGTTTTCAAAAGTTCACAAAAGAATTAGCTGTAGTTGTTTATGTCGTAAAACGCTGTAAACGACTACCGTGCCTTTGCCTACTTGTCCAAATATAAATGAAAAATATCAACAAATATAGGTTAAACAATAAGTTAGCAGAACCTGTCTCTGTGCTAAATGTACGGAACTTCTTAAACGAGTAATTACATTTCGTCTACTAAAACACTCTGCTTTCTGTGATAATTAAGACTTCCTAATTAGTAAAATCTCCCCTGAAAGAAAATGTGGCGTATAGATGTTGTTTTCCGGGTTGACATCAATGAAAGAGAAAGATTAAAGGCTATTGTTTTTGTCAATCAGCACATATTGTTTTAACCATTGAGCTCTAAACTTGTCAATGAAATCGATTTAGATTAAATCGAGTGGATCAAATGTTATCATTCGAAGAGGTTTAATAATTGCTCTCACCTCTTTTCGTGGTTCTTTATGAACAATTGCAATTCCTTGCACAGACCTTACGGTTTTCTCAGGTTTTTTTTCAAACCCACATAATGAGTGAAAAGGACAGAATTGATATCTCTTTCCTTGATCCCTGCATCATCACGATAACCTTAAACTTTCCCCCGGCTAAATCGGCTGTACTATTGGTTATCGACCGGCAAAAGAGAGAATAAATCGCACCATAAGTCTCATCGAATGATTCCTCTCTGCTTGTCAAACTTAAGAAGAAAAATAAATGCAAGGAGAACAATGAAACCTAAGAATGAACTAACGCAAACGATGGGAGTCGAGGACTTCAATCAACGTGTGAAAAGCATTGTTCGGAATACCAATAAGGGTTTATTTTGAGAAAAGTATCTGGTGCAGTGAAACATCTGCGTTACAACTATAGGCAGTTAATAGGCACTATAAGCACAACATAGACTTACGTTTATTTTAAAAAAGCTGCGATTGAAAAGATCCAGCCAGTTCGATATGCAGAAATAACAACCCACTTGCAGGAATTCCGTCCGTATATACCCAGGGAGTTGCTTCCTGGTATACCGATTAAGGTGAACTAGAGATCTGCAAAAAAGAGAGACCATTTACGTATGAGATGAAAGGTGTGGTAACTACAACATTTACTTCTATCGTTTCTGACATCAAATGGCCTGAAAATGCGGTTTTTTTTTTATGAAGTTGATTTTGTTTTTGTCCTCACTCATGTTGCATTGCCGTATTCAAATGATTAACTTTGAAAATCACACGTGTATATTTAGGAGAGGTTTAAGTACTTATTACTGTATGCAGGCTGGGTCAGATGTATACCTTTAATTAATGTGCCCTGCATGAAGATTTAAATTGTCTCCTTTTCACGAATTGACATATTAATTTTCACTTCACCACATCAAGGTTTATAACACTGTTTTCTAAGAGAGAGAGAGAGAGAGAGATGTGGAGGAGAGAAAAAAAAAAAACTGCACTGAAATGTAAAAAAAAAAAACTGCACTGAAATGTCCTCCAAGTCACGGTTAGAGTCGTTGTTTTATTTTCTCCCTTTCAGTTTGAGGATGACACCCGTCATTCTGAGCACGTGATATTTGAGTGTAGTGAAGGTGAGTGTAGTGAAGGTGAGTGTAGTGAAGGTGAGTGTAGTGAAGGTGGGTGTAGTGAAGGTGGGTGTAGTGAAGGTGGGTGTAGTGAAGGTGGGTGTAGTGAAGGTGGGTGTAGTGAAGGTGGGTGTAGTGAAGGTGGGTGTAGTGAAGGTGAGTGTAGTGAAGGTGAGTGTAGTGAAGGTGAGTGTAGTGAAGGTGAGTGTAGTGAAGGTGAGTGTAGTGAAGGTGGGTGTAGTGAAGGTGGGTGTAGTGAAGGTGAGTGTAGTGAAGGTGAGTGTAGTGAAGGTGAGTGTAGTGAAGGTGAGTGTAGTGAAGGTCTATAGGCAATGGGAACAGCTGCTCATTAGGTGCTATGAACCAAGGAGGTTTTCCTTGTAGAACCTCCTTGTATGAACATATCAGCAAAACCCCTTTTCAATGTGTTTACTAAAAGCGCTAATGCGATCTAAACGTTGGGTTAACGTAACCGTTGGGTTAACATTCTTCCCACAGATGTTATTGATTCTATACCTATATATGGTGCCATCATCTTTCGAAACGATTGCGTAATATGTGACAAATCTTCAAATGAACCCCCCCAAAAAAAATAAATAAATAAATAAAAAATGCAGGAAAAATAATGAGGATGAAGTTCGTTCTTTGGTGAGACAAAACTAGCTCAAATTCACCATTTGTTTTTCTTTGTCCCCGCTATACTTTCACCTCAGCATAGTTTACATCTCACAACACCTGCCACCCATCACTTACTCGCCTTGACGACCGTAGGAACTAGGGTGTCGTCTGCACAATTTATAGGTCATTCCAATCTGAGGAAACAGGTAAGGTTTCGGGAACGGAGTTTCCTTCCACAGATGTCGCGTTTGTGGGCAGAAAACGCCATTGATAGTGTTTTATACTGTCTATTGTAATTTTACACTTTCCTGAAAGGGATATGGAGCCATATGACGAGTTTGTGTAATAAATGCAAGGTTACCGCAGTATTTCCGACCTGCGAAGATCAATATTTGCAAGCCAAAACATGAAAATTGCTGATGATATCCAGCCAAAGCCTATCTAGGTAAATGAAAGTGTAAGGTGAAATATATGGTGGTGCTGGTATCGTACACAACTGTTAAACGTTTTGCAAACTGTAAATTTAAAGTAAGCCAAAAGTTGAAAGTTAATGAAAACATTCATTGTCTTTGTTTTATACAAGGTACTCTGTTATTTCTGCGGTCTGCAACATCATGTTCGAATGTTTTTATAAATCATGCTGGGTAGATAAATAATAAAAGACAAGCAGCACTGAGATACTTTTAATTTGTCGTAGAATTAATTCAGTTCTGAGAAATTGTGTGTCAGATTCACTCCATCCCAGTTCCGCTACCTCTGTTGTACCATATTTTGTTCTGTAATTAAACGCGATTAGTGTGTTGCGTGGCATATATATTATTATACGAAGGACAGAACACCATATCACATATATCCCCATTCAGGAACTTTTATTACGACATAAGGTCAGGTAGCGAGGAATCATAACGAAACAGTGAATTTTGTGAAATTTATTACCCTACCACGATTATGATTTATCGTAAGAAACTCTCACTAATTAATCTTATTACTACGATATCGTGATTTTTCTATCAAAGAAAGAAACTGCCAGATGCCTCATTATGGAAAGATGATGAAAAAAAAAGAAAAATGAAATAAGGAGAATGAGAGACAAAAACTAATTAAATAAAAGAAGAAAATAAGTTGATACATTACCATTCGTACTTTTGACTTGTAACATTTTTTGAGTATGTGAGTAAATTTCAAAATTGGTTCTTCATTTAAAGAATATCGTGAGTATAGAATTAAACGTATCTCGGTTCTTTTAATTTTTCCTTTTTTTTTTATTTTGTTTCAGATATTAATCGTTCCTCATTTAATTAACTAATATAGCCCATAAAATCTTCATTTGTTTTATCTCTTTCTACATATATTTTTCCAATCGTTTTCAACGAAAGTGACAGATTGGTTTTCTTTAATTGATGCCAGAAGTTTCCTACAGAAGAGAGAGAGAGAAAGAGGGAGATGTAAATAAAGATAAAACTGCCCACGATACAAATTAAATCAGAAATTATTCGAGCACGAGGTTTTGGCAAAAAAAAAAAAAAACTAAAAAAAAACAGGTCATTAATTAAACGAAATTGAGAAAGAAAGGTTGGGAGGAAAAAACTTCTTGAAAGTTTCCGACATTATTACAAGATAAAGATTTCGAAATGGTAGAATTAACATTGAGAGTTTGCTCATTACAAAGATTTTGATAGAATGTATAGATGTGCCTAAAACCACACGTTGCATTGAATAAACATTTTTTCTAAGTGCGAAGTTGTGACGTCATTCTAACATTTGAAAGTACTATTTTTGAGAAGAGGGAATACATTCGTCTGAATTTTGCTGTTGCATCTTTATTTCTTATAAATTACAAACCTTGTTACCTGACTCGTCGTTATTAATATCTGTTTTATTCTGTCCATTAGGTCTGAGCCTTTCATTAAATGTCATGTGGATGCTGTATGTATGTGCTTGAATGAGCGTGAAAGAGGGGGAGGTGGAGGTGGGGGAGGGGTGATAGGATGTGAAGCTCAGTGATAGAATCAATTATTTATTGGCTTCATGTAAGGGAGATTTGGGATTACGAAGAAATTCATCTACATCTGATAAAATAGAATACATAGCCAGAACATGATGTATGACGTGTGTAGGCTATCCGCCTTGGAATTCATTATACGATTCACCATAAGAGGTATATGCATGAATACCTATACAATGCAATAGATACCTCGTTACAGTACAATGTGGCTTTGTACGAAAGAGTCATATTTTGAAACAAATGAATCTGATAATCATCTAAAAGAAGAGTAAATAACGTAAAATTAAGTTTCTTTTGTGTCATATCCCTTATACGTACCATATCATTGTCATGCATGTACCACTCCTGCGAAGATGCTCAATGCTATAGTACAGTCATATGGTTCAAATTCTCCTATCTCAGACGCTGAAATCCGCTCTGGCGATTTAACAGTTTTGATGATAGGCATTCCGGGTTTATCATTTAGTGGCACTAGTCTTTTGTTAAATGATGTATGGCTAAGTTCTTTTGTTTAACAATTAGAGAGCATACCTTTTCAAGTGTTTGCGACATTTGCCCCGTAATGTTCAGTCATACGAGCGTGTAACATTAACTTGACGCAACAACAAATTGGAATTGGCTACGAAAACGATAGAAGTACGACCCTATATGTACATTGTATGTGAGGTTAGGTTCCTCTGTGTTTGATAATGTCCGTAAAAGAAACGGATTTTCCTCAGTAAACTGCGCATTGTACCAGACGTTTTTTTTTTCGCGTATCTTCTTTATTGGTCATTGACAGACAAACTGCTGTACTGTCAAATTGGAACAACAATACTCATGAAATTGAGCAGGTTTTATGCATTAAAAAAAAAGATGTCCTACTGTCTTCTGCTTCTTGGCCCTATTTTTATGATACGACCTTTAGCGTAATACGTTTATGAATAATTTACTTCGTACATATTTAATTGATTGACAAAAACCCATCATTCAATCCAACCGTTGTTCTCTCGATGACGTCATCAATTTAAATTCTCGTGGAATATATCATAACGCAAGGTCAGCGAAGAGAAAGAAAATATGCTTTCAGAGAAAAGAAGGCGAAATTTACCAGCTGTAGGTGTGATTGTGTCTCTTAATTCGACTTTGACGGATATGCTGCAAACCTTCAATGTGCAAAGTTGCCAAGTTGAGGGCGTTCCGTCAAACACGCTCCTTTTGTGAGTCGATTTACCAAGGTTGAAATTTATGGAAACTAACGTTTGTTTTCAAGGAGAGGAAATGTTACCAGGGAGGTGGAGAGAGCGAGAGAGTGGGAAAAAAAGAGAGGGAAAAAAGTGCGTAGTATGCTTATACTACTTAAACACTGTAATATGATCTAATTGTACCTTGGCGGAAATGTAATAGCGGTGTTTTATTTAGTACATGGACTTACTCATTTCAACAACATTTCGTGTACCTTACATATATCCTTTTCTCCTGCCTTTACACACATGACTTTGAATTATATAAATTTGCATTTTGGCTTAATTTGCAACTTATGACCTTCATTTCACCAAATGTTCCTTTCCTTTTTTTTAAGATCACAATTTAGCTGGTTATCTCCAAACGGGAATATTTAATGCTTCCTTACTTTATGTCCTGAATAAGCTACCGTAGTTTGGTGAACACTATCGGACGCCCCATGTAGACCTACACAGAAAGCGTCAACGCGTGAGATAGTCACACGCATAGAAAAAAAAAATCAAAACTGCTCACACAGGGGTGTTACATGCTACACTGACTCATACAGAATCCTTGGCTTAGAATTCGGTTGATATTTGCTGAATCGAAGGAGTGGTTTGAAAATCTCATCACGTAGCAAACGAATTTAAGACATTTTATACCTTGACTTTTTTTTACCTGATCTTGATACAGCGAGCGAAAACATTGTTTAATGTAAATACCTTTGGCAGGTGAGCGCCATCATTTTTTTCGCTAGCCACTGGGCGACAATAAATCAAAGAAAAAAAATACAAAATACAAAATACTTATTCAGACAGAGCATTTCTGAAAGTTTAAATTTAATGACAGAATAATGTACATAAAAACTATCAAGCTTTACACATGCGCATGCGCTTTTATTTTGTTATTTATTGCTGTACTCAGGGATTTAGCCTGCGTCCCCGTGAAAGGATATCGAAGAGAAAATACAATTCACGAATAAACACTGTAAAATTCAATATTCTCATTGATGTTCGTACTTTTTGCTGTCTGAGCTCTGAAAAAAAGTCTATATGGTATGTTCATGAACAGACTAGCTATGTAATGTCTCCAAAATATATTCCCGAAAAATTCATTGTTTCGGTTCACACCTTGTTTTATAGAATTATTGGAGATTGCGCTTACTATAAAAATGTGATTTATCGGCTCGTTGCAACGCAAATTCATTTCAAATTCAGCTTTTTGGATGGTCAAACATTTATGCAAATGGCGGCATGCTGGGCCCTGAGTAAGGGAACGGTTAAAGTTCGTGACGGACGTTGTCGTGCACAGAGATTAATACTACAAAGATAGTAAAGGGATACATACACACACGCTCTAGAGCTGTTTCATTGCTACTTGCAAAGATAATCCGCAAACCAATGAGGTCACATGAGGAATGACACTCTTTAACAGGTATCCCTTGCTACTGATGTAAAGGCACCTCTGCACAAAGTCAAAGCTTAAATGGCGGATAGGTAGCTGTTAAACGTATTGTGTACGGTCTACCTCCAAACAGATGCCCCTTATGAAATCTTACCTGACACGGAGCATTGACGCCCATATCCATTCTCTTTCTTCGCTCAAGCAGTATAAAACAGTTGGGTCAAAACCAAACAAAATAAATTTGGGTGGACCCCTTACATGTCGAGTAGAGTTATATCGCAAAAATGGGCCATTATTTAACTTGTGTAGTAATATTTACGTTCCCTCTACTTTGTGTTAACATCCAACCGAAATCGGTAAGTCTACATTTTAACTCATGTAAACATTGGTCAATCGTAAATACAAAATGGTGGAATATTGTTGGATCAAACAGACAGCCACACCTTTTCAATATTAAAATATTTCAATTTTTTTTTTCAGCCTACTACCCTTCTTACGATAAAGCTACCAAAACATCACGTTTTGGTTTCCACCCCTGCAGTCACCGATATTTGGATTTAGTCTCGAACGATGCTGCACATGCGCAAATCTACCATCCCTTTAAGGCCATCTCAAAAATTAAGACACAGAATATATGCATTGCCAAAGAGATTGATTTCGGTAACCCTGATCAGTCTTGGTTCCTGAAGCCTTTGCAACCTCTTGTATTTTTCATAATGAGATGGTTGGAAAGCCCTAAGCCATGATTGCAATTATTAAATATGAATAAAACAACAGGTTTACACATACACAAAACAGTGTCGCTTATTATGATCAAGATATATAGAGCTATGTATCAGTTGAAAGAAAAGAGGTGTAGCTATAGAAGGCCATTCTAACAATGATAACGTGATAATTCGGTAGACCTTTGATATTTCAACTCAAAATACGACTCACTATACCTCGGAAACCGACCATGCATTAATTTTCGACCGTGCATAATAGCAATTCAAATCTTTCTGTATACATATACGTAATTATGGAAACAAGAAGCACATGTGTACAATCGAAAAGGAAAAATTGCGTTTAAAAAGCACCGATATGAAAACAAATGGTGATGAAAAGTTAATCAACCCTGGACAGTTTATTATCACGAAGATGATGCACGATCGGGAGTTAACGCCAGCGATTCACGAGGCTGCAGCCAGAGCTCATCCATCCAGCGATAGCATTTCCGCCCGCCCTAGAGTGCATTGTCTTAGGTAATGCGTAGGTCCACCATTAAGTTACCCGTGTTCATTCACACAAAGCGAGATTTTGATGAAAAGACGAAAAGAGAAAGAAAATTTGAAGAACCACATGTTCGTCGAAAATGAGCACGGTCCGAGGAAATATATAACATTCACAACATTTCAACAATTGTTCGTGCGCTATAGATGAAGTACCAACATAGTTTTGTATATTTAAGATAGCAGACGACACAACTATGTCGATCTACCTTTTTACTGAATTCATCCGCCTGTTAAACTCTGTAATTGACCGTGCGTTAGGATAATGCACGGTCACATGACTGTAACGAGCCAATAACTGTTAAGGATTCTTACCAAGTATAAATGAGCCAATGCTAATTAGTAATTACCATTCAGTCTTGGAGTAACATCGTCAATCAGCAACTTTAATTGAATGACAATCAATCTAATTTCTCTCTGTGAGGAATTTATTTCTTGAAAAAGAAGGCTACCGTCCTGCCTTATTTTGAATACTTATTCTGTGTCCACATAAATTAGTTTTGAAAATAAAAAGCCTTTTTGTATAAAGCAAACACAGTATTACCCTTTAATTCTAGGTATCTTATTAATTAACTATGTGGTGAGTATGTATCACATCCATAAGGAGTGGAAATGTAAATAAGAAAAATAAAATACCTCGAGGCATACGTATATTGATTTACACATACGGACATTTCCAATGTTAACGGAATCTTGTACCTGTAAATACATATACTTTATGTGTGTGTCTATCGGGGATGCAGGAAGTTTTCTAGGAGAATGGTTGTCGTCAGGTGATCCTTTGTTCATTTTAATTTTAGTTACAATTTTTTTTTCGCAAAAAAAAAAGAAAGAAAAATAGAAAATGTTTTAAGCTTTCTTTTATTTCTTCGAGCAAAAGTAGTTAAACATACAAATAAAAACAAAGAATTATGTAAATTAATGAGAAATATCATCATGAAAAAGATAAAGAATGTAAAATAAAATGTAACATAAGAATGCAGAATGTGAACAAATTTCTGTGCGGAAATTGAACGATAGATAAGTGAATAACTTTCAGGTCTGGTCACAGTAAGAATAGAAATAAAATTCTATATTGTCAATAAAAATAATAAAAATGAAATTAGAAGAGGGAATAAAAAGTAAAAATAATTATTACTTATAATTTATTTCTGTTATAAAATTGTTTTTGTAAACTTTTCTTGATTGCAAATGAACACTTATATTAGATAATATACACTTGGATACACATGCAAACGTATCACAGACAATAATGTAACGTAATCAAATGTATAGAGATTTCATTGAAGAAAGAAAAACGTGACGATAAGGAAAGACAAAACCGTCTTTATCAGCTAAGCAATCTCCTAAAGAAGAATGAAAATTGATTACTAGAAAGATCTGAGATAAACTACAGTTTCTTTTATTTCTTTATGTGGTGGTTCCAAGGTTTGGAACTTTACTCGTTGGTTGACTGTTCTATGGAGGAAAACTCAACGATATATGTCACTGTCAACTCACCAACTGTATTAATTCTTTGTTAATTTCAACACTCCGTTACTTTTACTACAATAGATTTTTGGGCCTCCGCTTTCTTTACAATTTGTCTACATTTATGAAAAAAAAAAACCCGTCAGACTTTTGGACTGTAACAACAAACTGTGACCTATAAGAACTTTCAAACCTGCAGCGATATATTTTAATGGAAACATTTCTCAAGTTTGATGACACAATGCGAACCATGAAGAGATTGGAATGGGGCCATATGTCGCAATGCCGCCCATCTTTCCGATTAAAGCTAATAACTTAAATTGCACTGCTGCCGTAAATATTCAGTGATTTAGATGGACGTGGATAGGTTCAGTGCCTGGTGGACTTGATTGCACGTTAGGCTGTGTGATTATCTTCAGGTCTATAATCAAATGGTGTAAACTTCACTTTTTAAATTAATGTTGACTTCCGCAAACATTGTCAACTTGCTGTGAAAAGTCAAACCGTCAAAGCTAAAGTTTTGAGAGCTACCGTCTTATTGTAGCCTGACTGGACAAATCAGGGATAAAACAGCGTGACTCATGCTTGATTAACTTTGGTCTTTTTGAGACATTTCCTCACGACAAGTTTGACTTTGATATGTTATAGTCCAATAAAATATGCCCAAATCTTAAAGGTTCGAATGGAGCTTTTTCAGTGAGGGGGTTCGATTTTACCAAAGTGGAACATTGTACCTGATAATTATGACAAAAAATTAAAATCATTATATATGTCGCTAACGAAGGCTTGCTATCATAGGCTGACCGGAACTCCAAATCTTGGACACTGGCCAGCTTATTCCACTTTTACCTCATGTTTATATAGACATGTGTGTATATGCGTATACGGATCATGGAAATGCCAATCACATTAAGTGGGAAATGTCTTCTGAACCTTTAAGCATTCAAATCTGGTCCGAGTGCTATCGAGAAACAAACAAATAACTTATAACATATAGGCACAATGATATTTGATATGATATTTATTTCACTTGACTGTGAATGAAAGGCTTCCTTCGACTTTACGTGATGATAAATTCACTGCAACTGTGGGTGTTTCAAAATATTAAAAAGTGATTTCCAGTTTGACATCTTGCATGAAAAGGCACATAGCCTATCCTCTGATGGTCTTTAGCTTTCAACAGCTAAAATTACTTGTCGAGGGTTAAGAAGTACCGTACCTTCATGGCCAGTTATGCTAAATATTTCAGTATTAGTGTTTCTCTGAAATTAAAACCGTCACATTCATTTTCCGTGGGAAGAAAGGTCAAACGTGTACTTGCTGTTTATGAAATAACCTCAATAAATATACAAAAAAAAAAAAAAAACTCAAAATGACATTTTTATTTTTCACATGACTTCACGTTATTGTACGAGTATCTCCCTTGACAGCTACTGTTGGGGAAAGCACGAGGGAAAGGTCATTGCAGATGACTCAGTAAACATTATGGGGTTGCCTTGATTAAATATGGGTTGAATTTATTTGAAATGCCAGGTCTTATGGATTAATTTCGTGATACTGCATCTTGAAAGTAGATTTATTGACCATTTTCAGCTTAGATAACGACGACTCGTCTGCAACATGGGGAGACACTTGACGCTGAAACTCTGGGAACAGACTGGTTCCTAGCCTCAAATTTGGTAAAAGGGAAGAACTTTCTCTGATCTTTCGGATAAATAAGACATATTGTTTTATTTTACAGGAGGAGACTGGCAGATGCCCGAAGATTAAGCTGTCTCTCCCCCTCCTTTGTCGTATTGTAGTGTTAACTGTCTACAGTACTGCTACTTTTGTAAAAAAATATTTGATCCGAGACTAGTAATGACTTTTGTTTTAAGTGTGTAAGATGGGAAGTTTCTTCCAAGACAGGGCGATAACCGTGACAGAATGCAGTAAGTTCGGATGAGATGAGAACAAGACGAGGAGACGACAAGACAACAGGGTTCAATAAAGCATATGAGGGCAACGCAGATCAAAGCAGGATAAAAAAGAGAGGTAGACAGGACATTACAAGAACAACGCACCTCAAGACAGGTGCAAAGATGAAACAAATAAAGGAAACAACGCAAGCCCTCTAAAGACAAGAAAAATTAACAGAGCAGAAAACGCCGAAGGTACGGCTGTGTCATCTTCCACATTGTGTCCCTCCTGAGTACATTGTAAATCTAAGCCAACATGCCCTGCGAGCGCTTGTTAAAACTATGTATTTACAGTGTGAAAATGATGCATTAAAAAATTTAACTGCATCGTGATAAAAGCACTATCAAAATCCTCGGAGCAAGTCTCAACGAAATGTAAAATGCATGTACGTAGCCTACGACAACCTAGTGTAATCAATTTTTATTCGTTTGAAGCAGTGCGGAACGATCTCACACCCTTGAATAATACATTTTTGCCTTTGGTTAACACTAATTTAAACGGGCTATCACACTAGGTTTTATTTGCCTTTCGTTATTCTTGTCATTTCCTTGACAATCATGAAATATTCATTACACTGTTACTCTTTCTTGAACAATCATGTGAATTTTAAGGGGCGACCGCCGATGTCCAGTGGATATACGCTGTGATGACGGATTTGAAGCGTCGTCCCCTCATAACGATTATAAGAAAGAAGATTCTTTAGCACACCGAGGGACGATAATAACGTGAGAACCAGGGACACCAAAATAACAAACAACACCAAACAAAAAAAAAATGAATAATAAATGAAACGAATAATACAACTTATTTTGCACCAGGGTGAAAACTGGAGGAAAACAGGAGACAGCCACATACGGCGAAAAATGTAGCATTGACAAAATCCATATATGCCTACTTTGCCTACCACAGAAGTAAAAATAAAACCACAGTGGCAGACATGAGAAAAAATACAATAAACCGCGACTTTTATCCTATACATTGGAAGAAAAATATGCATGATTTCTCTGACACCAGATCAAATCAAGGTAGACGAACTGGGGAACGCAAGGATCCCCTGGAATTTTAGAAAATTAAAAACAGGTAAATTCTAAAAATGAATCCTTGCATGAGTAAGGTTGGACATGTGTATACCTTCAAACTGTATAAAAAGGCGAGTGCTTCGTTCCTTAAAAAATGTAGTTTGAAGCTCAGCAGTTTACTCAGATTAACCCCCTGACATCAACATGGACTCTCCTGTTTTGGTCTCCCCTACTTCCTAGAAGTCTGACCTATCTATGGGCTAGAGCAATACAACTTTTCCTTGCCATGTTGCAATAAATTAAACTGGTTAGCATTAAACATAAACACACAAATGAATTCCTCGATACACGGTCGGTCACTGGTGAACGAAATGGGAATCTCCATGGTAACATACATCTTCTGAAAGAAGGAAAACACGTGGTTGGGTAAAAAAAAGAAAAGAAAAAAGGACAAACTTGCAGAGATTTCTGACAGAAAATAGCAAGGCAGAACTATCACAGACTGAAAACACCTTTAATTGACTAGACACGCAGCTTCGAGTTATACATTTTGGTGACACACACGGCGTTGTCAGTTAACTGACAGAGGGTTTCTTCTAAAATTTCAGCTGTATCATTTTCGAGACGCAGTTATTGCATAATGATTACTGGCTTAAAACCGACGAGTAGCTTCTCCTTTTTTCCGTCACAAATGTGCAAAAAAATAGCTCCTGTGACGTCAGCCTCTGCTTGATAGCTGATTGGAAGTAGCAATGCAATATTGGGAGGCAGTTTGTGTGTATACTGTGTATACCTGGATGTGGATGTATACCGCTTTTAAACAAAATGTCTTCACTGTCCACGAGTACGGGCAAATAGTTACTGTAAACTAGAAACTTTTGCATACGTAATGAGGAAGGGACTTGCGTCACATGAGGAATAAATAAGACGCCCAGTCACCGTTAAGGTGCTCAATTCTTTTATTGATTTATTTTTGTTAAGTGATTGATTAAGTTAAATTGTCATGGCAAACAACTTCACATACCTTGAATAACAATCACGGCCTAAACTATTATAAATTCTTTGCCAAACACCATGTAAAAAAATGTACGTTAGCATAGGCCACTGACAGTGTTTGCATATACCCGTCATGAGTGTAGCTTACAACAAGGTGAAATACAAATTATTTGGCGGTATCTGACACTTCATCTATATTTTAAGAACCAGTCGCTGACGGATGTTCCGATTGACTCTATACCAGGAACAGCAATATGAATTTCTTCGAAGTTAAAAATGGTTGAAATCACACGCAAAATTGCATACATTTTCAAAATGTATGAATAAAATACGGTATGCAATATTAAACATGAATTTTTATATCTGTGTTTTTACTGTTACTGTTTCACTGTTGTAATGTACGAGAGTATTTTGTTGTTGAATGCCTGAACAGCCTGAACTCTCGGTGTTATGTACAAGAATGTTTGCTATTATTGAATGCCTGTGCTGCCGCACTCTCTGTTGTTGATATGTTAATTTAAGTGTTGAGAACGTGCACAAGAATCTTTGTAGCGTTGTTCTTAGTTTCACTTTTGGAATCCGGCGCCTGTTGGAACGGTCTAAAAACATTTTTCCAAGGTGTGGCTAGCCCTCTCCTCTCTATGATGGTGGACTGTAAACATGTCTCGAAGCTGGATGTTCCGCTGGCATTGATTGCATTGTCACTGGACCGAATTCTGCCCCTGCAACAGCTCTATATTGGAACACTGAACTCGCGATTCTGGCTGGTTTTTTTCCTCCTTCGGATTCTTCTGGATTACACTAACGGACTATCAATTTTTCCACCCCATGGACTACCACATACCCATCACCTCCTTTCTGGTTATAGGCTACTGGTTACACTATGAATTATCTTGCCCTGGCCTAACGTATAGGAAGCCTCGTGCATCTTAATCACCATCTGGGATCAAACACTGACATTTAAGACTACCACGGGAGAGCCCAGCGGAATCGGTCCACCGGAGGTACCTCCCGTGAGCTAGTTAATTTAATTTTTTGTAAGTACCGGTACACTTTATTCACTGTGAACATTTTCTTTTCTTAATGATTTAATTTGCCAAGAAGCGAGTTATATTAATTTGAATGCGAATACTCATTCTCCTCCTCTTTGGTCTGCCTTCCAAAACGTCCATTGTAACTTCGTTACATCACAACTTTTGTATCTTGACTTCGTAACACTGTTTTACTGTGGTTTTATTTACTTTGCATGTATCTCTTTGGATTTATAATGATACCATGTGATATACGTACAGGCTTTCTTCTACAGTGCTTGATCGTCTCAAGGGGGTTGCAACTAATATGCCTTTTCGCAATCTCGATTCGCGCAACTACTTCGCGCGATAGGAAATGTAGGACGCATGGAAGACCACCGCCTTAAGAGGTGCAATACAGGCATTTTTCGACGCATTTTAACACAATTATTTATATGAAGATGGTCAAGACATATACGGTATTTAAAGTTGGTAAAAAAAATGAATTTCAATATTTTCTTAAATACACTCAGTTTTTTTTTTTTGGGGGGGGCATGTGCTGTAGGTAGGACAGTGTGTTTGTATATCTTTTTTTTTTATCCGATTTTAGGGATGCGCACATGCGCAGTCGATAGTGCAAAAGCTCGTTCCCTCTTCAGTCAAAGTAGTTAATCCAAAAAGGAATATAATACGTTGAACGAACTTGGCCTTTCTCCTAATCATCGTTTATAGTACTACAGCTGATCTTTTGTTTAGTGTGAGAAGTTTGTGTATTTTACATACACAGAAACTTTCGCTTTGACATTCCTTGTTGCTCGAAGTTGACTATTTTCTCCATTTTTCTTTTCTAAGATTAAATACCATAAGTGTTTAATTCCACAACCCTTCTAAAGTCATTCTTGTATCGCATGCATAGTACTGGGTCTAAGACCAACGCACACGAAGAATACTTTTGTAGTCTACTGCTTTGTACACTGATTTTGTCCTACAGTAGTTTCCTTTAATTGTGCGTTGAAGAATTCGTTGACGCCACTGTCTCATAAATACATGTAATAATGTAGATAACGTTTTTGTCTCCCGTATTTTGCAAATAACAACTTTGTAAAAATTGTTTTGCAAACCTTGGCAAACTTATTAGCAAATAAATGAGATAAATGAGAAAATAATTTTTTCAAAAGAATATTCAAATTGCTCATTAAAAATAGAAACAAAATCGCACAAGAAATAAAGAAGACCTAATCCTATCAAACGTTCCTGCAAAGTTTCAGTGTGATGCTGAATATTGTTGTCTTAAAAAAGTTTTGAAAGTTATTTGTTCGTTTCCTAAAATAAATTACCAATTTCACTTTTTTCTTTCTTTTGTTGTTGTGAAATTCACAATACCTTTTAAGTTTGATTAAAGGTTTATTGTTAATAATAGACTACCATTAATTCATGATTAATTCAGTATTTTTAAAATGTCGAGACAGCGGAGAAAACAAGCTGATAACTTAAAAACACCTTATACTTTCACATATTTCGAGCTGTGAGTTGCTATGATATTTTATAAGAGCGATCTTTGTAAACAGGGTATTGAACAGACGTAGTGTATATATCATAGTACATTCCAGTCACAGAATATGCGACGTCTTGTCAACTTGATTTAAACCTAATGGAGATTGTCCTTCTATTAAAAAGTTTGAGAATTATATGCATTTTCTCTAAAAATGATAATTAGAACGCCACAATGAAGGATGCTACGTGTACAGTAAACGTGCTTAGAGACAAATGCATCGTCAGATAGTCCAGGCACGATAGCCTCATTGGTGCGATCTGTGGATCTAAATCATGCAGTGTTTCATCATTTCATTCGTGGAACCCGTATATCTCATACATTTTGTATGCACATTTCTGTTCATAGACACTACGAGAATGTAAATAATGGAATAGCAAGCATGGCTTTTACTTTTACCATTGATCGAATATTCATAATAAAAACGATTGTATTTTAACTATGGGATGTCTACTTAAAAACTACTTACTTTAGTATTTCATCAGTCTTACTCGGATGAGAACAATGATTGGTTTTGGCAGATATTAGGTCAAACTAGCGTACACCGTGCATTATTAATGCGCGCTTAGTTTATCATGAACCTCTGGTGCAGATCACAATGCATGCGTGTGACAGCAGGACAAAATGAGAACTGAAAGTTCGTAAATCAAGTTTGCATGACTGTGTGCATCAAAATAAGTTTACGTGACTCTATATATGAATCGAAATAAGTGAACATATCTGTACCTTTTAAAACAGGTTAAAATGACTGTATATGCATCAAAAAAAGTTTGTAAACTCACATAGGAATCGTAAACCCTCAATTCAGTGTGGATTACTGTGTTTTGTTGTTAGTAATCATGTGTAATGTAGTACTGTTGTTTTGTTGTCAATAATCGTGTATGAAGTAGGATTGTTATCCCATCCCTATACGTAGTACACAGGGAGAAGATATTGTACTTACCTGAACGGTTTAAGTCACCAAAAGTGACACTTAAATGGTAGCCCACTTTACACCCCTTGTGGTAATCAACCGAAACATGGTGGGCCAGTAGCCTTCGTGTAGGGGTACCTCGTGATATATAAATGACATGGATAGGGATAACCCTCTGGCCTAGGGGCGTGAGAAGGCGGGTCAAAATATGTGTGTGTGTGTGTCTGTGTGTGTACAACCAAACTTGTGTCACGATCTCCTGCTAGACGGTAAGTCGGATGAACCTCAAACTTGGTGGATAGGTGCCCGGATATGAGGTTTCAGTGTCCGTCCGACCGATGACGTCATAGGTCAAAGGTCATCGCTCATGAAAAGAAGAGCACACATTTAGCATTATTTCAATGTGTGAATATCCTAGAGTGATAAAACTACCTTATATTTAAGGTAGACATTAAGAGAAAATTTTTTTAAATATTGATGACGTCATAAGGTCAAGGGTTACGTGATTAAAGGTTAAAGCGGCAAAACTGCTCCTAAAAGTGTGTCACTATCTCCTCCTAAACGATAAATCGGATAAACTTCAAACTTGGTAGGTAGGTGCCCGTGTATGTGGTTTAGTGTCAGCCTGATCGATGACGTCGTAGGTCAGAGGTCAAAGGTCACAGGTCATGAAAACTTTAACACATTTTCAGCATTATGTCAGTGCAACCATATAAGGAAAGTAGACAATACGAAAAAATTTTAAATATTGATGACGTCACCAGGTCAAAGGTCACGTAATTAACTGTTAAACTGGCAGAAATGCTCTGAAAAGTGTGTCACGATCTCCTTTTAAACGGTAAGTCGGATAAACTTCAGACTTGGTGGGTAGGTTCCTGGGTATGAGATGTAGTGTCTGCTAGCCCGATGACGTCATAGGTCAAGGTAAAAGGTCACCGTTACTATAGTGCACAGCTAAATGTGTAAAGGGTTGGTAGTGCATGGTGTCAACATGACTTTTACATCTTTGCCGTTTTCATAAATGTGACAGGTTATTATAACTTATGCAACTATGTTTTGGACTGAGTGATCATGTCTGGTAGCAGTGCAATTTTCCATGCGTTAGTACCTTAACTCGCTCAGTATATTTTTACAGCTTGTATACCTAATACACAGTTGTACAGGAACCCAGCTGTGTATGCTTTGTGAAAATAATACTGAAGCTCGCTCAACGCGCTTTTCAGGGCATTCAAAACATCCAGAGTGACGGCGTGTGCGGATCAGAGGAATACTTTGACGCGCACACATTTCTAGGAATACTTTTGACGCACGCTCGATTTCTACGCACATCAAGGTATTATGCAGTCGCGTTCGACGCATATGCGTTGTACTTCGTTACTAGATCACTAAGCACTTCTGTCCACAACGGGCGATCTAAATCACTGATGAAAATTATGTACGTCTCAGAGCACTCCGAAAGTACATGAGCTGAGGTACGAATGACCGTGCAAAACGATAGGGATGAGATTTGCAACTCCGTGTATTGGCAACCGGAACTTGTTGTGTTTTGTTGTTAATAATCACTTGATGTAGGATTGTTGTGTTTTACTGTTACCACTCATACCCATGCTTGGCAAAAGTGTAAAATATTTGTTGAAAGGTTCATTCATAAAAAAACCCTTCAGTTTTTATTTCAGTTGCTTCCATTATATAGGATAAAACGAAATGATTATTAACCCAGCAAACAAATAGTTCAGATATAGCGAGGATATAGCAAGGATATCAAGCCATCCAGGTAAACAAGTAGAACAACTCCAAAGAATAAGTAGCTAAGAAGGGAAGGAAAATTACATTACCACAGTCTTCGGAAAAATAGGCAAAAGTTAGCTTAAACAACTGCTACCAAAAGGAATAAATTCAGAAACATTTTAATGCTAATATTCTCCTTTTACAATTTATATAATTTCAACTGTGACAAAACTATAACGAGAAATGTTCTGCACTTATTTGTCTCAATTCATTCTATCATTATGTTTCAATGTTACATATCTGATAGATGGTCTTTTTTGCAACCCTCCCTGTTGATCGAGTTTCGAAATTATTAACTAACACCACAGAGGTCTGTCTGTGTTGTGTTTAAATGTAGGTGTTTTAATGGAAAAATACACATCGAAATTTAAAACGAACATGATCATTTTTCTCTAATTTCACCATATCTGTATTATTATTTCAAGGTTGGTATATTGTGAAGAAGAGAGCAGAAGAGCCGCCAGGGGCTAATGACAGAGGGGAGGGGGTGGGGCACATATATTGCCATACGTCTATGGGGACATATACTGCCTAACCAGAGGGCCACCATGAATGGGGGGATATATTGCCATACGCCCATGGGAACGATTCTGCTCTTACCGTGGTATGGAGGTGAGGTAAAAGGGAGTCTGAGCCAACTAAAACTACTTGACCAGGACCCACCTGAACCCGTGGTCACTCTACCATGGGGTACCCCTGGAGTGTCGCTACTCGAAGTGTAAACCAAGCTAACAGAAATATTGGTGATAACTCCTTAATAATCTAACTGATGAGGATTTACAAAAGAAAAAGGAAAGAAAAACTAAATATGTTGTATTCTGTGGGTAATGTGGGTGCCGTGTGACCATTTTGTCAATAAGGTGGTTAACCTGTTATGTGAAAAACTAAAAACTGTGATCATTATTATTAATGACATACGAATTCATCAATACGGTCAGACATGTTCTGTTTGCATCCCAAGGATTCACTTTTATTAATATGTTTGCATCTTCCGGTGACGAAATAAAAGCCTAATTGATAATTTAACTAATGGAATTTAATGTCGTAAGGTTTCCCATATTTCTTTATTAAGCTTGAATGCCTATGAAAGAAACGATGGGAAGTTTTTCCCAATTCAAAAGATGCATTTTTGTAAAAGAAATAAATAAAAGTAGTCAAGCTATTCTTACACAGTAAATACGATACCACTTAGAGGTGAACTGCATGTAAAACCCATATAAATTAATGAGCAATAGTCAGACAAAAGTACATGCCCTCAGCAAGTTGTCACAAATTACAAATTTTATGCTCCCAACAACTTTAATCTTGTCTTTAAGAAAGCTCTACGCAAAAAGAGCAAAAGAGCAGGAGAAGAGATAAAGAAACAGTACAGAGAAAGAAAAGGAAAAAAAAGAACGGTGTGTATATATTTATCAAGTCAACTCAACAATTTACATTTAGATGAAAGTTCTGTTAACTTCAGAGTAAATTCATAGCTTTAATTTCCCTTGGTGATTAGAGAAAAGAAGAAGAAACAAGAAAAAGAAGAAAAGTAAATAAGAAAAGAACTATTATTTGTTTTTACGAAAAGGTTCATGTCACGTCACATGTGGTCCAGATATTGGCTTGAGGTTGTCAAAACTTGTGCCTTTTAATTATTATTCAATGATTTCTTTCTTTCGGGAATCTCGAAACAATCAGAGGCTGAGAATTGCAGTCGTGATGCGACTCATGCGAATGTATCACCTATAATATCAAATTGGAAGTGTCGCTCAAAAAAAAAAAGAAAATATATCATCAAGTATAAAGAAGTTTCTCTTAATTAGACGTTGTTTCGTATTTTTAATGGAAAGTTATCATGATGACAAAAAGAGAACGTCCTAACAGTTCTCTTTAACAAATTGCAGACAAAAGCGTTGTTTTAGTTGTCAAGGTGTCTTCCTAATTTGCATCTAATTAACGGAAAGATTACACCTTTCAAGATGAATATTCAAGTATTTAATGGAAGAAAACAGTGTTCGTCCTATCAAAACTGATTCATAAAAACAATCCTATTGGTCAAAAAAGTAAAGAGTCGTAGACCAATGATATGACTTTACTGTAATTTACTTTCTTTTGGTCACCACATATGATAAATTAGTATGCATGCTTAGGTACGTCCTCGATTTCGTAGCGGGAATTCAAGATATGCCTAATAGTCGTTCTACATGTAAAAGTATTTTGCAAACTGTAAATTGAAATTTCCCTTTCCTCTGGTGTGACATTACCAATATTTCCAAGAAATGTTTTCGTATCGGATCAAGTATGCGACTAGAGCAGTGAGCCTGTTAAATACATTTTTACGTGAGTAACTTTTCCACGACAGTGTTCTCGTGGTGTCCTATTTAAGTTTGTGGGACATGCATCCAGGAGAAAGCTGGTTTTACTCAAAAGCTGGATGAAACCCTAATGAAATTGTGTTAGAATTATGCTTGAAATTTCTTTAGAACTATGTTTCTATCCATTACCATTTTTGAAATATGGCTTTTTTTAAAGTTTGATAAAAGTGCAAATATGACGACATGAAGAACTGCACGGAGCCGGTTTTCTTTTATTAGGGTTATTTTCTATAATAACGTGTTTCACATCATTATGTGATACCAATATTTATAAAGAAGACAGTATATGCGTTCAAAGCAAAACCCCTGGTGCTTATAAAACTCTCAATATTCCTCGAAATAAAGGTTAAAGAAGAAAGCTTACCATGAGACATACCATGTGAGCCCCTCTCTTGGCGTAATAAATTTGCATACTTAGTCAATCTTTATTCATGATACAAGTATAAGACAGGAATTTGGTTGACCTTGCTCATTCAAGGAAAGGGGGGGGGGGTGGGGTGGAAGCACGTCTCAAAACTTCCACTAATCACATGATCACATGTAGAAAATCTGTTATATGAGGTACCATGCATACAAGAGTTCCCTCGAAGTTTGCTATTTGGTAGAGATTAAAGGTGGTATGGTTGCCTATCTTGACACAAGATATTAGACCAACTCACTGTCGATCGACGGTGTTATTGTATTCATCTGCGCGTGATTTAAATCATAAATTACCAAGAAAAAAAAAACACGGTCACCTGACTGTAATGGACCAATAGTCCTAGGTGTTGCGGATTCTTTCTAGGTATGAATGAACCTAGAATCAAGCGTTGGATCAACAGCACCGTTGGCATAGATGTAAAGGCTACGCATCCCTCGTTTGCCTTTTCACGAATCCAAGCTTTTCATTGCACAACGATTGTAATTAACGTTGTGTCATGTCTGCGTAGCGATAGCACAGCCTCTGCGCATGGGCAGTGACTTTCATTATACGAATTGAAAAGCAAAAATAGGACATGAGGAATCTGTATAGCTATATAGTGGATAGTTCCTCTATCTATATCGGTACTTTTTCACCATTAATGTGATAGTAATGTTCTCTGCTTTTACTGGCCAGCCTTAGGTGCTGAGTCACAAACTCCATAAAGTACATATGCTCAGGAGAGACGTAATGTACAGTAACAAGATAATCCGAACAACAGTCAGTACCCTGTGAAAAGAAAAGCACATAAAAACCAGATGTAGGTTGGTATGTATTCAGTCAGCAGTGACGATATACGGGTGGGGGACGTGCAAATGAAGAAAGGGAAAAAAAGATAAGTCAAACAGCAGTTAGTATTTAACCCTTGACTTAAGAGTATATAAAGTCAGGTTAAAACGAGGACATGGCGATATTTCTTGGTAAATGTTGTTCTTTTCAAGGTGGGGACCGGGAGGTGGAGGCCGGGAACTTTTGTTTTGTGTCTGCAACAACGAAAGCTAAATATCGTCATCTGTGACAGAAAGCGTAACCTTGAAGAAAAGCAGGTACAGAGGATGACAGTTGTGTACACTTGCCGATTTACATCGTGAGTGTAATGTGAAATCATTGCTCTTCATAACTGCATGCGAAATTGTGCGCAAGGCAAATATGTGTGGGATCAACCTTTCCTAGTGAGCTACCTTTGTATGTCCAACCACAGTAAAGAAAGAAAAACGTTGGTCCACATTTTGTATTACACGTGGAACTATAATCGTTTTGTATTGTTTCGGCTTCGCATCTTGAGAGTTGTGTATCGTGCCTGATAGACCTGACAAGATTTTGGTATGGCTGAGACGCGAGGAAAGGCTAGAGTTTTAACCATTGAGACTCGTTATAATGGATGGTATCATGTTAGGCATTGGCCCCGTCTTGAGTTCTGAGCTTAGTATTCATGTTATCTACAATTCCCCTCTTTGAAAGAAAAACCTTGTGAGAATTTTTAGAAGAGAAAAGAGCAAAAATGTAACAAACAATATGTGCAAATCCCTCAAAGGCAGTTGATGGGTCACGTATATCATAGTTACGTGGATCAGAACCCAAAAAGTTTGCATTGAAACTTTATGTGTGTGTGTGTGTGTGTGTATGTGTGTTGTAAGCTCTGTTTGCCAGAAAAGGAATGGACCATTTTACAATGGCCAAACACACTGCCAAATCCAATGGATTTGTTTGAGAGGGATCAAATTGCTGGTACAGAGGTATGGATGAACGGTGTGGTGAAGGTGTGTCCTTTCCCCTTTGAGAACATTTCCTAAATTGAATATTGTAAGATGCCATTTTTAGCAGCAAAAGTGTACACGTTTAAAATTAATTAAGACTTCTAAAATAATTTCATTTTGTATGTATCAATTATTTAAGCATATTGCATAAAGCATATTGGGTCCATGGGGGGGGGGGGGGTTCTTCCCACCCCCTTGGATCCTTTAATGGCTAACTAATACTCACGGACGAAAAGAGTTCTTGTGAATATGAATGCATCCACTCTGGGAATGCGGAACCTAGTATGTGGTCAGACAAACGAAGAGGAAGAAACCTCGAACGGCCGAGAGAATCTAAGGAACTGTGGACCTTGACTCTAGCTTTCATAAGGCAGTATCCTACCATGAAATCTTCAGGAGCGTTCTTAGCCTTTCCTTCAAATGGACAATCCCCTGGAGAGTACAGCACGCTCATAAATTTGACCAAGGCCGCTTTGTTCATCACGTAACCGGCACCTCCACTCATGTAGTCAGCTTGGATAGTTCTTTTGGGCAGTCGAAACCGCCACCCGGAGTAGCTAGGTTCGCTGACGTTACGTGAGTGAAGAAAATACCTGAGGTTGTCCACTATTACATATGTATCGTCATCAGCTTTGAGGAACCAATCAAAGTCCTCTAGATAATGTTCAAATATGAACGAGAAGGCCGCCCTCGTCTTACCCCACAGCCCTTGTCTTCCCTTTTCAACAGGAAGAACCACGACTCTCCCTGGGAATGGTCTATAGGGATATTCGTCGGTGACGTACACTGTCAGGTTGCATCTGGACCCCCATGTTTGTTGGACGTGTATCGCCTTGGAGAATAAATTGTCCCGTGACGTCATCACCCAACATAAAACAGAAACTTTTGTGAAAGAATAATCTGACGAACTTTCGTTGGATATATCCTCTCGCTCATACTGACGTTTACCTAAAGAAAGAAAGTAGACAATTACGGTACTGCAATGTCTGATACGAACTGTGGATGGAATCCACTTTTAGGTACAACAACAGCAACGTTGAACTGCTATTAGACACAGAAATAACAATAACACTTTTGCTAATGGCTAATAGGAAGAAAGTTGGAATATTGGGCCTGTACTTAATCTGTCTCAGTTTTGTAAATTTGCAAATTTACCCATCGGATATTAGTAACGAACAAACAGGCCGACGGGTCCGTTTCGTTGTACGCAATGGAGCAAATATATATTATGTCACTGCAACGCCTCCGACTGTTACATTTTACACTAGTTTGCGGCTATATATATATATATGTGTGTGTGTGTACATAGCTTTACGTTTGATTTGGACTAACCCATTTAACGTACATACTTAAATATTCTTGAAGAATCAAACAAGGCTTACCTGCAATGTAGTCATCTTCCTTTCCGTTATTTTCATAAGCTTCCAAACGAAGGCTAAGAAATCTTAACATGAAACCGGCAATGAATGATGTGAATGGAAGTAGGATCGCAAGGCGAGCAATCCTTGCCATATTCCCATTTCGTACTTTCGTCTGCACGATTTTTTATTTAACGGATGTTACAAGCTTTAGGAAATTTATTTTTTTAAACAATGTGAAATAAGGAAACAGATCACGTGACTCATACGGTAATAGGAATTTCTCAGTGGGGCTATCTCCATGCTTTCATAAACCAGTTAGTATATCTCGTTTCTTGCTTTGCAAATAGTACACTACAATTCATTAACAACCCTACAAAGGCGGAGGAAGATGCTTTTTCAAAACCTAAGTCTAACCTCATGAAAATGCATGTCAAAACTAGTTCAGAATATAATTTATGTAGCTGTAATTCATTGCTGCTACAATTTCACGACAATACAGAAACATAAACAGTATAAGATGTGTCTCGCTTTCGCTGGTTGTAACAGTATGATAAAAAGTCGAAGACCGTTGCAGTACCAAGTCATACGGTGGCATATAGGCTTAATATTTATTTGTAAGTTCTCCAACTGATGAGTTTTCAAGAGCCATTGTCAGACGTTTGTGAGGCGATAACTTGAAACTTTTCAGATGAAGACGAGTCGTCAGCGAATTTCTTTAAATTCACCATCGACCAATGTAGTCCCCTGAAAGTGCAATAATCCGTAGTGCTATATATGCAAGCTCCTATGCAGAATGTTTCACACAACATATATCAACGCATTCCAAGTTAGAAATTCCGGTGTTAGGATACTCAACATTGCTGCACACTTGTTGGTCCCATTATGATGCTCTGAATACGTCAGCAAACAGCGAAGCACATGGTAGCATAGCAGGTTATCATGCAATGGAAAAGCAATATATTGTATTCAATGAGTATGATTCATTGGGCTTAATTGATCTCATTTAACAAATCAATAGTTGTAACACATCTCCACTATTGTGCCGTGCTGCGGTGTAAACGATAGATCAGCTTCAATTTTTATGATGAATTAAAGCTGGTGAAGGTCACTGCATACTGTAGATATCCATATAGCACTCAATCGCACTTTAGGTTAACATACTCTCAAAAAATGGGCATAGATTGGCATTAACATATTTTAATACATTTACGCATATGTACACAAGTAAATTAAAAGAAAAAATGTCACGGTAAACTTCAACCTGTATGTATATATATATATGCTATTCTGCTGACATGTTCATGCATTTCGATAAGGTATCTTTATTTATGAGATCCCGATTAATGTGAGGTAGTGTTGTACATCCAGAAGTATTCAAATATATACATACGCAAGATAAACGTTTTAGTTTTACATATATAGACATGTAAATGTAAGTATACAGAATATTACGTAGGCCTTGGTTCGCACAATGTTTGTGAAAATTAGAAGAAAAAACATACACCAGATAGGTGTCCGCCACTTGATGACGTCGTGTGTGAGAGTTTGATCTGAGTGCTTTGAGAGTCTGGCATGATCACGTGGTGTCTACTGGTCAACTTTAATCCATTGTGGTTGAAGTGTTAGAACTTTGTGTATCCACAACGATTTTCCATGGAGGATTGGTACGTGTTTTCTTTGTTATGGTTTCGATGCCGGTAATAGTAACATTGCCTTTGTGCCGTGTCATGAATTCAAGTGTGTCATGTATGGAAGACGTTTGGCATAAATGTTATCATTAAAATTAATAATTTCTGACTAATGTTGCTGAACCTGGTGTAGAGTGTTGTTTCCGTTTTACCAACATATTGTTTTCCGCAGTGTGTGCATGTTATGAGACAGATGAGAGCCATGATGTTTTCAGTCAATGTGTGTTGTTATGGGAAATTCCTGACCTGTTTGAGTACTTCTAAATTTGTTTGTCTCTTGAATGTATTTGTGCATCACGCACCTCTTGGATTTACATGGAAAGAATCCGGGTGTTCCTGGGTTGTTTGGATTGTGTTCCATGGGTAAGGGTTCTCTTGCTCTGACGAGCAGATCTCGGAGGGAACGGGGGTGTCTGAAACAACCATAGGTGGTTCCGGAAATATTGATTTGAGTTAAGGTGAATTTTGTGGGTATGTTGTAGCAAATTACACGAATTACGCGAATGTTCCGTTTTTCCCTTTTGGTGTTCCATAGGTCTTAACATCAGTCTATGGGAATGAACAAAACAAGGGGCAATCTTTGCTTCAACGGGGAATCCTCTATCCTTAGTCTTCACCCCCACCCAAAGAACGTCAGATATGGTAAAATAGTAAGTCAGCGCCACTCGTCATTTTCTGGGGTTCACAAAAGTTTGAATTACGGAAACGTATAAGTGCCACAACGTCACACAAAAATAACTTTAATTTTTGCAAAGTTCAGAAAACTCATCAATTTAACATTCCGCAAATAATTGGTAGAGATCACAATGAAGTACAATTTATCAATTAACAATTTAGCAACATTTTGCATTTTTGCAAAGACCGGAACTGCAAGCAAGTTAAAATTTCGCAAATATTTGTTGGGACCTCAATTTGCCTGAAATTGTTAATTGAACATTTAGCAAAGTTGTGATGCCTTTTTATCAAAACATACAATGCAGTAAAAAAGCTGAACAAGCAATTAACATTGCCTTGCATTTAGTAGAGAAGCGTGTCTGCGAAGTGGAAAATTGTTGCAAATTGTGAAGTCATTTCTTTGTGATGTTATGGCACTTACACGTTCCAGTATCGAATGGATTTCGTTATTTACATGTTAACGAACGAAAAACATTGACTTGTATCAACGGGTAACGGCCAACGTGATTACCGGTTTCCGTCTATAATTTACGGCTAAACAGTAGTACACAGCATCGGCACGTTCCATTTAAACCCAACCGGAAATTAATCTTTCTGACGCATTCGTTTAGCTTTTACATGATTGTCTCGTAACAATCGGCCGCAGATGGATACTTTATGGAACGGGCACCCAAACTGCAGTGAAAAGGACGCCTTACAAGTTACTATGTACACTGAGCAGTCACCAACTTGGTCTGGCAGAATACTTTCATGAGAAAGTCTTTTTCAAACGCCAATGATGATTTTCTAAAATACTACCGTTTTGCATTTATCTCTTCACGATGCATTTATAGTGGGGGAATAGATACATTGCTTGTACCAAAACTAAAGCCCGGGTATTTATCAGAGTGGGGAAAGAAAGAAAAAGTCGTTTGGTGAACGGTTTTAGTAATAATAAGTCGGTGTGTAAGCAATACCTACAGTATATCGTAAACACTTCCACATTTGCGACGGTAAGTAATTTCATTCTTTTTAGCACTATGATACTACAGTGGAAAAGAAAAGATTCATGCTTTTTGAAAGATAGTGGCTGGGGTAGTGCGGCACCTATTTTCACGTGTTGATATGCACCGTCTTTTTAAAGTGATAACGTGCGTAGACAAAAAGCAAAAACATTGAAATTTCATCTCCAAATCTTTCGTAAGGCCTTTAATTGCGCCATTCAGACTATCTGTAAAAATAAATAGGTTTCAGTTGATTAATTTTGCCATATGATTTCAAATTCTTCCAACATAACCACAAAAAGTGTAGAATACGATAATGTAATGGTTGACAGTTTTTATTCAAATCAAGGATGTGTTTCTTTGAGCAAGCCAATGGGAAGTATACTAGTATTGAATATTCAGTTAGTCAAAACAACTCAGGATAACTGATGCCCCAATGTTGTGTCCCGTTCGTAGGTTATTTGTAAGTACATGCTTCCTTTCACCAAATACTACAATTATACGGATACCCACCAAGGAGAGACGACTTGAGTAGTATATTTTTGATACACCAGTGAAACCTGTACTGTTACATATTCATTATGAAGGCGCTTATAGCCTAGTGAGAACCGTTTATTTTCAGATATGATTTCTATATTTTACTGTTTTCATACCAACCCCCGTTGCTTTTCAAAGATGTTCCTGTCATTTTCCTTCATTAAACGACGTAGTCCGTCCATGTGCAGCCTTGCGTGTACATTTAGGTATAAAGAAAAAGTTAAGATCAAACATAATCTTATCTTTTTGGTTTTTCAGTACACATGCAATCACTTTAATGCCGTCTGCACTGATGCATGAGTATAACACGTCCGTTGTGTGGGCTATACGCCAATATGAAATAGCGTAGCCCTATACTTTTGAGGGAGAAAGTACATAAGGTAAGGTAAAGAAATTGCTTTATTTTAGTATGATTCCGGGGGAGGGAATTAAGGTTTCCCTAATTTAGGATTTTACCACTGTAAACTTCCTACCTTTCTGAATCAAAATCTACTTATATCCCACACAGTTTGAAAGCGCCTTATAGATTAGGCCAGACGGCCAGTATCTGTCACGGTACCTTGCATGCACGGCCATGAGCCCTCAGTGAAAACTGGTCATTTAGTTAGACAATTGACAAGGTTAATGATGATGCAACAGCTTATATCTACGTGTAAAATGGAGATCACAATGAAATGACAATTTGGTATACAAATTATAACTTAGAATTTTGTTAAAAGCACATTGACTGTACTTACAATTGGCATAACTAGTGAAGCTTTAAAGAAACATAAAAAATCTCAAAAGTTTAAATTTTTACCACGGCTTGTACTGTCTACGGGGATATAAATTAGTACTAATTTGAAACTGTCTGGTCATGAATTTTCAGAAAGAAGAAATGAATGCTTGATTACTCACTCGTTAATGTTCGCTTTCTTGTGACACGCATGAATGTGACACACATGAATGTGACACACACATGTATGTAGCGCATTAGGATCATTGTCGTTAGTATGTGCAGGAAATGTGACAGGTTTGAAAGAATGTAGTAAATTTTTGAAACCAACACGAAAGTGTGTATCTACGGACGTTATATTTGGACGTTTGACTGCGTTATGATAAGGCACTTTACTTGACTGCGTTCGAACTGATAGTGCAACTTTCATCTTACTATATCCTGCGGATAATTCTTCCTTCATGTTTTCTATAACAGAATGCCCTCAAATTCGATTTTGTGAGCCAGAAGTGTATTTTTATTTTCTTCTGAAGAACTTTGTTTCCCTAGATGTAATTCTCCATTGGAAAATCAAGTATTTTTTTTATTTTTGGCCCAGCTTTGGGTTGAGTCATTGCCCCTATTACCTTTTGGATCCGTCATTGTATTTCATAATGTTTATTTTATTCCTTCAGTATTGGTCTCGCCTCATAAATTGTAGTTATTTTCTTCAATTTGATACCCTAGATGTAATTCTCCATAGAACGATCAAGTATTTTCTTACTTCTGGCCCACCTTTTGGTGGAGCCATTGCCCCTGTCCCCCCTTGGATACGTCGTTGTATTTCATAATGTTCATTGTATTCCGTCAGTATTGGTTTCTTCTTATAAACTGTAGAGCGAGAGAGAGATCGGCATCACGTTATGTTGTCAGGTGTTTTTTTTACCATCGCGAAACTGTTTTTTTTTTTTTCAGCTTGGTGGACGTTGCCAACTTAACGTGGTCTTAAAACTGGGAACGAACCCTCGATGAAACTTGTCACTTGACTCCACTTTAAGTTTTCCTGCATCGTTAAGTTGCCATGTTGCGGATTTATCATTCTGATATAGGCAATACGCAAAAGAATAATACTCTGTAATACTTGCAGTATCACTGCTGTCCAACAAGGACTGCGAGAAAATACGTAACTGACAGAAGGTAGTAAAGCATATGCTTAGGGCAGCGGAGAGATGGCGGTGAAAAACCTACCACCTTTTACTCTAACAATAGACTGGTATTTGTCTTCTAGGGGTAAAAAAATTCCCGGAAAAAGAAGGTAAGGGATGCAATCCCCCCCCCCTTCGCAAAAAAAAGAAAAACATTATAGGAGATTACTAATTGATTTGGTTTTGTGCACGTGTCACATATACCATCATGAACAAATTCAAACGAGAAATACGTTAATAAATAAGTAAAAAGAGCACAAAGAAAGGTACATCTACGTTTCTGATTTTTTTCTTAATTCACAAAGCATGGTTCCTTAGTTTTAAGCAAAATTTCAATTTCATTGACTCTTTATCAAGTATTAGCACTTGAGTGGCGGCGAAAATATCAGCGTAAACATATCGACGATTTTCTACATACCTACGTTTTTCTACATACACACGACTTACTTTCAAAACTTCAAATAGGCAGCCTATAGTGAAAACAAGCCTTTACTCCGGAATATTTTTGCTACTGTTAACAGTCGTTTCTTTTATGTTGACGGTTACCCCTTGAGGGGAATTTAGAAACGCTGTACTGCCTGTTCTTTTTTGACTGAAGGATACTAATCGATATGAAATTAATTCAGAACTCAACAAAAATAAGATGTAAAAATAAAAGAATAAAACAGAATTGGCATGAATTTTGATAGAGACAAAAATGTGATTTGACACATATAGGTATTATGTGACTTGACATACATTTCTCTCCAAGGACGAAAAATAAAACTGAGAATATAAACAAGGAAAATTGATGGTTATATTTCTATGAACACAGATTATAGTTACAGTAGATAAGGCAACTTCGTCTCCATGTTATATGATACGTCTGGTGTTATAGTACGGCAGTTGGTGCTGAGACCCGTAGTTATATACCTCAGTCTTGTGATCATAGCTATCGCGGTGCACCATATCTTTGGGACATTTCCGTCTTGTATTGACGCTGTACATGTCTGAACGATCGCGGGTGCGCGTAAGCCAGCGGATTGCCCGTGCTAGATAAGAAACCGGTAAGTCTTTTCAGTCAAGCGCGTTTCCAGATTTGTAAACCGTACGACCAGTATGTCTAATTTCTATACCCCAACATACAACATGCACCAACACGACAACCAGTACGGTACGAACGCGTCAGCACGATTTGGAAACTCTTTCCAGTTGCCCGTGGGACAGTTCCAGATTTGCGTGAAGTCCTACGGATTTTGCAGGGGGCCTTGGCAGGCTCGCATAAAATGCTCGCACTGCGAAAAGGTAAAAAACTGACAAGGTCCGATAAACTGTCCGAACACCTTGTGAGCTCAGCCCTCTTGCAATTGGACTGTAGAAGAACTGCCCTGCTGCATCTTTAAAATCGTTCGTAGGGCTACGTAGTGCTCGTGGGACCTGCGCATTAGTTTGAGAGATCTCTTGCAACGTTTATAGATGGCACAGTGTGAGCCCCGAAGAAAGGAAAAAAAAAACTCTCAGCTGGAATACGCAGCTATTGTTAGACAGGAAGCATACAAAAGGCGTCAACGTGCAGGATGTGTGTGTGTAGTGAGGGGGGGGGGGGGCTGGTTCATGAGATGTGGCGGTCTTCAAGAGCCGTACGCAGAGCCGTGTCCATATATGGCTCTGACCGTACGTATGTAGAGTTTGGCCAACTGTGTGACCGCTTTGGATTGGTCGAGAGGGGACGACGCCCACTTTGGACCTAAATTATGTTTAGTCTGTGGTTGATCTTCATTACAGAGCTCACGCACAAGTTATATATATATGGAGCGTATTCTTGAGACGACCGTGACGATGTTAGCGAACGCTAGCCGAGCAAAAATAACACGCAGTAGACGCACATAAATGCGTACTGTTCACAGATACTTCCCTGTGTCGCCTGTTGATGCAGAAAGCCGATCATCTTTGTCTGAAATCGCTCGTGATGGTCCATAGATGAGACTTTTGTAAGCAAATCGTGGAAAAACATCGGCAGCATTATCTGGCATTACTGTTTGGCATTAACGTTAGGCTAGGCTTATTGAATTAATGTAGGCTAAGTTACATTGGCCTGCACCTAACTCTAACTTTATAGTCTAGGCTTACGTCAAACGAAACATTACTGACACAGTGTAATATCATGTCTGTAAAATATTAAAATGCTGATTTTATGAGCGTTATATTGATCTGTTTCAGAGTAAGCTGCATATGATTTGACGTTATATTGCAATGAGCCTATTTGGCACTTAGCTGGCTTACTTGTTAAATTTATCATGTTAGCGTTGTTACGAGGCCCACACGAGGCCAATGGTAGTTAGGCTATGAGTATGACGTGATAGTGATAGGCCAAATTATGATAATGTTAACCCATGACCTACTACCGTTCATGCCTGGCCCAGTAGCCTATGTTATAAACAAAGACTATGTTATCGTAAGACTGGGCTTATGTTGGAGTAATTCCATGTGATTGCTTGATTCAGAACATTTCCAAAGACAAGAGACCATTTATGTTAAGGGTTTAGGACTAGGCCTAAGTTGAATTCAAACTTCTGTCAGACACGTAGCAGTGGCACTGCAGTTACTGCTTCGACGTTGCTTGGCTATACTGTAGGAATTGTACCTTTAGTCCTGCTATCACAGACATGAAGATCAAAATCTATCAGTGACAGTCAAGAAAACGGCTGAATATGGAACTTGCATTGGGGCCTATCAACTGTTAGCCCCATCGCCATGGGTGAATGGAGTTGAATCCAACTTACATAAAAGTATGAAACCTATGTTTTAGTCAACAAAATAGTGTGTCTCTGATTTTCCAAATGGGCACAAAGTTGAAGTAGGTCAGGACATAATGTTTCCTTTCATCATGGAATCTTGCTAGTATCATCTGAACAGACTCCTAACTCCTAACTCCAACCTGAGTATAAGAGTCTATCTGGGAAAACTTATGATGTTGGATTTATACCATTATCATGCCAAGGTAAGGTACGTATGTATGTCCTTCCAATTGACTGAGCTGAAGCTTGCCTGTAGAGAAAAGTACGGTGGGTATACACTGTAAAAAAATCACATATTTGGACTTAGTAAAAACACTGAAATTGAGTGAGTGTGACCTACTGTAACCTAAATACATACCTTTAAGTCAGGCAACCTAATACTAATGATCCTAATCAGCAGAAGTTGTCCCTTCAATTAAGGAATTTGCTCTTCACTGTAATGCACCCAGTTTTCATGTTAGTTACATTAAACGGTAACCTTTTAAGCAATGTAAGGTAACTTGAAATCGTCCTGATTTTAGCACAAATGATATTGTGGTGTGCAAAGATATTGGAAGTTGGAATTTTCTACCATGAATAGTGTTGACTTCAGCTGCACTCTCACTGTTGGAACCTGTTTTTATTAACACAGTTATGACTTTGAAATGAACACAGAGTGGCACAAGGCCCTATGGGGTGGGGGGGGGGGGTGATGGGAAAGACATGAGAAGTTTCCTTGTATCATGGAGAGGAGAAAATTAACCTTGATGCTATCATCTGGACAATCTGGGCCTGAGCAGTGTACCTTATATTGTATTGGGCAATGCTAGGTAGACCATTTACTAACAATTAATTGAAATTGTGTATTTTACATACATGGGCTTGCAATTTTGGATACACAAATTATTCGTTCAGACTGCAATTCTCTATTACAGTAAAATTGTGTTATAATTTATATAAAAAGAAAAAATGGGCAAATGATTTACACAAATTGTCATTTACCATTGTCTTTTTATTTGGAAAACTAAGTTTTCAAACAAGAGATATGAAAATATAGTGTTTGGATGCCTTTAACGAGGCCCGAGAAGTACACCTTTCTGCAATCGTGGGAGGGTTGGCAGCAAATACTTGATTTGCTTAGCGCCAACCATTTGTGGCACCACTCAGGTGGAAGTACATGAAATTATTACTTATCCCTCCCCCTGCCCCAATGATAATGTCCCTAGAACCTCGTCATGGTTCAGTTTTCACAGTGTCACTATAGGCCTAGGCCCCCACTGAGTAACATTTGTCTCTCTCACAATTCCTTCCTGAAACTTATCTTGCCATGAACTTCAGGGTATAAGCAAAGTAATGTAAAATCATATCAAGTGTAAAACGTGAGATAGTATAGGAGTGGGAAGGACCTTTCAAGATCAAGATAGCCAATAACCAGCTTATGAAAACATAGCTTTACATGATAGTTGCTTTACAAGATGTGCTGACTTAAGCTAATAAAGCTTCGTACCATGTGAGTAGCCTTATACTACAGTATAGTGACGATGTCATAGGCTAGCTACGTACAACTCCTGCTAAGGTCATTCATGTTACAGTGGTCGGTGTAGCATGGCGCAGCCTAGGTTTGACTACAAGACTGTTACTCGTCACGGGCATATTAATTTTTACATTGAAATCTATGAAATTGAGTTCTTTGGCGGGGTTCCTTTTGCTATTTAGCAATTTAATCACAGAAATATACACGGTAAGGTTGTGCACACGTATTGTTTATATTCCCACACTTTGCACGCCGTGCAAGACGATCGTTCGTACTTCGCGCAACTTGTACCACCTGGACTTACTTTCCTCACTTGTGACGTCACAAAATGCCAGTTGGCCTAACTCTCTCGATATATGGCTCTGTTATCAGTCTCTTGGTCAATCAGCGACTTCTCCTTTAAATGTAAACATGAAATTGCCTGCTTTTGCTGAATAGTACATCGTAGATCAATTTTGTACATTGGTTTAGTTATTTATTCTTCTTGAAGCATCTTGTTTTGACAAACTTCTGATTTTGAATTCGCAGTATAGTAGTTTTTAACCCGTTTTTAATTCTTTTGTCACTAAGGATTTTGTCTGACAGGAATAGCGTATAGTTATGCCATTCGCAGGTCGCAGGTAAGATTTGTCTGATTTCTGCCTCTTTTGTGCATGAAGCTGCTTTCTAAATGGCGTCTCCCTGCTCTGTGTTGCATGTGAACACTTTATCGACGTCGAACATGACATGCCAAATGCAGTCAGAAGAAAAAGTGAGACGTAACTATAGAAATTCATGTATCGAGGAGAAAGACATCTGCATTTGGTAGTTTTGTGCCGTGACTACATACCTAGGGCTACACCGAAGGTTATTACAACTTGCCTCGTAGTGACGGTCGTGACGGTAATACCACATCCCGTAAATCAGGGGTAGCCAACCTGATGATCCGACGGCCAAACACGGTAATGAATGCAAGGGGGAAACGTCCGTCTTCATCCTTACCACTATACTAAAGGACTATTACTGAGAAAAGAATAAAAAATTAACATTTTAAAATGGTGATCAAAGGCAACACCAAAATTTTGCTGTTTAATATTCGTTCATGCATACATGTTGTGACGTTCTGTCTAGTTTACCCTTGTTTCATTTTTGTCCTGGTCTCACGGGCCTTCGGTCTCCCAGAACGTATTCTCGGGGGATTTTCCGGGGTCGGTTCACTGCCAAAAGCTTCAAACGGAGAACCATCCAGTACCGAATACGCTAAAAAAAAAAAAAAAAAACGGACAGGTGTCCACATTTTAAGAGATTTTCAATAATATCCATTTTAATATACGGACTGAACTTAAACACACATAAGCCCTATACAATTGCGATCGTTTTATACAAGTAATTTTCTGCTGAACGTTCGCCTGAACCCTCGTTAACCGGAAAAAGCAAAAGAATAAAATTTTACCTTGTGTTACCTTAAATGGTACCTTATTTGAAGACTGCGCTTGAAAGCCATTGTTACGGTATTACCCTCACCATGGATCTATCCGTAATAGCTCCATGCCTTCACGAGCGGTTCACTCAACATCTATTTCTCCCTTTCAGAAGTTCCATAGGTCTATTTGTAATGCCAAGATAGGGTTCTTCTCGCAGCTAATGACACCACACGGTTCATTTCATAACTAACCTATAAAAGGTTTCTTCCGCAAGTTTAAAACAAATGACATTGCACTAATTTGTATTTTGCTGCCTAGGTGTATTAAATTGAGGTATATTTTGATTTTACAAAAGCTTCGTTGTAATTCTTCCGTTTCTTGTTGGACAGGATTTACCGAGTCGCCCCATACTATCCTAATTAACCATGGCGGAATCTATTTCTTTGAGTGGGTGTTGAGGTTTTAGAAGGGGTGGAAGAAAAACCGTAATAAAATGAAACCCCCAACCTGCCATTATATAAAAAATATTTAAAGAGAAACCGAGACATAATTAAAGAAAGACCAAAATCCTTTGTTACATTTTTCCAACGCTGTTGTCTTAGTCTTGCTCGTCAAATTCTGTACACGGCAGTTGGTATTATTCACCAGTTTCAATTTAATTTTGACATTGACCGTGATTAAAGGTTACGAAGAATAGTGGTTACGCCACTTCTAAAGTTACGGTAAAATCGGTCAAAGCAAAGAATGTCTCCCTTGACAAATTGCTTCATCTGAGACCTGGCGCGAAGAAACGGTGACAGGTACTTGCCCTTTTTGTTACCAAACCTAACCCACGTATACCCCAGTCTGGTGAAAATCATTCAAAAACATTCCCCTATTTTGCAGATGTCGGAAACGTTCCGTGATAACCTCCCAAATTCCCCTACCATTATTTTCAGACTTCCCTAATCTTAAGACCCTGCTAGTAAGAGCCAACTTACATAATATACTCAGGAGGTGAGCTTAAGTATGGAACGCCGAAAGGTCAAAACGCATCGGTAGCGGTGTGATTTTCAGCGGTAGCGGCGTACACAGAAGTCGTAGCGATGTGAAATGACACAAACAGTAGCCATGTTAAACGAAGTACTTAGTATTCATGTAAAATGGAGTAGTACTGATGCAAAATGAAGTAGCCATGTAAAATGAAGAAGTAGCCATGTAAAATAAAGTAGTAGCAATGTAAAATAAAGTAGTAGCAATGTAAAATAAAGTAGTAGCAATGTAAAAGAAAGTAGTAGAAATGTAAAACGAAGTAGTAGCCTTGTTAAATGAAGGAGAGGCGCCGATGTTAAATGAAGAAGTAGCAACGTGATTTTAAACGGTAGTGTGATTTTGAAGTAGCAGCGAGGTGATTTACAACGATAGTCGCGTGGTTTGAAACAGTAGCCATGTAAAATGGAGCGGTAACGGAGTGATTTCAATTGACCCTCTTCCAAAACCTTGAATTTGAAAAGTGTATGATATATTTGTAAGCACGTTTATCTTCTGCCTAACTTGATTACAGCTTATAAGCGCCGTTAATTGTTTCACGTTATAGAGAAAATTAATCGGTTAATAGCTTTTCTGCGGTTCCAAAAAATAAGCATGTTTCATTTCAGCTGCTCATACAGCTCTTTGATTTGATCAACCGCCTGGATTGTTAAAAAAGAGAACTTAAGAATAAGCGTGGTCGTAGACAAGAATTTCGAAAAGCGACGAAACTATAGGGGAAACATTCCAAAGCTGCCAAAACTTTGAACTTATAGGGATAGAGAAGGTTGGCATTAATGTTAAGATTATCTAGGAAAAAGGGAGTAGGTCTTTTCGAAACCGTTCATCTTCACACTTTTAATCTTTCTACACGCTATATCGCTTTTACTTACCATCAAATTGTTTCGCAGATTTGTTAGTCCTGTTCTACCACTTCAGTTTTGTCAAACTCTCATGGTATGGATTACTTAAGTATTTCGTTTGTATCAATGGATTCTTATATAAAGGTTTATGAAAGGTAGAAAAAGATTCCAACATACAAATGACTTAAAACTGAAAGCAATGTTAAAGCAAAATGAGAGAAATACGAGAAAAAAAAAAAAAAAAAACTCAAAAGAGCTTATGTGTGGTGGATACCAAAACGGATGACAAATTGACCCTTGTGACATATTTCCGTCGGTTACAACTTACAATGCAATGAGGGGCACGCAAAGATAAAATGTTGGAAAGAGAATGATGCCAACTGATTCAGTTATGACTTCCAGGAACGTGGTTATAACTTGATACGCCTGACTCAGTAGGCGAATGTAATGTTGATGACATTTTACAAAGATTTTATAGGCAAAGCTTGTGTAAGTGTAGATGCTTGCCCAAGTTAAAACTACTATGCCTAATCAATTTCCATGTAGTTGAAATATTTTGAATTTACCGTTTTCTAATGGTGTTTTCCCCCACGAACGTAAGATTGCAAAGGTCATTCCTATATACAAGTCCGGTAGAGCTAACGTTGTTTCAAATTATCGCCCTGTCTCTGTTTTACCCGCTATCTCTAAGATTTCTGAAAGACTTTCGTATAAAAGATTGTCATCTTTTATAAATAAAAATAATCATAAACATAAGATTGTAAATGATGATGAAAATGATTATGATGAAGAGTTAATTGTACGAAATTAGAGACTGCCTGAAGTGAATGCAGATGAAGATACAACCCTAATGATTTGACAGAAGAAATGCGGCAGATAACAGTTTGTTTTTTCAAACCCTCTTTTCTCACAGTTGTAGTTAAAAGTCAGTCAGTCAGTCAGTCAGTCAGTCAGTCAGTCAGTCAGTCAGTCAGTCAGTCAGTCAGTCAGTCAGTCAGTCAGTCAGTCAGTCAGTCAGTCAGTCAACAAGTACACAGCGTATATATAATTTCGTATGTACGACTTTGATGGCTTAAAAAGCCTTGGATCAAATGAGACGGTTTTTGAAGGGTATGGCAAACGGAGGTCCTTGTCGTTAAGAGAAGGAAACGAATTTAATGCAGATTAATATGGTTGTAGCAGAGACCTTCCTCACACACCCCAATTGTAAGGCGAGTGAACGCGCAACCCAATCTTATACGACGACAATGCACAATAACGTTACACACATTAAGAAGGCTCACTGCGTAGGCTCACTACTTATCTTAGAGAACGAAATGATAAAAGTTTCCATAGTTTTCAATCATCTCAACTTAGCCGAAGTGTATTTCATAGCTTGGTGATCCGCCCACGGCTTCATGATGACGAGATTTCTCGGATATTGGAGACAGAATTACAAAACAAAACAGAAAAAGCATACAGGTTTAAAAAAATTAGCAATAGTTCAATTTCGCCCCGAGCTAGTCTTTGCTCCACTCTTTCATTACAAAAAAGCTGATTGTTGAAGAAAACAATGAAATGCAATAGGAATGACGAAAACGCTAAAACGACCTCCGACCATGACTAAGTCCTTGACAAACATACAGGTGATTTCTAAAAATTAAGGCCGCCATCTTAAAATCAATACTATTGACTCTTTTATGTAGTTTACGTGAGCGGATTGTTTGCGCCAAGTGGAGTTGACATAATGGAACACCAAATGAGCAATCATCGTTTATTGCGGAAAGAATAAAGGTTAGCGCAAAAAAAAAAAAAAAAAAAAAAACTAGCGTGATTCGTCTAACTCTGAAATCAGTACGGATGCGATATATGTTTACATCGGACTATGTACGGAAGCCTATAGGCCCGAGCCAACATTTTTTTTTCTACTTCTCTGTTTTTGCGTCACGAAGTTAGTTCAGTGCAATTAAAGAAAATAAAACCTTGTCTCTGTAACATTCTGTGATTTTCGATGTTGATTTCAACAACATTTTTCTTCTCATGTTAATCCAACTGTTTTCTAATTAGTCAATTAAATATTAGTCTTATATAATGTATTAGTCAAGGATATTTTAGGCTTTCTTCGAAATGTTTTTAGGTTACAGAAAAGAAAAGACACTGAAACCACATTATGAGTTATTGAATACGTAAACCGTATGATCTATTTTGTTACGCCTCTCAAGATGTTATACTTATGAAAATAATTCTGAGAGATAAACCTTGATGAGCTAAAAAAATTTCATCACTTTCTTCATTTACCGGAGACCTTATTATTTCTCCCAGGCGTAGAGAAAAGTTATGAAAAAGAAAAAGAAAAACAAATTTCAATGGAATGGGTTGTTGTTACATGTCGGTGGCATTCAGACAAACTGCCATCTAACAACTCAAAATGTAGTCAAAGATTATGCGCTAAATATTTAATCCAATTTTACAGCACCTGTTAGTTTGTGCGAAATGCACCAATTGTATTGATCTTGTAGTGAAAAAAAAATGTTTGATTGATCTTATGCTGTGTCCACCATAGCTAAGATATATCGGGTCAGGATATGTTGAGTCAAACGTCGGATGAAGGCCACGCAAAATCATTTCGTGGGGATTTTGTAGACCAAAAAATTACCTGTTATATTAGCGAGCTGTTGACAACCATTATGAAGATGATGATTACAATGATGATGTTGTAGATGGTGTTATGATGAGATTGTGATGATAATAATAATACTAATGATGATAGTAATATTGACAACTATGGTGATGAGGGAATGGCAATTACGATAATGGAAATGGTGATGATGATGAGGACATAATGATGATGATTATAATGATGGTGATGATGATAATGATGGTAACGCTGTTGATATTGATAATGATTGTGAAGATGAATAGTAATGCTGAATATGCAGATGATGATTGTGAAGATGAATGTAATGTTGAATATGCAGATGATGGTTACGAAGATGAATAGTAACATTGAATATGTAGATTATGATTGTGAAAATGAATAGTAATGTTGAATATGCAGATGACGATTGTGAAGATGAACAGTAACGTTGAATATGCAGATGATGATGTTATCGTAACCATGGAGATGATTGCAAGAGGGACAACTGTGATGGAGATGATGCTGATTACAATATTGGTGATGAAGATGATGATAATAATGATGATGACGATAATGGATACTGGTCATGCTGTTCAAGATGACTAGTGATGATGGCTATCACATTACTGGTGGCGATGGTCGTACCGAAGATGAGTGTGATGTTGACGATGATGATACTGACCATTATAATGATAAATATATGCTCGATAATACCAATCAACCAATACAAATTGAAACAGCCCATCCTCAGGGTAGAAAACAGAAATAAAAAAAACATCGAAATCAATCAAGTGATCGGAAAAAGTTTGATGTTTTAATGGAAAAAAGTGCATGGTATATTTACGATTGAAAGTTTGACAAACACCGTGACAGGATTCTTATTAAGAATTTTTAAAGTGATGCAACTTTTAACAGACTCAGTCACCTAAGCTGACGTCCTTCCCGATAAAGGTCTGACTTCGATACGATGACTGCTCTTGCATTTCAAAGTCAAATGACTAATGGTGTATTTTCCATGAAGGCATAAACTTGCGATAAAAAAAACTGTTTTTTCTCTCCCACAATCGAGGGCTGCTTTAGGGCTATCGAGTTAAAATAACCTTCTCGTCGTTTGTGATTCATGTTTCTTAGTATATCACTGAGTGATTCTTGCCGTTGACGATAGCCTCTGGATGTACTTACAGATAACATGAAAATAAAACCACATCAAGAGCATTGTTAAAATAAAAAAGAAGAAAAAAATACATCCTGATCGAATGACCGTGTGCTATGAGAATCTTAATCTAATGAATCACAAGTTGGCGTCGAGAATGATGTCGAAAATAAAAGCTAAGTTGAAACAAGGTATTACACCATAAAATTCAATGAAACACAAAAGAAAGAAAAGAAGGAAAATAGTTCGTTTTTGGTTTAAAAATAAGAGAACATTTAGATCGAAGAATAGATATGAAAATTAGATCCCCGAATGAAGAAACAGCGATTTATATTTTATTTCTTATGCTACTCCCAAAATTGATGGATGTCATGTAAAAACAGTAATATGCGCAACCTCAGCCCTAAAGTTCCGTCTGGGGTTATCGTTAACTGTACGACATGGAACGCCGATGGCTGCAAAGTGTAGCACACTGTAAATGATTAAAGTTAATCAGTGAAGTTGCAATTAACTTGTAGACTGGTGGCTACTTTTATGGCTTGTTATTTGTTATCTACCGGTAGCGTTTTGCCAATTAACCGTTCTATTCAGTTTAACGTTCACCGTGTTTGCCATACAGTTTGCCTTATACGTTGATACCACTCAGTAAAATTTGACACCGGATGCACGGTATTGTGAAAGTACTAACTTAATCATGAAAACATTCCACATTCAAGAAACGTTGCTTTTTACTCTTACATCGCTGAGAGAATAGACGGAGTTTCACTTCGTCAAAATTCATTGGTTTTGTTTTCAATGAATTCGATAGGGTATGCATCGGTTTGCACCCTAAGTCCATATTCGATCGGGTAGCCGGGTATTCGAAATTTTACCTCCCTTAGACTTCGAGTTCGTCGGGACCTCATGATGCATCGTTGTATGTTAATATAATTATATGTCATTAATATAACACCATGTATTTCCCAACTGGCTGGGTGACAATGAAATGCATACATGCTGCTTTTTATTAAACGTACAATGTACATCCGTAAAAACTTTGAATCCGGTACCGTCAGTCGGGTACGCCAATATCCGGGTACTTGGTGCAAACACTTGAATGCTGGAATGAAACAAGTAAAGATTTTGCAATCGATGTGCTTTCATCTCCTAAGCCACTGTGTTTCCAGGTTCAAGGTTGCCCGTTAAATAATATACTGTACCATTTAGTAACTGAGTTGCTCATAGAACAGCTTTGCACATGCAGCTGTACCGGTACCCTTTGTCCTCATTATTCACCCCGACAACTTATCTGGTACAAGTCTTTTGACTGCAATGATTTAGGTAATATCAACCAGAAATTGATTTTGCTGTGATAATACAAATGCTTGTTCATGTCTTAACAATAAAGATCATTATCTCTGTAACCTTGAACTACATTTTATATCTTGATTTCTTTTCTTGCAAATACGAACATTATTGGCAACAACCAGTGGATAAGTTCCATCGGGTTTTTTTATATTTTACGCATGATTGAAGTTCATAATCAGTAATAGCTTTGGCTCAATCGCCAATCCCCAGCAACAGTTTTTGTAGTGTGTTTTTACAGATTCTCATACATACTGTACAGGAAGTCGTATGTACCACGTGATCAATTTTTGCCTCATTATAACTTCAAACATTATTGATTCACTTTGCAAACTATTGGCATAAGATTGATATCACCCTCTCAATATTTCCTAATCAGTACCGATAAGTACACTTACTCACAAATACAGATAAGGAAACTCTCATGAGGTACAATTGAAAAGAAACTTGCTGGAGAAACTGAGATAATCGTTAAAAGAACATTTGTTAGGACTACATTCGTGTGAAATGGTCTAAAGGGAGATATATATTATGACGTCATTAACGACCTACATGGTGAGCTTGTCATGCATAGCCTGAAACAGCGATGACGGTAATTTGTCTGCACATCGAATATAGCAATTTCATTACGTTTTCTACTCCGTAAGCTTTACTGTCACTTTCTTCCCGACTGAGGAAGCACTTTCACTCGGGTGTCAAGTGACTACACTTTCCTATTGATGTCTCTCCACGGGTGAGTTCCCTTGGCTGGTTTTTTTATTGCATCGTTGAAAGCAAGAATCTTCTAACCATAATAGAATAGAGCACTATATAATGTATAAAAAACTTTTCGAACGTTCCAAAAACTTTTCCAACTTTTTTTTCGAAACGTTGGTATGGTACGGTACGGTATGGTATGGTATGGCACGGTACGGTATGGTATGGTATGTTATGTTATGGTGTGGTATGGTATGACATGGCATGGTATGGTACGGCACGGTGTGGAACGGTACGGTATGTTATGGTACCGTAGGATACGGTATGGTACACTACGGTATGGTATGGTACAGTGCGTTACGGTAAGGTTTGGTATGGCATGGTACGGTATGGTATATTGTGTATGGTATGGCATGGTATGGCATGGTATGGTATGGCACCTTATGGAATGGTAATGGTATGATTTATATCGTAAGATACGATGATATACGGTACGATGTGGATCTTAACGTAATGAGGAGAGGAGAAGCGATGCGTTATGATATATCAAAGAACACGCTACCAAATAAAGTATGTAATGTGATCTGGTGAGGTGTGTTGTGTTTACATGTGATGAAATTTGATACTGTATGATATCGTAGGATGAGATAAGATCAGTGACGGATATAGCAATCAACAGTGTCACTGATAGGACATTCCAAAAGTTTAAAAAAAAAAAATCGGCCCCTCATTGTGACTTATCACCATACCACTCTACGTTGGGAGTGTCCAATGAACAACTTTGAAAGTGGAAAGCTCTCAACATGCAAAAGACGTACTACCACGATCAATGTCAATCATTCTTTGCAGAGTTCTTTAAACATAGGGCACCCTTTTCATGTCTTTTTACAAAATGTGTTCCGAACACTTACATAATTCCCTACAGCCATGAGTGCATGTATGCATTTTTATTTTTCAAAATAAGTACCACATTTCTGGTCACAATGCCATTTCGTGAATAAATCTTTAAAATCTTAAACCATAAATCAACGGTCAACACATATCGTACATAAATCCACTGGCGAGTGCTCTAAGAATACATGAAAGATTATGTATAATTCAATATATGTCATCTCAACATGTCTGATAGTACACATCGGCCCTCGGCTTCCCAGAACTTTGTAACTTTCGTTGCACAAAATCGAATTGAGAACTTCTGTCACGAGAATGTGGAGGGGGCGGGGGTGGAGCGACGGCCCTAGTAACGGTTAGGACCCTAGTAACGGTAACTGTGGAGACTGGAATGACTATTTTCGGCGGTCTAGTGGGTATGTAGTTTTATCCAAATATTTTCTGGATGGTGAAACTACGAGTAGATAATCTCCAGCGCCTTACATTTCAACATACGGCTCTGATAATCTTCCCATTGTGGTAGTGCTGATGGGCGCTACACTTCAGTCTTGTATTGCGCCCCTACCCCCACCCCCCAGAAAGATGTCACTGTTTCGGGTTATCCTTCAGTCACTTTCAGTTAGGCCCATAGGAAAATTTTCCACACCACTCCCCGAAATCACTGTTTGGTGGGTAAAACTTGCTTGAAGAACTTTTCTGGTATGATAAAAGGAAATATTATTGGAGGTGACAGACCGACAGACTCTTCATGATACCGCTTCACTGCCACTGTCCACCCCCCCCTCCCCTCACCACGTCAGTCACACTTTGGCCAATTTTGCAGGGCCCCTACCTCAAGCTGCTGACAGGTTTCTGTAATTGAAATCCGCCAATGAGTAAGATGTAGACAAGACATGGTGGGTAATATTTCTATTTGATGTGATACAATGCCATAGATCTATTATGCAATACGATGTGATAGATCTATACATTACCACAGGGTATGATATGAAGATGTAACTCTTTACATTTTGGTAAACTGCGGCTAAAACAAAAATTGGTCAACAACATAATTTAACCTTATTTTAGGGATTTAAGTTGACATAGCGTGTATTCTAAGCGCTATCCTTCTCTTGACATAATACCAACAGGGTTTCAGTTTGGCTCGCATGACGTCATTCCCTTCAAAAGTTTTATCTCTAAATACAACTCAAACTTTTCGTTTTGCGGCAAGAAACATAATAAGCTCGTTTCCAGGATCATATTTATCCTACACACACACCCACACACGCACACACACACACACACAGCTTTGTTTTCCATTCATTCCGAGGACCTCATTGTGCTTTCTTTTGTTTTTTCTTCCTCAACCCTAACCTTAACAATAGACTCTCTATTGTTAATCTTGAGAGGACCGGAGAAATCTATTGAATTTTCTACAGAGGGCCTAAAATCTATTGTTTCGGTCCTCGATCCCACCCGAAAACAAGGGCACACACACGCACATACACACCTGCTACCACTACAGATTCACGTCACCAATAACTGTTATTTTCCGAAATTTATTCCATTTTGGTTTTCATTGTTCGATTGTCATTGTTCTGTTCAATTTGGTTGTTTTGTTTCGTTCCCACTGAATGCTCTCCATGAGAATTTCGTTTACTGCATATCGCGTAATACGGGTACTGAGGCGCAGTCATAATGCCATTGAATAAGTTCATTACGTGCACGATTGCTTAAAAAAGAAAGGGAGGGGGGGGGAGAAAGAAAATTAAAAGCCGTGTCAGTGATTATTCCATATGTATATATCATCAGTTACCATGGCGACGATCCATTAACTTAAAATTTTAAAAGGCGGTAAGGCGATTGAATATCTAAGATGGGTTAGTCTGTGTAATGGTGCATGGAGATAGCAGGTCTTTCTATGCTTCTGTTGTTTAAATCATTTTTTTTTTGTCATATTACTTTTTGATCGTCTCTCGTTTGAATTTTAGTCACATGGGATACTACCCAGGAAGATTATGTGAGCATCACGTGACCATCACGGCAATATGTAATAGTCGTTAGGGATACTGAGAGTACCATGTTTCGATAGAGGACCTAATCGCCTTATCCACGTGTCTTAAAAAAAAAAAAAAAACTTTTACTCGCTGAGGCAACGAAACCCAAAATTCCAATGAAAAAATACAATATGCAAAGCATTTTATTAATTCTTCACGCAAAAAGTCAGTATTACATGGAAATCCGACTACAAAAAGCCATGGACAAAATAATATCAATCTTTTTTCTTCTTTATTTAAGAACATAACATTAATCGCACAAAATCATTGCGTGGAACATATGGATAAAATATTTAAGACACAGGAAACTAGGTCACATTACGGTATAGTCTTCCGAGGGATTACGCTGGGATTTAAGTTTATGTTTTATATAAAATTTCTGTTCAGATACTAGTTTTGTGTCTCCTTTTTAAATATTTCTCGTAGAAGTTACCAAGGTTCAATATCAAATGTCAAATTTTGGTCTATAAACGTTGGGATTCTTTTTTTTTCTTGGTTTTTTTTGTTTTGGTGGAATGCGTACTGTGTGCAATCGGTCACATTAGCTAAACTGTGACGACAAGCGCAAAACAAAATAGAGGTATACTGTAGTAGCTAAACGCATTTCTTTTCTTAATATTATCTTCAATGTTGTCTTTAATTATACATTCTTTAATTGTCATGAATCAACAAATTGATTAAAGACGACATCTCTACTCCACTAGAAAGGGGTGATTTTCTGTACATATGCGTTTATGTGACGTTTTATTACTTGGACAAATAGTTGCCAAAAAGGGGTAATAACTGTTCTTTCATCTCTAGTGCAAACACGAGGAAGGTATCGTGAGATCTTGAGAGGAAACAAACACACTATTCTTATGTACTGACTCTGGAGTGAAAGACAATTAAAATGCTGCAAACCTATGTGGTTATTATTATTTTTTTTTGCTTTTTACAAGTTACTATTTTTCATGTCTGAAGGGCAAATCTGCTTTGAATGTATAAGCAGTTGCTCACTTTTGCGATTGCATGCTATCTTATACAAAGTAGCGTAGGCCTACTTTAACAATGACACATCCGACAGTTGGTGATTCATGCCAACATTAAGTTACACCAGACAGTGTTGATTGAGTTCACGTTAGCACATGTAAGTCACAAACATGAAATGGGACATTTTTAGGCCACTTATTTTGAGACACGGAAAGAGTGTGAAATACAGGTACATGGCATTCCTACTATGCTGGGAAGCAAGCGTATAAGGACTGTTACTATATGCTATTATTTACACTTGGATCCATGGAAATGACGTCATATTTATTTATGGTGTTTATAGCAACTTGTGCCTGATTGAAACCTATTCCTTCAACATAAAGTATGATTTGATTAGGTCTTGTAACATCTTGTTTCAAAACTTCGGTTCGCGGGTGGTGGTCACATTTACGTTGCCCTCTACAGTTCATATGAAGCACATGTTTCTGTTAGGGGGGGACATAATAAAACAAAACAAATCAAAACAAATATCAAAAGAAATGTAGTTGTATCTTCCTCAAACTATGGCTCTCCGGGGGGGGGATCACAGCGTATATTGTGTACACAATATTCTAAGTCTGCGGTCTCGTATATTCTGCTCTTTGGCAGCAACCTAATAGATAACCTACACTCGAGATGAGACAAACATTTCGAGCACAGCGCATTGCAGATATTGACTTTTAATTATGTACATGACTTGCAGGCAAGTCATGAATATTCATTACAAAACATGTAATTCACACGAACTCTCGAGAAATTTGAACGACATGTCGACACCTTTTTCCCTCCTTCTCTTTTGCTTATCGTCACACTTGCTTCTCGTGCTCTCGGGCATGACCGAGAACTTGATATAAAGTTCTTCTTATCAAGAAGTTCTACGATCAACGATGGGTGTAATGTGGGACCGTTTTAACTCGGTGTGTATGGGGGATGGGGACCGTTTTCTCCCGCCCATTTTGGTATGATGATTGTGAATGTTGCGTGTAGATGTATCCTTATATAAGGGAGATTCCTGATAATATGCAGGATCCATGTCCGTACATAAATTATCGCTTTAAGAAAGAATCGGTGTGGCAAGTGAGTTTTTTCTCTCAATGACTGATGTACTTCATCGTTTGAGTTCATGCTCGGGACTTGTTTTCCTTTAATGAAAAACACACAGTGGGAAAGAAAAAGGATAAAGTTAAAGCAAAGCAAAACGAACCTGAAAAAAAGATTAACGGACAGAACCAATAAAACATTCATATTCTATTAGCATGGAAACAACGAACACTTCAGATGTTTCATATTTTTGTCCACCCTCCCCCTGACACATTTTATAATTTACAGGTTTTGTGCTTTGTAAAAGTAACTGCGATTGGTTGGATTAAAATAGATTATCCTCTCACTTACAAACTGGACACCCTCCAACCACAAAGGCTTAAATTTCAAACCAAGTCTATTCTCGGACCTGACTTATACGTCTTTTAGTGTCAGTTTGCTCTTTGGGTATGTAGCCTTATATGTTGCAGTTGACACCAAGGTATGAATATATTATACAAATGGATATAAATACATGTATCATATCCAACACAACGTATTTACATTCATTGTTATAAATAATTCTACTATAGTGCAATCACTTTAAAATGTTGTGCACAGCGCAGGGAGTCTGAAAGAACGTAGGTGTGTAAGGAAAATAGTAGTGAAAACACGTTACACTGATTAGAAACTGGAGTGTGAAACTTGTAACTGCTACGCCATTGGTGGGCTTAATAATGACGTCATTAACAGGCTCTGTCGAGTTTAAAACGAACATTCACACGAAGTGCACCTCATTAAGTAGTCTGTGAGATATAGACAAGGAACTTTCTATAGTAGACATATATATTTATCCCGGAACTGAGCGATCTGCTAAAGACGACCTTCTTTGATCCAAACTTTACAGTTTTCGGTGTCACTTCGAAACAAAGAGGACGAATTTCGGTGAGGCAAAAGACATATACAGAAAAGATAACTGGAAAAGAAAAGAGGAAAAAACAAACCCAACAAAGGTATTTCGAGACAATTGCGGCGTCCATTCGTTTTGACAAGTACCGAACTCTTACAAGGTAAGACAATTTTTGGGTGTTTCTCATGAAGGGAAAGGTAGAGAAACAAAAATGTCTTCATTTTAGGAAAATGAAAGTGAATAATATGTTGGTAGGATTTCATGGGATATAAAGAATTTCAAAGAGTTACACATGTTGAAATTACCTTGTATGCCCTTATAAAGTGTCGTTACCTTGCTGATCTTATGTGGTATTGTTTAGTGGAAGAATTTGTTGCAATTTCTGCTGAAAAATGACTACACTACCCGTGTAGGTATTTTTCCAAACTTTGGAAATATTTTCGTTCATTTATACGTTAGAAAACGGTGCATGCTGTCAATATTTGGAGACACGCAGAGATTGATTTGGAGAGTGAATGAAGTGTTAGTTTAAAGTTTTTCTTGTTGAAAAAATGTAGTAATTTACATCCACAACTATGTTAACGGCAAGTTTTGAGTGGAGGAAGTAAGCCTGGGAATGCAACAATATTCTGACTTTTCATCCAAATTGCTGTATTATTTAGACACTTCCCTGTTTCGTCGAGTGCATACACTGGCGCAGAATATTTTGTTGCTTTTGATGAGCTTTTCGTGTTTGTGACATCATGTTGCCGATCAGAGGTAACATGTCACACGCCAAAGTTACAAAGAAGCAAAAGTGACAAGATTTAGCAAAACTATATACCATGTGCCACAGCACCACATGTTAATGAGACCTTACAAAAACACTTTGTTGTGAATTTACAATTAAACTCACAATGCTGTACGATCACTTTCAAATGAGTCGAAAATATTGTGAGTTCCAGACATGAAAGCGAGAAGAAGATAATAGCATTTACAAGGTAATGTAGACTCAAACGAGGGGATTTTTTTTTTTCAAGTACATGAAGTGACCTTGTATCGAGGAAGGACTATTTTGAAATTAACACGCAACTGAAACCGAAAATAAATGAAACTCGCGAATGGCAAATGGTACGTCCTTGATTGAGAATGATTCTTCTGTTTGTATGAACCTCAATCTATGCGACAGTCGTGATGTCGTAATAAACAGAAATAAAATAAAGACAGCGAAACGGAGAGAGAAAGTCATAAATGACTGTTTGAAAGGGAATCAGCAAATTCACTATCTGATGATTGGTTAATGTATCCCTTGATGCTTGAATTTATCCTAAATCTGGTGCCTCTCGATCTGAAGTTTGAATATTTTCATGTTATTACTTTTTTGAATCAGACCACTGAGATGTTCTTACAAGTCACTGCATGATTACATCTGGTTCGGTTTATAGTGTTTCACTGAGAAGTAAAATAAATGATCAAGCTTTTATTGGCCCATATACTTAATTGATCATGAGACCATTATCTTAATCAATCCATTTTTTTAAGGTAACAGTAATAATTGGAGAATAATTTGACTTAGAATTCAGGTTGTTTTTTGTTTTGTTATTTTTCTTTTCGTTTTGAAACAAGTAATAAATAGACTGGTATACAAAATTACGTGAAGGCCTGAATATTTGGCGTGTAATAAGACGTCCCATATCAACCGAAATGTTAACAGAAACCTTATCGCATACTATCACGTGTATGACCACGTGACGGTTTAGTGTGTCATAAATTTCGCTCTGTGTGTTCATCTACTTTTGATGAACTTACATATCCATATATCGACGGTTTCGTAATCACAGCTTCAAATATGAGTCTATGGTTCTAAAAATTTAAAAAATGAATTTCTTTGTAGTTATGTAGAAGTCTTGGAAACGTGTTACAACGGCACTCTATCTTTGTCATAGCAAATGCTGACATATCAATGTGTGTGGTTCGTACTACATCTCACACACTTTACACGTTAGACAATGGGGGTTATCGGCACCACCTTCCCTCGAAGCCAATTTTCCCCAAATCCTACCTTCGTCTTCGCCTTATTTTGAGAAATTGGCTGTTCTATGAGACCCAGCAGCGTGTTGCCTAACATGATGAGGAATGTTTAGAATTAATTCTTGTGGTTGGGGAAGGACTGGATCCTGGAATGTTAAGTATTACGCCTGATACCGGTGTGCAAGAAATGCAGATTTAGTTTACGCAACGCAACGCAACGCAACGGTTTGAACGTATACACTTATAACATTTTCAGTAATGTTAACAAATATAAAAGGTACTATTATTATCTAAATGTATACCTCGAATGGCTATTGTGTCAAAATGTGCCTTTATTTAAATGTTTCAAAACGTATCTTAGAAATAAGAGTACTTCTCTTAACTGCTGGCAGGCTTACATTTTTGGGGGAGGACATACTACTGTGAGTAGCAAGATCGAGTTATGGATTTCAGCCAATTGTACTGTCTAAAGGAAATCCTTGACGTTACGGCTATGGGTGAATAGAAAAATCAATATTCAATGAGCCATTTGACAAGGAAGGGCAAGTGGTCAAGACAATAATATGTAAATGTTACTACTTGTCTAGTGAGAGGTTTCATGTTCAATTTTTGTTTTAAATATGCAGACCTCTTGTATGGTGAATGCTTACAAAATATCATCAACAAAACGGAAACAGGGCCTGACAACAAAGAGGAAATGTTGACAGTCTCAAGTTCTTGTTTACAAACAGACTCTAAACATAACAATCTCGTTCTGAATTGAAGAAAAATGACTGACTGAAAGGTTTGGAGGTGATGGTTCTCTAAGTGGAAATTTAGAAGTATACATACCACGCATCGTTAAGTGCTTTCATAAAATCAAATGTCATAAACTGATAGTACAGAGCTGGTGTTCCCAACGAGGAAAAAAAAACTGTGTTAATTATATGTATCAAAGGCAGCTTCGCGTGCATATATCGCATTGCAAATATGCTCAAATCATATGACACACACATCACCCAGGATATATCTATCTCGCAAACATTCCATAATTGTTTCAAGGAGATTGAAAAAAGGGAAGAAAATCCGGGACCTGTCAGACCTCAGGAATGTCACAGGAGGGTGTTTATTTGAAATTTGTCAGAAATGGAAATAAAAACCACTATGATTGTAGCTATAGGCTCTGAAAAACGAATTTGTTCAAAAATGCAAACAACTTAGAACAATATAGTAATGTTGCTAACTTATGAAAAACAAAAGACCGCACATGGGCAAATTAAACATCTTTGAATTTGCATCCCGTATTTGATATCATTTGATTCGTGCTATCTACAGTCTATTGCATAATATCAATTAATTTTAAATTAATCCAACGATCAAAATAGCACCAAACTATATAATCTGTAGACGATGAAACAAGTACGAAAATAAAACCGTAATACAACCGGAGAAAGGGACAATATTTCAGTTTGTACCACAGGAGTCTGTCTTATAATTTATTTTGTACTCTCTAAGGGAGAAACCGAATAGTCCTTACAATCAAGAGCGTACGTGGCACTGACAATCCGGTGACGGGCTAGTCAAAAGTGTTGAACAGGCATCGGTAATGATTTTGACAGAGTTCACCCATCGAACGAATAAGTACGGTGCTCTCCACCCACCATTTACCGTAAGGTTGAAATTTGTGAAACAAAGATTTTGTGACTGTATCGTACTCAATGATAGAAAAATTTCCCCTTTTTAGAAACACGGAAAAGATGTGTTGTTGGAGAAGATGGATGCCCTTCGTTTGTGTCATGGGTCTTTAGTTTTACCTTTTATAGACAAAGTGAAAAAAAAATGGGTTTCGGCTTACCACCCTTCATGCATAAGAGTGGTCACAGTCCTTTGGGCTAGTAGTACGAAAAATGAAGGGAATGTTCGTCCTACCGTTGGTCAAACTTCTCTTACTTTGTTTAACTTTACTTTCTTTGATAACACACGCTCATGGTGTCAGCGGTGGCGTTTGGAGAAGAAATACCCCTTCGAAGGCAAACATATTATGAAAGACAAAAATGGAATATCTACCCTTCAAGCGACGATAAAAATCAGTGAATGACAGGCATACTTATGTCATGTAATAACTACATGCTTCTATGAAGTTTATCTTGCCTCTGAAAATGGTTCGGAGAGTATTAAACGACGAAAACAAACCTCAAAACATTGTTTTCTGTCACATGAAGTTGTGTTCTCTCAAACGTAATGACCCTAGAGAGAAAGAGCGAAACCTTCCTTTAAGTGATCATCAACATAAACACTCTATAGTCTGTCTATCTTGTTTGTCAGCCAAATCTGGACCATGCGTGGGTGAGAAGATATACTGTCAAAATAACGTCTCGATCCGGGTTTTTTCTTTGTTTTTGTTGAGATAAGGACGTTAATGGGATCGGTAAAGTTCAAATTACCTACCTTCTGTGAACAATCTCGAGCGATTAACTCAGTGTAATCACAGTATGGTAAGTGTCCTTCTTAGAAAAGGAATAGGGAAAGGAAAGGTCTCTTTTGGGAAATTGCAAGAGAAACGAGAGAAAAAAAGAAATCAGCTACTTGTGAAGTAAATGAAGAAGGTTTAACTTGTTCATATGCCAACAATGATTACATCGTAGGTTACAATAATCATGTAGATGTGAATATTTCTAACGTTTTGAAGTGGGATAAAGTCAACTCTAGTGAGGTATACAACTCAAATATCGCTAGAAGGAGTGTCAGACATTCAGGCCACGTAAGTATCTGGTGACGTCAACTGCTGTAAATACATTAACCTGTAGATAATAGTATTACAATTTCTTCCGTCCTCAAAGGCTTTATAAATATAAACCAAACATTCTATTTGTCCACCTACTACACAAACCTCCGTGCATCGACAACACCATTAATTTTGAAATCAATGCCAAAAATTTCAAAATAAATATTTATCACTTCAACGCCCTTCCTAATTTTCCGGCCCAGAAACGTCATAATTTCAAAGAAAGGTCAATATTCGGTACGCCAAATTAAACATGAGAAGTGAGTTAATTGTTTGAATACGTCCGCGTTTCATTGTTCACACATGAGCGAAACATGTTCGCTCCAGACTCAGTAATATCTCGGTCATCTTTATAAGATGAATACAAGTTTGAAATTGCTGGCTCTCTTCCGGCATTGAATTGATCTTATAATAATAGGGGCAAAAGTGATCACGAACTACAGTGTAAACTTATAGCAGGATGGTATAATAACATGTACAAGTTGTACCGCAGTTCCATGTCCGTGTACGAACAAATGCTACCATCATCATCATCATCATCATCATCATCATCATCATCATCATCATCATCATCATCATCATCATCATCACCACCACCACCACCACCACCACCACAGCAGCCAATCGAATTGTGGACCAATCGTAATATTCAAGGAGTTCAGCAAAAATCCCCTGCGTGAGTGATGGTTTAGTCTTTCATAATACGCACTAGAATAAGTCCTCAAATGGTGACAAGGCTAAGGTATGGTAGTGCCCTCAGATCGAAATATCCCTCATCTGTTCGCGAGTAAATTTAATAACAAATTACCATCATGCTTTGGAAGCCATTCGAAAACTTGTTCTTGGAAACTCGATCTTGACTACAGCCGGAAGGAATATCAAGAATTATTTTGTACCCACAAAATGGGATATCCTGGCCAAGGGGAAGAGGGGGGTGAATCAGTTAGTTTTCCTCATTTTCGATATTACGACAACAATTCCTTTTCTTCTGGCAAGGAGGCGAATGAAACAAATATTTATCACCAACGAGATGAAGCACAAAGTTTGAAGAAAAAGTTTGACTTTGGAAAACTTTCAGTTGATGAGTTAATAATCAGAGGATCAGATGTTATTCTGTCTATTTGCCGGTCAGCAGTTTTTATGATAACTACCACTACCAATCGACTCCAAAATCCATAGTCAGTGAGTTCATATTTTAATGTCTGCCCTGTAAGCAAGTTTGTGGTGCGTTAAAATTTTATTTTTAAGTTTTACAATCTTAATTATCTTAATAAGGATATGGATTTCGTTGGGTACATTTTACAGGCCCTGCGTGGAGACTCGATTTCTTCTTCTCAACATTTACGTTCTCAAAAGCAAGATAAAATTTCTCATGCGGATGAAAATAAATAAAATAACCTGGGAGTACGACTAAAGTGCGCAAAAAAAAAAAAAAATCAACTCACTTGTGTCAGTGACACGGCAATGTATGTCAACTTAGTTACCGAAAACTAATGATGCATCGGGTTGCACAGTGAATCGCTGAAATCGGCTATGAGTGCTACTCTCTTTTTCTTTAGAAGAGTTTTTTTTCCAAGTAGGCCCTTTCTGATAGACTGTTTTTAGAGGGTAAAATTGATCCCGACTCAATTATCGTTTGCGACCTATTTATCTCTCATGATCGTCGACGAAGGGAGAAGACTTTAACAAGAGTGAGGGCTCGGGGGTAGTTAAAACTCGGCCGACATATGTATGCTCACCATACATAGAAATAAAAAAAAAATCCTACAGATGGATAATAACAGCGGTAATTAGCAGTGACTGCAAAGGTAGTAGATAGTGATAGCCCCTGTGGTAGCTTTTTATTAGAACGAGTAATAATCCTGGCAATGCAAATTCCCAGTTGTAGAGTGTGTAATGGTAGTATTTGTGCAGTGGTAGAAGAAGGGTTTGGTTATTGAAATGTTTGTAATTTTTCTTTACTACTTAGTAGTATTTAGTGTACGAGTAGTGGCAGAGAAAGCGTGGTAGTGGATGTAACAGTATGGCTGATTCACTAGTACTGTCAGGGACGAAATAATATTAGTGACTGCAGTGGTACTAGTCACAGTTGTATTAGTACTAGTATCAACAATAGGGAAAGTCACAGAAGCAGTCATAACATTGTATTAATGATAATGACAATTTTATCGGTGGTGGCGGTGATGATTGCAGTTCATAAGTCCAAATGACATTAACTTGTAAACACATCAGTAATACTAGTGATAGTTGCAGAAGTGTTAGAGGTGGCGGTGATGATGGTAGTCCATTGTTGTTGGTGAAAGGTGATGTAACTAGAGACTACAGACTACTGCTACTAGTATTACTACTGCTGCTGCTACTACTACTACTACTGCTACTACTATCACTACCACTTTCACTACTATTACTACTTGTAGTAGTGGTAATGATAGTCGTATTTTTAGTAGCAGCGATGCTGTAAACAAACACGTGTCGTGTGTATCATGTGATGGGTATCCCTCCCCGTCCCTGCATATACCAATCACTCAACTTACATCCTGTGTAACTTACTTGGCAGCCATGCGGTGGCCCTTTGTTCGTGTGCATGCGTGTATGTTTGTTTGTGGGAGCATGATACGTGTCAGATTCAATTAAAGGTTAATCAACGCTGCACAGTGTATAAACTGTATTACTCTCGGGTGTTAATTCTATCCATGGATCGCTTGCATTAACCCCGATCGTGCATTATCGCACCTTCCATACATGCTTGGGAAGAGTACTTAACTCCTATTGGCCCATTTCAGTCAGATGACCATGGTAAACTATGAGTATAAACCAGGGTGAATCACTGGCGGATGAATACAATAAAAGCGTAAATCTACAGTGCTTTTTCAGTCCACTTTATCTTCACAAAACAATGGGAAATACTATTGCCAGCAATACTCGTGAAATAACGTTCGAAGTTCGAGGACCTAACGTTATCTATAGACCCAGGGCTTAAGCCTGCTGAGAAGTAGAATGCAAATCTACGTAAATCTACGTAACAACAACTCAGTGGTAATTCCTCTGAGGGTAACTTACCTCTCTAAATTTCAGAATTGTGTCGCGAGAAAGCTTATTCAGCATATTTTTAACACCTTCGAAAGTTTTACAGCCTACCGGAATTAGCTTTCCATCTTTGTCGATTCTAACAAGAAGTCCAAAAACAATTCATTTTGCAATAAAATCGTAAAGGCAGACTAAGGACTGCAATCCATCGCCATCTTAAAGGGTATCCATAAAACCGCCAGATTAATATTCTTAAGGACAGAGAACTCCAAAGCACAAATAATGTATTTAGGCCTATTGATGAAAGGCCTAATCCCCATATGGTGTACAAATTCAACACGGAAGGCCATGACTGCGTTATCCCAAAGCGGCCATGAAGTGATCTTACAGCAATGTTTGACAGTAACAATTTGGCCATGTATAATCCTTCTTCTTTGTGTGAACCTTGTATTTCCGCACTTTTGCATAACACTGTCACAGTCATATGGCAAATTAAGATCCGCATGATCCGCAAGTATTCCAGTTACTGCTGCTGTTAGGGCTGAGAGTGAGACATCTAACATGTCCAAGCCTTCTCGAAATGTATATTAAATAAATCTGCAACCAAAATCGATCTAGTTATAGTTGTCAAATTCCACAAAGCAAGTCCCTGTAGCTGTACAACGCTCACCAAGTGACTAAGCACTGCAAGTTCCGTACACCCTGCACACTGAATATATGTACACTTAACCAAAGCATGCACATTTCAGTAACACTATGTAAGAGAGAGCCAATCCTGCGTTAATACATGATCCAGCATTGATTCATCTTTAATTAATACACAGGTCCAAAGTTGATTAACTTGTTCATATATTCAAAACGAAAGGTTGGTAAAAATGACGAAAACAAACGAAATGTTAGTTTTTTAATAACTACATTTTTCTATCGAAAAGAAACCCCCCAGATAAGGTAAACACGATTCATAACATGTCAACAATGTTCACGCGCGATACGAAAAGTAACACTAAAACAAAGACAGTAACGGTAACAATGACATAGCAGCAATGCATACTTTAGTTAGTTTGCATTAAGGTAGTTTACTAATGTGCGCATGTTGGGGTTCAGTGCACGTGTATTCACTGTGTAGTGACCTAACGTTAGGCCTAGGTCTAACCTGAGGTTCAACAAAGAAGAAGAATTAAATATGGACAAAACGTTTTTGTCAAACAAATTCACGTTATGGCTCGTTTTCTTAAAATTCATGTCCTATTTCACTTTTTCAGTCGCTTAGGAATGACCCTAACTTAGGTCTAACGATAGGTTTAGGAACTTCAAATCGAACGTTATTTCATTACTATTATTTCGTTACTATTAGCCATTGTTTTGTGTAAGACAGCAGACTGCAAAACACTGTCTATCTACTGTTTTGTTGTATTCATCGGCCGGTGATTGACTGTGGTTTATCTAGCCGATAACCAACGGTTATCTGACTGGAATGGGCCAATAGGAGTTGAGGATTCTTACCAAGTATGTATGAACTATCGGACATTAAAAAAACGAAGTACCTAAAAAGAGGAAGAATCTCACATAAAACGTATCTGATGAAGGAAAACGTATTTAGGAAGGTAACTATCATCGGAGTGTTGTCTTTGAAATGAAATCTACATATTCAAAGATTTACCGAAGAACATGAATATGTCCTTCTCCCTGTGAAGTTCTCCTTACTATTAAACTTCACATGATCTTTCCTGATTATTGACAGGCGTTTTGACAGGAGTTTAAGACATAGAAAAGTAATAGCCGGTGACGTGTTTTATTACAAAGATTAATTTCCCATGTAGATCATTTGAATTGACTGCAGGCTAATTGTCTCTTCATTTGCGTCTGCTCCGTTGACAGGCCAAGGTACACATTGTTTATTACAAAAGTACCGTGAGTAATTGCTTGTGTTATATCTAGACCGAACGGGAGAAGAAATCATACCGCAATCTGAAAGAACGGGCTGTCTTATCGACAGTTTCGAGAGGATTGGTTACGGTTTCGGATATGTTCTTGCCTTTAGTTGGAGGGGGGGGGTGGGAGGGGTTGAAAAGTTATCCCATATTAAAGAGGCCCATTATTCGGTCAACAGGAGCTAGAAAAAAAGTTAAAATTAATGACTCTACAGTTTGTTAGACCTTTATCCAACATATGGCATGAAGTGTGTTATTTGCTTTGCACAATTAAAAATTGGCAGGTATTTTTTTTTCTTCCTTTTACATCACAAACATTTCATGGGTATTTGGGGTTTGGGGGCATAAACAGGTGATAGTCGTCGAGGAATACCAGTGTTTTTGCTTACTTTCATAGGTATTCCTTTAGTGGTTCTGCAGCAGCGTTACTAATTACCCCGACAACAAGCAAAGAGTTGAAACTTGGCACTTAAAGAAGATGAAATTGAGGCAATCTAAAACTAACGAAACCTGAAATATAATCCTCTGTTATTTGCTCTTGACGCATCGGCACGGTCTAACTGAAAAAAAAAAACTTTGCGGTAATGTGTACTGAGAGATAAGTAGTAATGTGTATGAAAATGCAACTAAACAAACAAGAGATTTACTATCGACCAAATGTTATGTGAAAGAAAAAAAATCAGAAAAAAGTAAAAGAAATGATAATTTGAATGATACCAAATCAAAGAAGTAATGAAATTAATAAGTAGTAAAACAAAGAAGTAATGATTATATGAATAATGACAAATTAAAGAAATAATGATTATACTTCGAATAATTATCAATCAAAGAAGTGATGATAGAAGTAATGATTACATAAATAATAGCGAATTCAAGAAAAAAGATAAGAACGAATCAAAGAAATAATGATAATAATACGACTAACGACAATTCAAGAAGTGATAAGAATACGACTACTAACAAATCAAAGAAGTAATAATACGAAGAATATGACGAATCGAGAAAATCAAAATGCAAATAAGTAAATGATCGCAATGTCTAAAATACCAAGTCAATAAGGAATGATTAGCAAATCCTCAGTTTGAAATCGAATTTATATCGGTAATATATATGGCTTTGGCAAGGCTTGAAATAGATATGACAATAAAATGAATTATAACGGTGTCAACAATGTAGTACAGGTTAAATGCAAATTTTTTGGAAGCGGCCCTTGTCAACATTCTGCATTTAGCAATGATCTGATTTGGTGAAATGTTTCGAATCGAAAGTTACAATGTTCTTTCTTTGCTTCCTCCCAGAATGAAGGACAAAAACTTTCGAACCGATATCAAGTTCATCCTTGTTTTCAGTTCCGGTACAAGACAATTTTAAAAATTATCCGACGCCGTCTCCCCTTGATATGTATTATTTCCTGTACAGCAATTCCGCGAAATTCGTGTGGGCGTGCTGACGTCATAAAATTTCCTTCTCTAATATTATACAATTTTTGCCCTCTCAACTGACAGATCATCATCAAACGCGACAACATTCTCCCCCAACAAGTCGCAATTAAGCTATTGATAATCAAGAAGGACCAAAGCAAAATAGAAAAAAAAATATATTCAAGAGAGAACATTCGTGAACTGATCACTCTCCGAACATGATTAAAAGGTAAAGTTTATTCAACCAGGCAAAGGCGAAAAGAGAGAGGATATGTTTGTCCTTGCATCTGAACACTATAATATAGAAACCCCAAAGGACGTGTCCACACCTCACAGTCAACCTTCTGTTTTCTCAGAATTTCTGTACCTGGTAATTGTCACCTCCAGAGAGTTTGACTATATATAGACAAGAATTCAAACTTACAAACGAAAAAGAGAACAAGAAGCTATAAATCAAGTCGAATACTCTGAAACAAAGGAGTGGAAATTCCTTCAAAAATACTAGCGAGATCACTCGTAGTAAGAGTGAATTTCAAAAAGATGAAAATTCAAAAAGAGCAATACTTCATTGAAAGTATATGAACTATCACTCTTTGGGAGTGCATTTTCACTCCACTCCATGGGAAACTCACTTTTACAACGAGAGGTCTCTCTGTACACTCTTTTTATAGTGAATTTCACTCCTTTGTTTTTAGAGTGAAATTGAATGGAACTTGTTCAGTTGGTCGGTTTGTTTTACTATTCGTAGTCGATTTTCTATAAATTTCTGAAACAATGTTACACTAATCTCAGCCCACGAAACACTTATCCAATCATGTTCTCTCTATTATGATACCCAAATTATCATCTACTATAAAATGTTCAAAATTGTAAATAATACCAAATTGCTTAATTCAGCTTCCGTCCAATTACTAACAATGGATAATAGATGGAACCCTCTTCTATAGGAATAAGACGTGGGGAAATATATCCTTTGTTGTTGTGAGTTGAAAAGTTACTTTTACTCAATATTGTCTACGATGTTTCATTTTTATACTGTGGCTAGCACATAATGTCAAACTGTGTGATACAATCAATAATAAAGTATTCTATCTACTCCAAAATATTTGAACTAACCAAAAACTACGAAAATGAAAGAAGAAAAAACAACCAAACTAACAAACAAATGAAATAAGGAAAAAGTTTTGAGGAACAACGTGCGTATTAATCGTACAGTGAGGTGACATTAAGTCAATGACCGTCTGGTCTTCAGTCCGGGCGTGAATACCATTTTTGAAAGACACATCTATCTATTTAATTATAAATTGCTCTACGATTTCTTCACACGGATGCGGCCTGTTATTTAACCTTGTCAAAGAGAATATACAGAGGAGAACAGTTGTGTTTGGCAGACGGATTGAACAGCATGCACAGAAATGATTGTTCTTCGTGCCGAGCATACAAAGTCAAATAAAATATAGTTGCATATGATCGATAAGTCATGCACTTAACTTGCTTCTGCAACGCCATCGTCATAGCAACAAGAATAAATGTTATATTAATGACTATGGGTTTTCTTTTCGTCATCTCAGCACCCTCTCAGACGGGACTTGCGGATACAGCTTAGATCGTGAATCCGTCAAATTTGTCAGAATTCTAGAAATGAAATAGAAGTGAAAACCAAAATAAAAAGTAAACACTTTATTAGCGAGGAGTTGGACTTAACCATTGTCATCTTTGAAAAGCCTATGACAGGGTTGTATATGGATCAAAACAAACTTAGTGGCAAAGATTGATTGATAAATCTACTATAATGTTTCTCAACTGGCCACGCGAGAGTAAGCAGAGACATACATACTTAATCTGGGAAGAAAACGACTTGAATGAAGTCAGAGCATACAAAATGGCGGTCATATGACTTTTGTTTAAAAATGACTATATGCTTCTCACGTCGATGTTGATAAGACATTTGGGATTTCATCTCACTTCTTTCCAGAAGAGATCGATTCCTTGTTTGTTTGTTTGTTTATTTGTTAATTGATTTTAGTGCACATACAAACCAAAATTTATATATATATATATATATAGGCAATTTATGGACAAAATTTATATACATTTAAGGGTATACACACGATTTATGGCCAAAAAAAAAAGGAAAATAGAAAACAACATATGAATCTACAGAGACAAAAGAAATAGAAACTAGATAAAGCCAATACCGTTTCCTAGTCTGGTCCTTGAGACGAATGTTTATTCGTTACTAAGAACAAAATATGAAATGAAGTTAAAATTTGCTTGCAGTTTATCCTGTAGGACTTGAGCAATAGTTCCCCAAAGAAAGGCAAAGAAAAAAAAATAAGAAAGGAAGGGGAAAGAAAACTCATTCCTCCGATGGAAAAGATAATTTCGTATATTTTTCAGTAAGTTTTCTCTTTTCTTATCTCCAGAAGCTTCAGTTACATTACCCTGTAAAAGGACATTCCTTTTATTCTTTTGTATCTGTTTCCGTTTCACTCTTGAAAAGAAGGACAGTGCAGCCAACAATTTTTTTTTTTTTACGTTATGAGCCTTTTGTACTCTCAAAGTGTAATTACCGTGATGTGTAGTCTTTGAAAAGTAAAGCGATTCGACTTCAGAATAGTCACATGGTTAAAACGCTGGGAAAAGAGTTGACACATAACATGAAGTTACTCATTACCAATAAAAGTGTCGGACGTGATCTGACAAAAGCAATTGATATATTGTTTTTTTTTGTCCGATCAAAACTGACGTAATAAATAGAAACAGGAGAAGATAAGTTTATACTTTTACTGAATTCGAGGGGATCCCTCGGTCATGCAGTCATACGGACCATTTGAAAGTGAAATGACCTTATAATCGTACCTAACTACTCGGTAAATAAAAACGTTTTCTAGGTGAGTCAAATCGATTAAGCTATCCGAAGTAAATGGGGAATTAGTGCCCACTTGCTGTCCAATGATGTAGGCGCCTTTTTAACTTTGCTGTACGTCTGTGCTGCCGGTAGCTATAACGCGATATTCTAATTAACTCCTCCAAGTAGAGGGTTCCTTCCACAGAATGCTGCTGATTCAGACTTTGCCACCTGAGGTTGTTAACGTCTGACCTGATCGATAAAGTAAAGTTGAAAGTAATCATGATGTAGCAACTCGTGCAGGAACAGCCAGATGGGAAAAATATCCTACCTAATTAATCGCTTTCATACTGACATGCTATGCAGTGATGTAACTGATATAAGTCATATTAGTGAACTAACAATACCAAACAAATTCTAAAGAAATCATATCTTTATAAAAATATGAAGGGTGACGGGAAAAAATGAAAACCTATCATTTACGGCACAAAGAAACCTCTGATAATAATACATTGTAATAACTAACTAAAGAAATTAAGAAAGAAGTTAACTAAAGAAATATAAATAAATGTTAAATATATAAAAAAGTTATTTGTTGTGAATTATGTTTTTAGTCAAAACCTACATTAGTTATAACCTCCACATCGATCGTTCGGAACTTGTGACCTTTGTATTTCTTTGACGGTGTGGAGTTTTGCATTTTGTAAAGATTATTTGGGTCTACATTTTGGAGATTTATAGTAATATCGGTCGTTACAGTCTCATGTCACAAGAGGTGAATATTCTCGATTTCGAGGGTGAATGAACTAAACGCGTTTCCGAAGGTTGGAAAAAAATCCCACTTACATTAGTGATAATTTCTGAAGTATATTCGTTCAACTTGTAACTGGTGTCACCTTAGAGTGACACCCACGCATTGAAATTTTACAGTGTATCATAAATGTTACACAATACTTAAAATGAGATATCTTTAGAGCGAAGAAATCAAATTGCAATATTTACTTGTGAACATGAACGGAAATTTATACCCAGATCAATAACATTTCGGAAATTAAATCTGTCGGTAAAATATTCAGAAAACACCCAATTTCCAATGCTTCCTCATTTTGACACATTTCATCAAAATGAATGCTTCATCAAAATGACACATTTCCTACAAACCGAAAGCCAATAAAAACCTTATTTGAAAGAAATGGAAAATGACAAGGATCAATACATTTGCTCATCTTCTTTTCTAATTATGTACTTTGGCTTTGTATCAAGCATTTGTCAGTTTGTAAACTGTAGGGTATCAAGATGAACTATCAGCCAGCGTCTACACCAAGATATCCCATGAATGATACTAATGCAGAGCTATGGTACTCTTGCTCTTCCGTAATAATGGAATGAACCGTAACAAGGGAGGAAGCAGAAACCGTGGAGTACATTCTCTCGTACCGGTAGAGGATGATAAATCAGTGAGAAGTTGAATGTAATTATCCTCTGTTCGTAGCTGAAGATGGAAACAATAGGATGATAACGAGAAGGATAAAATGAAAAAAAAAAGAGAGAGAGGCAGAGAGACAAGAGGGAGGATGTAGGAATATATATGAAAGAAAAAGACGGAAAGATATTGACTGCTCCTGGCCGTAGGGCAAATGGACCACAAGTATAATGATCTTATGAAGATATTTCTAATACGTGAAATTAAAGACTGAATAAGAATCAAAGATGAAATTACGTTGTTTACTGTTTCATAATGCTTTATTTATTTGGTTCCTGTTTTTGATTTACTTTGATTTTGTTTAAGAAAGAACCTTTAAGCATGGTTGTATTTCTATATTGTACTCGTGCAGGGTAAGGAGAGAGGCATTTTGTTTTCCTTTTAGGGTTATTCCTTTTTCTCATGCCTTTTCCTACAAAGGTGATGTTTTTCAAGATGGTTCCATTTTGCATGACGTTTACCCTGAGAGGGATTTGAAATGTTATATTATTGCTTACTCATTGGGCTTGTCTGTAGGTAAAGATGTGCTAAATTAATCATATTTTCTCTGCATTAAATCTATCGTACCAGCTGCAAAGCAGGGACCGGATTCATAAAGAATACTGCCTCTTTAACCTATGAGCTGGTGACTGAGATCCATGAAATGGCCCAGCGAAAGGTTAATCTCGATAGTGGGAAGTGTGAAGCTCTTGAACTCATTCAGTCTTTTGGGGAGTATAATTAAACGGCTTATGCCTTACGTTCGATTCTCCATTAGAGAATATATTCAAAAGCTGTGTCGTGCTCTTTCAAAGTTGTGATAGCAAGCATCAGCACTAATGATTAGGACTGAACACTTGGCGAAAAAGAAAAATTGCAGATAGCGGTGCGATGTTGCTCTTTTCCGTGGGGAATCTTGCACCGTGATATCCAACGCTTCCTCTTTCTCCCTCACTCTCTCTTGACGGTACATCTCAAGGATGCCCGTCATCATTTTTTGTTTCTGGCAAAATCGTCATGTTTTCGAAAGGTGTTTTGTTACAGTTAAACAACGACAAAAGGAAGAAAACATAGTTAAAGCTAAGAAAGAAAACTCCCAAGATTCCCCTGATTATAATTATTATAATTCCTTTATTCAATTCTAAGAAAAAGAAAATGATGTTATCGTAACAAGTGAAAAAGGACAACAAAATACGGAACCAGACGAATATCAGTAAAGTATAAAATGAGGAGTATAGTAAAACCAAGAGAAATGAAACGGAAACCACGTATTTTACCTTTTAATGTTCCGTTTGACGACCTGAACATTTCTTACATATTCAACAGGAAATAGCAAAGAAGTATGTGAAGGACAAAACAGCAGGAGAAACAAAAAATGTCAAGTTGACACAAGGCGAGGAATATGAGAAGTTTTTTGAAACCCTATACATTCTTCGATAGGTCATCAAGGGATGATAGCACTATCTTCCTGTACACTATACGCTCTTCTCTCATAGGCTGCATTTTCAAGGAGAATACGAATACGTTGTAAACAGAGCTATGTAACGTTGTAATTTCCCTTCACATTTCAAAATTATTAGAATCTTTTTATGTCAGTAAGAGATTGTAATGCTCAATTATTTATTATCTTTGACCTGAACTGGGCAATCTTAAATACATATACTTGCATTAAATATGAAATTGTTTTGGACCAATGGTGTCGCATAACATTTAACTGTAACAATAATGTGACAACGATCAGACAAACACTAAGCTTACTTTTGTGTGCGTGTTTTTATTTTCAGCAGACTTTTTACTAATCACTTTATTTTCTTTTAGTACAAACAATGTTCGTAATCGTTACGTATGTATCGAATTAAATGTTAGCTTGTAATAATAGAATTAAAGTTATAAATACTTGCCCTAACTTGATATATTTCATGCAGTCAAGAAGAGTAGTAGACTATTGGCATACAGTTAATTCAATGGCTGATTAGATGTGTATCTTTATAGGTAGAATGTGCATCCAACAACGACATAATCATCGTTTGTTTGGTTCTCCAGTATCGGTTTTCGTCAACTTGCCACAGTTTAGGAAATTTTGCCACCCCAAGTCACATCACTACTATCGCGAGAGAATCTTGTTGACGTAATTTTTGCATGTATGACGCGTGGTTATCCTTACACCAGGGAGGTGTAATAACAGCTCCCTGCTTAAACGATGTGTGGTTTCGTTGGCTTCATTTACAATGTATCGCCCTACGACATTTGCTTTACTTCTTTAAATTCTGTACCTGTAACCTACAGTGACGTAAGAGAAAATGGTTTGCTGAATCACTCAGTCTTGTGGAGTTATTTTCCGTTAGGGTCAAGTAACTGTTATAATTCATCATACACATGTACTCAGTCATCGAGCATGCATGGGATGAGGTGAGATGGATGAAAGTTTCAGTTATTTGGATATTAGATATTAAGAGCACATCGTTTTGTTTTTTCAGTTATAACGTATCGCAATCCCTGCCTCACATATTCGCACCTAAATAGTATGGTTCATTTATTTACACAAATGATTGAAACAATGAACAATATGCTCAGGGAGGCTGCATTGTATAGTAATCGTTTGTCACTCTTAAATGATCTAGAAGGACTGCAGTTAAGCCACACTGATCGCGTGACATGTATTTTATTGAAACAATTGCAAAGCATCTAGGGTTAACATTGATAACAAACAACCTCAGAATGAACAAACAAACAAACAAAAAACAAAGAAAACAAATAAACAGTACAATTGCTGAACATATTCGTCTTCCTTGTAAGTGCCATTATTAAGTCACCAACTTAAATCACATCGTCAATTAACAATGACAGCATACTAAAAACCAAATACCAACCAGGTGTTCGTTGAAAAGTCATCAGATATGCTCAAAGTACAGTTTTCATATATACATTACGATTAATCCAAATAAGGGCACACGAAAGACAACACAAAATCATAGGAAAATTGTTTCGGTGAGGGACATTTCACCCAATAGAATCAAGAGAATGGACATCACGACCTATTTTCTTTATTTTACTCTTGATGCAAGTCACATTTGATACATTTCCACCGAGGACTCATAGATATGGGTTTGTTGAACATTACTTGAATATTTATGAGGTAATGCTAGACTGAATCAGTGGATGCATATATATACATATAACGATTCTGTTGTTGTACCATTATTACGTACTAACCTCATGAACCTGTCTAGAGGGGACTTTTTCAAGGAATTGTAGCGTGATAAACTCCCAACTATGATATGTGATATATAAGTTCACGTATTGGAATAGCATACCTTTAACTTGCGCAAAAGGGTTGATCCTTGTATTTTCTTCATATCTACTTCACATTCAGGTAATGTAGTAGTCGTACAATATTTTAAGTCACAAAAAAGCAATACAGCACATAAGGGGATTCTTTCCATGTACAGAACATATGGAATGCTTCTCTTTTTTTTCACTTTATTCACAGCCATATCATTTCTAAAAAAAAACGTAAATCTGCAGCAAAATTTTACTAAAGATAAATTGAAAGTCCAAAAATAGTGGTGAAGTGAATTGCATTTCCAGTCGTTATTTTAAATGTCATTGCTCTTCGATTATTTGACGTTGGTATCGGCCGAACGGTTGTACGTTAATAATCGCTTATCCGCGTGTCTGCAGGCCGCTTAAATAAGGCAATAAATAAATCATGCGTTTTATCCCCAAATGAAAGCAGACAACCAGAAGATGAAAGGAATTCCATATGTGCTGTATCCTCCATTTTCTCTCGTGAACTTAATTTTTTATGAGAATTATATTTGCTTAAATGTCAAGTAGATTTTAATTGGCCGATTACAATTATTTAAACACATGAAATGTCGTAATCGTTATTCGAAGTAAGCATAATCTCAAGCATACAACAAGACCTTCCGTTGACACGGATGGACAATTTCATAGCTGCTGCAGTGTGTAAACATTCAGATGTGAAATGGCAATTTCCCTGTGATTCCCCAAACTTGTACAACCACAGGAGAATTGGTATAGCAGTCTTGATCGTACAACGTTTTTTTGTCATGAATCAGCTCTTCATTTTATACCATTTTTTTTTGGAAATGTCTACGTAGAAAATGCCTCATGGGCTGCCATTCTTTCAAGAAATTTCTCACAGCGACAAAATATGTCAGCTGTTAGTGTCAAGATTGCTAAATATTGTGACGTCGATTGCACAGTTCTGTGCCACTGTCTGTGAAAGTGTTTCCCACCACATTTTCTTTGAAGCTATCATGTTTGATGCACATACTACAATGACATGTGTAAATGTTAATAATATATTAACGTAAATAATAAAAACCAACATAGCCTAAATTATAAACCACAATCATCTGCAGTTAAAAGAAGATTTTTTTTGTATTTGTAAGTGAGCTGAAATCTAAGCCAGAAAACTTTGACTAATAAAAATATAGATACCGCTTTCAACTGCAAACTGTTCCATTGGATGATGCTTTGCATTTACATATAGTAAAACTATATTTTGTAGTGGTAATATGTTTTCAATGCCAGCAGCTCACATTTTGCAAATTCTAACCTTTTCTTGTTATTAGGACAACACTAGAAGATGTTGGTTTGCTACATTACTTACATATTATCGCCCAATAAAAAGTAAACACTCAACGTGACTTCTAACAATATATTTCTGTTATAACCTTGTTGAAAGGAATTGATGTATTCTTTTGCATTGCAGCTTCGTTTAACCTCAAACTGACGGTTAAGTCACTATTATGATATTTGATATCCACCTTGCCTAACGTTCTTGTTTTAGCATGTGCACGTAACCTAACCTTAATTAGGGACTGTTATCTGTATGCAATTGGCCATACACGGACGAGAGATCCTCTCAAATATAAACGTGACAACGTTATTTTAGTTGAGGTAATTGTAGATCTAAACATAAGTAGTGCAGGTTTCATTTTGAAAACAACGGACGTCCATCAAAATTAGATACCGGTAATTTCGTTGATATATCACTTGTTATTGTTATTCTTTTTGTTTAAGGGTTACTTTGTATTTCGCGCACGATTATTGTTGACATGATGTCAATTTGTTTACCTCTTATTGGGGTTTCTTTTCCATAAAATTGCAGTTATTTAAGATCCGACTTCCTTTCTTTTTCGTCCTTTATTATCAAAATCTCGTTTGTATGTATGAACAAGGATTATCAACTTTGAACCTGTGTATTAACCATAGTATAATAGGGTTAACGTTATCTCTGGATTAAGTCCGGCTAAGCCCTCGTGCATCGCTTGTATTAACCCCGATCGTGCATTATCCTACTGTTAATACACTATCCAGCGTTGATTAACCTTTTATTAAGAAATAAACCGTAACTGCTGCCAAACTAATAAACTCATATGTTAGGCGAAAAAGAGATACGTCTTCTGAAAATGAAAATTAAAATAGTGCTTTCGTTGAATCGTAACTGACTTCGTAACTGAATTCAAGAAAAAGGAAAAGAGAAGTCAAGACTACATGGACACTCAGCAAAATGCTGTGTGTGCTTATATTATCATGTAAAGAAGAGGATCTTACTTAAGATATGAAGATATTAAATTGTCGAAAAGTAACTCGACCTTCTGATTTCGATTTCACATTGTACAGTTTGCTACGGCCATGGAAAACTTGGATTTAGCCCTCTTATCGAAAAATGTGTAGGAAGACTGTGGTGTATGTTTGCCCCTAATGTTTAATTAACAAATCCTATTCTGGGTCACGGAATTTTGCTGGAACGTCCGTTAGGCTTTGTTTGCAAAGTAAGCAAGTAAAATTCACAAGGGTAAAAGAAAACATCGAGTAAATACCGTTGCTATGAGCTTAAATAATCAAGGAGTTTTAAGGAAATCAAAGAGAAAAGAAGACATATGAGAAGATGGAAGGTTTTCGAGACTACTTAGGTAATTTTTTAAGCCCACAGAGCTATTGTTCTTGTTTCTTTTCAGCAAGACTGTGTATGTACCAGTGTATTTGTGTGAATATACATGTGGTTCCATGACTTTCTAATTTGAGCCCAGAAGCTAAAGAGCATAAGTTACGACAGTATCGGAACGGCGAGCGAACGGTATTACTAATAAGCGGGGTAATAAAACGAGCAACAAAACCGGTGATTCAAAGTGACGTGGTGTTTTCGGAAATAAGTTTTCATTGATTGCTTGTTTTTAAGTCACCGTATGTGTTTCCGATTATCAGGCAAACGAACTGAGTAATATCTAACGGAGTGAGGAAACCGAAAACTTCTTGCTTCAGCTTCAGTTCAAAACATCCTGCACAGTTTTGTAATTTTGCTAAATAAACGGTATGCTCTTTGTGGACTCGTAGCCACGGAGGATTAGGGAGGGGTAAGGGGGGGGGGTAGGAAGAGGCCACCACTTATCGCGTTTTGGAATATTTGTGATATGGTTTTAATGTTTTTATGATATCTCTAGTATCTCCCCTAATATGCCTTTGTATGCCTTTCATTTTTAAAGTTGGAAGGCCTGTGCTATTTCCAGCAATGTAGAAGGTATTGTAAACCAATTTTCTTGCATACTTCGAAGCCAACTTGTATAGCCTTTTACATTCTTCGCCTCGTCCTTGACAATTTTTTTACTATACCCCCCATGACTACTTATTTTAAGCTGCAGTCTTTTATTTTTTCTTAACAAAACTTTCGAATACTGATAAGTTTGTGCCATCAAACAAGGCTTTACAGTCCACAACATTGTTCCATACCTCAGTATCGTATCCATTTGATGCCTAGACATTTTCTTTCATGCATAGCTTAAACCACAAAACATTTAAATGTTCCTGTGACATAAGGTGCAGTAATGAGATAAACATCTTGTTTTTCAATAAATTTGAAGACTCGGTGAGGTAAGCCATCATTTAGATGATGTATCATTACAATGTGCCTATATATGAGATACTCTGTTACAGGAAAAATGAGTTGTCAAAGCTTGTCACCACATGCTAATTGTGACGTAAAACATGTCATGGTGTTAAAAACCCTTGACGAACACTTTACGGATTAGGTCCTTGGATTTGTGTCTGGGTATATGTGTATCTGAAAAAAGGAGCGTCTAAAGGTATGTTCAGGTTTGAATTGGTAATGTTGATCAGAGTGAATATTCGTGTGGACATCCCTGCAAAGTGGGGGACATCCCCGCATATCTCTGACTCACACCATAAACATGTATATGTGCGTACCCGAGCGGTTGAATGTCACAAAAAAAAAGTGCATATTACAGAAATGTAGAATTACAAACAAGGGACGGTTCGCTGCACATGATGGTGCGTCATACGGACGAAATGTGCGCGTCCTTTGTTACATGCAAGTCAGGACAGGAGTGAGTGGGTGATTTACATACATTGGAATCACTTGTATGACACTTTTCAGAAGGTTCTAAAGGGTGAAAGATAAGAAAGCTAGAAACAAATCACAAGACGCGCCCGAGGGACTTGTTGAAAGGGGTTGTCTTTACTTCTAGAAAGACATCACACCTCGAGAACCATTGCGAAATGTAAATCGGGACTCATGAAGTAGGGCAGGAGACGGAAAATGTCAAACGTGTGAAACCGAAACAAGAAAACGACGCCAATAAGCTACTGATGTGAATTAGAGGTTAGTTTTCATCTTCCTGGTGATAGTGTAACTTTGATCACCAGTCATGAATTATCAATTACAATATTCATGATATATAAGTGTACGTTACAAAGCTCAGAAAAAGTAGTTGGCGCTGCAACCTGCATTCGAGGTTGTTTGATAAACGAGTAATGTTTCGACATTTTGGGCATTTCAGATCTTTACAGTGATACATTGTTACAGATCAGATTCGGAAGTATTTCCAAATTTTAGAAGATATTAACTAAAATTAGAAAATGCTGCTTAAGAATAATAGCCATCTTTTGGTGTGCGCAATAATTTTGTCCTTGCTGTGCTAATACAACATACAGACTGATCTTGAGGTTACAAATTCTTTAATTTATTAATCATTAAATCGATTGTATTATTATTACATCGGTACTACCCCGTTACCACTTCAATGGTAAGTTTACATCCACATTTGCCTCTAAATTTCCACTTTGGTCACTATTACCTCAGTACCACAATGACAATCACAATGATGTGAAAGTTTATGAGCCTTTTGAGCTACTTGTTGCTACCCCGTCAGTGTCTTTCTTTAGTCACTTACATCTTGTTTTCCATCTTGTACTATTACTTTTGTTACTTGTAGAGACTAAAATAAAGATGGATGAAGAGAACAGAATATTTCGAGTGAAAGACCTAATATGTGACCGAAGAGGGAGTGTGAGAAAACATTTTTTTTTTTTGCTCCCATTTTACCATGAAATGGAAGGCGTATCAAAGCATCCCTCTTTAAGATAATCGGATAGAGAACCTATTTCTTACAGTGCTACCGGTTTATAGCATAAGCCATTAGTTACTGTGGAACAACATTTACAAGTAGTAACTTACAGGCTCGGATCCAGGATTTTGAGAGAGAGGGGACGCACGCACCATCTTCCGAAGGGCCAACTAGCGAAATCCGAAGGCGCGAAGTAACGGCAGCGAGTTTAGGGGTCCTCCCCCAAGAAAATGTGAAAATGCAATTTCCCTGCATGTGGGAAGCATATTATCTATATACTTTTTTGCTCATTTTGATAACAAATACGTTAATCATCGAAAAAGTAGGGCAGGGTGGCTTGCGTCGGGTCCGCCCCCTTCTAGCTCCCCTCCTGACTTTAGTCTCGTTGTAAATCCCCGACCATGCTTGTGATCTACATGACTTTGAAACAGAAAAAGCACATCAAAGTGTCAAAGGGAGCATTAATACCAAGTCAGGGGACACCTTGGCAGTCTTTGTATTTTAGTACTCTGTTTTTCTTTCTCACTGCTATGACTGAACTGCATTTTATTTAATATTCAGAAGATTGCAACAACTTTCATGAAGTAAAAATGTAGGAGCAGTCTCAGTAGAGAGACCATCAATGAGGGGGGATAGTGGTGTAGGCAAGATGGGAGACCCCTCAAAAAACTCCTGTTCAGACAATTATTCAACGCTCAACTGAATATGTCATCAAGTCCAATGCAATTATCCAGGCTTCCATTCCCTTTCTGCAGACAATACATTCTACACAATCCTTAAGCTATTCTGCTGTTAGTTTGTGCATCTTCTTAAACGAAGTATGGGCCGTAGGAAGGCCGTATACTCTGAGAACTCAGTATGTGCCCCAATATTCTCAATTAAGTTGGGCCCACTGATTGGCATATATGGTGAAATGTGCTTTTCATTTCCGTTTTCTCTAAACCAGCTCAATTATATACATAGGTCTTGCTAACAGCTGGGATAGTATGTCACGTGATTTCGAAATGTCGATGAGGATAGTTTTGCTCGCCTGATAAAGAAAAAAATGATTAAAAACATTCCTAAGTGATATTACATCCAAACTTATCCAAAAGTCATTAACCGCAAATTGCCACGCGACTACGAATCGACTCAAATGATTTTCCCCTCTCCATTATATCCCCGTAACGTTCAAGACAACCATGAAGTCACGATTTATCTTATCTCAGGGATTACATATCCTACATTCTCATGCTTGTACTATTATTCAATAAAACCTCTCGTCCCATCATTTCTCTGTTGTAATTTTCCATCAGTGTTAAGACAGCAACAAATTTGCAGAATTTACAAGATTGAAAGGTGATTAGATGACTTGACATGAGAAGAGAAAACCAGCCACCAGGAAGGAAAAAAAGACAGCTATGTATATATATATATATATATATATATATATATATATATATATATATATATATATATATATATATATATATATATATATATATATATATATATATATATATATATATATATTGATGGTCTGGTTATCTGCATTTCTTTCTCTCGTCTCTTCTCTGGCTTTTTTTTCTGGTCAAGGGCAATGCGCTCTTGCACGGTGACTCCAGTCCTTATTTACAAAGATGTGATGTGGATATAATCAAACTTAAGTTCTTCTTACTGCCTAATGTCGCAGTTTTCTAAAAATTAGAAGGCCGCTGGCGAAGTAAGCAAATGTGACCGACCCGAGGCGTACCGTATCTGATCACATTATCCCGTGTGTAAAACTCCAGCCAATGTGCCCAGTAGATATTTAGATTTAAATTGATATATTTTATTGCTAGTTTGCATTACAGAAGAATATATATCTCACTTTATCGTTCATCTTCTCATATTTCGTGGAAGAGTAGGGGGGGGGGGTGGAAAGTGGGGGGTGTTGTGTCTTAGTGAGATTCAAAGTCCCTGGTGGAAATTCTCTTCACGCTCGATTAACACATTTCTCATTCCGCCATAAATTATTTGTCGGTGATTTATTTTCTTAAATGGATAATAATATCTCCAATCCATTTCTCAAATTCTCCAAAAGTCTCGTCGTTTAAAATGAATTAAGGTAAAAAAGCATTTCTTCAACAACGATAAGTGCTTTTGAATAGAAAGTGGACGAACGTTTTTCACACAAAGAAAATCTACGTTTACATTTTTATCAGACTTTTTGACTAAATTTTTTTGTTATTCATTTTGTGATTTGTGTTCTCGTTTTTGTAATCGTTTCTTCAATCTTCTGTGAATTATATGCAGAGTTTTTACTCCCAGTTGAATTCAAGAGCCTAACGAACTAGAAAGCAAAAGATTTCCCTTGATATTAATAATTTCATGATACTGGATACATTGGAAATTAAGGTACACCCGTAACTACAAATATATATAGTGAAAACAAACCAAATGTGAAATATACAAACAAGATGATACAATACGAAATTCAAATGTGAAAACTAAGGACAAGATTTCAGACAAGTAGACTGCTGGTTTTTCTCGTTACTTTTGTCGTCATTTGTTTTATTTTTTTTTTCATATTTTTGGAGGAGTTTTCTATTTTCTGGTAAGTCAAACGATATCATTTCTGGCAACAAATTCCCAATAGTTTCAACCCAGGTCGACGGTAAAAAAAAAAAAAACAAACCCAACAAAGACAGTAACTTTATTCCTCAGGATGAGGTACTTTGAGAAATAAAATGGTTTAGTCCCACCAAATTAATTAACAATCCTTTCTATTGTATCATTTCTCAGAATCAAACTGACTGAATGATATCCTGACGTGATTGATTAATCTAGAATTAACTTTAAGTATAAAGTAATAATTCAACAACTAGCACGTTTAGTGGACATAGCGGGTGAAAAAAAAAAGTACTTTACGGGGACATTCTCATAAAGAGGACATATCCGTATCCACGTGTGACCACGTGTGCCGTAAAAGTGTTTCGACATAATTCGTTTAGGATTGAGTTGATGAGGATTGTTCAGGTATTATTTGAGAACTTTTCACCTGCACGAATATGCAAATATATTTAAATAACGTTTGTCGCCCTAAGTGACATATTTAGCATGTCCACCATAGGTGTGACCAGGGTTATATGTGTGTTGCTTCATGCATATACATGCGTGAAGCAACATACCCACTCAAGAAAAACAACTGTTTTAGTATGTAGATGGCACAAATTTAACAATATACTTGAAATGCAACAAAATAAGCAGCAGATCATACAAAGGTATAATTCAAGACGCATCAAATCTGATTATGAGCTTATTGACGAAAATGTGTTATTTCATGAAAATTAGCGTTTTCTTATAAATTGGTCCTAATGCAGAATTTCTGATTGTTGTTTTAATTTGCGATTGCCAAAACTTTGGAATGAAGTCAGTATTTGATACCAGTTAAGGACACCTGTTCAAGATTCACTCAGTGAAACCTGTTCTAACTGTAAGAACGTGTTTGGAATGCTCTGTGTAAAGTGATCATTGAAGTTGCTGCTTAAGTCTCTTACAAAGAGTTTCCTTTTCATAAAGAACCTTTGGAACAAAATGAACCTCACCACAAACAGATGGTTTGGCACAGATGGACGCTATTTATAACACATACAATACATTAACTCGGAACTCCTCGAGAATTACGTTACTGTATTGGTAATAAAATCGTTTCAGTCACATTTCAGATGTCTAACACGAAACACTCCCAACCCCGCAAATCATAGAAAATATTGACACATACTGACGGCGTAATTCTCCCTTTCCTGATCTATCCACTTATCTTCGGTAGATGGCCATATAAGGGTTTTGAGTACATGTATCGAAATACGTGTACATAAGTATATTTCCATTTGACAGACTCTATCGATGATCCTACTTCTGAGCGGTAACCGGAAAGGGTCATTACCCGACGAGATGGAATTTCTAGTCGTTTATGTCTAAATATATTAATGTCATCCAGAGAAAGTAGAATTATTCATAACTGTTTCGGTAAATCATGTAAACATGGACGACCCTTTTTTTAACCCCCCCCCAAAGAAAAAAAAAGGAGGCAAAGGGGGAATAAAAAAAAACTGGAAAAATTAAATTATCGTTGAATATTAACCTTTCAAGGGGGTAGGGAACTGCAGCTTGCCGCGAAGGTAGAAAGGTTAGTGAGAATAGAGGAAAGCAAATACAAAATAAACAAAATACGAGGAAGGAGAAATCAGAACCGGAAATTCAAACGTAAAATAATAAATAGAAGTAATAATTTCTTTAAATTTTGTTCTCTCTGTGGTTGAATATTGTGTTAACTTTAAAGGAGTTAAAAAATATACCGTTTTCTCTCTATAGTTATCATTGACCGTGTAAACTTCAATTTCTGTTTTGCTTGCGAATCATTTTTTGAAAATGGTGATGTTTTTTCCTCATGGAATGATCAATTACATGTCAATCCTGTTTTTATTTCAAGCAGTGGTATAAATAACCAACTGCTCCCATTTGATTGTAGTTCTAAATTATGATTAATTTACTACGTCTTGTTTCATCTCCATCCAAATTAAGTTGTTTACAACGTTAGAGAAATAATAAATTGCTCACGGACTGAGAGAGTGTAAATAGTGAATGCAGACTTAGAAAATACGTACCAATTCCTATCCTTTAATTTTTTTTGTTCTTTTTTTTGTACTTTTCCTCTTTTTGTTTAATTTATTTGTTCCCCATAGTTGTCCCCCACCCCATCAAGGACTTCAACCTTCTCTCTTAGTGTGCGAATAAAGCAGAAGTTTTTCAATTCCTGCACTTAAAGAGATGTCAAGTTTACTGGTACAAGGGATTGAATGAATACGTTATAAGATCATTTCTAAGAAAGTGACGATGTCAAATAACCAGTCACATCGTACCATCGACATTTGCATTAAGAGTGTAACGAACCTGTAACGTTGGAGTAATATAGGAACCTAATCGCAAAGATAAGCACATTTTTGCCAAACTTCAGAAAATAAAATAGAATGTGTTTACTCTAACGATTTCGCTTTAACATTTTTTTTTAAACAAAATTGCATACATATATTCGCACAAACTTGAGTTGCCCGTTATTTGCAATCTAGTCATGTGATTGGTTAGTTAGATATCATGTGATCGACAGGTAGTTTTCTCTAACGGATTCTTTACCTCATTAGTATACAAAGGTACCAGCAACTAATTTTGTTGAAGCTGTCGTAGAAATGTTTCTTTACCACAATTGTGATGTAGAAATAGAGCAGATTGCTATCCACTGACTGATATAGCCATGTACATGCTTCATTTAGGGTAGTCTCTGTGATTTATACACCTACAAAAGTTAACGTAAAGGCGCAAGTTGTACTATGTTATGAAAATAGTAATTTATAGAGATATTAAGTCATTGCGATACTAGTGATATGTTATGGAGATTCTGACTTAAGGAGGAAACACGCTTTGGATGTTGTAAATTATGTAGATAGCAAGCAAGTAGCCTAATGAAGATAGCAAATTATGGAGTTGGTAAAGTAATAGATATTGCAAATTTTTGAGACAGGAAATAATGAACATAGCATAGCAAGTTATGAAGATAGCAAATATTTTAATAATAGATAATATCAATATGAATATAACAAAACAATGTTGTGCGCTATGTACATATGTGCCCTGCATGCATGGGCCTCTGGTACGTACAGGTTTATCGAAAACAAAAAGGCACTACTTTGCAGAAAACCTGTAGCGCGTATTTCACGGACTCAGTGATTTCAGATATTTTTAATCTTTTTTAAGCTTTTAATCTCTTAACATGCCGACCGTGCCTCGGGCTTTGAGCAGATGAAATTGATATCTGGCATGAAATTAAAAATATGAGAGCGAATTCAACATATGTTGAAAGGTTTGTGCATTGTCGGCGACGTGTACCATGACCGGAAAACCTCCCCCGGACAATTCCTACCCGAACAGTTCCAACCTGGGGAATTTCACGTTGGACAACTCACCCTGACAATTCCTTCGGGAAAAGGGGTTAAGGCTAAGAAAAGAGTTAAAAGATTGTAAGGGGCGGGGGGGGGGAGGGGAAATTGTCCAGGAACCACTTGTACTAGAAACCATTCTGTAGGGGTTCTTTACCAACTGCTTGGTTATGAATCAACTAACTCATACTAGTCAATCGTTACTTTATCTTAGTTAATCAATTAAAAGCATTATTTTTTTTAAGTTTTACTTTTGTAGCCATAATTACATAAGCCAAGTACTAATTCTTAAACTGTTTTGTTTATTCTGTATTAAGGTTTGTGGAAGGCGAGATAAAACAAGATTAAGTGGATATGGGATAAAACCAAACTTAAAAAAAATATCCCTCTAATTCACCGAAACTGCTTGGTATTACGATGTCAATTTCATAATATTTAGCTCCTTAATTTAGCGCATGAATACAACAATGTTTAGCTAGTATTGGTCATATCTGAGCCTCGAACACGTGATGGAGAAAAAGCAAAACGAGGACATGATAGAATGTTTCGATTGATTAATTTTAAAAGGTTTTTTCAGCCCCAAAAGGAGACCAGTTGAGGGAAAATGGTAACCGGAACAGACATAACTGAGAGAGAGAGAGAGAGCAATGTGTTCACGGTACACAACCGTCTCTGTACTTTTAAGTATCATCTTCTAGTTAGAGATATTGACATGAAAGACGGAAGCTAAGGCCGAGTGTGATGGTGGCCGCCATCATGTTTTCAAAAAGAAGGTGACATTTGTGGCGTTTTACTTTTCTTCCAAGACTGTAACGCAAGGTGTCAAATCTTTAGAGTTAGAAAACAAAAGGAGTATCTAATTTGGACGACAAGAAAGTCACCTATAAAAGAAGAAACTTCAATGTCGATTTTCTGCTTTTCACATAAGTAAGTTAAAGAAAAGCTTTCCATAAGCATCTCAAACGCAGATTGAGTCACCGATGACTTTTAATTTACACCTGGACTAAATTAGATGCTCGTATTCTCTGACCACATGGAGCTTGAAATCAAACTTATTCCGGAGATTTATGGCTCGAATGATGTGGTACAATGAGAGAAGGTAGATGAGAGAATTGTCCGTTGCAGAAATATTTGAATAACTATTATAAAGTAAGTTAAAGAACTGCTTTAATGGTTATGTGACATGCATCTGGAAAAGGGCTAGCCCCATTCAGAAGTTCTAAAGTAAAAACTGTAAGTGAGAATCCATTGGGAATTTTGTTCACATCAATTACCGTTCTTGAGATATGAGTTGTCAATTCTTGATAAAAATGCAAAACGGTTGTCGTACAGTGTTGCACAGTGTCAGTATTTCTGTTGCTAAAGCTGTATCAGTCGCCTCTCAATTACTTCATTACTCAGTTTCACATTGGTGAAGATATCGATACTTTTGCAGAAGAAAATGTAATGTTTCCAAAATGAAGCCTCTGGGCTTGTATAATTGTAAAATGTCCTTGTATTGTAGGTTAAGTAAAGAAAGGATTGAGATCTAAGATTCATCATAGGAGTGCAACTTCTGACTTCACAAATTTGCATACTTAGCCAATGTTTATTCATGCTGCAGCCGTGACACACGAATTTGCTTGTAAACTTGACGGTCTTTGATTGGATTTTGAAGGAATTTGTGGTTATATGTAACATTTTCAATTATTAATATTATATTGCGATTAACTTAGGAGAATCCATCAGTTCACTAGCATGGTTCTGGTACGGCGATTCAGTTCGGTCACTGCAGTGTCAGATCTGGAAGTAATCGGACATAACTACAATAATTAAAACTGATAGCGAGGGACAGGATCGAGGGTCAATGATCTCTTCACCAGTTTACAAAATTACGAAACGGTGGTGGTGGGGGGGGGGGGGGGCAATGACGTGGGGTGATAAGCACCTGTACAGAGGATAGCTCAATATGATTCCATGGATTATTGTGTACGTACACACATGCTTATTGTGCAATAAAAAGAGGCTTCATCTGACAACTTGGGAGGTCGAATTGATTGAAAACACATAAGCACGACACTCGATACACCGGATATTTTTCATGATGTGATGACGATTAGATTGTCTTAAAGTTTGTCATTCAATTGTAGAAGTAAGGATTCAAGGTAAAATAGTGTGGAAAATTTACCGCGTATATATTCATAACAGCTGTAAAGACGATAGCCAACCCGAGCGCTCCAACTCAATTCCCAAACCGGGAAGTGAATTGGGGTGCTCGGGTTGGCTTTTTGACCAAACGTCTTTGCTTGATAACCTTGCAAAAAACTTAGCTTTAAAGATTCGTCTAAACTGGATCAAAGAACCTCTCAGGCTGCCCAATCGTCGGCCTACTCAGGAAAGCTTTGCTGATGGCTTCCTTGAGGGACTGCACAAAACAAATTTTGGGTAAAGGTCTATGCAAACGGCAGGGTCATAAGTAGCCGGGAGAAAGTGCTACCGCCGGCGATGTTAAAGTTCCTATCCAATGAAGAACATCGTTGATAAATTTTTGCACACAAGAATGGTACAGATCATGACCATTCATAAAGAAGGCAATAAAATTAACCTCTCCAAGACACTACTTGATCAAGGTTCGTTGGAGTTCTTTCCAAGCAAAGGAATTACTTTGTTATCGTGTGATTCATTTCTATATTCCTTCCAATAGCTCCTCCGCTTTAAATCTATCTCTCTTTTCCTCGTTCTCAGTCTCTCCCATATTTTCTCCGATCATACTTTCTTTCTCCTGAAAAAATATCGCTTTTGCTGGCATTTAACGTAGACATTTCGTTAGGAGGATAATCGATTGCCTTAGGATATCGAAAAGCTTAGTCTGTGTGTAAAGAATTTAATAAATCAAGTTCATGAACCTTTTGTAGAATCATCCCGTGAAACGGGTAAAAGGATATTTGGCAATCTCTCAGTCTCTTGTCCATCTGAGGTTCAACTAATGTAGGTAGGTTCAATATTTGGCTATGTGTACTTTGAGAACACAATGAATCAACCCTAATCAAGTTGATTGCATGACCAGAACAATCGTGCAGGCCTAATACTGCATATGGCTAGGTTATTAACAGTTTGCTGTAAAAGGTCGCGAATAGGATTTACAGTCACATATGTGGCTAGTTCTAGTAATTGTTTTTGTTGATTGAACCTTCTCCTTTGATATACGAAAATTTCAAAAGACTTATGTACCACAATGTGTTGTTTATTCATGAGCATCCAATTTGTAAAAATTCGCAACACCTTGGTAATATTAAGATATATCGGGAAAGATTCAAAATACTGAAACAAGCAGGAAGAACTTCTGGTACAGATGAAATGAATTGTACTTTTCAGAAAAAAAAAACTGTACCACAATGTGTTGTTTATTCATGAGCATCCAATTTGTAAAAATTGCACAGTGCACGAGTAGTAAAGTCGAGTACCTGCGGATGAAATGGCGGGAAGGGGTGGGGGCGGAGGTCGAGGTGCTGTGAACTGCAATCTATAGGGCATCATGGTGCGGTGAACCACAATCTATATAGCTATAGTGTCTCCCCTGATACATTTCGCTTGGCTCCCAGGCTTAGAGGGACAACGTGTGGTTTGTCTTTTTGTGATGATCGGCTCTTGAGATCAACGGGTAATTGACCGATTGTGGCCGCCCGCGTTTGTGCATGCATGCAAGCAGTGAGTGTATGTGGGTGTGTAGCTCTCCATTGACTGAAGTTAGATCTTTTGATGATCGAGTACGGTATCAAACCTATTTTGAGTGCATGTGGCTGTTTTACATTTTAGTGAGCATCATGTTAAATGGGTCATTTGAGGACCGGTGGCAGGCCTACCGTTAATTGCCGTCAATGAAGAAGTGCAGTATGCATGTGTGTGATAGGGTTTGTAAAAGGCGGGTTGTTTGCGAACGGAATAATTTGAAGAAAAAAACTCACATGCGATGAAAAGATATTAATATTCAAAAAGATATTAAAATCCTGTCCACTTCTAGGCCGACTTTGGGTGGTATAGTGTTATCAAAGTGCCTGTCAAGTGAGACATGCTGTATTTATTTCTCATTTTGCTCTTTTCGCATTTGTCTTTTTGTCTGTTAATGTCAATTCATTTTGAGGCTTTTTTATTTTGCTCTCTGCTCATTTTGCTCTCACTTTGCTCTCTTTTCTAATTGTGTGAACATTTTGGTCTTTTCCTTCTTCTCAAATTCTCCCCTCGTCCTCCGTTCCTACGAAATAAAACTCAACCCTCCCCCCCCCCCCTCCCCGACAAGCATTTTATGGGGCAAAGTCATCATCATTTCCTTTACCCTATTCTCAACGACTACTATTCTCTAACATGTAGGCCTATCTTCTTGATCGCATTCATTACAGATGTAAAAAAAACGGACTTTTCGAAGGTGACTTACCGAAAAGAAATCGTAAAATGCAATTTATAAAGGTTAATCTATAATGTGCCATTTCTTCAGAAAGTAAATGGCGCCCGGCATACAAAGCAAAGGTTCCAAACAGAAATTCCGAGTAGCAAATGTGAATAGTCTGCTTCAGAAATAAAAAAACGAGAGAGAAAGTAAACAGACCAAAATAAGCAGTTTGCTTGTGTTGCACTTGAACACGGTAAATTAGAGAATCGAGCCTTTGGATAGAGAAGCAATTAGTAAATTATGAAGCTAGATTAGTGGTCATTTACGACCTTTCCTCGTCGGCCCGATAAGCCAGACGCTCTGAGAATGCAGTGACTGGTCGTAGCTGAATAATTACACAAACGAATTCAAATGAATGACATGTTCAGACAAACCTTCCCTTTTGAGATAAGATTACTTGTTAATGTTTACAAATACCCCCGACGCTTCGATTTTTACTTCGACCAGAGAGTTGCCACCACGGACGTTATGAGTGAGTTTGTTGATCAGGCAGACTTTGAGTGTTGTGAAATGGACACACACTCAGTATTCTTTGCGATACACATCTTCATCAACCACCCCTGCTCCTTTTCCTCTCCCGCTCCTGTCCACCGACTGTAACCCCTATAACCGTCTTCCTCTCCGCTCCTACTTTGTCCTCATGAACCACTCTTCGTCATAGACTGTAAGACTAAAGTAGAGATAAAAAGAGTAGGGTATTTCGTGAAACGGTTAATAGCAAATGTGTAAATGAGCAATTTGGTTATGCACATTTTTTTCACCTTTTTTTTCATATTTTCGCTTACATTTTTTTTCTCATGAAGTTAGTTTTTTTTTTTTTTTTTTAATTCTTTTAATACACTTACGCTTATATGCTTACGTATATGCTCATTACGTTAGCGAGTAGAAACAAATAGAAGCTATAAGTATGTTCGCCACGGGTGTCTAATCAGTTTCGACTTTGCACCAACCATTGGTTCAGCAGAAATAACACTCCAGAACATGGTAACAGGGAAACGGTACAGCGACCCGGAGAAGATTGTAGTCCACGGAGCTTCTTCCCCATTCCCCATCCACCTTCACCCATGCATATTTAGTATTGAGGTGCAGGCCCGTATCCCGGGCGGGGGGGGGGGGGGTTCAGGGGGTTCGCACGAACCCCTCAGCAAGATCTGGAGTTCCGCTCAAACTATGATAGTAGGCCTACGTTAGCAATATACATAATTATTTTTAATTTATTGGTCATAATTGTCGGGTAAAATGTTCCACTTGTGGTAAAATCGAACCCCCCCCCCCCCACTGAAAAAGCTGCATACGGGCCTGAGGTGAAATAATCCTGATAAGATCGTTTCAGTAAAACTAATAGTAAAAAAACTACGGTTTTGAGTTACGGAAGATGCATCATTTGAATTTTTGAAAGTTTGGTTGGACAATATTAGTCTTGAGCAGTCTTTCTATCGACGAGAAAGAAACGTCGCTGTCTTTCATTCTTTTGATTAAAGCGATCATTCTGTGTTCCACAGATATTCGTTTCAAAGGTATGATTTTATCTCTGACACAAACGCCAAATTTTCCTTTCAATAACGAAACAAGGTGGAAGACTTTAAGGTAAAGAACTTTATAGAATGAGTGAAGTCAGTTATCTACTTCTCAGTTTCCTAGAAAAGTCCATTCTTGATAGACGTCTGTTTCGTTGTCTGCGGTTCGAAGCTGCAATCAGTACATGGCGGCGATCGTCTGCTCACCACATCGAAGGAGATCAGATAAATTTGGTTGCAACTGTCTTTGATTGATTAATGATCAAGTTTGACCGTGATATGCAAGCCATCACACAAATACTAACTCATTTTAATTTTCCAGGAAACATTCATTAACCAATATTCTTACAGTTCTTTTTCTTTGGGGGGGGGTTGTTTTTATTCTGCGTATCTGAGATGTTCAGACATGGAAATTATAACATAAAACAACAACTTCATTGTGCTTCAGGATAATAGTAGTATATATACCACCCTCTGGCCATCTGACTGTGAGTAACGTAAACAGGGTGAATAAGGTGGATTTTTACCGAAAGGAAATTAATTTACAAAACAAAGGAGAAAAAGGAAAATGTGTGGTCTCTTATTGCAGACGCTTCTCAGGGTGTATAACCTAATTTAAAGTTAAGACAGTCGCAGATGTCCTCAGGTACTTGAAAACATTCATGTCACGTGCATGGTATGGCCAGTGATTTTGCAAACATGAACAGCAGGCTGAATCGGGGAAAGATGGCGGACTTGAAGAGGGGGGGGGGGGCTGAGATGATAGGGATGAGTCAACTTTACACCATTTACTTGGTTTGAGTCACATAATTAGAAACAGTAGCTTTACCTGCAGTACACGTATAGTCAATTGATCTATTAGTAAGGCAAGAGAGTTACCCCTAATATATACTACGTCAAAACATATCCCTCCAAAGTCTGGTATAGTTCTGCCTGAACCTGTGCGTCAAACTTGCCAAAAAGTAGCAAGTAGATCATACAGTTTCAAGTGCTGGTAAGAAAACTCCCGAGGTTCATATTTGACTGGCACACTGTCCTCCTGAAAACACATACCGTAGCCGTTTGTTTACAGCACAACGAAAGCGCCCTCAAATTTCCGTGACCGTCCTTAGCAGGACACGGCAATACACCCAGTCAACGTTCTCACTCACATTCGATCCTACGATGGTCAGTGTATTCAAGAGAATGGCCACCCACAGGAGACATGGGTGAAAGTTGTATGTTCAAAGCCATTGCGTTGTTTTTTCAGACATCACTATTTTTAAACGTGTTTGTCGGCAGTTTGTCAAATTTGAAGACCAATTATTTCGTGCAAAAGGATCCACTGTCCGTCTGATCACGGTCCGGGTTACGGTTTGAAATTTTATTAGTGATATATTACCGACTAAGAGACTAAGTAATTAATTGCGCAATATATTGACCTATTGGATTCCCACCCACCCCCAAGAAAAAGGGTAAAAAAACTGTGCCGTGTATGACAAAAACAAACCGATTGATACCAGTACTGCCAGAAATGCGTTTGTCTATGGTTTGAATAACTATTCTCCTCTTTGTGTGTTTTTTGTACATATCACTAAGAAAATTGACACAACAGTGAGCAAACGAGTTATTCAACCTTCTTTTAATTTCATTTAAAAACCATTCTCAAAGTTTCTTCTGCATTTATTAAATCATTTCATGCTGTTTTACTTCTTTTTCTGCAAATCACAGACGAATCCCACAGGATTGCATAACCACTGAGAATTTGTTAACCGAAAAAAAAAAAACACTTGTCTTCTTAATTTTGTTTGTTGTAACTTACGTGATACATGTCAAATTAGGAGCGACTTTAAGAAGCATACACAGCCAATACGGCATATACAGCATATATAGCCAATACAGAAGCATATACAGCCAATGCAGTACTCTTGAAAAACAAGTCACCATGATTTAGCGGCCTTAGACCATTCATTGTTTGCTTCCAGGGGAGAGGGGTTCATTATTAAATTTACGTAATGATTGATTCAAGGACTAACAATGCGTTACATTAGGCCTATACAGAACCCGATCTACAAACAGTGATTAGGAAAGAATGTCTTTTAATTTCCTTTGCAGGGGACTTACGTACGTGCAAAACTGCCGAAGAAATGTTAACATACATTCGTGCCCAGAACACAATTCTAGTTGCTAGTTGCTGATGATGGCTTATTTATATTTCACGATCCACACGATATCGGTTGAAACAATGTTATTTTAATCTTAAAAGCTTAATACAAGTTCAATTGTGTGTGGTTGTTAACATGAAGGAATAGAGGGCGTGAAGAAGTTGGTTTTGTTCATAGTAGTTTACTACAAGCACTGTGTTGGCGAGACGTGAAATTAATAATGTATAGCGCAATTTTGTGTAATTGACGAAGCTCGTCGGTATTAAGCTAGTCAAAGCAAACGGGGAAAGAAAAAGTGATAATCTTGAACTGACTAGTCAAACTATCCACCGTTATCCTCAGTCTTTGCTAAATTTACCCTCAATGTCTGAGGTACTGAGATTTGCAATGGATTTTAAAAAAAATGGTGACGAGACATAGTCGGTTGTTATGTCTGTTTTAAGTTACCTCAATATGGTTTCCTGTCGCAAAAATAATCATGTATATTCATGAAAAAAAAAATACGTAAGGCACCCAATCCATTATGCGACATGATAAATTTTGACCAGCCTTAAGACGTGTATCCTCTAGGTTTTCCTATAATGTCTGTGACCATAACCTAACATTTCAGGTATTTCAGGTATATGATATATATGTTTCGAGACACAAATGTGAAACCTAACGCAACAAAACTATGGATTTGCTGCAGATTGCCCTTAACGCTTACTACACTACTTTCACCACGCTATGCATCACTGCCCAAAGTAATTGTTTTCTCAAAACAACTGAATGAGTTCTTCTTGTTATTGAACATTGTTTAAAGGAATAAGTTAAAATGCAACACAAAGGACATACGCAACCCAAAGGAAATGATGTCCCCCATTGGTTACTCTGTAAAAAAAAAAAAAAGAGAAGGAAAAAAAGAAAAAGGCAATCTAAAATACTTATACTTGACGCTCTCAAGTACAACACAGTCAGTGAAGAAGCTGTAACTGCTGTCCGTTGTATGTTTTAATAGGTTGGATGCGAACTATTACATCCCTTCAGTGTTTTTCTTTAAAAGCCGGCTTCTTTTTTACTTTGTGCAAAAATGATTAAAAAGTTTTATTTAAGTCTCCAAGGTGTCATAAAATAAAACAAAAGAACAAAGAGATCTGCTGTGATTGTTGCAAGACTACAAGAAATTTTGGCGTCGCGTGACTCTTGACTCTTTATAAAGTGACAGCCAAATGAAAGCCACATTGTACTGTTTCTCTTGTGATTTATGACTAATTCGTCAAAAAAGAAGAAAAAAAAAAGATGTGACTTGGTTCTCTACAAAGAATATCATACAGATTGCCCAGATGTGGATACTTGGAGGAGGGATGACGAGAAGACGTTTATGAGCAAAATTTTATTCCCCTTCAAACAGCCAAGCAAGGCAAGAAGATCTTTCATGAATTTAGTGATGTCACCCTTTTTGTATATATTGTTTCTTTCTTTTTCTCACTTTTCTTCCCATCTTGCTCCAGAAGGATTCGCATTTTATTTGCTTATATCACTCTCATACATTTAATGAGAAATTTAATTAGCGGCAGAGAACAGTTATACGATCTTTTCCCTGTAAACTATAGACTATTTCGTCGCATTACAACAAATTTAGAGATAGAAGTAAGACGTGGAGAGGCTGTGGCGAGGTACCCAGCATAGTGGATGAAACGAGTTTTTTTTTCAGCTTGTCACTACGAAAAACTAACTTCCGTCGGGCTATGGAGACAAATTCCTTTCAATTTCGCAAAAAGAATCATAGTGAGCTCTCAGTTTCAAAGCTCTAATTCCATTGGCTGACCGAAACAGGGTTTTTAATTAAAAGGGAAACACTGCTACCATCACACATAGATGTGCACTGGCGTAGCCAGGGGGAGGGGGTTCAGATGAGCAGAGTGCCACCACAGAAAATTGGGGACGCGATGGATGATGTTGAAAAATAAAGGAGGGCAAAAAACAAAAGAGAGGAGGGGGGTGATAAGTTGACGGATTCGGGGGAGATGATAGGCCTTTCACGGGGGGGGGGGGGGGAGGAAGGAAGGTACTAATGGATAAAATAGATGTCATGGATTCCAGAAATAATGTTCCTCTACTTTTCCAACCCTAACGCTGAATTAAAGAAAATATATAAATTCCCAAAAATTATCGCCATGGGGGTCGCCGATGCCAACTAAAACTATTGGGAATACAAACCAATATTCTGTCACATTACCATTTAAAAGTACGTCAATTCTACTACATAGAGTATGTTAATTCCACTGCTTAAAAGTACGTCATTTTCATTTTTTTAAAGTTGAAAATGTTTCACCACTGGTGAATGTAACAAGCTCATGTTTTGCCCAGACGTTTTTCCCAAAATAATTTACATTAGGGTTCGTTGCATTAGATAATGTTCAACCGTCTACTCGATCATTTTGATTATCAAGCTTGAAATGAGTCATTATCAACCAATAACAAAGTGGGGTCTTAAGGTAAGATCAGCACCCCCCCCCCCCTTCTCCTAATTTGTCAACTGTTCTTAGGATAAATGAAACGTGATCAACAATTGATTATGATTTATGAATCATCTCAACACAACGGATATGTACTACCATTTTTCTTACATTGATTTTTATCTCATCAGGCCTAATTGAGTAATTTCAAGCATGACATCCCTATGTCAAGGCTTGGTACATGCAGCGTGAAACACTCAAGGGGTGTCGTTTCCGGCTCTCTGGAGGGTTTGAAAAGCCACAAATTTTCTTGACTGACGTGGCGCTCCGCTTAGGTAGTCTTGGTACACTCAACCCCCCCCCCCAAAAAAAACCTTTTTAACCTTTATTTTAAGTTCATAGGTGCATTTGTCAAAGAAAGTCAAATTTTGGTGCTATGACTGGGCAACTAAAGAGGGCAAACATCCTTTTTAGGCAAGGGGAGAAGTGCCCCATTCCCTTAGACCTCTCCTTATATTTCCTAGGCTTATTTGTGGACTGACTGATTTGAAATCTTGACATTAAGCCTTGGAAGGACAATACCCCTCCCGTCATACCCACTCCCTAGGACGACGGACAAATTATGGACGATTAGTCAGTTTTGCCCCTTCCCACAAATCCTGGACACTCGCCGGTACCGTGTGTGCAGAGACCAGTAGACCAACGGCCATCAATATTAAGTTCATAAGGTTTGGGGTTGTGTAAAAGGAATGTTTGATCATCGCCGGCAGTTTCTTCAGGGGGACAGCCATACGGGGAGGGGGCGGGGCGCCAAAGAGGCTCTAAGCATGCTAGGAGGAAGGAAGATGTGTATGGAGGTTATCAGGCAATATGCTCTGGTGGATGATTAGACTGCTAGCTTGTGTTCCATTGCGAACTATACCACACTCATTATGTTAGTATTGTCGTACAGCCAGTGTTGTTTCGAAAGCGCATGCGCGAGAGCGACGTTCAAAGGAGCTTTATCAGTGGAAAATTCCGAAGTACGAAATACTATCATGCACATTGCTAACCACATCCAGATGTCTAAGTCTAAGTCGACTTCTTTGGCTCCGACTAACTACTGAAATCATTAATTTTAAGCTTTCTTTTGTCATGTATTCTTCTCCCCCAGAAAGTCGTTAAGACATTAATTTTGTTTTTGGTAGTCTCAACCACAAAAAAAAAAAAAAAACAGGTCAACAATGAACTTCAAAGAAACTTAGGACAACTCATATTGCTTTTGGTTAATTGCCCTTATAGGGAATTTCTCATTAAATTTGAAATTGGCTTGTTTTCTAACCGAAGACGCAACTGAAAGGTTCATCTTTCATATGCAACTCATCGGTGGTAGCGGGAATACCGTTTGAAAGAAATCTTGACATTTCCAATTTAATATTTGAAATGTCATACTTCTCCTTTTACCTACCTACATTGGCTTTCTTTTGGTATATGGGAAATATTCTAGGAATTAATGTTGGCAGGGTGAAATCGTATAATGGACATGTACACAATTTCACGTGCCTCTCATTGTCCTTGATTTTAATAATGTAAGAAGATGCCCTGCTTATTAGTATAATATAACAGTTTTATTTAAAACAATGAGGTGATGAAATGTGGTTGATGAGGACATGTGACAGGAAAGCGAAAATTGGATTAATATATGCAGACAGGAATGACACGTGTAGCTCAAATATGATTGCTTGTATTCATTACATAAGTAGAAAGAGATTCAAAAGGGAAGCTGATGTGTTGTCGTGTATACGGAGGATATACTTACGGAATAATCCGTAAAAAATAAAAAGATTGGCCGGCAAAAGGGACAAGAAGTCCCGATTGACAAACATGTCAATCGCTGATACTCAAGCTCGGGGGGATTGTACTGGAGGTCAGATATATCTATGGAAAATATAGAGATAGGTAGACAGACACGGACAGACAAATAAGAGTGAAGACATATCTACAGACAGACAGACAAAACAGACAGACGTCAGAAGTCGCATAGCATACATACATATACCTGAAGAACAAACAGGAGATAGACAAACAGACAACAGACTGTTAGACATACAGACATACCATTTACAATTAGAGCAATAAACAACAAATGCAGAGAAGCAGAGAGACAGACAGAAAAACAGACAGACACAGAAAGACACATACAGCAAGATAATAGTGGGTCACTACTGTAGAATGCTAGAAATTGCTCGTTAATGTAAATTTCAACATACATAAATAACTGTAAACAAAGGGACGATAGATAAACACACAAGATACTAGTCGAGAGATGGACACACATCATACATATAGATTGCACGCAGAAATACTGACAGACAGGGAGACAAACGGAAACCACATACATAGAAATAATAGTGGGTGTACTAAAGTAGGCACTTGATGTGAATTTTGTTATTTTCTCAAAGCAAGACTGGAAAGATATAAATTCATTGACTAGGACCATAAGGTGTGGTTTTCTCTCCTCATTTTATTCATGAAGATCAGTTCCATGTGAAACGTAAACTTTACTTGATGGTTTTCTCTCCACTTTGCCATACATGCCGTTCAGCCATACAGCGGTGACACCCAACTATCCGTTTGCTCTCAAACTCTCAAAACAAACATTAGAATTCTCATTTTGAAATTACCCTAAAGGATCATTCAGTTTTTCAGAGAGGAAAATTTCATAATAATGCAATTTAACAATCTTCGATCTGAGAAAGGCACGTGATATCTCCCCCCCCCCCCATCCCACCTCGCCCTCCTCACTCCGTCTATACAGACCTTTAAATGCAAAAAAAGAAAAAAAATCAAAATGAATAAAATACACCATGGGGACAAAGTATAAGTATTGCATGTAATTAATAAAATGTAAGGGATTTTTACAATCCAAGAATTTACCGTCACTCTGTTTCGATACATAACCCCTCACCCCCAGTTCTGGGTAAGTTTGTATGGTGTGTTCCCTCCTGAAGGCGAAGACTCCTCCCGTCTCAGTGTAGAAAACAACATTCTAAAAGAAAGAAGAGAGAAAAGTCGCGTTAAAAAAAGAAGTCACGTGATGGAGAGAGGTGAAACGGAAACAGTTCTGTTGTTTACATGTAAACAGCTCCCCCCCCCCCCTTTTCTGATTTCTGTGATTGCTATTATCGCTGAAGCTAATATCATGTCCTACTACTTTTATTCATACAGTGCAATATCGTTCACCAAACTGCAGGTTGTTCACCTCTCTAAAATGATCGAAACCTATAGCCGATCCAACGCCTTCTTTTGTTGATTCCAAACTCCAAAACAACAAACATCTGAGAATTTTTTTTACAAAAAGGTGTTACGGGTCTAATTATCTTCAAACTAAGCCAGTGGTCATTTATATCTCCAGAGATGATTTTTCATTTCCTCAGGGAGAAGGAATCTCGTGATTTCTTTTTGTTACTGGTTGTTCCCATAGTAACCTTAGAGGAAGTCATATTCAATAAGAATATTGTCTTCAGAGAGCTTATATGTCACCGCATTTGTAATCTAACACATAGCATACATATGTGAGCTTCCTTAATTATTGACTAGGAAGAAATGTTGAAATGGGGAACAATCAACATTGAATCTTATCCCAATTTAATTCCCCCCCCCCCCCCCGGTTTTATCATCCCTCCACACACACTGCTCGAATACCGTTGAGGTACGAAAACATACACAATACACACAAGCTCTGCACCATATTGCTCTGTTAATAGCTTTTAACATCCAATAATTTCCACCCTTATGAGACCTGAACAACCCGCCCCACCAACCATTCCTTAATTGTACATACAAAGTTTCGCGCTTGTTGCGTGCTTTCTCTTCTCTAACATTTGGACATATGAAGGCGGTATGGCAGTATGGACGGCATTTTAAAATGTCCAGAAATAGGCATATTATGTAGATCACGCTCTAATTTCAAAGAGAGAAAAATTCCCTGGAGTTTCTGGGGTAATCACGCTCTCACGTGACGAGTTGAAGCACCAGAAATCATAAACGAAAATCTCATGACAACTTGTACGATGACTTCAGTGACACACGTTGACACTCCCAGATAAAGGAATTAGATAGAGCTTTGGAAGACTTAAGACTCTGTACACTATCAATATAATGCTTTCTCGCTATTTATAGATAAGAGAATTGTGGCGTGGGTGGGCGGTGGGAGGGGAACTGGGGGTTGGCGTAGATCTAAGCAAGAGCAGGGAGTGGAGGATGAGGGTTTTTCTTCGAGGGGTGGTTTTTTCAGATAATATATGCCACTTAATGACGTAACCTTTTCTTGCTTAAGAAGGAAGTACACGAAATATGATACTACCATAGAATACGAGATGAACGTGAGGTGTAGGTGATTTAAGTGTAAGAAGCTGGGAGAAGATGTTAAAGTAAGCCATCCCAACGAATGCGGTTAGTTTTGTGAGAGTGAGATATGCAAGCTTTTGCTCCATTTGAAAACCCGCTCTTACATGATGTTACAACCGTGCTAAAGTGTTCAACAGACCCTCTTCTATGCCCGATTACACATGTATTACCTATGGACATGACACCTAATACCCCTTGCCAGGCAGGTCAAGAAAGCCTAGACTTTGGATTGACACACCTGAATTACTTTAGAAGAACGACGTTTGATTGACCATGTGGATTATCACAGCATGAGGTGATAAAACTGACCTAGGGCGATGAAAATTTGCAACAGCTGAACCTCAGTAGAACAAAAGAAGAGTGAGGTTGAAGTGAATCCCATTTTAACGTACGAACAACGGCATGTAGGCAACACTGAGTCGAAGAATAATGCCACTGTCCACATCTTCTCACGTCCCTGTAGATTTGGAACTTCATCCTGTGTATTTTGAACTGATTCCAATCAAGGACAACAACAGATTGTCGGTAATCACCCCCCCCTTGTATTGACGTCACATAACAACAGAAGAGAGCCCCCCTCTGAGGATAATATAAGAATAATACATGTAACAAGACGAATAATATGTATCGCTGGACGCGCATTGATCGGATGGAAGCAGAACAACGTACACGTGGTTAGTGCTTGACCTCGAAGAGGGCGCTTCACTGTGACGTCATATGGAAGGTGTCCATTGAAACAATACACCAAAAGATGACTCGTGAAGGAAAGGGAAGACGTAACCAGATTTTATACGCTCATTTATTACTGAAAGGGAAGTTCCTCGTGGAAACTTTGACTACCCTACCTTCTTCGAAAGAGAGGATCAGTCCTTACCCTTCAGAGAAGGTAGTTCCTGTTTTTGGTTGCTACCATCTGGATGACATTAACCCTATTACTAGCAGAAGCTGGAAACGTAATAAACCCATAGGATGCTGTTTTGATTGGCATCGAAACTGTAAAATCCGTCAACAAAAAAATTATTTAATACCCCAAAGTGAAGTAATCACGTTTTATTCCACGAAGACTCTGCAAGGCTTATTGGCGGTTAACATTTTCCGCGACTATCCAAATGTGGCCATCTTAAATTATTAACTGACACTATATTCGTTATTTCGTTTTATATTCAGTGGTTTCATCTCGCAAGGGGATGATCCCGATGGCAGCACGTCTGTCCCTTACATCAGATAAAACCCTAGTTACAACATGGAAGTATTACTTCCATGGTTACAAGACTAGGAGGATGAATTGATGCATTCCCCCCCCCTCATACAAATAGTCTGGTCTGAAAGGACGACAAAAATACCACGTACCTATGACGATTTTACAAAATGTTCTCCCTCGGTTATTTCCCCCGAGGGATAGATGTTTTTTGGGAGGTTACAGAACACCTCCATTTTGTTTACTGTCTCTAATCACGTATGGCTTAATGCTTTGGAAACAAAGCAGAAAAAGAGAAAAGAGAAATCAATAAACGTCAAGGCAATGGTGGTTACACTACTTACGAGAATTCGATTACTTTAATTGAGCTGAAACTTAATATCTTTAATCCGCAACAGATTCTCTGTCAAAAAGGAGTTTCCTCTTTGCTTTAGAAGGTAGGTTTTGTTTATCCTTTTTAAGTGAGCTGATGATATTTAAATCTACTAGGTAAGAATGATTTTGAATCATCTCAATAACATAGTGATGGCCGCCACAGTGTCTCCTAACAGAACTCTGTACGTGTTTGTTTTCCTTTACGCTTATAGAGATATCATGAAATGCTATCAAGTTCGACACTGGACTGCTACAAAAGAATGACCCCCCCTTCAAAAAAAAAAGCAAAAGAAGACGTGCTATCATCAAATTTAGGACGAAAGTTTGTTTGTTAGTCGACAAGGTATACCGTAGCTGTTTTGCCACATGTGCTAGTGTCGTAGACTATACCTAGTGAACAAGTGATGTGCATTGTGTAACAGATACCTCAAACTGCATATATATTGACATAAACTACAGTACTGTATTTTATGATGATATGCCAAAGTAATAAAATGAATTAGATTAACTTGCTTTACGAATTACTGTATATACACTACCTGGCCCGTTCTCCGGCATGTATTATGTAATCATCAGGAGTAGCGCGTTGTCATTATGTTTTAAGTCTGGAGTTAAAACAGCAACGACAACTTATAATGGGTAGGGCATATCAAATCAGTAAAAGGTTTCTTAGTGCAAGAGCTATATATTTCTGTTGGTTTACAGAAATCCCCCCCCCCCCACACCCCAAAAAGGAAATTAAGACCTTGGAGCTCTCAGCCTAGGCAGAGTGTAATCTATATCAAATTTTGTTGTTTAAGTTTACTGTTCAGTTTTCCTTTAGTGACGACCATTTACTTGTCTACGAAGTGAATAAACAGCACTATGATTCCATCTCAAGTAGATGAATTACTTTATTTTGTATTTGGACTGTAGGACTTGAAATGGCTTTGGGTTTCATCATTCCTCGCCATAACTGTTCATGGCCCATGTGAATATGTAATGCATTATTATAGGTGCATAGTTTTATTGATATACACCCCTACACTACACAGAGCCCCCCCCCCCCCCAACACACCCACACGCAGATCCCCTGTCAACGCTGCCTCTCGTACTTAGAAGTTTTGTTCTCGTTTTGAAGTCCCTCTAGTTTGGCACACGGGCGTGATAATAAATCATAATTTTTTCACTGTCTCGAAGTAGACCTTGCCGGCCTTTATTTGATTGAAGGAAAACTTAGAGCAAAATGCCAATGATATTCTCCACTGCTTAAGATCTCTGTTCCTCACAGAATCTTTTTTAATGGCTGTAATCCCAGTGAAATGTATGTTTCTCATGGAATAAGAAAATTGTCTTTGTAGCATGTTCACAGAACGGTTTCTGCCAAATCACAGTTGAAAATCTTTCCGTACCTTAAGGACAGAACTCTTATGCTGGAATCGACGGTAAGGAAATACCAAAGTGCAGTTTTTGTTTTTACTCAGAATAGAGTATTTTCTTTCTTATTTAATGCAGCTTGATGTGCCACTTAATGTATATCTGTCCTTCATTTCACCTTCGGTGCTCATCGCCTTGGGCAGATAACCCATTTTGGGGTTTGGCGCTTTATAAATGAATATTATTATTAGCATGATAGTTATATCGTGGATTTTCTATTATCATAGTTGGTTTGTTAACAGGGGCGTGTTTAGGGGATGGGACCTCCCCATCCATAAGAGTTGATTGTTTTTTAACTTGATAAAACAGTACAAAGCCCTGTCCAATTAGCGCACTGGGCCTATGTGATGTGTCAGTGAAACGTTGTACATTTTTTTTCGACCTCAAAATACTAGCACTCCTATGAAGAGTGACTTCATTCTCTTCAACAGAATTTTGGCATCGTAATAATATTACAGCTCATATGGACCACAGTATAACTTCAGACACTACCAGGAGTAATGTCCTCTGTGGTTACTCATGAACACTACCTCGACGTGGATTGCTAACTTCAGTCTATTGCCAAGGTAATCAGGCCCACAGAAAAACTGATTTCTACTTTCAAGTGACTTCAGCTCCCACAATCAATGGCTTTTGAGCCATAACTCACTGCACCGTTAGTGTCTTACTCGAGGTGATGCGATTGATTTGGATGGAAATTTTGGGTGATATGGAGGAAAAAAGTAACTCATACAAGAAAAGAAATTATCATCCCGCTAAGTGGAACTATCAATTTGAAACCTATTCTATGGAGAACATAGCGTGACTGCAGTTGAGACACATAAAGTGAAAGAAAAAGACATATCGTATACCTTCGTTACGAAATAAGACTGTCAAATAGATTTCACTTTCTAGATTGCTATATTTGCGACAAACTCAGTGACAGAGACAGTAGCACACGGCTTAATAGAATAGCCCATACTACAACACTGGGATTAATTCCACTGTTTTTGACGAAAGTTTTAAGTTGTTTTAAATAATAACACTCATGGCATGCAGTAACAACCTCTCTCTACCCTCTGACGGCAACATACCCTGTAACAGACAGAAGGACAAAACTGAGACAAGTAACACTTTTTATCAGTCATCTCGTACGAAAAGCACAAACAGTTGCAGCATTTTCTATAAAGTGAGACCTGCTTGTTAAAAAAAAAATAAAATCTGTAAAGGGGAAGGGAAATCCTCTCAGCTTAGAACTTCCCCCCCCCCCCCATCAGTTGTTTATTCGAATCACTATGACCTGGGGAATGTCGAAGGCTTGGACGGGGAGGATGTGCCAGGGGGAAAAAAGAAAAAGAATTACCTCGAAGGGTCACAAAGGAATCACAAAGGAAGAAGAAAAGTAAAAATCTGAAAAATAGGAATTCTTGAAGAAATATTCAATTCGAAATAATAACTAAAATTCTAGCATCAAATGTAGCACAATTTTGCATCTGGTCCACCCTATGTTAGAAAGAAAATTTTCCAATGGGAAGGGGGGGGGGGGATTCCCTCAAGGTCAGTAACAAAGGTCAATACAAATTACTATGACCAAGCAGAGTTGTTGCTTGGGTCCGAGGACTGTGCCAAATGAAAAAAATCTCAATTACCCAGGAAAAAGGTTTAAAAATATTTAATTAACAGAGCAAAATGAAAAAAATAAAAGAGGAATGCCTAGAAATATATATATCTAGCATCAATTGTAGCACCATTTTGCCTGTAAGAAGCCCTTTGTTGAGGGGACACCCCTCCCCTTTGATCCCTCTCCATGACCAGTCTTTTATACAAATCAATATGAACTGGACAGAGGTGTGGCTGAGGTGCAAGGGCTGTGCCAGATGACAAAAATCTCAATTACCCACAAAATGTTTAAGAAGAAATATTTCACCCATCAAGGTTTAAAAAATAAGATCATTACTTACAAGGTAAGACTTTCTGAAGATATATTCAATCCAAATATAGCATTAAATGTAGCACTAGTTTGCATCTAGCCCATCCTGTGTTAGGGAAAGCCCCCTCTCCTTTGACCTTTGGCGATCAGCCATCATCCTGCCGCCCCCCCCCCCTTCTGCCAAATCATGGATCCGTCTCTGTTTAATGTGAAGACATGAAAGGAAACTAAACCTGAAAGTGGTTCTCTTACATTAATTAGTCGTCAAATTCTGTCAAACGTACTCATGAATATTCATCAGATATTACACACTTTTTTCTACCCATGGATACTTTACGTGTATTGTATACAATATATATATATATACATATATACACATATACATATATATATATATATATATTCATGGTCATTTCTCGTGGATTCAACACGTTCATCAAGCTCGATGATGATTTTCAGTAAAGTCAATTGTTTAGGTCCAATTTAAATAAAAGATTAATGCCATTTGGATGCCGAGTAACCAGTGAAGGTAATGCCACCACCTAATGTGTCACTCAGTTGCAAGGACTTTGACTCTTATCGGTCGTTTACTTTTTACGGTCATCGCCCGTGCTGTCTAAATTTTCAAATTCTACCGTTCCACAATTTACTCTGCTTAAGGAGCTGTAGAACTGTTAAAGATTGATCAGTGAGCTTCGTGGGGGAGTTACTGCTTTGCATTCAGCACGTACGAACCTCGATAAGAATATTTTACTGCTAATTGAAGTACAACATATAAGAAAAGACCACCGAACGTTGCAACTTCGGTTTGTTAAGAAATAAACACGGGACTGTAACTACCAATAACTCACAATGTACTTTATATGGAAGATTACGCGGTGTTGATATGTCAGACATCGTAGCAAAATCGTTACCATGATGAAAACAACTACATACATTTGTAAAGTATGTGACAATACCTGGCAAAATGCCAATAATATATATCACGAAATAAGACGTGTATTGATATAAATTACAGAAAAAGTTTTGTCAGTGTTTGAAACAAAGCACACTTTTAGTGATGGTTGGTTTCAACTTTCTCGGTTGTAGACACGACTCAAATTGTAAGCATATACCATCATTGTCGGGAACTTGGATCGAGTCAGTGCAATCTCTTATCGTAATTTAAAAAAAAAGGAAAGAAAGATGCAAGGTTATCTTCCCTCGCTCAATTACATTAAAAATATTCTGATCCCAACAACGCTTTCACACGTGTCAGACACAAAAACGAGATAAACCTCTACTCCAAGTCCTTAATACACAAAGGAAGAGTTGCAACAAAAGAAACAAACCTGGTTGCCTTTGTTATTTTTACTCACTGAATTCATTTTAAAATGAAAAATAATTGAAAGAAAAATAAACTCGGCGACAGATACGCTGACAAATTTGACAAATTTTTGTGTACAATCATAACCAGCGAAACTCATGAATCAAATAAAGCAGGCTTCAAGAAAAACGAAAGGAAAAATAATTCATGGATTTTATCACGGCAACATCAATCATTTTTGTAAATACATTTGTCAAATTGGAGAAAGCCAGGACTTTTTAATGAATTAGAAATCAAAAAGGTAGCTTTGGATCAGGTATTTCTTTGACGAATGCAGACAGAAACTTTAACAGATCAATGAAAACGATGTCTTCCAACGATTGCGCTTACATCCTCGTACACTACTCATCACATCGCGTTCAGACAATGAACTACACGGTAGTCCACTAAGAAAGGAATGCCAAGAATTCGCAGTTATAAATATTGACAGAAACTACGCATCTCTAGTGCAAGACTTAATATTTTATAAAATATGGGAGAAATAATCAAAGGAGTAAGCATCCGAACTATTAGAAATAAGTATTTATAGCGCTGAACTTCAATTTATGGAAGAATGTTGACAATTGAAATACTTGCTTAGAAACCTAAGTCGTAATGATTATTTTATTTCCGAGAATTTCATGTGTCATACCTCCAAAAGCTGGTTTCATCACTAACCGTCGTGAATACATTATTTAAAATCTGTCAACCTTCTGCCTAAATGTAGCCCCATTTTCGGTGCTCACCAAACTGATCGGTACTTTTGGCTGTTCGAAATCCGTGGCCAAAAGAAATCCCAATCATACTTAAATGACAAATTTACATAGAATACATCAAACTATGAAAAGTTCGTTTACACTTTCACTATAGCAAGTTTACTGTAAAGGAGTAAACAATGCGTAAACAATGCATTTCAATATTGAACAGTTACCCTATGAATATTGGTCAATATGATTGAATATAATGTGAATTGTTCATGCCACAAAGAAAGATAAAAAGCTCATCATCCGTTTCCTTGACTACGATAGTTTTTTAACCTTTCTACTTGTAGCACAATTAAAATTTACATTTCATTGTGAAAATGTGTTAAAAAATCATCAACAGAGTGAGTATGTTTTAATATTGAAGTTCATCTACTTAAGATGTATCATTGTATATAACATGTTATGTTATAACATGTAATATAACGGAATATAACGTATAATATATAACTTATAATATAACAATGAGTATAACATGTATGAGTATAGCTTTTTTGTGGAGGCTATCTACTTGTAGAACAATTTAAATTTAAATGTCATTGCGAGATTGTGTTCAAAATCATCGACAACTTAAGTGAGCTTTTATTATTGAAGCTCATCTGTTGAAGATGTATCATTGTGCATAACATAACATATTACTGTTATAACATGTAAATAAGGTGATATAACATACACTATATAACTTATAATATAGCAATGAGTATAACATTGAATATAAAAATACTTTTGTTGAAAAGTACAGTGTTGACGGTAGCACAACTTGATGTTAAGAAGAAAATGAAGTGTAAACCAGTGTAGTTACTTAAAAGATCGTAGAATTTTATCCAGTGGTTGTTTTTGCACTTGAAAATAACTACTACGGCTAACAATATGATAATAAAAGCAAAATCTACCGTACCCTGACATATGCAAATAGAGCAATGGCTCTCCACAGTTTTCATGTTTAATGTGTACTGACACATTGTAAATATCAGTGATGTAACTTCTCTTTGCTGACCGTAAGCAAAGTTGACGGTTGAGGTTACCAAAGTGATGTTACAATTTATTGTACCACATCTATCAGTAGGAGTTACTTCTATGAAAGTGGTAAATAAATTTTATACAGTAATTGCAAAAATAGTCCGTGATTAATTCTGCTGTGCTTACTCTTTAAACTCTTAACTATGTTTTTAATTGTTTATTTGGTGTTTTTCAAGTTAACTGTTTTTAAAATAAACACGTAACTTATAGGTTACAAACGTACATATCAATAGATTGTGGTTTGTATGATATTAAGTATGCGATAGACTTGATCTATTACCAAATGCAACTTAAAATTGATCAGACCTTACATGAAATTACTCATGAGCCGATTGGTTGAATGTGTGATTGATTGATTAATTGATTGATTGGTGATTGATTGAGGACGAGTGACTATGGATAATGGACCAAAAGGGTGTACCGCTATTAGAAATACATTTCATTTTGCACTTTAGTCAAATGAAAACTTGCATAACAACCATAAAAATGACTTTTTTTTTACTGTCACTAAACTTTGTTTACGGTTCATTCCGCAAACGCCCGTCTGTAGTCTTCAACAGCGGTTGAATGATTCCTCCTTTTCTGAGGGCAGTGCACTCACTTCCGCCAGGAAATTTTTTGCAGTTTATGGTTACAACGTTGCTACCTTTTGTATTTAAGACGATATAGTTCACTCAACGAATGTTATTATTAGTTTTGGCTGCTAGTCGAAATGTGTATTTCCACCACAAGAATAAAGGTTATATGAATAAACAGACCATCTCAGCAAAATCTGAATCTCTTAAAAATTGCATATTCGCAAAAGTAAACAGCCCGGTGATAGTCAATATGAAACTATTCATACGAAACAAAAATGGGTAGGCTAAGCATGACTGCTACTAACAATATCCTAAATAGTGAAGAAGGTCAATATGTTTATATAGAAAACAAGAAAGAATGCCAAAAAATAGCATAGCTGGTTGATTGATGGAGTACAAAATATACGAATTTATTCGAATAATCGAATTTCGGAATTTATTCTCGTATTCTGTATATATAGGAATGTTGATAGAAAGTTTTTCAAGCAATTGAAGTATAATCATTAGCTTGGGTTCTGCCAACATCTGATCACTTACTCTGATTACTTACTTATCTCAAAAGTAGGAAGTACATGGTATTGCACAATAAACATCACAAATATCATGGCGTATCGGACGCCAAATATTTGCGATCTCCCAGAGACGCATAAATTAATGCAAATGAGTTCACACGTGCGTCACGATGCAGTAAGTAAATTGCGGATGTTTTTACGTTGTTATGTTTCCTCAACAGAAAAAAAAAATCAATCTATGCCTTGGTACATCATTTCTGTATACTAAGTTACATCCGCAACCATCTTCACATCGACTTTACTTGAACGGAGCAGGTGATGCCCCCTCATAAGTGGAATCATTTTTGCACCCCCCGTGAATATTTCATTACAAGAACGTTATCAAATCTGTGACGCATACATTGGCATTCCTGATCAAATTCAGTGTAAAACACGCATGTTTGTAACTTGTTTGTAATGTAATTTTTGTCATGATAAATACTCCTTACATATATATAATATATGTATATATTGAGGGTTTGTGGGGTATAGCGTCATTCAAGTGCAACACGTTTGCATGTATTCATGGTTCGAGAGGTTGACAACCTTTTATTAGGCATAATTCGTCTTTACGAGCTCCCTCCGTCGACGAAAGTGTTCACTAACCTGTTAATTGTTTGTCCCCCTTACGAGGTGTGCATTAATTTGTATTAAATTTGCTTACATATCTTAAAATAAAACTCCTTTGCAGCCAATTACAGATAGCTACTATGCACCATATGTTGAATTAGACGACGAGCTACTGTGGGAACGTAAAATGGTAGGTAGGTACAGTTCTCTAGTATGCAAGCTCTTTACGAAATTGTCGCGTTGTAACGCCAACTGTTTCTAAGAGACAAGGCGCGGCAAATGCGAACCACATGTTACCATCGGTAAAGTACAACCACTGGACAACATTCCCACAGCAGGTATTCATTTATCGCTGAAATAGGATTTGCCATTTTCCAGAGGAAGTTTCAGTCACGTGTCCATTTTTCTATCTAGCTTTTTGCATGTTATGTATACGACCTCTAAGTATCTTTCTGTGCAATATGCAAGGGGGGGGGGGGGAGGGGTATGACAGATTTCCATTGCTTGTCCTCTTGTGCACGTTTTGTCGAGAGAATGTTCAAAATCGAGTAAAGATGTTTTTTTCCTCCTACCATTGACCGAGTACTGCTGCGTTGGTTACGACAAGTACGGATATCATTTGCTTAAACCTTGTGGCCCCACAACGTGTGTTTGCTGCTGAATATGCAATAAGTTGGTGGTCTTCGTTTTAAGTTGAATATTCATTCACATGCCCTTTTTGCAATCTGCACGACCTTGACTTCGACAGGGTAAAGCATTACTCCATCGAAAACTAAATTTTCCTTCAAAAAACCTATTAATGATCCTCAACCGTCCACCCCCCCCCCCAAACGCCCTCCATGTCAAATGAAGACGGATAAATAATAGAGTATCTCGTTTGTGTTTGTTCAACATTTCTCACTTTTGTCTTCATACGTGCACTGAACAAATTTGTCAGTCCTAAAAGAAAATTTATTGTGACGATTTTACGCTAGATGTCATCGCAGAAAATGATCAACTGTTGTGAAATTAGAAGAGATAAAAAAACAGACGGAGAGACAAGAAAAGAAAGCTTTACCGACACGTTGGACAATTTTACGTATTTCAGTCGTACTGTCAAAGAGGACATTGTGCATTTCTCTATTCAGTCGTTCCTAATTCGACACGTTATATACGTCATTGTGTTACTTGACCATCCCCCTCCCCCCCCCCCCCCAATCTTTGTAGGCTATCATAGCTCCCCAAAAGTAACAAATAGTGTACATGCAGCCCAGTGACGCAATGCAAACGTCTGTCGAAGTAAGTGCTTTCATCACTGTCCACTTTTCATTTTAACGGTGCGTTTTTATTCTAGATCGTTTCGTAAAATTCAACCTTTCTGTCGAATTGGGTGTAAGGTGGCAAGTCAGCGCGTATCTGGATGTACATGGTGTATATTTCAGGGGTCCGGACAATTCAGATCGAAGGGATTTCCATAGGTGTGACGAATGGAATGCTCTCGTTAAATCAGTCAGCGACAGAATCTTCGGCCCTTCTCAACTGCACATTTTCGCCTACATGTGGGCATGTCAAAATAATAGGCTGTCCCATATACCATGATAACAAAGTGACTGCACAAGAAAACGTAGTCATTTTATGTCTGATGTGATTATTTTTGCAACCTGAGTGGGATAGAATCTGGTGTACAGATGATAAAAGCCACACGAGGCGAGACATGGGGTCTGGCAGGAAAATATGCTCCTACTAGACAATAGGAAATAGTAGGTATGAAAAACAGGATTTGAGCTTCTTCGATTCAGCATGTTGTTTTCGGGCTATTTCGTTTGCATCGTGATTTACGATGAGTACTACATTTTGGTTAGTATTTTTCCATTACGTATTTCGTGATAATAAAACGAGATAGTGATTATAATTTCTGGCATGTTTATATCACGTATGAACCTAAATTCAATACATCCAATCGACTTTTTTCTTAAACTTATCCGTTTTCTTCATGGAGTTGCCGTCGTTTGGCATTTCTCAGATATTTGCACTATTTTTTTTCTTCTCATCAATAACAAAATCTCTTGTTTTCTAAATAAGTGAAGCGAAACGTGTTTCTCCAATTTTTAATTTCATCCCTGTACATTTTTCGTGACTCGTTTTTTTTTGTTTTTTTTTTTTTGTTTTAGGTTTTGACATAATGCCGGTTTGTCGAATAAGTGCATGTGCTACGGAAACGTCCGAAGAGATTTGGCGTTTTTATCACTCCCGATCACTACTCAAGTGAAGGAGAACGAGGTGTAATTTGTCTGCAACACATCGTGCATAAAGCTAACTTAAAGGGACATTATTTATTAAAATCAGGAATGTGTTGGAACATGCATGTGAACATCGCCGTTATGCTGGAAGGGGTTTCATCATAGCGATAACAGCACGCATATTAAAAGTATATTGAAGGGAAATAGGGTGATTGTCTTACAGATGAAAATCATATTAAAAAAAAAAAACAACATTCTTCGGCACAGAATTATAAATTATCCAAAAATAAGGAAGAGCAATGACCTTTTCTTCAGGAAATAAGTTTGTCACATAAAGAAATTGAGTTAATTTGTTTCTCGAGGATAATTTGTTCATCCCAAACTTTTCAAAAATTCAGATGATGCAGTTGACGTATAAACGGCATTGTATGCATAAAGTTTGAGGAGATTAAACTTTTCCCCGGATGTATCAATGAATCTGACTGGTTTAACAATAATTAAAAGTATTTTCTTTGTACGCCAGATTGGTGCATTGTAAATGCACATTTTCCTTTACGACACAACATTAAGTGTACACACGTGCATAATAGCTCAGTGTGTGAAATGTGTACAGCTGCTGAACGAAATATTAAATGTATATGTAGTGAAGAAAGTGAACATAAAGCAAGGTAAAAAAGAGATTTCAACACGGATCAGTGATATTCCACTTCCTCAGACAAGGAGTTTTTGTCCTTTTTATTTGCTGTTGATGATGGCGATATTGCAGGCTTACAAAGGGTTTTAATTGTACCCAGTGTCTCCCGAGAACTGGGGTTAAATGAGCTCGGAGTAGGTATCTAGGTTCTATATGGGGGAACAACATATGCAGGTCTGCACTGTTCCTACTTATGTATACATCGATACTGATCGACAACTTAACGCTGGAATAAAACATGTCACTGTGTAGGTACCAGACCCCACTGTTACATCACATCTCACCCAATAATGCCACAGCCTATTATATCCAACACGGTTTTACATCCAACATCTTATGAAATCCAACACCCTACATGCTAAGATTCACCACCCTAGCTGCTCTACCCAACACCGTATTACAACCAACGGCACATCACGTTCTATTGCACAACTGTCCAGGTCACAGTATAGGTGAAAGTCACACTGTTTGAGTTCAGTATACCTCAAAGAATTTAGGGCAATGCGACACGGTACGACCAGCTCTTGTCGATCGTGGAAGGACATTTGTAATATTTGTTGATTCATCGTCCGAAGATAGCATTAACGTTTGAGTTTACGAGTAAAGCAACTGTTAAACATACGGGCCATACTATCGAGCCAAGGTTGTAACGCTATAGTTCTCCTCCAGTAACCCACTCATCCAAAATGCATCCAAACTATGCTGGAAATGAAGGACACACTTCACAGAGACGGAGAACCTCGGAGATTGTTCAAAGGTTGTCCGAGGAGGTGATTAATCAGAAGTCGTTTTACTACCGTACCTTAAGAAGCTGTCTAGTAATTAAAACAAACCGCCACTATTCTACTTAAACCCCAGTTTTTTGTTGAATATTGAATTTGCGGAGCAGAACCTCATCCAGAAAAAGAGAGCGTGTGCATCAACCTTACAGTGACCCCAAGTGTTGCGAATAAACAAATGGAGATTATCTTTAGTGCCCATGAACTCTGAAGGGAAAGTAAAACGAACTTAAAGATTTTTACATCTCTTCGTTTAAAAGGGAATGTCTCAAAAATATGAGAAATATTGTTATAACGCAACAGGATTGGATCAGAATAAAATAGGTTAGTCCAACTTAGGCAGTCCTAGTGTAATATCTTATTTTGTGCATGTTATTATTAGTCACGGATACTCCTGAACTCAGTCATGACTTTCATGACTCAACTTACTAATTTCTGTAGGATTCATCTCACCTTCGAAATGTTCGTACCATTGAATGTGTTAGTATTTTCGCTTATTAATTTCGTGATACACTAAGTATATAACCGTTCAAATCAACTTAGACTCAAGTTTTGTCTTATATTTAGCAGCCGTAAACATTTTGCACTCAAAAGGCGAGACCACTTTTGGGTGCTTGTCAGGGATGGACTCTCTGCTCACAGATGCCGTAAACGGTTACGTGACCCTAATTTATTTCAAGGATATGACATACAGTATATATGTGAAACGATAGCCTTTCTAAATAGCCTAATCTAATGAATGAAAAAGGGGGCAGTGGGATTAAAGGGACGTAACTGACCTTACAATCATCACATAAAGGCTTAAACTCTGAAAAATATCGATTTACTATGGTTTCTTATTTTTCATCATAAACATTTCGTAAACTTTTATCTTCTCATGTCGCAAATTTTCATACAGCACTGTCACATGAATCTCGCCTGTAAAATTGCAAACAAGCAGACAGAACTATTTGAAAGACATCGCAAATTCAATCTGTTTTTCCATCTGGATGAGATGTTTCATGATTTACCCATAAGGCCTTATTTTTTTGTCTGCAATTTTTTTTTCCAGTATTTGTGTCTACAGTTCTGTGAAAACTGTATTTTTCAAATCTGTGATATTATCAGTTTAACGTGTCACACACACAGAGTTTCATGTAGATTTTCTCGCGTTATATAATTATGTATCTTTGCTTTCTCCCTTCCGCGCGAGAAACTATGTTTTTGTTTCCCGTATACACTGTTTCGGATTCCTATCTTTGACACTGAACACAAATTTCGCCCGCGGTATGTATGCATAATACACAGAAGGTTACCCTCTTCAACAACAGCCTACACATAACACGTAGAGATCTGATATGGCCGGCGACCTATGAAACCACATGACGATCAGAATATAAAAAAAAAAAAAAATGAAATTGCGCGCGTTTCACCAATGCCGGGAAACACTTCACTCGCGCCGCTTGGGGGCTAACTTCCTAGCGTTGTCTATGGTTCGGAAACTAGATACGTGCGTCGGGATACCCGGCGGGAATAAATCTCGGTTTGGGGTGAAGTGTCCCATAAGTACCCACCGGTCTAAAGTTTTCTACTATTTGTTTCCCAAGCATACAGATCGACTTTGATATCAAAGGCTATCTCTCTCCTATTCTGCCGATTCTTTTATTTTTTGACGTACGAAAAACCTCGTGGACAGGATACAACAAAGCTACAAAAAGAAAAAAAAATCAAAATGGGAATGAAACGATATACTATAAAAACGACATTACAGTGAGAAATGAATGTATTTGTGTTGCAAGGTGTGAACCGTCTTGCATGCTGGTTATTGCATTTTGGTAATAACCAAGCCATACATGCCTATGGAAATGGAACGAAATATCTCATTCCTTAGCATATACGATTTTCTCTTTGCCCACGTTTATCTTTCAAGAATAAAACAAAAAAAAAAAAAAAAAAAAAACAAAAAAAACTTGGGCGTGACGGTGTGATGATGGACCGAGGCGCCTTTACTGTAAAACTTACTGGGGCTACCTTACAAGTAAGGTGTGAATGAACAGTGAATAGAAACACATAACTTTACTGACAGAATGTGCCTTTTTTTTTTTATTGTCGGTCAAGTCTATTAGTTTTTTTTTTCTATATTTACAACTTGCCATATAGTTGTTTCTAATTAAGCCTACGTATAGCATGTTTAATAGCTTTACAGATTTGTGGTTCGTTGAAATGTAATCTAGCCTGCATTTTAAAATTGCCTTATGAGAACTACGGTACCGCTTAATTAGAATCTATACATGTTTGTGGTATTTTACTAGCCTACCGAGAGGAAGGTAAATTTGACATGCTGTACATGAAATGAGTGATCAGTGCAATTAATTAATTAATTACGCAATACCAGTGAAGCGATGGGTACTACACAAAGTCTGTGATCCCAAGTCAATGACCTTCCATTACCCACTACTCAAAAGCATAGTCATTCTTCAGTTGGTGAAGTCCTTTGCCAGAAAAAAAAGGTTAAACCAACCATTTACTTACCTCCCTCATCTGTAAGTCACATACGCTAAGTTGAAGCAGTACGATCTAACGTCGGCTATTGCAGGAACAGCCAAACGTCGAAACGTCAAAACGAAAATCATGTGGAATTATTTATGTTGGGCTGAAAAGCGAATAGATGCATCGACGTTTGAGTGAAAAAAAAAAAACGTATAATTATTTTATGCTCTGTTTACCGTTATGATATTCTTTATTCATTTGATGATCTTAGTGTGGCTGCTGATACATCTTTAAATGACCTTCGTATTGATCAGTTTGATCATTTCAGTATGGTTTTTACCTGCAAAGGCTATTCTCTTTAATTCATCCAACCATGTTACAGCATACAGGCTGTTCATGCCGATTAATTTTGAACACTAAAAGGCATTTTCTTCAACCACACCATTTCTTTATGTTAGGTAGGTTAAACAGTTGCCTTAGGTCACGTTTATCAACTCATGCCGTGATAATCCACATGACCGAGTAAACATCGTTCTGCCGTAATGTAGTTTAGCTGTGTCAATCCAATGTGCATGCTTCCTTGAGCTGCATGGCGGGAGGTATACGTTGTCCTGCACATAGGCAAAGCATATGTAATTGGGCATGGAAAGGATCTTTTGAGTAGTTAAGTAGAGCCATAATATCACGTTACCAACCAATCAAATTCTTCATTTTTGCGGTGCCCCTATGCAGCGGAACAATATTAGATATCTTATTCGCTACATTCTGACACCAAGTGACGTGGCACGAAATAAATAGTTTTATATATATATATATATATATATATATATATATATATATATATATATATATATATATATATATATATATATATATATATATATATATATATATATATATATATATGTAGTACCATCAGATATTGCCGCCATTTGAAAAAATATCGTGGTGTACACATTGATATTCATCGATAATTGCGCACCAGTTCAGCAAATATCCTTCTTGCTTCTAACCATGCTTGTTCCCAGTGTAGATTATTATACTGCTTCTGGAATCTATTAATTTTAGAATTACATCATCCTTGGATATGTCTCCTTCAGAAACTCTTTTTTAAATACGTTTGTAAAATCACCATCGTGTTGGTGGTCTTTTAGCCTTTAGCCTAAAAGTTTTCTTTCCCTTCATATTTTAAAATCCCAAAGGCCTCCTTGCTACACTTTGTTTGTGAGAAATACTTTATAGCGTGAGCAAAGAAGAAGGGGTAGGGGAATCTAGGTGAAAAGGAATTTACTTCTGTATTGTGACTTAATAAATCGAAGAATAACAAATAAACAAAATAACAGCCGAATTTCTTGTATGGGAAGATACAAGTTAACCTTTCTTTTTCGTTTTACTTTCCCTCAGGATTGTAATTAATTGGAAGGAAGACATGTCTCGACCGTCTTAGGGTAGTTATGATTATCTGTCTTGAAGAAAACCTATACAATACGAAGAAATAAATAAGACTGGATACAATTTCCAACAATCCTTTTCCTCGAACATATGTTGAGGTACAGATAAATGCCCTGAGATGAAAACAGTCTAAAACAGTCGGGAATGCAGTTTAGTAAGCCTCAAACTATCGGAAAGACAAACACGTTTCAACAACACTTCCTTCCTGTTTAGAAACGGAATAAAAAACCCCGTAACCCTCACCCTTTAAAAAAGAAGAAAAGGTAGAAACCAACATTTGCTCGTTTGAAAGTATCCTAAGCCCTCTGTTACATTTTACTTATAATGTGTTAAAGGGCCACTCTTGAGAAGTTAGTTATTGGGAGACGAAATACATTCGCATCTATTTAAGTAACAGTGATGTCAAGTTCCGACAACAGGTGACCATATTTTAAGTCAAACATGGAATGTTTGTCCAATGCAATATTAATAATTGAAACTTTTGAGTCGTAACCAGTTGTTCCTTATCTTCGAAATTGAGAGACAGTGATACAAGAAAATAAAGCGATAAAAGTTCACTGAAAAAATATACGAGAAAAAGATTTATAAACCGTAATTAATACGGTATATAAAATAAATTTAGAAAACACGTGTCTTTGAAATGTGAAAATGATGGCCCTATTACATAGAGACGTTTCAGATAAATCCTTTCCCTCAACGCTTTCGCTTTGAAGTTAAAATCATGTATCCATATAGGGTACCTTATTTCATTTGAATCAGAGAGATATCACATAAGCGTGACGGATGTTAAATTGTCCCTTGGCAAAACCCCTGAGTCGAATGTGGGCTATAATCTCTGACAACAACAATCAAACGTTTTATTCGAAAAAGGGATTTTTCGTAAAACGCAAACACGAGTTGATTGATTATCACATTTTTATGTTTGTGTAAAAAAAAAATGGGCCTCAAATTTATGCACATGAACTATAGCGCTGCAACTATAGTCAAACTTGGTTCACTGTTTAATTTTCTGAAATCAAATTACCAGGAAATTTGTCGATACTTAAAATATGTAACATGAGAGTAGTTGAGTACCTGTTTTGGAAAAAAAAAATTCTCTTTTCCTTTATATAACATTTGTGTCCAATAAGTCAGCATTTTCCTTTTGTCCATATTTGTTCATATCTGAGAAATTGTTTTGTATGGGATTGCAATTATTGTCCAATTTATGTTTAGTTTCCAATGGATAACTATGAAAGAATAAAAAAATTTGCAGTAAGGACACATTTTTTATCACAATCTACACGTGTTAAGTAATTTAAAACATTTCCCGTAACTACACCCCGTCTTGTTCAACTGTAAACAAACTCGGACAGTAAGTACGTTATTCACTCGACGTCATGTTACTTAAAAAAAAACCAAAAAAAAAACAGAATTTGAAGTTTAAAATAGTGCAGCTACGACGACGAAGATGACATGAGCTTTCTGCATTTTTCTGTAAATTGAAGACCTGGACAGGTGATGCATTTAACAAATTAATTGCGTACACTAAGAGATGGCGTAGTACCAATGTTGTATGCTCCTCAAATTTCTCTTTCCCCTGTAGTTGTCGCTCCTCTCTTACCTCTTTTGCTTAATAAGCCTGAAGAAAAATGCAGCGAATCCGACCAATTCATTTTTACCTCTCTTTTTTTCGCTTTTGAAATGAGGACATAGAGGATACGCTTTTACCATCCTACTGTGTTTGCATGATTTTTTTTTTTTTCCAGCGGACGAATGTTAATTCGAGTGGGAAATTAATCAATTGTATTTCCAAGGAGGCAGTATAACAATTTTTCCCTATTTCCCCTCTGCTGTGTTTCTGTTGTGTAATAATGAATCACTCACGGCGATTAAAAAGAAAGAAAAGTGAAAGAACTGCAGTGAACTAATTGCACCAGACCGTTGATTAAACAAAACTTCGAAAAGTGCACTGTACATGGAAGGCGTCGAAAGCATCTGAAATAAATCACAAGCAACTCGTGAGTCTAGGCTCCTTTAACGTTATGTATATTATGTAATGAATGGTTATGTAGAAATATAGATGCCCCCCATGTAACTACATAAGAATCTGTAGGAGTCACGCCTTACTTTCTAGGTTAAATACTATTTATACCCTGCTTTTTAGTGCTTGAAATGATATTTTCCTCTGCCTAGCACAGACATAGTTTGATATTGGTAGTAGGCGTTCATATATTTTGTTGGAAATAAGTTTAAACATTTTAACTTTCAAGAAGTAAACTGCTTTTAGTGACAGAATCATAGATGACCTAATGTGACATCAGCTTTTGTAACTATACATGTCTTTTATTTCATTACGACGGTTTATAACATTTAACGGTACTAAGTTTACTGAACAAGAATTAAACTTACAACTAGAATGTCTCGTGTAACTCTTTGAATATTTATTTCCTTAGGCCTATTACATATCGTTCTCGTGAAAAGGGTTTTACCAAAATGGTGGCGAAAGGTTAGCTGTAGTCATTATTACAGTGATTAAAGAGGGAAAGCAATCCGTGATAAAACATTCGTTTCGGACGTACAAGCAGTTGCAAAGGAGAGAAAAAATGAAACTTTGGCTTCTATCAATCCGTCCAAAGGTACCGCAAATCATGTTTGTTTGGGTACTTCTCACTTGGCTCCAACGAAATCAAATTCAACCAGTGAAAATACCGATATTTGCTCTTACCCTACACTTCATAAACATCAATACACTGATTGTTTTCCGCAGTGACGTCATTAGAGAGTGATAAAGGTAATTTGCATAATTAAAAAAAATGGAAAAAGCCACGTAGAAAGGGATTAACTGTGCCTCCTAAGTTGGCAGTAGGGTATTAATATTTTTGTCACCACAAATAATTATGTCTCCTGGAACGCTTAAGGCATACTTAAACATCCTTGTGGCCATTTGTTTAGCAGACTGGCCTATTCAGCTCGGGATAACCAAGAAGAAAAATATGTGAACTTTGATTTTTCAGTTTGCTCACACTGATACTTTTTGGCGTTGTTGTATCAGATGTACCGGGCTCCTAAAATTGAGTGTAACCCGTAAGCCCGGGGCAACGTTAAATGCAAATATGGAAACTAAAAGATGCGTTAAGTAATGAGTTCCTAAACTTGGTTTTGAGATGAATAGGATGAGAACCTTCTATATCACTCCTTTTTGTGTCTTTTTTTTTTTTTTTTCATTTTTGCGTTTCTTATGGCCTCTTTGAAGAATGAGAGAGGGGGGAAAAGCGAAGGAAACATGGAAGTCACATAAAAGGACGTTTCTTTCTCTAACGTCGATGTCATAACTTGACAAGGTTGCTATGGTGACCTTGAGATACACAGGAGTGACAGGGTAGATCTTTTCCAGTACTTTTAAACGAGTGGAGAATTCGGTTTTGTTTTGCGGAGTATGATATCCATAGCACGATGCGCGTTTGAAATGGGAAGGAAAATCTAACGGAAACACAGACAACCAGACACATAGTCAAACGAACAGTTTCGCAGGTAGATAGATTGCAGACAGACGGATAGATAGACCAACAGATAGACAAACAAACAGAAAGTGATATAGTCAAAACGACGAATGCATACAAAGTTACAGGGTCATTAGCAAGAAATAACCACATTTTAGTTTTATTTACAACAAACGTCCCAAAGTGCGATGATTTACAGAAAGATATACATGATGGAAAAGCGTCCGACTGCGAAAACAATTTTTAATAAATTTATCGTTTTCTTTTACGATCAGTTCAGTAATGATTTTGAAAGAAACGATAAGGTGCAAGCTGCATGAATACATACATCATCATGAAAGACCATCTATACCAGATTTTCTTCCTGCATGAAGTCCTCTTACCGTGGACCGCAAAGTCAGAGTGTTTTAATGAAGCTGTATCCCTGAAGATTTTGTTGAAGTCAGGTCATGGTCACTTGAAGAAAGTAAGCGTCACAATTTCTCTCCATGTAGACTAAGAGTTGCACAGGTTTTGTGCTATGATTTTAAGAAAAGTTAAGGTCACTGAAGCTGAAACAATAGCATAGCTATATCAAGATATCGTCTTTTTTTTCATATGAAAGTTGCCGTGGCCCGCTTTCATGATTTTCACATACAAACGTATATGGCGAATCCCCCTTAATCTACACGTGTAGTTTTTAACTTTACAAACTATAACATTAATTCGTATGATACGATAGTACAACTTTACATTACGTTATGTTGTGATAATTGACATTATATCACATTACGTTACATTATGTTACGTTAATATGTTTACGCTACTCCATGGAAGACAAACACATCTGTCCATTGGTTACATCATTAACTGTGTACCATATCGGCTTAATACTTAATTTACGTAAACAAAACTGCAATACGTTGTCGTGACACGATACGAAAAAACGTTATGTAACAGGTAAATTAAACATGAAGTAAAGTTATCAGAAACGAATCTAAAAGTAACATATGAAGGAGGTCAGTTATAGGTGACCAAAATCACACTGTCTCAAATGTGGAAAGTATAATAAACATAGCAAACATTGATATCTTAAACTGGAATAAAAGAAAAAAATGTGGTGGGTGTAGACAATCCCTTTGACGGAAATGACGAATGTTGCCCTACGACGTATACTGACGTGATTAAGGTGCCCCTTAGGTATCCACGTCCTGAGGGCTTATTAAATGTTTTCATCCTACCACGATAAATAAAAAGAACAAAAAAAATAAACTGCAGGCTCAAGGTAAGTAGTGACGATGCGATAAAAATAAAATAATAAAAATGCTATAAAATAAATCCGAATATGAGTTCTGTAAAGATACAAGGAACATTGATAATCCTCTTGCGGGGGGAAAGTGACATTCAAACGTGAGGCTTGTACAGGTGACTCGTTTCAACAAGTTGTCTAATCACCCTCGCTACCTGCTGTTAAAATCACATGCGATGTATTTTCTGCATTGCTCTTTATACGTAACTTGTTATAAACACTAGGTTTTTATCACAGTCAACTAGTCCCCATGCAGCGGGACTGAGGCTAAAGGGAAATAATAATTAAATGCCGCCTTTCAGTATCAATTTCTCGTCCGTGCTCTGTCGCAAGGTACTTTTTTTTTTTTGCTTATAAACAACAGACAGTATTTGTCCTATCAAAAGTAACATGCCGAACTGGCAGCTCACCAACGAAGTTTAACGCGCGTCTTGTTGCCAAGGGTAAGTGCGCATTCAACAACTAAATAACTGCGATGTGCGTCTCTCTAGTGTCCATTGTACAACAATTGTAACTAAGGCCTTGTCGTAGGCACGTATCGATAACACATCTTCTGCTCGTGGACAGATACGACCAGTCCGTTTGCCAAAGAGAAAAGCTATGACGTCACGTAAAAACTTCTGTATGGAAATTGCGCCTGGTGCATGACTTATATGCAAGAGACCGTTTATTTTTTTTTTTTTTGACCGTTTTTTTTTCTTCGCTCTGTGTTGTATAACTGTTCTAAAATAAGATCGATGTACTTCTCCTATTCCTTCATTTTGCTGATATTACAAAATAAGAACGCTGGTGATGATACAGTGAAACTACTTCGTTTAATGACAATTGCTACATCAAATTACATCACCGTCATATTGGGTAATCAAGTTGAATTTAAGAAAAAACCAAGAATACATTTATCCGTTTTTTTCCCCTCTGCCCTTCTCTTCCGCTACCTACATCTTTTTGTTGATATATTGTTATATTTCTTAAATGTGATGAATGTGATCGTAATATAAACTTTAAGTGCGATAAATTTATTTATCCGTTACTTTCATCCATTAGTGGTGATAGCCCGTTAGTGACATTAGTATTGTACAGGCTTTCAAGTTGAAAGACTATAGGAGACCTCTTTAAGTGTTTAATACATCTCTTCCAGCTGTGACTGCCAGAATATATCTATACCGTGTTCGTCAAATGTACTCAATTCAATATAACACACCTTCGAGTGTTATACAATAGTAGGAGCTATTATTGTCGCATATCTGAAAGAGCTATCGCGGTAACACGCATTCGTAGTTGACATCGAATTTGTAATATTCACTCTCCAAAAAAAGTTCTTTACATTTATATATATATATATGTAAAAAAAAATATTGGTAACAAAAATTAACATACGAGAAACAAAAAAGAAAGTGGAAAAGAACAAGACAAATAATAATAATGATCCATTGAGGATCACGCCACAAGAGTAAAGATTCAAATCTGTACAAGATAAGAACAAAAATTCTTAACGAATTACCTGAAAGTGAATTATGTCTCTAGAGGCTTGCAAAGAAAGACAGAAATGTCGTAATTCCAACAAGAGGGAAATGAGATAAAGATGTTGTTTAAAAGTCAAGACAAACACGACTAAGATTCTAGAACTGTTAGAAATTTGGAGGACACGACGGGAAATTAGCTTCGAGCAGCGATTACTCACTCTTGCGAGCACAGAAGGAAGAATATCACGGGAGGGGGGGGGGGGGGGAGAGAATCGTGATATCGGCTTTCTGAGGTGAAAAAATGACATAGCTTGGCAAAAGTTGGACGCAGCCAGCCATGCAGGTTTTCCTCTAAAAGTTCTGTATCATTTATTACTTAGTAGGTTTTTATTACAGAAATGGAATTATCCACAATATTACCAAAGGTAATTCCAGAAATGATAGCCAAAAACAAGAGCAGATAGTCAAGTCAGTTAAATTCATGTAGTTATACCGTTGTTGCTTTTTAATCTGGGGAGGTGGGGGGATGGGGAGATAAAACTTGAGCTACATCGTTGCTTGCGGTTTGCTGGGAAGAATTATAAGTGAAACAGATGAGTTATATTGTTTTTGGTTCATGTAACAAGGGCCATTCAATGCAGAAGTCACGCAAAGGATATCTTACGTAAGGCATCAAGTCGATGCACACATTGTCACGCAGTGGTAATGATGAAATGTACGCAGGTCTATCTTTATGCAATGTTGAATAACGGTTTTGGCTTGAATACGATCATGTAATTGTCATCACAGACTGGTCTCATCAATCGGACATAACACTTAGGGGAGAAAGCAAGCCAATGAGAAACAACGGCATTGGATTACATATGGTTGACATTGTCGTCCAATGATCTACACAGAAAGGCGATTGTATGATGCCATCAGTGAAGATTTTTTTACACTCATTTTTCGGGACTTGTGTCTGGTCGCGAGCAGTTGAAGCATATTTCCTTTTCTCAGCTGTGTGATACAGTAAATGCCACTTTTAGCTCTTCGTGGGAAATATGTGTTCTTCCGTGTTTCGCAGGGTTTAAAACAAATGACTTTTGACGAAGAACTTGAAAGAACTTGTAACGTATTTTGATAACGTATGTATCCAATAACACATGACATCTCGATCATGTGATATGCAGCAAGTAAAACATTTGGTAGTGAGGTCATCCACACCTTGTTATTTACCTATACAGCAAGCGATGAGTTTTATTTCACTTCAAATCGGCTAGAGTGATAACCCACGTCATCAAATTGACTACAAAATCGTACAAGAGCACTCCAAATAACAGGTGTGATATCCAAACTACTTGATCATCATTCGTCAGTTGCTTGACAAACAAAGGATAACTAAAAGTAATATAGAAATAAACCTCGTCGCAGAGATCATCCTCTTGCACGGACGTGTAACACATGATGTCATTTCATATCAAGAAAAAAGAGGAAGGGGGGGGGGTATGCATGCGTCAGTTAAATCTACTTGGATAGGAGCAGGAGATTGTAACACATATGTTCATCCCGTGACTAAGAGTGACCTTCAAACATTCACGTAATGGAGATGATTCAGTATTTTAGGAATCAATCCAGAATACAAAATCTCTATCTCTATCTAGTGTAGGACAAAGGTCCACCACTGAAACAACGCGTTAGGCAACAAAAGGATCTTCTACAAGAGAGAGAGAGAGGTTAGATAACAGTTGGTTTCCGGCAGCCGGTGTAACATAAAATAACGAAGAAGACATTTCATGGACCATAAACATCCCTCTCGGGGTTAACAGACATTACTACACCAAACGACAGCAGTCGTTAATTCCTTGACCTGTTAATTATTGTCTTGTTATTCTTATTTCAGCCTCTGTGAGAGGAACAAAACCAGTACTAGGAACTGACTTGGAGTAACAGCTCACAGTAAGACGTACTTGATTTCTTTATTTATGTCTTACTGATTTTCCAGACTTACCACATTATCAACATGAAGAGCATCTATGCCGCCATTATTGCATCCGTCTTGGCTGTCCTTCTACTTGCGCTAGCAGCAGAGGCGGAGCCCTATCGATGAGAACCAAGCCCTATTGGACAGAGCCACGAGGAGTGCCTTTGACGAACCAATCAGTGATGAAGAATTAGTTGAACTAATGTTGGAATATTTGACTGAGAAACAACAAAACGAAGACCCAAGTAAGTTTTTATTTTGTTCATTTGGATGGATTATCATGGATAGTCAGTACGGTGAATTTTCTTTATAGGAGGAAAGACTTTATTGTTTCCTTCACTCTTCTGAAAATTTGGTGAGACGATTGTGTAACACTACCCATAATGCAACACGGCAGAAGGACAAGCTTCTGCACTAACAAGAGACATTCTTATTTCATGTTGATGTATACAAAGACCGTGGCTCAATCATGCTTACCAAGGTTAAACTATACTTTGCAAAAATCTCTCTCACTTCCGTAGAGCCAAATTCCTTCGGGATGGGGCAGAATACTAAATATGGGCACGCTGCCGTCCGCTTAATGTGACATAATGTTTTATTTTTTCATTCCAAAATTCTAAACGTCGGGATGGGCGGGGAGGGGGGAGAAGATTTTGGGAGACACTTGCTCCCCAACGCCCCTTGACTCCAGGCTTGAGCATTCCTTGTAATTACCTGAAGCCCATCTTTCCAGGTTTGAATGAAATTTACTGAAATGAGAGTAAGTTTCAATTGTTGGCTAACCGATAAAAACAGAACCTTTCATCAAAAAAGTTTTCCTAATTAATAGCTTGCTGGTCAAAAGATGTATGCAACAATATGTACAGCAGTGGCATTTTTGGTTTTGAATTGGTTTTTGTTCACTTAAATAACTTAAACATAATTTTGCTTTGCTCCTTACATAAGAAAATAACGAGATTACTACGAGAAAAAAAAATAGATTAACATAATTTTTTTTAGACTGTCTGGTAAAAACAGATCTTTGCAGTAACTTATCACCTAAAATTTATTATTACTCATTTTTAGAAGAAACAGAAGCAAGGGAAAATCAGCGGAATCTACCCCAATATTATCACGTAAAGTAATACAGTCATCTCGATGTAAAAAAACTAATTCGAGAGATATGATCGTCCACTGGGAACACATAATTTTTCCCCCATGTTTTTATCCTTATTTGACCAAGCATTGTTACATGAAGCATATTTTCTTCCTTATTGTGCCTGAACTCGTCACTGTTTGCGAAACGAAAGAAAAAACGAACACAAACTAGGTTAGTATTAATGGATGAGCTTAAATTATTAAAAATAAAAAAAAAAACAGTTTCGTTCGGCGCCAAATTATTAACTTGAGGCATACCCTTAGATGTTTCATTGATATCCAGCTTAACCTGGAATAAACAAAACAGAAGTTAGTTTGCTAAATAAAAAAATAAAAATATTGATAACGAAACATTAGTGAATTTATGAAAGATTAAAACTTGATGCCAAAATTGTTATCACAGCCGCACGTAATGCAATAAATGTACCACTTCTGCATGTAGAGGCAAAAAGGGAATATACCCAAATGATGACAGGGTAAGAAATTGTGCCGGGCTAATGGTGCAAATTGCAACTTTTAGTAAATTAACATCGCTTGGAGTAGCTGTCATGTTATGCATTGAACCCATGAAAGAATTTTTCATGCATTTGCCTTTACTTCTATCTTAATCAATGTATTAATCTGTGCCATAGCTCGGGGATGGTTTATTTCACTGATCAATGTAGTTTGACAACTTGAATAAAAATGTATGTTTTCAGTAATACGATTAAAAATTTTTTAAGATATTAAAAAGAGGGGTGAGCGGGTGGGAGGGGGATGGGGTTTGCTTGTTCATATTCAACGTACACTGTACTGTATCCACTCAGGAATAAATTTCAAACTTCGTTAATTTCTATGACTGTCGCTTAGTCTTCACCGGTGTGTCTTTAATTTGAGTCAGAGATACGCGGAGACTCTGACGTGTGTGTTACGTAATATGTTAACCGGCGACAATGAAAAGTTGGCAACCAATCAGAGGACAGTCTCCCTAGAAGTCTCTCTATGAAATAATCCGCAAAATACTTCTTTGTAAACAGAGTTCACGTACTTATTTAAGAGATTAACAGTTTTTATTGTGTGTTAGGTACATGTTTGGTAATAGTTGCTTCTCAACCTCTTCTACCCTGATGAACCATTTAGGCTATATACTTGCTCCCCCTCCGAGTCCTTACTGACCCTTTCCCTCCTACCGGGTTGTACCCTGACGTTCTATTCCTTGACAGAAGAGCTCTGCTCGGGTAAAATGACTGCGTGTATGGGCAAGAAGTAAAATCATTAATATATCATCTCAATATACGTTTGGTACGACTTAATTGCACCATTCAGACAATTTGGGAAAATAAATAGGTTTCAGGGGTTAAATTTTGCCATATAATTTCAGATTCTTCTGGTTGACAGTTTTCATTCAACTTGACTGTGTGTTTTTGAACAAGCCAATGGGAACTATACTAGTAATGGATATTCAGTTAGTCGGAACAACTGTAGCACTCACGCAGTAATACGAAGATAGTTTTGTAGGTTAATTGTAAATACTACAATTCCCGGTTCCGATCAAGGGGCGACGAGTTGAGCAGAACGTTCTTGATACACCAGTGAGACCTGTAATGTTATATACTCATTGCGTAAGCTCTTACAATAAGAACCGTTAATTTTCAAATATGATTTCTACTTTTTACTGGGTTTTCTTTTGTTCGTTTTAGTTTTGTTTTTTTAAAATGGTTGCTGTCATTTTGAACCATTGAACCATGAACAACCTCGTCTGTAGATTTATAGATTAAGAAAAACTTAGGATCAAAGATTACCTGGTATACTACTGTTTTTTTTTTCCTTCCACACGCAAGATAACTTAAATATTACACATGGTGGATATTTACTAACGATATCTCGTTATAATTATGAATATGCACGCGACATGACGAAACACAGTAAAATGGCTAATTATTTATTTCTTTCTTTCTTTGTAATTCATTGGAAACCTTTGGTAATGGCTTTCTTTTGAGTTACATTATGTATAGTTGTTGAGATCCCAGTCAGATGTTTCCTTGATTTACTTTGTTTGATTTCAAATGGTTTTCACTCTTCCTTCTAGTGTTTTCAAGTTTATTTCCCGACAAAAAATATGCTATAATTAATATTTCAAGTTTCCAGTTTCTGGAAAAGACAAACTACTAGAACACAATCGTGGTACCTAGTCAAGCAACTACTTTTGTATGTGTGTGTGTATGTATGTGTGTCTTCTCGGGCTTTCCACAATTTCTAACTAATCTTCCTCTTGAGGTGATATGGACTCCTCCATAGGATGTGAGGGTCATACACACGGTTGCTTTTCGCGAACGTTTTTAAGGGCGTCTAATGCCGACAGGACAATGTGATTGATTGTATGGAAAGCCATTTGTGACATTGGACGGAAAGGCAAAGAAAACAGACAAAAGAAACCCAAACGAGTAAAAGCGGTCGTCGGCCATGGCGGCAGCGATCAATATGACTACCATCCGAACTACGCGTGAAATAAATAAAACAACATCTTTTACCTGATTTGAACTATAACTTGCACATTACCTTCTGAATTTTCACAAGCTCCTCTTCCCCCCCCCCCAAAAAAAAAGTAGGAAAAAAATAAAAGGAGACGTTTCGATAGACGTTAAAGGATATGTCGTATTCATTGTAAAATTGGTCTATGAGACTAAACATTTTACTGTAGAAGGGAAAAAAGTGAGGAAAGTTGTCTCCATAATTTGTCACGTTGTTTCACTTCAACACCTGATATAACAATAGCTCCGACTTTGCTCTTTTTTAAGATTTGCCCGAAAGCTCTTAAAATGTGCTTCAGAATCTTCATTTTTGTTTGTCTTTAACTGATAAAACTGTCATGATGAACGCTGGCCACTCGTGTAACTTAAAACCCACCTGATAGGAAATCAACGTCAATTTGTCAATCGAATGGCACCATGCATGGCTCAATCGGTAAATGCAGCAGGAGCATCTACCCGAGCTGTTAACCCAAAACGTTTTAAAACGTGAAAAGTTGTGCTTTAAAACGTTTTGTATAGCGTATCTTTACAATATCAACCCATCTTTTGGATACAGTCACTTGAAATTTTAGACTTACTTGATATAGAAGAAATTAATCGAAGAGAAGGAATAATGTGAACAGTAATACAATGTCTCATTTTAACCATCGCATAAGGAACCGACTTTTGAAATTTAATCTTCAATAAACGTTCGTAATTTATTAATAACTAGCCTAATCTGTTTTTCTCTTGCTATTTGTCCAATTGATAAAACGACAATCGTAGACATACAGAAAATCTACTTTTGGTAGTTTTCTTATTTTTATGCTGTTTCAGGGAGAGTTTATCACAGAGATATCAATTACCATAAATTAAGCGTCTATCGTGAATACTAATTATCACTTGTTCTCGACTCCATATTAGTAGCAATATTTTGTCTTTCGTGAAAATATTGTAAAACTATTGACTGTATCGAGTCGCCTGAGAGTCTGTTTCAACATTAATTTGCAGTATAGAATCAAAATAGTGTTTAAGATATATGGGGAAAAAATAAGATGGCAAGTATACTAAAAAAAAAATAAACAAACAACACTAGATAAAATCTAACTCTGTGAAAATAATGACAGTACATGGATTTGTTAGCTTGAATAAGATCTACACCGATAGTCACGGAGTAGGATACGTCTTCTTGAGATGGCGTACGATCATCTTTTCCTTCGTAAGACCTATGAAGGAACAGTGTAGGATGTTTTCCGGTAAGGTACATACAAACAATATGAAATACATTCATAGTGTGGGATATATTTTCCTGCCCAAGAGCTATCAAGATAAAGTGTAGGATTTCCTTCCGTGGGTAAGATCGAAGTACCAGTTTTGCTTTTAGGGGCTTCAAGTGAGAAATCAAAGCCAACGAATCAAACAAGAAACTTTAATAAACTTATAAACGACAAAATCGTCTTTTTTTTTCCAGAACTGATCATCTTTCTTTTGTAATGCCTAATGAATCGGTGACATTAACATAGCTAGAAAATCTTCCCATCTAAGATAGACATTTTTGCCTATGAGAATGACAACTTATCCCAGGCCGTGGTATGAAATGTATCCCAAGACACTAAAGCATTTTGTTGTCTAATTAATCATTTTGTTTCTTTTCTTTTTTGTTTCCCTGAAAGAGAAAACACCACCATGAGGTGATAAAAATGAGTCGAGGTGATGTATTTGTTAGAAGACATACCGTACCACACTAATCTTTTGTCTAATCGTGGCATGATAAGTAGAATTTCCTAATGGTTTTGTCAATTAACCAGTGTTAAATCACATAAGACACCCCAAGTAATTCTGCGCAGTCTCCTCTACGCTTGTCCGTCTCATTGGATACGATCGTAGTCACGCGGGTAGGTGTTAGAAGGTATATCACTTAGTATGTTCGGTAATTTGTTAGTAATTTAAAATCAGTGATGAACCCATGTGAAGACAACCCTTAGGGTTCAGTGTGCTAATTTTTGGGGGCCAACTCCATGGAACTGACTGTGAAATACTCATTGATTTGGAATTACGTGTGTATAATGCAAAACGTCGTCAACGTACGATGAAACGTGCCGCAATTTACCCACCGGTTAATGCGCATGAGAAGTTTTGCACTTAGGCAAAGAAAGGTGGGCGTCTTTTATAATAAAGATAGACCAGCTCTGTCGATCAACAAGAGACCAAACTGTGCATCAGATCACGTGTTTTGTCACAAACGCAACGAGAGTAAGGACGAATTGCCAGGAAAATGTCGGAAAAGCAGTCGTAGGAAATGAAATAAGAACACAGTTGAGAGAAGAAAAAAACTAGGTTTTTAAGTGTAGGTTTTCTATCTACAACAATTGACAAAGTGTACAAAGGTGCAAGCCAATACTGATCACGTTATTGAGTTAGGGTCTTGTTTCAAATCAAAAGTTGATTAGTGGCCGTGTAGGGGAAGAAAAGGGAAGAAAACACTACCTGTAATGAAACGAAAACCAAAATAGCCATCTAGGTCACGTGTGTACTTACCTGAATGAAAGTCATTGCACACAAGGGAACCTTTCACACAAAGTAGAATCTTGTCAGGCGAAGATAGGCCTGAGTAATTTACATTGCACGGTTAATTTAAGTTCATTTTATTAGGTCGGTCATTCAACAGACGGGGCATTTCTATGAAACCTGCTCGTCACATGATCCCGCAAGGATAGACAACAAAGCATATGTATGTACATCTCGAAAGGAAGATGACGGCAACTTCGACGAGGGAGTCTCAAGAAATATGAAAAAAAAAAAAATTAGTGGTACCTTTGGGAGTAGATAATATCTACAAATCTAAGAAGTTATACATTCACTTGACCTAAAAACGTTGAACATTAGAGTTGTTTTTGTCACTTAAAGAAATGAAAAAAAAAAGAGTGAAAAGAGAAGGGTTTGAAAGAACAGAGTAAAAAGAAAACAAATGTAATTTACATTGGGCGTGCATGTGTGCTTTACGATGATATTAAGAATACTTAAAGTACAAAAGGTGCCTCGTCTTCGCTGTCCGATCTGTGATAGGTATTTCATTCTGTAACGCAACGTATACCTATTTCCTTTCTTCTACCCTTTTTTCTGTGTATAGTATCCTATTTTCAATTTGGGATTCTTCTGGAATCCTGACATAACAAAAAAATAACAAAACAAAAAAAAAATCCTACGTTATTCATAGGGTATCAGGGGTGCTCCCTACGAAATTAATATGTCCTTGTGACAGTCTGGATACCAGGGCTGACCTAATTCACCGAAGCAACACCAGAAACAGAGCTGAGGTCGAATGGTAAAGGCGTACCCACTAGAGTCTGAGTTCAAATCCATGAGTTCGAATCCATGAATTCGAATCCATGAGTTCGAATCCTGCCGTCGCCTGATGAGTCCCAAAAAGGACGAAACCGGTCGTGCGGTAATATGTATGTAGTACAAACGTGGTGTAGTATATGCCTGCATGTGCATATCGCTGGGTGTTGATTTTAATAAAACATTAAAAAGATTCCCTAATTAGAAAGTGAAACTCTGTGTTCTTTCATCTTCCCTGGGGGGCGTCACCGTTACAACTTGGTTGATATCGAGCAAATTACGATCCAATGAATGTTATGAATATATATAGCAAGAAGACCATCGGAGCCAGTGGCTGCGCCCAAGTCATGCATAACATCGGTGTTGAATTCGTACACCAGAGGTTACACATAAATTCAATATCCTTCACCAACATTACTAATAACGGAAATATAACAATCATATTAAAGAAAACTTCCAATTACGCTTTTTTTTTTCTGTTTAGCTTGACTTCTCGTCCTTGTTTATATTCTCTTTTCGTAAATATGTAATTAAGTTTCACACGTTAGTCAGAAATGAATATCCATTTCCATAGGCAGTATTATATTTGATGACATTGTGCGTTTAACGCGTGCGTCTATCACATTTTCAACAATGGCCGGGGTGTTGTGGCAGGCGTATTAGAGAGTTTACATCAGGAATATTCGATATTATCGTTAATAATAAAAAGATTTGAAATATTAATTTTTGGAACCTTAAGACACAGAGACACTTTTGTTTTGTTCATTATGCACATTAAAGTGAAATAAAGAGAGGTCTTTAATTTTTAATGGTTGACTCTTTGTTCGTCAATACGTCACTTATAGCGTTTTAATATGATTATTCTTATTGTTATTATTAAATGTCTCTCTCCCTGCACTATATAATGCGTTACTCAAAATGTGTCTTTCTTATCACACGTTACACCAGATGTTTAGGCGTTCCAGAGGTTTAGGCCTTCTGCGTCTCTCTTTATTCCTTTTCAATTGTTTTGAGTGTATGTTTCGTTGAGGCACAGAAATTTGTTGTGTATCATAGGTGAAGAAAGTAAAATGATGGGGGGGGGGGGACGGGGAACGTCAAGTCGATAGCAACAACATTGTGATTATAAAATGTGTTGGGGTGTGAGGGTGTTGCGGCGGGTGTGGTGTTGCGGTGGGGTGTTGCCGAAGTTATTGCAGTATAATAGAATATTTGGCTAGCAAAACTTTGTATATGTGTCCAATATATTCCCTCAACAACCTCTGCCCCCCCCCACCTTTCTCCCTCCACTGTGAATATTGAGGTGGTCGCTTTTTTTAACTAAATCGTGTCTTCAGCAATGAAATTTTGCAGACAAAACTGTCAAAAAATAGCAATAATTAAGACACCTGATGAGCCTGAATACGACTGAGTAGTCCTCAACGATGAGGCGGAGTTTTCCCCCATGTCTATAGAAACTTTGCATATTCAGAGAGCCACATACAACACTATGACGCATTTTGCATGTACTTGCGCATGCCCAGGTTACTGTTCGTCACACCGGAACTACATATATAGAAACAACCAGTGAAGAATATGCAACCCTCTAACTGCTCTTTCAATTTAAAATACATTCCTTCGTCATATCTATGAAGAAAAGGGGAAAAACACATACACACACCAAAAGAAAAAAAAAGTTCACGATATCTCCTTTGAATCATGACTTTGAATACGAGACACATGACGAAATTATATATTTCACTGAAATGTATGACAAATGGAAAAAATCACTTGAATCATTTAAATCATTTACAAGGTTTTCACCGTGCATAATAGATCAAATTCACCGTTCTTAAATTACAGGTACCAGTAACATAAGGCTTATCACGTCAACGATCTATATTTCCAATAAAGATACACAAAGGATTTCTCAACTTTCAAATACAGGGGACACTGTCAAGACAATATGAGTGAACCGAAACTGATATATGACGTCATGTGGTGACGTGCACTTTAGGTCACATGCATATTACATACAAGATGAAATTCGTGGAACAGGTACACGGTACAAGTGAAAGCCGTTTTGTTTCCAATGTTACAAATTTGAAAGATGAATAAGAGGCATACAAGGTTTTGGAGAACGTAATTGTTCTTCTGTTCTTCCAAAAGTCATCGCGCTTTAACTTTTTTCAGTCACAGCTCCGATGCCTAATAAGGGGCGGGCGGGGTTTCTCTTATTTCAGAGCATGCGCACTTATAAAGCCGCAAAGCAACGCTTACAAAAACTGCAGTTATTGATGTAAAATAATACTGTGTAATGAATTAGCTGACTTGACGGGTCTCGTAACTGTACTCGTTAATGAGTACTTTAGTTCATCAGCATCGGCTACCTAATACAAGTGGTTTGACTTCATTCACGAATGGCAAGTGATTATATTAGTTAAAATGAACGGACCATTTCCATTTCCTGTCACATATCGGCTTGCAAATTGTCGGTGCATTTCAGTTGAAAAAGGCTAAAAGACAGGCATCAAGAAATTCGAATACTAATGTTCATCAACAGTTATAAAAAGTGTAAGACTTCAAGTCTTTTATGACACTCAATTAACCTAAATACTTGACTTTTTTTTATTTTAAGTAGTTTTCGACTAAAACTCGATCGCTTAAAATTTCTTGGAAGATCTCGTCAGTTTTGGGAAAATGTTCATCGGTATAAGTGAACGAAGAAATTAGTGAAGCACTTTTCATGAACCTTCTCTCGTTATGAAGGAAGGACTGGATATGAGAGCCAGTCATCAACTTGAACAGCTTCACAACGAAAATATTAATGTGACATCATGGATGGCAACGAATATTTGGTAGTTTTCGCCAAAGTTTCAATAAAGCCAATTACAAATTGATCAGGGGATACACTCGGAACGACGACCCCCTACCAAGCAACCATGTATACTCCCACCTACCCCCCCCCCCTTCCACCCGTCACCTACAAGCCCGCTGACAAGTTTGAAAAAGAATTAGCCAAAAAGATTTTCACAATGAAAATTTATGTGCGCAACCTCTGTAATATCGCCCGGTAAATCGTATCGGTCCTGTTAGGATATAAAATCGTTATTACCAAAAACAACATTAAAAATGATGTGATGTAAAGCAAATCGTGCCACATAGTGTGCATTCGGCATAATCCAATGTAACCCCGATTTATGTGCACATAATGTAAGGGTCATAGCCTCCGGTAGCCATGTAATTCAACGATGCATGTACGGTTTGTCGGCTAAACCATGTGAAAAGAAAGCATAGGACGAGTACCCAGATACAGAGTGGTTTGGGGATTTGTCTGCCCCTCCCCCTCCCCCCCCCTTAGCTGTACCTCCTCCCGCTCTGCGGATATATACAGACCTTTATATTTCCCTCAATCCCTCAGCACAAAAAAATAGCATTTTTTTCCCCCAATGGATCCCAAATCCCAACTGGTTACGGCGTATTACGCAGTGTGAAATGACTTCTCTGAGAGACTTGTGATATTATTTTATGAATGATGCAGTCTCTCTCCCTTTACCAAGACTTACCCACTCCCATTTCCGGTTCCAAGGGGCTGCCCCCAAATTTTCAAAATTGTGTCTTTGATGTTACATCGCAGACATCTCAAATGTTGCTCTTCTCCTTTAAGTTTTGTTACAGGAACTCTCACACAATACTGAGAGAACCATTTTTACATAATGACTTCCAATGGGTGAATCTGATATATCCCCGAACAAGAAACTTGAATCCGAGCCTAACCACCACCCCCCCTCCCCCTCTCTTCTCCTTTCGAGCTTGGTTTGGACTCTCTGCTCTGAGATGTGGTGATAGGTCTTCGATAGCATAATTCTGTCACCAGGATTACAACGGCAAAATACTTCCAAAAAAATATTGTATTGTTCCGTGATCCTTTCAGTGTTTTACTAAAGACCTCTTCGCCGGAATTATTTTGGGTAGATGTAAATAGCAATATGTACTACAAACTTAATGGAGAATGGTCTCATTTCGTTAACTTTAATGTTTTACATTCAAGTTGTCGGTGTGTTTAATCATAATATGCTAATAAAACAACTGCAGCTGGTCTGTTTTCGCGAAATTGATCTATCGAATTAATTTTAAATAATTGCGTAAATATTATTCAAAATGTGACTTACATTCAAACGTATACAGTGCAGTTCAAGATGCGACATACATTCTGTGAACTTTGCCATCGACTCCTGGATGAGGCGGCAATGCACTTCTTCTCTCTTGAATAAACTTGATTGATGGTCCCCGGACTTTTAACTATTTAATGTACTATTCAGCGGTGTGCATAGCGCAATAACATTGATTGACATGCCGTAAAATAAAACATTGCCTCAATCACGCACAATTAAGCACACACACACCCTCACACAAACACACTTATTGACTAACATAGCACCTCAAAAAAAAAAAAAATGGGAGAAAAAGATAACTCAACATTAATGTTAACGTGACAGAACGATCTACGTCAAACGACCATGAGATTTCACCTTACTTTGGCTTCTCAGACGTCGAATGTCAACTCAACGCCCTTTTCTATTTGTCCAGAATTGTTATCATATTTAAAGGGAAAATGCGGTCACCCAATTTGTATTAGTATAGTCCCCTATTCTAATTCATGGATGGCCCTTTTTTATCAAGTGACAATATTTTTGTTGCTGGATATGTTACATTTATGCAAAATAATTTGTTTGCTTTCAACACACAAAAGGATGAAATGTCCTGAAAGATACTTGTGAGGTATAAAAGAGGAGATTTGCAAGATTTAGCTGATGCTTCAGAATAAAGTTGAGGTCGCCGTTTATTCCAGTGCCAACTGATTCATATACCTGGTCAACTACCAACACCTCTCTCAGGATGTACATGTGCTGTATTGGAAACTAATGATTGTTTTAATTACATTACTTTAACCCAAATTGAGGCCAGCCGTGAACGCACGCCTTTCATTTTCACATATAAATGCTTTTGATACGTTTGGCAGAGGATTCCAAATTTACCCACCGTTTCTGATTTATTTCTCTTCACAGTTTATGCTAGCAAAAGGTTGTCTGGTATCCCCGGATTAGACAGTTTGAGCATGATATCGAGACACAGGGGGGCCAAGCTCGGTAAACTGGGCAGGCGGAGGAGGAGCGTCGCTGATTTATATTAAATCACGTAACAACCGGTTCGAGCTGATTATACGACTTAAGTAAGTATGAGAGAAATTTGCATATAGTGTTCCTTCACATTGGCTACTTATTGTTTCATGCATAATATACAAACAATTACTAATGAACCAGTCATGAACGACTGGCTTTTGAATATTCGTGACTGGATACTTTTCACAGTAGTGCTAATTCATAAGCACACAGCCAGTACACATCAGAGTGAAAAAAGGAGGGGGGGGGGGGGGAATACAGTTGTCATAAATATTGGATGTGGAGGGTGGCGTTTACAATGGATGACATTTACAATGTCATGCGGGTTGCACTCTTCAAACTTTCCACACTAAACTTTTCGATGTCACGCTTTTCAGGTGTACGGTGGGTGAGAGGGGGGGGGGGCTTGAGAAGGACATGTGGACAGTGGGGTGGGGAAAATATTATATAACAAGTTGTTTATGGTGGGACTAAGACCGTAACATGAGAAAATTTCATGTATTTATTCGTCCACCTATGTATGAATTCCGCATCCATTGGTAAATTTGCCCGATTACTCATAGACTGTAACTTTTATTTTTTTTTTTCTAAAATCGTCACATCTTACGCTAATTTAATTAAGGTGAACTTCGAATCTCTTGTTTAAAATCCCAAACCAGTACGTGTAAAGTTATGTTTCCTGCAGATTTACCGCAGCCAACATTAATTTATGTTATTATTAAAGTTATATTATGATTGATGTACGCCATATCTTATTCTACAAAAAGTGTAAATGCAAAAACTGGCCCTCTTTAGCCTGTTAATTTGAATGGTTAATTATTGCACATTTTATTAGTACCACCTTTCTAAAACAAAAGATGAAACTATCACTTTATTAAAAAAAAAAAATCCGTACACGAAAAAAAGCCTATGAAAGTAATAGAAAGAACGAAAACAAAAATCACATCTGGTGATAACAGATGGGCAAAGATTATTGACAGGATATCTGTGAAGTGTTTTCACACATAGAATCATGCAGTAAATCATAATTCACTATCAACTGCTCGTCTGCAACTGAAGCCCTCACTCCCCGACGCTTTTTATAGCAGTTCAATGGAACTCCCATTGAACTGCTAGATGTTGTACAGTATGTGACTTTTCTTGGATCAGGTATATGCCTGGAAGGGAAACGTTGTCCACAGAGTTTGATGAGGAATTAAAATGTGTAGTGTATGGTAGTTGTTTGTAGTTTTATCAAAGTTGATTATTTCTGATTTCGTGTTGCTAAATCTTGTGTAAAGTGTCAATTTATCGTTTATTGCAATAAGACAAATTATCCATGTAGATTTGCAGTTAATGTTATGGGGAAAGTCTGTCCTGTTTTGGTGCTGGTGAATTTTTCTGTACATATATATATATATATACATATATATATATATATATATATATATATATATATATATATATATATATATATATATTGTACACTTTGTGGTATTTCATTCGTTATACCCTTTTTCCGTCTGTTTTGCAGGTTTACTTGTTGTGAATTTTATGGATAAGTGGGGATTTAATACTACGGGGGGTCCCCCAAAGGAGAGTTTCGTGGAACGAGAACCCATCGTTTTATACAATTCTATCAGAAGACAAGACATTCCAGAAGCCACCATCGTTGGAAATATACGCTGCCTATCCTCACAGATCCCTGCATCTTACCCATGCATCGTTATAGCAAGAGCATTTAAGGCATTACATGAAGAAAAGAAAAAATGAAAAGTTAGGACGGAAAACTTAAATAAACTATTTTAAATCACCATCGACAAGGAGCTTAATATACATGTTTCACCTATTCATTAAGAGAAAAAAAAAAAACTTCTGTAAAGAAAAAAAAAACTGAAAAAAAAGTAGCAAATAAATAAGTAGAATGTAAAAAGTAAAAGGTGAAGGACAGACAACCCAAAGTGAGATACTAACCCATGTCTTAAGTGATTATTTCCGAAACTTTCTACGTGTTCTGAAAATTTTTCCATTTATTAATTTTCCTCCTGATTTTAAAAGTGATGACTTTTTGGTTTCCTTTGTTTTTTGGTTTTTGTTTTTTGTTTGGCTATTATATTGTAATTGCTTCGTGATATTATTGTTAAAAGTTATTCGATAATCCTTCGACCACTGTTTGCGGCTACCGTGACAACATGTGGGTTACCGTTAAGAGATGTATGTCTCCCTGTTTATCTCGGACTACGGCAATTCTATCTTAAAACACCAGAAATAGTCAAAGTTCGACTACGCCGTTCTCAAAATATTATAAATTGCTGAATATCGAAATCTGATGTTGTGCTGTGGTTGATGTCCCGGTTGCTTTCTGCGGCAGGCAAACTTAAATGTGTGTTGATCTTAATTGTACAAACCAGGCACTCTTTGGAAGTAGTTTACGATGCCAGTTGGCGCGGTTAGTGGGCGGCAACACCCACGTCCCTTGAAATATGTTCGTTGAGCTATAATTATGGTAGCAAACGGCGAGAGACGAGGTTAAAGTGAAACTTAGTCACATCGTTGTGCGAGGATATTACAGTACATTGATGCTTTGTCGTAGTCACTTTTGTGGGCGCGATCATTAAACATACTGTAATACCTGTAAAGCATGCACCCACCCTAGACCATAACATCCACAAGAGACAGTAAAGGATTGCTAGCACTTTCGAAAAAAGTAGCAAGCATCGAAAAAAAAAAAAATGGAAAAATTCAGCAAATCATCGCGACCTTTACGATGAGGATATTGATATTAAGCAGCTAAATATTCAGTACCTATGTACCATAATTGTTATTACTCTCTCTCAGATTTTTGCTTTTGTCTGAAGACAAAAAAAATCTTTGATCGATACAACAATCTGAGTTCGTGGCCTCAGTATGACAGATGGTACAATTTTCCCTCACAGCGTTGCGAAGGGCTGAAATCCACTTGTAAAAATCGATTGCGCCTCTTTCTGGCAATTATCTCACGGTTGTGTAAATTACCTCTAAAATGAGACTAACTGAGGGTAGTTAATTCTTCTAATATTAAAAGTGCTAATTACATTTTGAACAACCTAGTCAGTTGATTGAAACTCTTTAATGATAACGTGCGCGGAATGTGACAAAAAGAAAGGTCATACTTAAGAACTCTCTATCGATGGCTTGGGGAAGCCACGGGAAATGAGCCTTGCTAACAATTACCATTTAGCATGACATTTATGAAAAAGGTGTTTAACGGAGGCCTTTCATGAATGAAGTCTAGTGGGAAAGTTCAATTCACCGTATGTATCTTTGTTTATTTGTGCAGACTGAGAGTGCAAAATATAAAACGACGATGCTTTACAACTTGGCAAAAAGCTACGAACTTTCACTCTGAGTTTATTTTCCAAAATGGAAACAGCGCGTGGTGATTCGTTAATAGTCTAATGGAGGAAAAAGAGAAAAAAGTTAAAAACTTCCATCGCAATGTTGCTTTCTTGGAAGCTCTCTTCTTGACAGGTATTATCTATGAAGTTTCATTTCATTGCATCATGATATTTAATGTCAGCATTTATGTGAAACCATCCACAAATATTTATCATGACAAAAAAAAAAACACAAATTATTTATCGCTCATTTCGTTTTTTCTTTTCTTTGAAACAATGCATTCAGTACTATGCATTCTAATACTCATTGTGGAGGAGTTTCAGTTACTCCTGGTACATGGGGACCAGTGATTAAAAAAAAATTGAAAGTACCGATGGAACTTTTACTGTATCAGAGGAAACGTAAAACCAAATACTTGTAAAAGTAAAAGTGAGCGTTAACGTAACGGAGCTGTTCTACTAAAGGAATTGCAACGTATATCTGCTTTCATCGTGTTAGTCAACTCATACATGCGTTCATTGTCTCTGACATTTGCTAAAGGCCTCCGCAATCCGTCGCCAATGTTCGTCAGCAAAGAACTCCAAATGTTTTCGCGCTCTCTCGATTACTCTGCAGACGACTGGCTTGCTTCACATTGACCAATCAAGAACAATCACGGTGATGACGCAGATGATCGGACGCGGAGGAAGCGGCGCAGTGCAACTTATGAAGAATGAACTAATTGTATATGTTCCATGATATATATATCGATATTACATAAGAAAAAGAACTATGGCATAAACGCTTCTCAATCGAAACAGAAACTGGAAGAATCGCAGTCCCCTGCTTTGGCAGATCTATTAAGTTACTATTAAATAGAAGATTGTCTTTGAATTTGGGCAAACGCAGGAAATATTTTTAGTACGATGAATGTAGTAGGATGGTAAATGATCTTTCAACTGATATTAGAAATAGACACTTTGCCTCTTCGTTCACATTGTTATGTGTGTGAGTGTATTTGTGTGTGGTCCATTAGACTTACGTACAGTAATTTACACACCGATAGAATATAGGTTATTTTAAAAGACATCAAAACGAAGTAAATTAAGACTAAATCCCAACGTGGTTGTAATAAAAGTTGATATTGCATTCAATATTTCACTCCTTATTTCATTTCTTTTTAGTCACCTGCAATGTTGTTTAACAGCAGCTTATGTAATTAAGATAATTGAAAAACGTTTTCCAAAGAAAAAAAAACAATGCCGATACTTGTTGAATATCGTGTGTTTGATTTCTCCTTTTGTTTTGCTTTTTTTTTTAATGCGGTATGAACATGACAAATGGTACATCACAAGAATAAAATACGATTTCTTTACAGTCAGTGACGTGATACCTTGATATTAATTGCAACATGAGGCAGTATAGATTGGATACCAATCACTTCAAACATTAGAGAGTTTAACGTACATTCTGCTTTCCTCTTTCACCTAGTCCTCGCAAAATACACATACTGTGGTAAACTCACTTCTGGAGAATAACTTTCATGCATGATACAACATGACGTGATATCCAGATATAGCATAATGGTTAGGGTATGTTCCTCTCGAGAAGGCATAAACATGTGTGATATCATGTGAGGATTGGCTGCCTATTTGACGTAGTATCTGAATATTCATTGCATGCGTGATTAGAGATAGACTGAATCCCATTCACTGAATAGAATTTAGCTCCCTCCCCCGTGACGTTGTATCTGAATATTCACATGCAACAGGCAACATACTGGATCACGCACTGGATCCCGTTCATTGTACAATATGTAGGTAATTTAATAAACATTCCATTTTCCTCTGTGGCATAGTATTTGAATGTTCATTACAGGACTAGTCAATATAGCTTGCGTCCTTATAACTGCATAGCATTTAACTAGTTCAATTACCATCAGCCTTTCCCTCGTGATATTTACGGAGGTGTCTTCATGTCACGTTATGTCATCCTTGACAAGTTCGTTTGTTCAAATCAAAGTCCATGTTCAACAGTTTGATTCGAAATGCAGAAATGTTTCAAATAAATGAACGGACTACGGTAAACTATAGTCGATCACACAAGTCCTAACATGTCATTGTGGTAATCTCATTTATCTTTAGTTCTATCTTTTATGAGAGAATCCTGAGGCACATCCATTTTGACCGCAAAAGCTGTGTTTCTTGTGATCTGAAACGCAAATTGTAAGAAAATGGGAACAGCGACAGATTAGCCAGATGAAACGTTCAATTGTAGTAGTATATTCGTTAGATGAAATAAGTAAAGGAGAGAACAAAAATTCTGATTCTGCTTAATTTTTCATGACTGTTCAAGACTTATTCATCTTCCGAAGATGTAATTCCTTTTGATTGAGGATATCATTTACAATTTCGTAATTATAGCTTCTTAGAATTCTTCCAACTGTGCAAAAACCTTCACGAAACATATAAGCTCATTGACAGAGCATGGGACAGCAACCAAACAAAACAGAAAAGTTGGAGATATTCACAGGATTATGTTTTTATGAGGAAATCAATTCGTTACAAGTTTGTCGTTCGATCTTGCCTCGCTAGATTTCTTCTACTTGTGCAAAATAATTTATGGAACAATAAAGCTAATTGATAGAGGGCGAAACATCAGCCATGGTTACTCAAATTAAAGGAGCAGATGTTAACAGGACTACTGTTTTTTATGTAGGTCATCGTGAAGTCGTACTTTAAACACGTGCTTTCAACACCGTGTTTGAAAGCACGTTACAAAATCGCTACTTCGGACAGATAGATCATTTCGCCATAATTATTTTGTTTCTCATGAGAACGTTGTAAGTGATAAAAACACGGTTTTCATGCGTACTGTAATTAATCTGTTCCGCCAAATTCATTAGCAAACGGAGAAAAACCGTGAAACGATGCTTGAAGTAAAAAGATTCCTCTTCCCCGCGATTTCTTTTCATAGAATGTCGGACCTTTGTTTATTTCCTTTAATTGCTTGCTTCTCCTTCAACATGTCTTTTGACGAATGTCAGTAGACAAGTGGATAAAAGACACGGGAATACAATGCGAAACGAGAAAAAAAGGGAATTAAAAAAATGATAACATCCTCGTACAGATGAGGAAAGCAAAATGGTTCAGTGAAAGTTGGTGATGCGAAAAGTGTAATGTGACTTTAAGGCATGTTTGCTTTTCTTGTTACACTTTTCATTCCTACCACAGCGTTCAAGGACGATAAATAATTGAAACTCGGAAGATGTAAAGAGAGAAAATGAGAACTCTTAACACATACATGAAGATGTAAAAGGGTAATTCTACACGTTTTCATAACTTTTATTACTTCCTTTTACAGCAACATAAGCGCTTCACTTGTAAAGGAGGGAGAATTTTGGGAATTTACATTAATACTAAATTGAAAAAGGTGTCGCCGAATGAAACCGACGTCATTTTTTTTTATAAGAAATACAAAATGTAGTAAGTTTGAGGAAGAAATATGAAAACTATTTAGGTTTAATGGGACGTAAAGGAAGAAGCTGGCTTAAAACAAAAGTAAATGCAACGAAGTATGGCTGGAAAACTTTTCGTCACGACTGAGTTCTTTTCTTGCAAATTAGGAATAACAAATTACTTCTTCTCTTGGAAACGTACTAACAGCGAATTAGTAATAACTCAATAACATAGGAAGATTGTTAGATATAATTATTTCTTCATTTTCATCATGACATATCATTTCCCCAAGTGTTACGAAAATCGTACAAGGCAAGTTTTGATGGAAACAAACAGTCTGTTATGAGTGCTGAAAATAAACAGCCGGTTATTGATGCAAAAGTACTTTTGCAAGTTATAACTCACATCTTCTGATAGTCTAAGCCTGATAGGGAAACTTATAAATCCATCGGCAAATGAAAAATTCCTGCAGAATGAAAATAATTGAAAAGGTGGATGTACAAAGTTTAGGTAAGAGATGTAACTTACCATGATTATTGGCCACGTATGACATTTACTGACTAACATTTGAAAGCCAGGCAATTTGCATATTCGTACTGTAATTATGCTCCAATTCCTGGAACCATCAAAAGCCTTTTAAATGTATTTGACAAATTATTGATAACGGTTATGACTTACACTGTGTGTTCGTCACACAACGGCGTTCAAAATTCTACCCTGCCGGCGGTATTTTGCAAACTTTACTGGGAATTAGATCTTCTTCAAACAAACCATTTCAAAATTGCTCTCTGATGTTGGTGGTATCCTTGTATCATACGACTACGTATAATACGAAAAGGATAGTTACCCACTGATAAGGGTGTTCCAACGAGATCTGATAACATGAGCACGGTAGTCTTACTTAACAAACGATAGAGGATACTCAAATAAATCACCACCCTGCTTACGTCCATCAGAGTAGGGTTGTGGGGAACACACCCCACCCAATCCCCGCCTTCCTCTACTTGACAAGAAACTAGTTCATCAGCTGTATCGGAGTTAAAGTAAAAGGTATTCACTTGTAGAAATCTGCATAAAAGTATACTGTAACTATTTATACATTTCTTCAAGAGTAACTAGAAGTGTAGATTTAATTTTTTTCCAAAGGGATGTTACATCGGTGACAAATCGGACCGTATGTGTACGCAATCATGTCATGCAAAGAGTATAATTTGATACAATTGTCGTGAAATGTAACAAAAAAATGTCACAAAATTTGGAAGCCGTGTTTGACAGCAACAGTAACGAAACACCTGTGTAATTTCATATAGATACGGTAAAAGATAAATGCAAACAATTCATGACAATAAAAGAGTACAATTTTAAACTTTTGTTAACTAACAATAAATTAAGAACAAGAAACAAGGAGAAAGATAACGAAAACTTCTCACACAGACAACTGAGAGACTTGGAAATGTTCTTTTTGCCAATCTCAAATCACATGACTTCTTATATAGCGATCAGGACTAAATGCACATCAGTAATTACCGCAACTTACAACTGTCTTATTCTTTAATTAATATCGATGAACAAGAGAATTATTCACTGTCAGTGTTCTGACCAGTGTTAGGGTCTAAGGTTTAATTTAGGTGTGACATCATTACAGATGAAATTTCTACCCCGTTGAACACACGCACACATACACACAGCTTTGTTTTCCATTCATTCCGAGGACCTCATTGTGCTTTCTTTTGTTTTTTCTTCCTCAATCCTAACCTTAACAATAGACTTTCCTTTGTAAATCTTGAGAGGACCGGAGAAATCTATTGAATTTTCTACAGAGGACTTAAAATCTATTGTTTCGGTCCTCGATCACACCCGAAAACAAGGGCACCCATGCAAACAAATGTAAGCGAGTAAGCCAATCGCCGAGTAACCGAGTTACAGAGTACCCTGCCACGTTACCCACCTAACTCACCCACCGTCTCACTCTGTAAACAAGTTACGAAACCGCAGTGCATGATGTGACTCTAAAAGTGATTGTGAAATCTTATGAAACCTCATATGACGTCATTCTCTTCCTCATAACTCTGTGCCTTGAACTGCAAACGTCATTTGTTTGAGGTTGTTCTTAGGGAGTATTTGTGTGCAGAGAAAAATGCTAATTACAATACCAAAGCGAAATATAGACACACGCTACCTATGTAACATCGCTATTTGAAAAGAGTGACCGAAAACTGGTGACATTTCCGGTGAATTATCAAGCACAGACTGACGTCACAAAAAATAAGACTATCAGTCACCTTTAATTGCCCTGATAGTATATTTTCAGGACTTTATTTTGTGACAAGTTTGAATTGTTGGGGACGTCTTCGAATCCATGTAGCCTTGAAAATGGTGACACAAGATGGAAGATATGTGCTTCCTCAGCAAAGTTTTATCGGTATTGGAACACTGCGAAAGCGATGCATTCCCCGTTTAGCACGAAGTGACAACTTCCGACTACTTTAACAACTTTGATATTGCAGTCTTCGAACACACTTAGCAGAAAAAAAGTTAGACCTATCTATAGAAATGAACGTAAGGAAAAATGCAGATTTGATGTAGTCAATGTTTATTAAATGACGTCAGGAAAATGTAGAGTGCGCTTTCGTACATCAAAGAAGAAACAGAAAGTAAAGAACCCCAGCATGCCGATGTGTTGTACTCATAATAACATTATGCAAGCAAATCTAAATTAGAATTAAATTAGTTTGTTGTCTGCTGTATGAACTTTAAAATAACATTAATACTATCTCCTGATAGCCATGCAAATCTACGTTAATGTTTTCTTCTTCCGGTAGGAAGCTACTATTTTTAAATAAAACTTCCTTGAAAATGATTGACGTCACATGTCCTACTCTGTGGGGTGCAGTAATGTCTGACGGAGAGATAATAAATGTAAGAGATTTCGTATATGGCTAAAGAATGTACGTTATGCGAAACTCACCCAGTCCCCGTCGGTCCCCTCCACCCTACCTCCCCCCCCCCCCGTCCAAAAAAGGAAGTAAAATAAAAAAAATAGTGATAATGATAATGAAAACTACGGTAAATGCAAAGAAATAAGTATGCTCTTCCAAATGGATATAGCTCACATTAGAATTTGGGAATCTCAGGGAATTACCTGTTGGCTGAAGAAGCTGCTGAGCAAACGAGGCGCCATATCGTAAAACTTCAGTAATTTACGGAAAGGGAAGTAAATCGTTGACGAATACAGCCACCGTTGTACTGACAATCCGTTAATTTGAGTTAAGGAAGCTCTTATTAGCATCAAACACTTCCTAACTCGTCAACGTGAGTTCGACGTTCAACAACATTGAGACGTAAGGAGAGGCGATCTTCATCACGCTTTTTGAGCGGTGACGCAAAGTGGCCTTGAATCTAAACCTTACCAACTTAAAATTGAGTAACCTACTTCCCATGGTTACTAAACCTGTGCTTATGCGAAAAGAGAGGTCGCTTTCCAAGTGTAAAATCAGTGTAAAAATAAAGACTTCCGTGTTCATAGCCCAAATTAAACAAACTAATCGAGGTTATTAACGCATGTTACACGAGTAACTGTTGCGAGAATTCACATTTTGCTTGTCTATCGGTGAAAATGCCGATACTGTTCACTTTTTTTTATTGGCATCAGAAGTTCATGAGTCTTGCATATAATTACCATAGATTTGAACTCATTTGTGGCATAGACTCTGTAAAACAACTTTTATACAACTGTTACTTTAAAATATGTTTACTCAAGTCACTCATTTTTTGTTAAGTTTCCCTGTGAATTTTCGTGGACAAGATTTCACTTTTTCCTTTGCTGATTGGATTGTTTTAATCTTTCCAAACTTACCTTAACCCCTTTCCTCTGTTTTTCTTTCTCTTTACTGCACTTTTTACTTTTATTTTCACTCTCCACAAAAAGTGTTGTTATGATAGGAGAAAAAGCCAAAACTGCAGTCCTGGCGATTATGGCAGGCCAGATTGATTACAACAATTCAAAAAAAAAAAAAGAAAAGAAAAAAAAAATTGGTTTACACATTAGACTTGGCATAGGCAATTCGATCTTCAACAGAAACATGGTGACAAGACATTTATACAGTATATCGTAAAGAGAGGAATTTTACAAGAAAATCAATAATCGAATAAACTCTACAAATGGGTAAAGAAAGGTTGAAAGAACGAGCGGGGCGGTTCTCTTCTGATTGGATATAGACACTGCTATGGTAAGTCACCTTCTTTTTCAGTTGGTGTACTTCTTGTTTGCCTGGGTTGTCTCGCAAGTTCTTTCGTAAGTCGTTACCTATGGCTCCGAGTGCCCCGAATCGATACAAAGATCACATCCGTGGAGCTTAAAATTCCTGGCAGTATTTCCATCTTTTTAGTGCCTTCCTCAGCTGGGCGTGAGTTGTTGAGCACTACGATATAGAGGGTTTTCGTCAAACCTCGAGCAGTAGGTCTTTACATGGGCAACTGTCTGTCCTATTCCTTTGCACATTCTGCACATGGTTGCATTCGAAGTATGCAGGACCTTCGTATTGTGACTGCAGTTTAACTTAGGGCTTGATCTTGCGCAACTGTTCTGAGGGCAGCCTCCGTTATGATCTCGAGGGCTGTGCTTTCTCCCATCAATATGTAGACCTGTTCCCGTGACCCTCGTGTAGTTCTGGATTGGAGCAACGTTTGAAAGACTTAGAGATAGATCTAGCAATTTCATTAGATATATTACCACAGTATAGTAACTTAAGATAGAATTTAGATAAGACTTTATTCTCGTCCACAGTGTAGGGGACAGGGCCCATTAGTAATCTAGATCTTAAATTACAAGTATATCTCTCAAAGCTCTTGATGAGTTTAAGAGAATAAGCGTTAAGAAGAAGGCAATTACGAATATGACGAAGTTGCTTATGGAAAAGTGCATCGGTAGAGCAAATACGTCTAGCTCTACAATGAAGTGCTCTGATAACACTGGTTTTGTACTTATTAGGGGTCCAGGATTTCCGATTACAATAAATACCGGTATGAGTGGGTTTTCTCTATATAGATGTAATTAAAGAAGTACCCGAATTACTGGAGACGTCTCTGCAAATGTTGATATCAAAATACCGTTTCTTCTACCTCTTAAACTCATCAAGAGCTTTGAGAGATATACTTGTAATTTAAGATCTAGATTACTAATGGGCCCTGTCCCCTACACTGTGGACGAAAATAAAGTCTTATCTAAATTCTATCTTAAGTTACCACACTGTGGTAATATATCTAATGAAATTGCTAGATCTATCTCTAAGTCTTTCAAACGTTGCTCTAATCCAGAACTACAGATCTCTTTCAGATGTTCTAAAATTGGTTCATTTTTCAAGGTTAAAGACAAAATTCCTGATCTTAAAAGCAGTGGTTGTATTTATCATATTCCTTGTGGAGACAAAACTTGTAAAGATAATTATATTGGGGAGTCCAAACTCAGGCTTTGTGATAGATTTAAAAAACATGTAAATGCAGCTGACTATTTCAAAGAATTCAGTTCCATACACGATCACTGTAAAACGGCGTCCCATAAACTTCCAAACCCAGGTGATATTAAAGTTCTCCATGTAGAGAATGCCTGGTATAGACGCAAGATCATGGAGTCTCTTTTCATTAAGGACTTACAACCTACCCTGAATAGAAACGCCCAGAGTTTTAATCTTCAGCTATTTTGGGCTGGTATTACTCACTTACTTCTGTTACAGTTGTTTTTGTAATGTACTGACTTGTATTATCAGTTTGCTATTTCGCCTTGACGATGTAAGGTGTATTCTTACGAAATATTGGCGTAATATATTTGATTCATCATGAATTTCAAACTCATCGCTATTTTCAGTTTTATTATTAGTATATGGACCTCTCCAATCTTTATATATATATATATATATATATATATATATATATATATATATATATATATATATATATATATATATATATATATATATATATATATATATATATATATATATATTCAGCCTACTTTGATCTGCGGATTTTACTCAAGGATCACTCTCTTTCTACACGTCGCCGACCTATGCTTTTGGAGTATGCCTAGTTATTGGTATCCTTGAATGAGGGCGGCATCCCTGATCGCCCGGATGCCTAAGCAGGGAGTTCTCTAACAACTCTATGGTCTAAGTGGAAGTCCTCGGTCACATGAGGATCAGTCTTGCGTATTCACTTAACACCATCAAGATGTCCTTGGTGGTTGTCGGACAGCTTCGAATCAGTGAGTTCCTTGTTGCTCTTGGTATACATCTTCGGTCGTGTCTCTATATTCCGACATCTCTACGTTCCGACATCTCTACTTTCCGGACGTTTCTATGTTAAGACAAAATGACACCAAAGTACATGTTTTGTAGGAACACAGAGGCGTCGAAATACATGCAGAGACTTAATTTATCTATATTTTGACACCCCTATGTACCGACTATTCTATATACGGACTTCTTTTTACTGAACTCCATAATGTATGTTTCGATATCTCTATGTTCCGATATATTTATTTTCCGACATCTTTATGTTCCGACATCTCTATGTTTCGACATCTCCATGTTCCGATAAAAAAACTTAGTTTGGTGGGGATAAAAAGTGTTCTTCGGCGCCGATGAAGAATGTATTTTGACGCCGTTTCAATGTACTTTGGCGCCGGAATCAGTGTGTACTTTGGAGCGATTAAAAATTTTAATTTGGCGAGTGTATAAAAAGTGTACTTATGCGAGTTCCCAAAAATGTGCTTTGGGATCGATAAGAATGTAACATGCACCTGCCTCCGATTAAAAAGAATGTACATATCTTTTAGCGCCAAAGTGCACTTTTGTCCCTCGGTGCCGAAGTGCGTTATTTTTGGCGCCAAAATAAAGTACGCTTTTCACGGCACCACAGTACATTATTTTCCTCTTCAAAGGAAGTACTGTACATTTTTCTCTGTCTGCGCCAAAGTATGCAGTGTGTATGCACGTTTTGTACGTGAAAATATCTCGATTAACCTTACTTAAAAACATTTGAAAAATTTTGGAATTTTGTTTCAAAATGAAGAGCCGCCAACATAAGCATAGAGAGCCAATCTAATGGAACAGTGCGTGCTACCATCCCCACCCCCCCCCCTCAGTCATATACATCCCACTCTTTGTAGCTTCCATCTCCACTACAAAACACATTTCAAGAAAAAAAAAATCATAATTTGGAAATAATGGTTATTCTAATGTGTCACCATGTATCCTATTCACGCTATTAGACCTCCCATGCAATGAGAAGTACCCAGAGAACTGGGAAAAGATGTATATAGGACGGTATGAGCCCCAAAATGTAGAAGGTAAGATTTTAAAAATTTTCTGTCTTCTTGTAGAATTAACAGCACACGAAATAAAATGCTTGGAGACAAACGAGAAAAAAAAGGAGGTCACATCTCCCGGGTAACCGCAGTGGAAAAATTTCGAAACGCAGAAAATTTCGAGGAGAGATGGCCAAGGCTACGAAAATATTGATTGTTCGATTAAACGAAAGAAAGTTTTTGAACGAGTTTTGCTCAATCAATGTAGATTATTACCAGTTTTCCGATTTTTTTTTTTATCTTACCCTAGCTTGTAACTCTTGAGTCTCAAGGTCTTTGCACTTTTTAATCAACGTTGGACATACCGTGCAGTCGATTTATCGATCAATCGGTAAGACAAAAGACAAACATTGCATGCTGGGACATTAAATAAATTGAAAATAAAAGAGTTACAAGTAAAAGCTGTCCACTCAAAGTCCATCGATACATACTAACCAGGTAGCTTATCAACAGTTCAGCCAACGAGATTTGATGTACGTCAGATGTCTACGTTCATTATTGCTCTCATGGAAACGAAAAGTACGTATGTTTTCTTTTTGACTCAGTTACTTTGTAAGTAATTTGCAGTATTTGAAAATCCCACCTCTGTCTTTTTTGTCTAACTAACTATAATTTGATAAGTTTAGAGATTAAATTACGTTTCAACCTCTGAATCAATCTGTCTTTTTGTTGTTGTTGTTGTTATTGTTGTTGTTGTTTGTTGTTGTTTGTTGTTTTGAAAGGAAGCAGACCTTGTCCATTTTTTGTCTTGCCATGTAAAATAAAACGAACCACCTAGAGGATTGGGAGGGAAGAATTAACACTATTACTGTGTTCTCATTGAACACGGTGGCAAACCATTTGGCACTAAGTGAATGACGACTCAACAGAAAGGTTAAATTAGTCAATTTTTCATCTCTCAGACCATTATCATAAACATTTGACTCATCAATAAGACCCGTGGATCTTTCATACGCTGCCACATGTTTTGCTGACAAAAACATTATCATAAGACGAATAGGCCTGTTTAAATACGCCTTGAGCCTCTTTAGAGGGACTGGCAACATCGTTCGACACCTTAACAATTTTAGAGGACTTTTCGAATTATTTCTTACCAGTGTGATAGCTTTGACAGGTCCTGCAGTCACTCACCGAAGAAGACAAACAGCAGACCGCCTTGATCAGTTATTTGAAAAATTTCCTAATCGTCTTATCAGAATTTAAGTTAATCCTGTGATGTAATCTCTGTGCAGAAGGGGGGGGGGGACTACCGAGATCTGGCTATCGTCATTCTAAGGAGTTGATTTTCTTTATCTTCCTTTTTTCTTTCATCGCAGACCCTAACCCTCTCTCTCGACTTTTCATTCTCCTTATTTTTCCGTCATTTTTTTCTGTCTTTTGTCCATTGAATGGCTTTGATTTCCCCGTGGAGAAAGATTTCGTAAGTTCTTTCAGATTTTTTTTATTTAGTTCTTACACAACTAATTCTCACCTCTATTATGTGGTGTGGAAAAAAAAAACCAAAAACAAACAAGTATTAGAGTGTGGCGGTGGCTCAAGGTGTTAGTATTAGCTGTTGTTATTTAATACGCCATTTTCAGAAGAACACCATATATGCTATCAGATTAACACAAAAACATTGTTTATTGAAGTAATTCTGAACGATTAGCCACTCCCCCACCCCCCACCTTCTTTAATAAACAAGGAATTGGTTGGCGCTAACATTCTGTGCCTGAACAAAACATGACTCAATCATTGTACTATACGCTTGTGCCGAACCATTGCTTCTTTATGCCACACGCACAGTTGGTCCTTGGCCCTGCATGGCTAGAACATTGAGTGACGGTTTCCAATCAAGGAATCATGAGATAGCGATTGGGTGTTCAGTTACGCAGTCAGCTTTAACATTCGCTTTACGTGGTCCACAACTCTCCGTTCTCGCACCTAATGTTAGCCCATGGAGTTCTTCAGCAATTCAAAACTGTCCCCGAACACTGCAATGCAGGCAAATACAATTCTAGTGTCAAATTACTCTGCATTGGACTTCATGGGCCTTAAAATGCATTGGCGCAAACCGACCCGGTACTGAGCTACCTTCCGCAGTGCACCTCGGGATGTAACAACCAGATTTGTTAAAACCTTTGAGAGCTTAGTGTTGATATTTGGGGCCCCAGAGCTTACACGCTCTGGCAAATGCCGGTGAACAAAATAGTAGCGAGACATCGAAATACAATCTAAACTGTGGAAAGAGGGTTTCGATGGCGCGAGCGATATTGGTCACAAGCCGCAAGGAGATAAACGTTCTTCAGACCAACATCAATACCATAAGAGACATAAAAGTTGACATTTATTATTTCATCCGCTGATTGATTCCTCCTCCCCCCCCCCCCCCCATCTCTCAATCCTTAGTTCTTCCACGGCGACGTCTTCTCTCCATCCTTCCATTACAGTACACGTCCAATGTTAAAACCATGGCCGATTGTGGCGCTTGTTATCTCGATATTTTCCTATGGTAATGTTCTAGTTTTTAATCCCAACCATATTTGCTGACGAATAGAGTACATAAACATTAAACTCTTCCTTGACTTCGTGGAAAGTATCACGTGCGACGCCAGCTATCTTTAGTCAGCTTCATGGTCTTGACCTTGGGTGATTCTCCGTTCGCCTATTTTCAAATCCATCGTTTTCCGGGACTAAGTATTTAAATTTTTCCTGCCTCTGGGATCATACCAACGCTGAAGTTGCATTCCCGGGAAATCCGATTTTTACACCTCGCTTGCCGATGTTCATTTCCGTCGTAATCGGACAGAAATCCGTCAGATCAGTATGTGGCGTTAAATCTACGAAATTAGATTTTTTTTGCGGACTATATAGCATAAAATTGCACCTTTAAACGAAAAATGCAGACATCGATAAAGCATCTCCATGGAATATTGGCTCTTTTTTGGGGAAGAGGCTCTAAATCGTGGTTGATTTTGGCAAAAGAACACTTAACGTAATACTAAGGCAAGCGTTTTAAGTCAGGTAGCGGTAACAGTGATAAAAATACATACTGAACAATACTGAGACGATCGGATTACGTAGGAAGGCCAACTTAAGACTAGATATTTAGTTTTTCACATGCAATGGCCATTCTGGCACATTTGTAATTTTAGCAACATGTGTTTTCATGGTTTACCTGCAGAGACATACGTACGTTCATTCCAGCATTTTTACGTGCTCTTCTATCCATTGGACAAGTGAGCACCATCCGTTGTATATTTACTTCGAATAGTTTGGAAGAGATACCTTCTGTGTTTTAAGGTATTTTAGTTAGCTCGACAGACTTACAGTGGCAAAAAAAGGGAAAGACAGTCTAATTGATCAACTGGATATGAATTATTGGGAAGGTACGCTACGAAAAGACGCATTGTTAGATTAAAGAACTACAGTTTTTACAGTTTTTAAGTTTAATCACAGATTGTGATAAATAATATAGCTAGCATATTGTGATGTCGCTATAGTTGAACCTTTAAAGTAATAACAGGATATGCACGTGCTTGCACACCAGCTGGAGAAGCGAACAAGCACTGTTACACACTTACATGTGACATAGGCCTACATATAATGTGCGAATTCTCTGAAAGTTGAACTTGACAGCTAGTAATTGATGATTTTAGGGACCAACATTCATCGATTTACGAGCGTTATAAGAACACTCTCTGCGTGTATGTTCGAAACATCCTTGCCTAAATCTTAGACGAAAGCAATGAGTTTAAGTTTCTATTTTATTTTATATATTTTTTTTCTTTGTATATGAAATGTCCTTATCTTTCCGCAAGATAATGTAAGCAATACGACGTGTGATTCTTCCCCATTGATAACAATCACAAAACACTAAGGAGGGAAGGTTCCTCAAAGGTAGAACGGGCTTTCTGAAATTAACACCCAGGCTTTGTAAATGTTTGGATGACATTTCAGAAAGCATCGCAACCTGAAAACAAGGACAAAATGACATTAGTTTCACTTCGTCTGAAAGTTGTTGCGAATATCAGTTTTCATCTCACGTACTATACAATAGCTGTACCGATGTATGTAGGCCAGTCTCTTTTATGTATTTCTTTCTTTAATCTTTTTTTTGGGGGGGGGGGGGGGAGCAGGGTCGAAAGAAGGGGAGAATTGCTATGATCATTAAGACCCCATACCACCATTCATTTCTCCCACTGACTTACACACTAAAATACCGACTTTCGAGGACACGGTTACCGACTATCGCTGACACCTTCGGTTTTCTATCAACAATCTAAATCGGTTTCAATCGTCCTAATTTTCGCACTATCTGTGCTCTTCAACATCCAAGTAAAAAGTAGTGAATATAACTAAAACCATGACGACAAACGATCCCCGTGGCTCAAGTAAGGCACTTTTCCCAATGGTTAACAGATGCTGAGGATGTACATTATATAATGGTCTTAAGAGACCTTAATCTGGCAGTGAAAGGGAAAGAGGGCGTTTAGAATACACCAACATGACATACTGAAGAAAATAGCGGTAATCCTTGTTAAACCATTCAGTCTCATCAATTAACATCTACCAAAGCTGTCATCTCCTCAAAACATTATGCATGTGATGAGCAATGGAAGATGCATCATTTGAATTTTGAAAAGTTTGGGTGAACAAATTAGTGTTGATCAACAAATAACTGAATTTCTATCTGTAAGGAGCTTATTTCTTGAAGAGAAGGCCACTGTCCTTCCTTATGTTAAATAATCTATCTTTCTGTGTTCACAAATATTGTTTTCAAAAATGTGGATGTCTTCTCTAAAACAAACGCGCTATTTCCCTTTAAAGCTGGAATATGAGTTGCACTGACAATCGCCTGCTAACCCATTTTTGTTTTCCCTCATTGTTTCAGGACTAAAGTAGGGCCGAAATCACCTGTCACAAAATCTGAAAGAAAGCTATGCATCCGTCTTCCAGATATTTGAATATGAAAATTGTCTCGACATTTTTCTTGGCTCTAAAAAATTCAGACTCTCCAAGAAAGTCTAGCCGTCAATCACTGTTACTTGAAATCAAACACACCAATGGAGATTGATAAGAATTTTCATGTATTCAAAAATGGGGTTCAGTTAAACAATGTTTTTTTTTTTGTAGTGGCAAAATAAGACAAATTTTCATCTCATATTTTAGCAATAACATGACTCCAGCGGTTTCCTTCTACCTTTTCTACCTTAATATGTTGACTTTTTCATTCATTCATTCATTTCCTTTTCGTGACTTACGAGATTGCCACGAGTTCACCTCTTCAACTCTTTCCAACTCTCAGGCTGTCGGCGCCTTACCGTTAACGATCCATATTCACGCGTGAAGGTCTTTGGCTATTTTAGCAATTAAATACCCATCTCGCACGGTTATGCTCAAAGAGGCATGTAAAAGAGATACATCGGCCTCCACCGTAGGCATAATTATATGTGTCATCTAATATTTATTTATTTTTTTCGTTGGTCGTGAAGTGAGAATGACGTGAAGCTCGGTCTTAAAACGTCAGGAATATGTAAGGATCCATGCATTAAGACTTCTACTGCGAAGAGAAAGGCTTTTGGTTGGTCAGTCACATTATAAAGGCAGATACATCTCCGATCTTTTGATTCCTAAACATAAAAAAGAAAAATAGAAAGCGGGACGGAAATAATGGATTGCATTAGTTTAAAATCCTTTTGTCATATATTGTCCACTCTGGCGTGCCATAATATTGGATTGTTTAAATCAATCTCCATCAGGTTGCTAAGGGGGGAATTTGTCCGGCGTGATTATTCAGTCCCCATCAATCACATATGACTTGCAATTGCGTACGCTCGGTTAGCCAGAACCGTTTTTGTTTTGATACTTAAAGCTTGACGGGATTCGACAGTACACGGCTCGATGGTAGTAGACCTGTAAATTCAGGATATATTCAGGATATAATCACGAGATTACAAATGACTAAGTTCAAAGTGGCCTATAAAAGAGTATTGGACATAAGGCTTTTTATACAGTCGCTCGTTCAAAAGATGACACAAATGTTTTGGCTAAATATTTGACTATTTACAAAGTATGCCATCATAATGCTCCATTAATGGCCTTCATTTGTTTACTTGTAAACTCAACGATTGAAAAGAAAATAAACGTATCGTAACCATGGTAACTCATATAACCTACGGTAGTTTTCAATTTAGGACCATAGAGATTTAAGGTACAATACTATGGATTTCGCATGACTGTATTTTTGTACTTGATGTATGGCAAGGAATAAAGAGCAGCAATGGTATATGTTTGGGGCCTGACTCACTAATAACTCCATATACTTAATGGAGTGTTGTACCTTCGATATAACTGTCAAAGCCAGACGACCACGTGTCAGACTGTCAACCAATACAACTAATCCAGGTCACCGTAGTTTAAGCTGGTTTCCAAAAGCAAATTGGTAATGAATGACAACAAAAACACACTTTACCTACTCTCAGTAATTACGGTACGGCCACTGACGAGGCTGTAGCGTTATGCCTACACTTTCTCACCCTACAAAAAATGGGAAATTCACTCCGCCTTTCTACTTGCCTCAGCTACAGTGATCACTAATTTTACACATTTATACTCTTCCGTACTTTGCTTTTGTCCCAAAAGTACATTTGTACCATGTCCGATGGTAGACTTTAAATCGGCCGTAAAGACCTTGATTATATTTTGTTCTTTTGTATAAAACACCTTATCAGGGCCGACGCCGCAACCCCCTCACAATTGGTGCACGGGGTAAATGTCTAAAGGGGACGCTTTGTAAAAAATCTAATTACGCGTGATACAATATCAATATATAGGCCGTTTGTGGCAAACTTAGCTCACACGATATCTATTTTTTTTTTTGGGGGGGGGAGGGGGTGAGTGTCTTGCAAAATGAACTTTGATTGGAACATTATCTTTGCTCAATAGTTTCAAAGGGGCACTTCCATTGTTCAAAAGGGCACTTTCATTGTTCAAGAGGGCACATTCATTGTTCAAAAGGGCACTTTGTACAGTCTGGAAAAAATCCATCCAGGACCATCGGTGTTCATTGCTGTAATACCCAATATCCCATCAGAGGTGAATAAACTCCTTCCTGACCTGCGCATTACGCAAAGAGACGTTTGTCGTATCCTGGGTGAAACGTCTAGGTGTGGAAAGTGGTGATAGTAATAATACGGAAGAATGTGAACTTTTAATTATTCAATAAGAAACTGTCTTCGGGACCAGTGTTCACTATGACGTCAGAAGCCTTCTCCATACGTCAAAACTTAGAGGACTTAGCAGAAGAAGGCTTCAAAGTGAAGTCTTATTTGGATTATCCAGTGACGACGTTTCGTTGGCTGGCGCAACCAAAGACTTCGTTACTGGTAAAAATTAAAAGACTTCGCTGCCACCGCGTTACATTACAAGTTTTCTCTTTTTTTTTTAAACATTGCCGTATGAAATAATTTGCATACACATTTACTGTAGCAGCATGTTTGACTAAGTTCGCAAACACGACAAATTATGTTCATTTTTTTAACATCCCAACATTAACGACTGTCGCTGCTTCGTATTGCGTTTACTTAACAAAAATAGCATTTGATTCATCGATTCGTTTGCTGATACCGATCGTCTGTCCAGCGCTTGTGATCCCAGGAAGCATCACTTGTACCGTGTATCCTGCATTTTTGCACCCGCACAGCAATCCACATGAAAAGAAAGTAAAAGGATAATCTCAAATTTCTGTACTTTTACAGAAGAGAACTTCCATCATAATAATTGAGCTGCTAATAACCTGCACACTGTTTCCACGTTTGACGAAAATAAAATCTCGGCTCTATTTTTCTACATTCCTTTTTGGCTATTTAGAGTCCAAAAATGTTAAAAATAGCTTCGATGTTTTCCCCCGCTGCTTATTCCGGGAAGATACAGTGGTTGAGTCGGCTAAGCAAAACTCAGCATATTGTTAGGTGCCAAATCATTACACAGTCACTCGACCACTGAAGGTAACTGGTGTTGACGTCACACTGACGTAACACCTACTAGTTCCTTTCTGATAGCAGGACAGGAAGTTGGGTCTCTTCCGACGTAAATATTGCGACAAATAAGGAAAAACAAACAGTCTCAGCAAATACATCCACTCTCTCCTCTATAAAGGATGGAAATTGAATTTTGCAATGAATTTTGTCCTTTACGTCAATTTATAAATCCTTTCCTATAAAAAAAAAAAAAGGAGGAAAGGTTGCAACTTAAAATTTTAACGAGGAGAAAAAAAGTGAATTTAAAAAAAAATAGAAGGCTGTATAACTATAATTATAGGTCTCATAATGGATGACTCTTAATGATTATTGAATATACCGCGATTTTACATGGAATCTTCATGTTTTAAACATTTCCTCATCAACTGCCTTTCGCCCACTTGCCCTCGTTTCTACTTGATAGCTTAAAATCATCTTGGCTCAGTGACATTTAGGACTCACATAGTCAAGTCGCGTTTTGACCTCATTTATTTGCTATGAACAATGTATGCATTAAAACAAACTTCTTTCGAAGAAGCGAAAAATATATGTTAGAGTCACACCCTGGAGGGCAATTAAACTGCGGACATACTTTAAAATATTCACTGAGTGTGTTCATCTGTTATGTTGAGATAATTAAGTCTTCTCCTTAATAGGCGCTTATAGACGGCAGCTATCGGGCAAACACTATGCAGCTCTAAAATGAAACTGTAGGAACGGCATAATCTTAGAAAAAAATCAAGAGTTATATATATATATATATAAATATAAATATTACACAAAAGAAACAAATTTTGGGGTGGGTGGTGTAGAACAGTGAAAGCCAAACGAGTGAATATGTAAACGAATGGATGAATGAAAAAAATATAAAGAAACGAGCAAATGGATGGATATACAAACTCATAATGATGGAGATGATCTGAAATAGTTTGTAGGGTAAATGGAAGAACTGCTTCTTTCATCTTCATTTTGTAGTTTTGGTCCCATATTCTTGGTTCCTGCTACAATATCGTTGTGACGTATTGTTTATTAGTACAATAAATGAGAAAAACCTTATAACAGCGTCAATTGATGATATTGTTGTTACGCATGAGAGAATTGCTATACCCTGATGGCTCACCAAAATTCAAGTTTTCTGAACATTGACAATTAAAGGTAAGGAACGACGGACATGTTTAATCTTATTTCGTTAGGTCAATCAAAGAGACTCCCAAGTTTTCAGAAATTGAGGGAAAAGTTTTAATCCCGTTTTGAGCAGAAATCCTTTTGCTTCTTTAATCGTAAGAATGATGACAGTATGGTGGTACGTCAACGCAATTTATGTGGAATTCTAGAAGGGGGTCAGTATATGACTTATCAACTTTTGCATCACTCATATTTGAATAGAACTCTGGGTAGATATTCAATACAAAGTCACTAGGGGTAACAGCCCCCACCGCCCCCTCCCCCCCCGAAAATAATAAAACTGGAGACAAACGCTTTGTTTAAAAAAAACCCCCAAAAACCTTCCCCGTACCTTATCACATTTTACATCACTACACAAAAGCAACGTAATGATTTTTTTGAAGGAATAATCATCAGTGGAGGAAGGGACAAATTAATCGACCTTCACCATCAGTCACCCCCCCCCCCCCCAGTGTCAGGAGAGAAGCCTTGTTTCTCTGCCCATATGTCAAACAAAATGACAATTGCACAGAGTTTGTCACACTTTGGTTTTGATTGGTTTATTTTCACTCAAAATGTTTTCAGACGACTTAATTACAGATGATACTGAATTTTCTTTTAAAAGTCCGTCAACGGCGCTTGAAGGATGGTTTATTTTCTCCCATTTCGTAAGTTTTTTTTTTCTTTCTACTAACTTACATCCATTTTCCTCCCTGAGAGTAACCACCGGGCGAGGAAAAGCTGTTACCTATAAAAGAAAAGAAAAAAAACTGAAGTTACGTAATGTATGACGTTTCCGTGTTTACGTTCGACTACTCTCGCAACTGCATGCAGGTTTATCAGTCTTGGTATAGACCGTTAGTTACCCTCCTTCATTGCTTCATTCCTCTCCTTTTTCTCTTTATTGTCAGGGAGGTCTAATGGCGTATCCCTGCTATTATCAACTTGGATTTCGTGGCGCCCTCCTAGTTTACTGAGATCGAAATAAATGCTTAAACACAATTTCAAAAAAAAAAAAAAAATGAAGAAAAAGAGGGCGCAATATTATTCTGACTGAACCACCGAGTCGTATAAGGCAGATACGATTGTGCTGTGCAGGAGGCCGCTGGCATGCGCATCTACGATATTATAGAATGTGAATACGTCACAAATTTAAAGGTGGCTGGCCACCTTAGTAATACCTCATGTGACGTCATCTCTTCTAGATAACTCGCTGGTGACTTTCTGCAAGGTAGCAATAAAACATCGATAGTGCGTGTATATGTGTATACTGTTTTGCTATCGTAATAGCATTATTCCATCGATATACACGAGTAAGTGCATAGAGTAACTGGTATCACGAATAGCAACGATTGCAGGGAGTTTTCAAGAAGAAAATGACTTCACATGAGGTATCAATTAGAGGACCAATCACCTGTAAGTATATAGTCTTGAACAAAACTACTGGCGGTACAGGCTCAACGGGTGATGGCAGGTAACAGCATACTGTGATCGGTCAGTGATAGAGGTCGTTCGATAAGCAATCCATGACGTCATAACAACATAACTACTCATAACATAAGAAAGGGAATGTCATCAAAAAGAAGTGCGTTGAATGCATTGGACGAGTAGTCAACGATTTTGTGGATGCTTTTATCGATAACAACCCACTCTTGCTGTTCGTCCCGTCGGTTTGACACCCGCACGCAGAGCTCTGCAAAAGAGCTCTGCAAATATACACGCGCGAGCAGATGACTTAGGGTCCTAGCTCGCTACAAGTTTCACACCACCATTAAACCCTCCAACTGACTTACATGCTAACATAGCGACTCTCTAGGGCCCCACGTTCATACAAGGTACATTATATCAGAGATTCCCTAGATATTATGTTGTTGGTAACAGGACTGGCCTGACCTTTCTTTATATAGGCCAACAAGTTCAAATTGTAAGTTAGAGGAGGTGGAAGTTTAGAGTGGTGATCCCACGGCCCCTTGACAAGGGATCCGGTTCGAAATATCATTAGGACACCCTTCGAATTGCTTAAGTACCAAATCTCTTCCAATCGTACTAATTCACTTTAATTGGTTTTCTTCAACTTCCAAAACTCAAAGAATGACACAAACAAAAAAAAGAGGTCACCTTGGTTCATTTGAGGCATTTTCTCTTAGGATGAATATGTCCCGCTGAGGTAAATGTTTACACATATATAACTTTACGCAGTTACTTTATCCGTTGTCATTGGAATTAACATCAGTTCACTGACAATGAGCAGGGATGTGGCAATGTTTAATTTGCGGAGGCGACAAAATATTACAAACATTATAATACGGCACTTTGTACAAGAGAAACAGAGGCGTGTCCCCAATGGAAAGCAAGCCCATGAATATCATTTGACGATCACGTGTGCAAGTTAGAAGCTCAAAATAGAATGTAAGTAAAGGGACAATAAACGTCAATAAAAATGAATTATGCATATTAATGAATATGAATACAATGTAAAACAAAACGTCAATTTGGAGGACTTGGGGACTTGAGGAATTATTTTTTGTCATTAAACCACCAAATCCAATTAATGTTAGTATGATAACAGCTGTAATGTACTGTCATGACTAGATACCATTCTCGTTTTGGTCCTTGTACGAGTAATAATTCGTGAAGCTTCTAGGTTAAAATATGAGAGAGTTTATAAATATTGCAAATTAAAAATGTAGACGGAGTGAAACCGTCATGCAGAGGATACTGCTGACCATAAAACCTAAATATCATATGAGTAGACCGGAGGTTGGTTGTGATTGAGTTCGCAGATGCCGATATGCTCAACTGACCGTTAACGGCGGTCAAACTGACACTGATTAGGGAAAGAGGTCGAAATCGGTGGAAAGTGGGCGTTTTCAAAGATATTGCAATGTCGAGCTTTTCTTAAGCGTCAGTAATTTGTAATTAAAAGAATGATGTATTGGCCAAGATAAGTAAAATAGTAGGTCACATAGTGAACGGTGAGAAGGTCAATGATAAAATATGGGACATTTGACGTTGACTGTTCTTAATAAATGAGAAAATAAAAAAAAAATGTTTCTGTTTGTATATATTTAGAGAACTAACGTTAGTCACACCAACACCCACGATCCCCATCTTCCTATTTTACGCTTCCTTCTGAGAAACATATGAAATGATACAAACGAAAGACGCACAAAGCTTCATGTACACCCTGGCACCATTCCACCATGTTCCAAGTGGTACATTATCCACAGATACATACCTACAACAATGCACCCCTATTTACCCCTGTAACTCTAATCGGTCGTCCCATCCATATTACTTTTATACGCTAGTGCCCCCCCCCCCCCCGGGCATGTAAGACCTACTGACTCACCTGATTTCAGTTCAACATGACGGGGGGGGGGGGCTGCCAATTGAGTCATGTTCGGGGATTAAAATAACTCAATGAGGTACAATTACTCATTGCTGTTTATTATATGATTGCAGTGATAATGCGAACGAACGACAGACCTGAGTTGATCTTTGCAGTGGGACAGTATTTCAGTGGGGGGGGGGGGGTGGCTGAGGGGGTGGGGAATCAGCTGCTACTCACGGTAAGGGTAGTATCAGGTACCTCACGCAGGCTGCCGGGTTTCAGAGAAAAATAAAGGACACTAACAAAGGGATGGATTTTGCTGACATTGCAAGAAACCTTTCCATTGCAACATGCTCAAGTGATTACAGTAAAAACGTCATCTGTTATAAATAAGAGGAATGGGATGTTCTACTGCCTGCATCCCCACACACTCCCCCCAAATCAAGTCCCATCTTTTCGTTTGCGGATCTGGTAGACCGTAACATTCATGTCAAACAAAGTGATATTACCACTTCCAAAAATTAAAGCTGCTTTGACGCGCTACATACGGCTGAAGACAGCTAGATTGATCTAAGGCACTTTGGGTGAGTTTTTCGACGATTCTGAATAAGCAGATATTTACGCAGTTTTCCAATTGCATTTGAAATAAGACTGATTTCCCTATTCGTTGACTTCTTCACACGGAAACTCCTTCAGTGATTTAAGCTAAATGATCTTCACACATATCCCTCCTTAGGCTGTGTCAAGTATGTAATTTGGTATGCAAATGCTAGCATGTTCTACACTGCGTTTCAAAAAGGTGATTACATAGAGACAGGCCTATCAAACTAATCTGAGTAATAGCATGGCAACATCAAAATGTGTCTTCTAAAATAAAAAAGATGATACATACACGCTGTATCAATCTTTCTTCTTGTTTTTTTTTTTTTGGTTCGGGGGCATAACTTTACTTTTTTCTTTCTGTTTTTCTTTTTGTTATTTCTTTTTTGTCACAAAGTACTGTCGTCATACAACATTTTATATTATGACTTTTGAAGCTTACAAACACCTGTTAAAATAATCCAAACCAGGGGGTTGCCAGAGACTAACCTGATATTGGCTCAAATGTGTAACCAGTTGGAGGGGTAAATTGGCTCGTATAAGGTGGAGTCAATACGATCCCAGCTGTGTTCGGCGCACTATTATCAGTGTGAGGAGTCTGGGTGACAGGTAGACTGTTCCACGGATTACCCTCATAGGTGGAATTTTCGGTAGATTTAGTGGCAGGAAATACCCGACTAGGTCTCTATAAGTATTTTGAATGGAAGAAAAGAGATTTCTCATTAATATTTCATAAAGAAGTTGTGAGTATTATAAATGCGGTGCATGTATTAGATCAACGTTATTAAATTTCTCTCAAACAAACATTGCGTCTGTCAAGACTGTCGAAACTAAAGCCATCGACATGGGGTAACCCTCGATGGATGAAAAATGGAACGGTTTAAATTTACTCTAAGACGCCACTCCTGCCTTCCCCCCCCCCCCCCCGACCTTTCCACCCCATCCTCTAAAAGCTATTGTTCCCATTGTGGGTGAAAAGATGAAAGCTGACTGATAAAATGAAGAAATAGATTGCGTCCATTTCCGATACAATACTGTTCCCTGTTACAGGGTACGGTAGTGGTGTAAGAGAGGGGAATACTTGAAGGGAGGGCGCTGAGAGGGTCCTGTGTCACGTGACCCTTGAATACTTATCACATCGTTTTGACCTTCCTCTGAGCCTAAACCAATTCGTCTTTCGGGTTTGTTAGTTACATTCTCTGTCTATGCCTAGATGCCTTGAATATGTCTAACACCAAATAGGAATCCTCAGGTGGTAAGCACACTGCATGACGGGAGGAACGAAGCCAAGGTGGGGTGTCGATCGTTAAGAAGATCAGGGACGGTTTTAAATGAGGGCTCTTGTCAACAATACTCACTGACGATAATCTTCTCAGTCTTCCCAACATCGTCTTCCCACGGATCAAAGCAGCAACACTTATCCCAATCATGAACACGTATAAAACACGGATGACGTTCTGTAGCACGTTATAGAGAGTCATACATAAAACTATACAGTTAACTTGAAGCAAAACACAAATAATTTCTGTCATGCCTCGTGGTAGGCTAAAATGTGATATATTATGAGATGAATTAGAGATCTGCTGTGACCACACTACACCGTCGATGACCCACACTACACCGTCTATGACCCACACGCTTCAAATGGGCCATATTTACCACATGGACATGGCCTTGGTACACAGCTAATCAAAGCCACTACGTTGTTTCACTTGAATTGAATTAGCAAAACAACATAATGCATCATCACGGTGGCCCGGAATGTCTAATACAGGTTATATTGCTACATTATACTTTGTTTTGTATAGGATGCTCGATGCTATTAGATTGTCTACAAAAAAATGTAGTGTATTAAAGCATCACTGTGATTGGCCAAAACACTTCTGATATATCTTACCTCCAGGAAGGCGTCCTTAATGCTATCAACGGATTCGTGATCAAACTTTGGCCATACTGTTGTCATGGAAACTTTCCATACTAAAACACCGACAGATGCCCCGCAAAGTGTAATGTAAAGATTTACCTGTAAGATAATGCATACATTTAATGGACATATGCAATTTTTAGGGAAAATGCAATGTTCTTGAAACTTCTCATTATGTCCGAGGAAATCAGAGTTCCACTTTCATTTCAATACCCCCACCCTACACGGCACCGCCTCCAAATGTAGCCATGTTGCCCTGTCCCATCAAAATTGCATAAAAAGATCTGATTGGAGTAATTCTTAATAATCATTACAGCCTTCTTTCTATGATCATTTCCGAAACCCGTATTTCTCGATCGTCTCAGCGTTTTGGCAACATCTTCTATACTGAGTGAAAATACTATATGGATGCCGATGTGTCCGTAACTCCCTGACAACTCATTCCCCCACCGTCCAGATTACATATAAAGCGAAGAGTATCATTAAAACATGTATCGAACAAAGCGCAAGATCGTTGCCAGAAATGTCCATTTTGTGGGTGGGGGGTTGTGTGTTTTTTAACAGCTTATGAACATATTTCGGTAAGTTTGGCGAAAGAGGTTTGGTGAGGCTTTCGAGAGAAAAAAGCAATTATCCGTACCAAAAAAAAAAAAAATTCCCTAAACATTAAAGACGTTAATTATTGTCAATTGTGAGACACGTTTTGTCAACATTTTTCGTTAATTAGTTCCATCTTAACACAATGAACTGTAGAAACAGGGAATGCATTAGCCGATTTTGTGGTTATGGCAAATCCCGTGTATTACTTGCGTCAGTGTATGGGGTCCGTGTGTTTTTGTGCGTGTATCTGAGAGAACAGTGCCACTCAGCTCTTACACAACAGAGTAAAAGCTTACTACAAAATTGTGAGTTTCACATTATGTGGGCATTGGGCACTGAAAGTACTGAAGCTCCTAATATAATATGTTAGGAAATGAGTCCAAACGGTAAATTCACCCTAACAAAAATCTGTAAAAAAAACAGAACTGAATGCAAAATACACTTGTAGCTTCAACGATGTAGCCTGCAGTAGCCTGTACAGTAAATTTTGGTATTACAAAAAGCATTCACGGTTCTTCTGTTGTGAAGTTGTGAAGTGTCCCAACTATAGCCTAATGCTGATTGTGAATATTATGTGTATCTGTAAATATATGTATAGGCTATGCATAATTTAAGTGCATATTCTGATGTGTATGTGTGCAGCTCTGTGCAAAGTGACATTGTGTATGACGTGTATTTCTCCTTTCCCGTATTGTGCATCGTAGCATTTGCTAATTAGTATTCATCCATACTTAGAAAAGAATCCTTAACCCCTATTGGTCTATTACAGTCAGGTGAACGTGGTCACCGAAAAATCACCGGCGCATGAATACGATGAACCTTAGATCGACCACTCATCACTATAGTAACAGATCTGTGAAATCGGCAGTGTTATGTAGTCTGCCATATATTTTATGTTATGGTATACAAAACAAAGACGGTACTTTGTCAATCGCGCACGAACATTTTTGCCATATTGTTAACCGTTATAACTATGCTCGGAGTCCGTTTTCAATAAAACTGTGGTCATTTACAAACCCAAATTTCCCTCCGTTTTCGTCATTTTCATGAAAATCTCGCTTTGTAAAAATGAACGAGGTTAAATAACGCTGGGCCTGTGCATTACACAACAAAATAATGGTTAGTGATATGACGCTGAATGCCCTCTTGAGTTGCCTGGAGCAACCCCCGATCGTGAAAACAAATGTAACAAAAAACAAAATTATGAAGGACTAGCATATACCTGTGCAATCCTAATAATCGACAGAATTGACGAAAAAAAGTCTTTAAAAGCCATGTGACGTGGACTGCCTGATTTACAAAAAGTGAGACTATTCCACAACTTGGACTCTGCTGCAGAAAAAGACACGCGATCACACTCGATATGGTTTCACTCTGAATTTGGGAACAACTAGAGTTGACGAGTAACCACGAAAAACAGACCGATGTGGTTATCAGGACAAGGATTGTAGCACACACGAACACTATAACTACAAAATAGGTTACACATACATACAACGAAGGTAATCAACGGACAATTGAAAGCAAAAACAATGGGCAGATGAAAATTATGAAACGTTATACAATGGTCTCCTTTTGCGCTTTGATTTAAAGGGACATACGCGAGCCAGCGAGTGGCTCCTTAAGGTTGTTCGTGCCAACATCACAGGCGACGTCTATGTCTCCTTTGCAGAGTGCAGATATATCGTTTGTTTTTAAGTCAGCATATACTGGTTGCAATTCACTCTTTGTTTTCATCGTTAAGATTGTTTCATCTCAACATCTGATTCAAGGAAACTTCACATGTTGGCTCATAAAAGTTGAGTCAAATGTTGGCTCAAATTTAGGATAAATTTTTACGCCTAATCGCTAAACAAGTCAAAAATGAAACCGATAATATTTATCTTACTGAAGACTGGTTAGGTCTGTCGTTGATGAGTACTTTTAGTCCAACCATTCCGGTGGCAATTGCGACCTGTCGAACATGAAAATAACATAATATTATGCATATGTAACAAAGCAACGTCACAAATGAACTGAGTAACTGAAAACCACAGGTCCATTACGTCAATAATATGGTCTCCATGACATTTCGTACAAGGTGATTTAGTTCCTCACATATATACATGCATGCAAATGCAGAGACATGCACGCACAGCGGCAAACTTCTAATCTGCTGGTCTTCCTTGTATCTCCAAACTTAACAAGACAAAACGGCGTATAGGCCTACGATGTCAAGATGCATGACGTCATGTAATACGTATGATGAGGTACGTAACAAAAGCAAACAGTAAAAAACAAGAAACAAGCAACAAACAAAAAACAAAGAATAAAATTAGTCACAATAATTGGTACACATTACATCTAAGTATTAGGAATTGGGCTATGATGCTCTGATAGTACACGTAACAACTAATAGTCTGTTCATCTCTATGCTTAAAGTAATATCACGTTAATTAGTCTTTACATTTTTGTTTTCTCTACAGAATACCTTCTCTTTATAACGCATGATATAATTAAGTCAATGTATGTGTAACAGATTGCCTGACCTTCAGCAAAGTTTTCTGATGAACTTCTACGATACACTAAATATGACATATGTCAGACAAACCAATTTAGGTCTGTTTTTCTTGAGATACTGTGTTTACAAGGTTGTAAGAATTTGACCTTGCATGACTTTGACACCAAATGAATTAACCAAACCAATAGAGTCATTGTGTATATCTCATCGAGCCTTATCATGTATACTGCCTGCTATAAATGTATTAGTTCACATGCTTGCGTTGTTGAGATGTCGCGTTAAAAAGATTTTCATGATTTGACCACTGCTGACCTCATTGCAAATGACATTTGAATTGAACAAAAAATAAACAATGTTTTCGTGACGTCACAAATATACGTGGACCATGCACAAGCAAGTAAAACATGAGTCCCTACCTTTGAGATATCGTGTTTATAAGCAAGGCGACACAAACGCACACATACACACATCACCATAACCAAATGTGCTTCAAGGATCTGAATTTTTACTATTCTTCATTATATATACATGACGATTTTCATCGCTGAAGGCGTAGCAACATAGAACAGATGATGGCTCTATGGTACATTTTGTATTTTGTTTGGTTGTTTTTTTTCTAGTTACGTCTATGGCATGCCTTGCAATAATTCTAAAACAGCCTCAAGGGTGGCAAACCCTGGTTATCGACAATCAGTATGTATAAACTTTTGTTCGACTTAGTTGGTAAAGGCCGCTGTTCTTCTTTTTCACATTGGTGCACAGCTTGCCACAAACGTCTGTCGTAAATACCAACAGAAATAAGTTTGACAATGTCTGAACCACAAGACGTCACATCTCAGATGTATGTTTAGCCTGCTCGGCCAGAGCCAACCTTTTATGTGTGGATTTGTGTGCGTTTGATACGTATCTTAAAATCACAGAACTATTACGAAACAACTTAACTGACAATTCAGGAACGTTTCTAGGCATTTCTTTCATTTTTGGAAGGGACTGCAGGTAGCATACCCCATTAAATTGCCCCATTGACTTACACACTAAATCGCAAAGCTCGTAAGCCTAATTACATAAGCTTATATAGCCTACATGCTATAAACAGATATAAGCTACCACTCTTTGGAAAGCTGACACCGGCCATTCGTGGCTCTTTCAATTTTCCGAACCTTAGGTGGTTAGATGATTTTCTGCTGAAGGCGGTCCATACCATGTCACTGGGGCAAATCACATTTCGCCTCGAATGATACTGCTTCGCCATCTAAAAGTCCATAACTTTTCCATGATTGCTTCAATTGGCACCATTTTCGCACCTTGCATACCTCAGCTCGCCTACTTCAATATTCAATCCACGAAAGAACCCATCCGAGGGGATAAAATAACCCCCAAAAGTTGTCCTAATGTCCATTATATATGGGACTGCTACCGACGGTGAACAAAATGGGGAGGAATGGCCAACTTCTATGTAGGGTATATGCCACCTGCAAGTGGCTGACAATTAAATATGACTTACCGCCACGCAAGCCAACGACAGGAGGAATGATAAAGACCACCAGGAACCACCAACAAAGATGGCAAGATGAACAATTGTTGTTATGGTAATTAGCACACTGCACAGTATTTGAGCAACCACAATAGGGATCGAAACAACTTGGCTGATTTGGTTGCTGTTTTCGCCGTCGTTATTTCGAACCCACGGCGCTTCAAAAGGCCGGAACATTTTTTTTCTAATGCGAGAAGAAAGAAAATTTAAAAAAAAAAATGTTCAAAAAGTACATGAAAACCATCTCCCGCGACCCTTCCTTCTGACTCTCACATGCCTTTACATTCTTGAAATTACCCTCCTAAAACTCTTAGTTATTTCATTTGGCATAAGATGGTATGGAAAAATCAGAGACTTGAGAGCAACAAACCTTGTTTGCGACAATTTTCAGGGAAATTTTGCAATTAAAACGAAATCATGAAGCTCATTGATCTGAGACTACTAGTATGGTAGTGACCCCCCCCCCTCCCATCTCTCTCTCCCTCTCTGCATATAATGGATCATGTTAATCTGACGTATTCCGTTTGTAGCATTGCAGTTAAACCTCGATCAATTGTGATACCGAGGAAACGCCACTGGTAGCTCTCAAAGTTGCTCATTCAACAGTTGGCGCTGTTTAGAAGAAAAAAAATAATACCCATCAACACACACGTTCGTTTATTTAGTTCTACAGTATCCAAATAGTTCATGTATCATTGTAAAAAGATTTCCACACGCCTTTGTAGTATTACTGGACAAAGAAAAAAGAAAAAAAAGAAAAAGAAATACAGAAATTGGGGAAAAAGTGCTGTAAATTTTAGGCAACAAATAGATAGCACTTTTCCGTTTTCTTTATGTTCATTTGGTAGACGGTCTAATTAGTTCTTCGGGTTTTACTTGCTTATACTTCTCGAACATTGATCGATATAGACTGACCCTGCTCCCTCGCTTGTATTATCAAAAAAAAGGGGGGAGGGGTCATTCGAAAAGCTTGGGACAAAACGTTAACATTGCTATCCAACTTAACTTCCTTAAGTGCAAAAAATAGTGGTTGTGGGTCTAGGCAGTTGTGGGTGGCGGTAGTGGTTGTGGGTTGAGGCTTAAGTATTCCCTTTTTAGAGTGGTTGGTAATACCTCTGACATGATCAATTCAGTAATTGATAACATTTGTTTAATTGCTATACAGAGGAGACGTCGTTTTACTCTTCATTCATTAGTTTATGATAAATTGGGGATATCGTCAAATAATTGGTGATATCATCACATGAATAAATTATATCGGTAGACATGTAACAATTGGTGATATATCGCCAATTATTTGTTGATACAATGAATTGATTTGACGATATGATCAAATAACTTAAAGTTATCTTTACTTAGTTTAATAATATCATCAATTAAATTGATGGTAACATCAAATGACGATATGTTTTCTTTGTTGATATTTCTAATTCAATAGAAAGTACCACCAATTGAGTACATATCAACATATCGACCGACCATAGCGGTCTCCGGTTGTTCGGTTGTTCTTGGTGGATAGATAGAGCGCCATCTGTAGGCACAACACCGGCGAATACTGACATCGCGCAACTAAGGGAACTGTTTTCATATTTTACTACAGTATCTTTGCAACCTAACACAATTTCAACTTCAGAATATTGATTTATAGTTAAATTATTTAATTAGTTATTTAAGTAAAATTACAGCAGATCTGATAACAATCAGAGGATACAGCTCGTCATAAACGGCCTCACATTCCGAATCTGGTGGTGCTGTCAGAGCTGGTGGTTCCGCATGAGATGGTGTAGATATCAATGTTAGACCTAACTAACTTGTCCGACTAGGATATAATTAGTCTGATGAATAGTCAGTGATAACAAACTAGTCATATATTAGTCAGGAACACACGGACTAATCCAGTGACTAGATTGCAACCACCGACAAGTCAGCCGACTAATTTGTTCTCTAGTCAGTCGAATCAGTAACTATAGAGGCACCATCCTGACTAGTTTTTGTTTTCTTTTCATAAGTCTAACATTAGTCAGAATGTTACGCAAACAACAACGATCCTAGCGCCAGCGGTAGGCGCAATGTTGACTCTACCTGTGCTTCTTCGGCCGTCATTTAGCCTTGCAAGTTCTTCGGTGGTGTTTCTGAAACTACAGCTCAAGACAACATGTATTACAGTAGGCCTAACCTACTAGGATGCCGTGTTGTGCATGGCCCATACATGAGACTGTTGCTGGGTGCTAAACCATGAGTGTTTTTGCGCTCTTCGTGGTTGAATAACCTTGGATTCTCAAACGGTGTTTCGATAATCCATGTTTTCAACTGAAAATGTAAAATTATTTCTTTTCTGATCGATAATTCAGTTTTTCGGTTGATAAACCTAGATAAAACCATGATTTTCGAATTGCACAAGTACATGTAGGCGATAATCCAGGGTTTTTTTACAGAGAATATTGGGTTTCAGAATGATCTTGATAGTGGACCATCAATCCGATAATCCAGCTTTATCGAATTGACGTCTGTGGACAGATTCCCCAGCAGAGGAGAAATTTAACTACTACGTTTCTTGCAAAATACTACAAACGAAATGCGAGTACGAACCTACGAAGAACTTGTGGGACCTCAGCTTTTATGCAGTTGTCACAATTAACTTGCGTACTACGTAAAGCTGTCGTAGATTTTTTAACTTTGAGAAGGTTTCTGTGATCTTGCGGTTAGTCGGTTCATGCTACTCTCTGAATGTCTTGTAGTAAATCCTAATCAGCTAATTAGCAATACCTCTGTGGGATGGCTTCCCTACTTTTCTGCGTTATATCGTTGTAGTGCTTACACTAATTGCGGGATCAAAATATTAGTCCTCCTGTGGGGGTGAACAATTCAATAAACCTGGATCATCACAATTGACTTGCAACACCTCGATTACCGACCTATGAACCAAGATTATAAACTGATAAACTTATATTGGAATTATAATATATAATAATAATAATAATATATATATATATATGGTATATTGGGAAACGTTGGATTATCGGTTGAGAATCCAGTCATATCAAAGCGATTCTGATAAACCTGTATTATCCACCGATACACCGGCTGGATTATCTTTTTTTTTCTCGATAATCCAGGTTTATTGATGATACACCTAGATTATCGAATGATAAACCTGGAATATGGAGTAATAAAACTGGTTTTTCTCTTTTCATTAGATTTGCCATTTATGTCAGTACTGATTTGTTGATATCAGCAAAAGTGATAAATCCCATGTGGTGATATCAGCAAATGATTGTTGATATCATAAAATAATTTGAGGTATCATCAAATAATTCCTGGTGTCAACAAATAGTTGTTAATATCATGGAATGAATTGATGGTATCACCAAATCATTTGATGATATCACAAAATCATTTGAGGACATTAGCAATAACTTGTTGATAGCAGTAAATTATTGGTAATATCAGAAAACATACTGTGATATCAGCAAATGAATTAGTGATATCAACAATAAATTAGTGATTTCAACAATAAATATTTGCTGATATCATGAAATGATTAGTGGTATCATCAACTAATTCGTGATATCATCAAACATTTGGTGATGGTATCAAATAATTGTTGATATCATCAAATATTGAATAAAAAGTAAAACGGGTTGCAATACGACCACAATGTCAAATACTGTAATCATGTAAGCAGCCAAGATCTCGTATGCGTGACATCCATATCAAAAATATATAAAAAGCTGTACATTAGGCCTAGAAACAAGACCAATTTAAGTCAAGCTAATTGCATGTATATTTATTGGAGTATGAGGCAATTAAATGCGCACTTCTGAGGTGTGCATATGTCATTTCACTACGGATACTATTTTACATACAAACTATGTGTCGGTAGGCCTAAACCACATACTATACCAAGCACAATCTCTGGACTTTCGCTGTTTGACTATTGAGAAGCGGGTGATAGTCTTTCACACTTACCCAGTTAGCTCATATGCTCCCTAAAACTGTTAATCATGTGTTCAGCTATACTTTCCAGAGAGCCTTTGGTTAAGGTGAATCCAAAAAGTAACATGAAATAGCAACCCCAGTGTTTGTTACCCCTGTAACACGTCTCATGTGACTGCCTATCTTCTATCACACAGTTGCTGCTGTAGTGAAATGTCTGTGACGTCATCGTCAACATGGGGTCATCATTGCTTCTTAATTTGGCAAAGGTCAGCGCATAAGGTGTACAATCGAAACGCGCCATAACGCAGTTCTTATAATACTAATCTGTGATACGCGCACGACACAGCCTTAGGCACAATTGCTCTATAATAGACAACTGGCCTTCAAAAAAGAGAGACTCGCAGCGCAGTGACGTAAGAACCTCGAAATGCTAAGGATGCTAGGAAATCTGTTATGCATGGTAATATTTCTTCTCTAGAATATCTGTGGGAACTAAGCCTTTATTGCATTAGAAATGAACTGAGAAATCCTCCCTCGCAAGAAAACTTTCCAAGTACGGAAACAAAAAAAAGAAGAAGAAACTTAGTGTAATTTGTATACTGTGAACGCTTTGAAAAACTTGGATAGAGGGAGTACTTGCTGTGTCCTGATAACAGTCCCCGTATGATATTCTGAGGGAAGTCTAGAAAAACTAGAAAGTATGGTCTAACTTTTAGTCAACAGGTGAGAACATTGCCTGGAATGACACGTACCATGACTTTCGCTAGAAAGATTAAGCAAGCTAGCGTCCTAACGGAGAAAGTCAGGTTATCCCAGTTCCTTCAGCATACATTCTTTCAACACTGCTGTTGTTAGTCATAACAAATCGCCATGTGCACCACGAATTGGAGCCTTCTCCAACAACTTATGCAAACTCATACCCCAGCTTGGCTCTAACGAGAGATTTGTAGGCGATTTCTTTGACAGATGGAGTGCAGACCAAATCCAGAAATCCTCAGTTTCCACAACCCAAAACTCCAAAAGCTGTGTTAAAGCTGTGTCCAATAATGTGAAATAGTCAGAGATATGACTAGACCAGAGGTGTCATTTGACAGTTCAACACCAGTATACTGTCAAAAAAAAAAAAAAAAAATACAAGCGCGTAGCATCGGGCATCACCACGGAAATCAGTAAGGGATCTAGAAGTTCCGGAGATATCGTTGTATGACGGTCTCCCAAACGATTTTCAGGTGGGGTCGTTCTACAACTCTCGGTTCCGTAAATCCAGGCTCGCATCCAGGAGGGGGATCTCCCGGTTAAGGGGTATCAACCTGGCGGAGGCCCTCTCTTTTTTCGAAGCTGTTGAGCTTAGTTTACGTAGTTATTGGACCAATGGTAAAATTAAAAGGATCCTACAGGACTACAAAATCATTTTTGTAAAATTCGTGACCAATGTTTTTTCACGTTTGTACTCATGTTCTTAGACAGTACTAAAGAGGGTAAAACTGAAAAAAAGTGACAGATTTTAGTGTAAATTGAATGTGAAACTTGGCTGATTATGCTAAGAGGTAAGTCCGACCAGGGAGGTGTTATTAGATGGAGATCCATCGGAAACTTTAATATATGCTAATCCAATGAGATTGACCTCAGAGTAGAGACTGAATCCTTTAATTGGGGATTATTGAACTAAAAGGCATTGAAAAACCTTTTTCTAATATCTTGGCAACCTCATCTGCTCATTCATACCAACATGATTTATTTTCGCATTCGCTCGCATGATCTAAAAGACACCCTCATTTTGAGCAAGTTGTAGGGTACTAGACAAGTATGTTGTAAATAGCGTCGAAACGAGTCGAAACCCTCAAATTAATTTACAAATTAAGCGACTGGCAATGTTAAGGCAAGGGGAAAATTTCGCGAACTGCTCATCGAGATGTAGCAGACGACATCTCCCACTTGTACTTAGTTCTTAACACCTCTTAAGACTATTGAATCATCAAGAACAACACACAAAAGAGATTACTGTGGGCAACTAGTAGGCTTCAAAGAAGAGTTTTCGATAGATCTCCATCTAATAACACCTCCCTGGTCCGACGCAGTTCCAAGGAAGATCACTTCATTGCAACTGAAAATTTAACGACTTCAGAAGGAAGACAAAATATATTTCAGTGGACGTTAAATGGACATTGAATGGTCGCATTTTGGTCCAAGAGACGTCAGATGACTGTCTTTGCACTACGTCGATCCAACATCGAACGGCTTTGCAATTATTTGTGCTTTTTCAAGTACGAGAATTGTCTCAGTGTTGTCATCACATTTATTTCTGGGTATGTTGCCATCAGAGGGTATAGAGAGGTTGATAATGCATGCCATGAGTGTATTATTCAAACTGAGTTACTGAGTTTGTTGCAAATAAAGCAATCTAGATAGTGAAACCTCTGCGACAGTTTTATTTTGTGAAAAGAAAAAAGGAATACGACATGTTTCCCTCTCACTTTATGTATGTCAACTGCAGTCACTCTATGTTCTCCAAAGAACAGGTTTCGAATTGATGGTTCTCCATAGCAGCATGATTTCTTGTATGAGTTACTTTTTTCTTCAGATCACCCAGAATTTTAATCCAAATCATGACCTGGAGTGAGACACTAACCGTGCCGAGAAGCCTGAGATAATGGAAAATTATAGTTGAAGTATCTTGAAAATGGAAAGCAGTTATACTGTGGTCCATATGAGCCATAATATTATCTGGGTGCCAAAATTCTGGGTAACAGAATTTAGTAACTCTTCAGGATGGGGGGGGGGGGGGGAGGGTAGCCCACTAATTACTATTTTGGGTTCGAAAATAATGGAACCAAGTTTCACTGACATATCACATAGGCCTTGTACTGTTTGTTTTTGTTTTTTACTGTTGGATGAAGTTGGAAAAAAAAAAATCAACATTTCTAGAAGAGGGCCCAGGCCTCCTCGCCCACCTCCCCAATTCTGTCCATGGTTACTGATGGGCAAGTAGAAGCAGGGTGCAAATTACAAGGGAGAAACAACAAAACATTGAAGTCACTGACCAACACTAATTACGGTTTTCTGACTTGTGCCTGACTTGTGCACACCTTTCTTTAATTCCCTCTTCTCGATTTTTCATGTTTCGGAGGTTTACTTTGATTTTCTGTGGTTACTTCTGTTTCCCGGAAACTGTAAATTCTGGTAATGTTTACATGCATTGATATCATTAACTTCTTCCATGATGTCCTGCGTTACGGAAATTAAAAGCAAGAGGGCAATCCACGCAGTTTCATCTCATCCCTATCGTTGTCTACTGAATGATCATTCGCGCTCGCTCTTTTACACTAGTATATACAGTACCCCGTAATTGGCGAGAACCCAAAATTGGCGCTCCCTTCAAAAATTACCCGCTATCACTGTGTCAACGTTACTGAAGTGAGCCTAACCTTCTTGAATCTAACCACAGTTACGTATTTCACGATTATGAACCGATTTCAGGTACGTTTCTTCTGAATAAGGGCTCATTTGTGACATTTAAAACATCGGCGATGGATTCCTTAAGTGCGCCAATTTCGGGGTTCTGTACATATAGATCGAGAGTTTGAACACCCAGCGCTTTACATTATACACAGGACATAGAGGTATACTCTATAGCTAGGGGCAGCACACTCATAGATGTGTAAATAACGCGCAAGTGCTGTGTAAATGTAGCAGTCACGCAGAATAGGTGTGCGTCCAAGCATCCGCCCCATAGACTATGGTCAAAGTAATCCTTTCCTTTCCTCTATTTCTCAGATCCGCGCGCCACCACTATGGGTTTGTAATAGTTCTAAGAAATACGTCGCAATCATTTGCATTACTAAATATTTTTTCCCCTCCAAACGGACTGTTAACAACTCAATTCCTTGGCTAGTGTATACACGACATGTTTTATTTATTTATTTTTTTTTATTTAAACCTTATTTCCAGAGGGTGACTCAGTTAGCCGTAGCTATCTTCCCCGAGGCCTTCAAAAAATTTTACATAATGGTAAAACGATTCAAACAAAAAACAACAATAATAAAAAGGAAAATTATAAAAAAAACTAAAAATAAGACGAAGAGTTAAACAAAACTAAGAACATTAAAATGAATAAAAAGCGCACTCAGAAACAAAATTAAATATGAATATATACAATAAATTGTATGAAATCGTTAATTAATCGTTTAAAACTACTATACGAAGTTACATTTTTAACAGATGATGGCAATTGATTCCATTCTTTGGCTTCAATAAATGTAAATCTTCTTTTATGAAATTCGGTTCTTCCCCCCTACAGAAATAAATTTGACATTGACGAGGATCTCAGGGAGTGGCTATGTACATTTCGTGTGTATTGGGATAAGTCTTTCATATAACATGGGCCGAGGTCATTTAAGGATTTATAAATCATGCAAAGCCGTTTGTATTTAACTCTTTGGTCAAATGTATGCCATCTAAGTTTATTAAAATGGTCAGTCGATCTGTCTTCATATGTGGCATTGCGTATAATCCTAGCAGCACTCTTCAAAAGTTTTTCAATTCTCTCTGTGTTACCCTTAGTACACGAACTCCATATGAGACTGCAATAATCAATATAGGGTAAAATATAGCCATTAAAATATAGAATACTGGTTGGAATATCAATGTACTGCTTAATTCTTCTTAGAAGTGCTAATCCTGAACTTACGGTCTTACATACATGACTTATTTGTTGCTCCCATGTTAGATTTGAATCAATCCAAACTCCTAAAAGCTTCTCCATGCTAGTATTCTCTAATCTTTGGTCACCAATATACACATTTAAAACATCGTCACCAGAGAGAGTAATTTGCCTCTGTTTTGAACATATTAACATACTTCGTGTTTTGTCTGTATTAATAACCATTTTATTATCTGCGCACCATTTATTGATATTCTTAGAATCTTCATTTAACTTAACGGATAGTTGCTCTGTGGACTTGCCATGAACATGAAATGTAGTATCATCAGCATACATATCTGATGAGCAGTGTGTAAGACATAAATCAAAATCGTTTATAAAAATAAGAAACAATAACGGGCCAATAATTGATCCTTGAGGCACCCGGCAAGATACAAGCATACTGTTTGACTGAGTTCCATTCACATATACACATTGATTCCTTTTCAATAAATACGATTTAAACATTTAAGAGATTGATCAGAGCACTGGTATACACTTACCTTTTGTAACAAAATTTCATGATCAACAAGATCAAAAGCTTTTCTTAAATCTAGAAAAATAGTTCCTATCATATTTCCATCGTCTATATTCATATATCATTCTTCCATCAGCTTTAATAGTGCCGTTTCACAAGAATGATTAGCCCTGAAACCAGATTGCGCCACTCTTAGTGACTGGAATTTCTGAAAATAGTCATACAGTGCGTGGTGAACATGCTTTTTTTACGATTTTGGACACTATACAGGTAGCACAGAGATGGGCCGATAATTGCTTACCTCCATTACTGGAACCACTTTTATATATGGGTATAACTTTTGCAGATTTCCATGAGGAAGGGAACACAGTATTTCTGATGCTAAGGTTAATTATATGGGTAAGACTTTCAGTTATAACCGGTGCACTCTTTTTAAGTATATAGGCACTAATCTCATCGGTGTCAGTAGCTTTAGTAGTATCCAGCCCATTGAGATAATTATAAACAAATTTCGTAAGTGACTTCAGGTATATTAAATCTTTCATCACTAGTTAGTTTAGATGATACATATAACTTTAGGGAGTATAAACTATCATTCCCAGGATACTTTGCATTTGAAAAATATTTCTTTGAGATGGAGGTAAAGAAAGTGTTAAATGCGTTTGCAATATCATTTCCATCAGTAAGATCGATACCACGATCATTTAGCAAACTACACGAAGTGGTATCATTTACTGTATCGTTTGATTGCACACTTTTTATGATTTTCCACAAAGCCTTTGTATTTCCGTTATTCTTTGATATTTCGTTTTGAAAGTAATTCCTTTTCGCTTGTCGTATAAGCGCAGTTGTTTTATTTCTCCAGTACCTGTAAATTTCAGCCTTTTCAATTTTAGCACTATCCCTCTTTTTAATAGCCTCTTTTATCTTCTCGTTGAACCATTTTGGTTGAAACTTTCTTTTAACTCTTTTTTCTTTTTTTGGAGCGTGATTGTCAACAACGTTTAGCAGCATATTTCCCCCAAGGGTAGGTGCTACGTCTTGGTCAATAAGTGAGGTCACTTTTTCCCAACTACATTTACTTAGATCGTTCAGAAATGCTTTGTCATTTATTCTGTGTACAGCTCTATACTTAATAAAAGTGTGAACATTTTTACCATTTTGCCGCATCTTGTGGGCCCGGGTAAAGTACACAGGATAGTGATCACTCATTCGTATTTCAGGTACTTCAACATTTCTAACTAAATTTTCATTCGTGGTATAGATATGGTCAATCAGGCTCGATGTATTTTCGGTTACTCTAGTCGCTTTCGTAACCATTTGCTTTAAATTAAAATGACAAATTACATTCTTCCATGCATCACTGACTTCCAGGAGTATGTTAAAATTAAAATCGCCTATAATGACTATATCTTGGTAAGAACTGTATGGAACATTAAGCATATTGTGAAAGGAATCAATCCATTCCACTTTGGCACTTGGCGGTCGGTATACTAAACATAGCAGAAAATTCTTCCTGTGAACGAGCTTTATTTCTAGCCAAATTACTTCAACATTATTTACTTCAAACTCTTTTCTTCTAACAGTATAAAAAAAAAACATACTGAGAAGGGGTATTACCAAAAGCATGGAAAATGACATTATTAGATATAATCGCTCAGTCCAAACATCGTTGCTTAGGTTGAAATATTAAGTCACATTGTTTGAAAAGCAAAGATGTAATAAGTTTATATTGCACCTTGTAGGACTACTAACAGAACCTACCGTACTGTATTACGTGCACTATTGACCAATGACGTCACGATCGGGTGAACACTACATATCGTAATTAGGTACCTAACGACCAAGTTTGAAGTGCATCAAACATACTATCTAGAAGAAAATCGCGACACACTTTTCCAAAACATTTTGACAATCAGAAATTTGATCTGTGACCTCTAACCTTTGACCTCTGACATTAAATATTGACGGGAGACACAACTTCAGACTATGGGTCACCTATCAACCAACTTTCATCCTCATTGGCTTTGTGGTCTAGGATGAGTTATGGACCCAAACTTTCTTGTGTCAAATTTGACCTTTGACCTCTGAGCTTCACCTTTGACCTCAAAACACATGCAAACATGATTTTAGATAAAATCTTGTACACTGGTCATATGTAACTTCAGACCATTGATCACTGACCTATCTACCAACTGTTTATGGCATAGGAGGAATTGCGGACGCAAATACTTCTGGGTCAAATTTGACCTTTGACCCCTGAACTTCTCCTTTGACCTCAAAGCACATACAGCTATAATTTTTAGGTAGAATCTACAGCTATAATTTTTAGGTAGAATCCTTTACACCAGTCATATATAGCCATCTTGGATTTAGAAGTAGACCAAAGTAAGATTTTCACTACTTCGACCTTTGACCTTAAATTTTGACGGGAGGCACAACTTTAAACCATGGCCGTCACATATCTAACAACTTTGAACCTCGTCAGCTGTGCGGTCTAGGAGGAGTTGCCGACGCAAACTTTTTAAATTGAGAAATTTTCTTGTGCACATACACACAAACACAAATCTTCACACATTTTGACCCCTACCCTAATGGGGGGGGGTTCCAGGTCACCTAAAGTATCATACCAGGTTAGGCCCCCCTGTCTCATTTATCAACCGCACCGTCCCGCACGTAATGGATGGCAACTGAGAGCTAGAGAGCCGTAATACATTTTAACGTCCAAAGTAACTGCAAGATAACGTCACATTCAGATCTACGTTCACCTTCCGCAACGCAAACTGCGCAGTTAGTTACGAATGACGCGTTGTGTTGCTATCACACGTACAGGGCATATCACGAAGATATCGTGCAATGAAAGGTATCTCTTTCCTGGCAAGTGGCAGTAGAAAGTGTTATTAGAGCCCACATACGACGGTGCAAATACTAGATAAGCAACAATTACTCAGACCGTTTTCAGCCCTATTCCGAAGGACCGTTTGTAAGGTAAATGATTGCAAATTTCGGATGTATAAAAAAGGAAAAATCAGATTAAGATTTGGAATTCTCAACCTGCTACAGTGTCATATCGTTTACACAGGTTAGGCCTAACTTAATGGTAGATGTTAAGTTGGTCTTAAGCTCTAACGTCGTTCAGCCTATGACTTAAGCCGTCTACGCAAAGTGAAAGTTTTTAATGTGAATTGGGTTGTTAAGTAAATGTGATTTGTTTGTTGTTCAAGATTCTAGTCTAAGTTACCACTACTCCTCCTGCTACTAGCACTTCTACTGCTAAGACTAATGTTAGAGCTGGCTGGAAAATGTTGATCATGCAGCTGGTTAACTTTCACAGATCGTACAGTACAGTCAGTAGTGCTAGTAAAGTATTACGAATTAGAAGAAAAGGTCATCAGCTAAACTTCCAGAAGCTGCACTGTAGTGTAGACTTAAGTTTGCACTTTTTTAGTCAGCACATGAGGCTGTTACTGCTCCCACAATCAATGGATAGGGTGATTTATCGTATCCTACAGAAAAGAAGGGGGCTCTGTATGTGTATGTAACTTGTAAGCCAGAGATGGGTGTCTGTCCCAGTTCTAACAAACCCATTGACTTTTCATGCTGGTATTCAGTTGCATGGGCTCTGCTAAATCGATAAAATCTAGGCCTAGACCTATTCAACCAGAGAAATCCATGCTAATAACACATTTTGTTGGCACAAACAAGGTTTTAGGTGGGCCTAATCTGATAGTGATACTGTAAGTTATAGTTAGGTGATAACTGGTTTGTACAATATTCACCTGTTTTTTGTGCAAGTACCATTAAACTTAGAGAAAAGCAACACGAATATTTGCCTGGGCCTAGCGGTTATTTCAGGTCACTCTTATTAATAGTAGGCCTACAGGTAGAACAAAAGTTATCGACACAACGTAGGCAACAACATTGGCTGCATTGCCTATGCTAATGTAGACTAATTCAGCATGCTCACTACTACAGTAGTACAAGCAACAAAGCTTTATTATACAGATGCAAATTCAATGATAAACACTAACAGTCACACGAATACCTGAACTTACTCTTCAAATTAAAGACAATCTACTGTAGTGTTAATTGTTGTTCATGATGTAAAAATAAAGCTGGCATTCTAGAAAGAGTAGAGACTTCAATCATACCAATTTTTGTAGGACTAATAACATGGTCTTGTTTTACCATTCCACTTGCACTGTCACCATCTTGGATGGGTAACCAACTACAGTAGTTGTATGGAATTTTGTCCCTTTTTTTGCTCATGTGGCCATTCAGTTTCACGGTAACACTGGGTGCAGTAATTCGGAATGAACAGTGGAGCACCATTTGGGACGAACCATGGACAGCCTAACGTGCAGGTTCAAAGAATGACAGGACCGGCGATGGCTCCTCCCCACCCTTCTCATCCTCAACATGTGCAGGTAGCACCGCCAGCTCAGCCCACCTGTGGTCCCGGAGTGAATCCCCATTATAATGCAAAGGCCGGCCAGTGGACGGGTTGGATCCAGCTCTCGTGTGGGATCATAGCCATTCTCCTTGGAGTCATAAGTTTGCTGACTCAGGTGGCATTAGGTCACATCGGGACAGGATTATGGAGCGGCCTTCTGGTAAGTACTTGCTTTGCCTTTAAACCGATATCTGCTGTACTTCAAAACATTTACACTACAAGGGAGAACACTATGTTTGTACTGCACATACTGTACCACAAGGCAGTGAGATAGGTGGGTACATGTACTATATGAACCAATGATGAGGCATGGCAATCCTGATAATGGTACCGAATAAAGCATGGCATGTAACGACTGGTCCTGCGATCAGATGTAATGGAATTCATATGTCGTTGTGTATGTGAAGAACATTTCTGAATTTCCTTGTCATCCCCCCCATTACATCGTTTATTAAAAATGTGAAGATTTTATTTTTACCCCCTTTTTTTTCATCAAAGCGGCAAACAGAATTTGAAAGTCACTTGATGCAATAACTGTATTCTAGACGTGATACAGTATTTTGGTCAGTCCCCACTATCACACATCTATTCACATAATTTGTGCCAGTCTTACTGTCATTATCTGCATTGTATGCTCTAGTCTACCTGATTCCGATAGTGGTCTGAGTGCACTGGTCTTTTTTCAATGATTCCTTGCTGCATGTGAGCTGGACTTTAAAGACAAAAACTCATTACCCCAGACAGTTTCAATTCTCCCAACCATTTTACAGTATGTCTACTCCCTCACACAGCCTGTCAAAAATTCCCCCACATGTGTAATCAAAACAGCAGATCCCTGTGTATGCTTTGTACTGTAGTATGAGCTACTTTGCATCTTTCGGAATTTGCTGTCAATCAAAGAGTAGAACAATTTTGCTATCCGCCAGTCAAAAATCCAAGCGTACACACAGTAATATATGTACTGTACTGTATCAACAAAGGCAACCAAAGATTTTCATCCCACATTAATGCACAGACCATTTACAATAAACAGCGCTTAAACTACATCTTAATTAGGAGCTGACCGATGTGTAATTTTTTCTACCAATTTAGTGGATGGTGTTACTGGATATCGGCAGAGCAGATCTGATATTTTTGCCGTCTAGCTTATTCTCCCCTCAAAAATGTTCCATTTCATGCACATACTGTATGATGGAGTCCCTTGTCATGATTCCAAAATCATCACAAATTTTACTGTATTTTTTGCTGCTTCACAGTCGAAATACTTTTTGGGGCGTTTCTCAGTCCCTATCCTTGTCCATGAGTGAATAAGTCCCACAGCGCAATCTTACATGTATTTTCAGGTTGAAGCCAAACATTGGCATCTAAATTTTACCTTTCGGATTTGTGACCGATAGTAGTGAACACTGGTCTGATCCGATGTCTGATCTGTTTATCTGTTGATCCTAAATCTTAATGACTGAGCTGGCCTAACAAACATTTCCAAAAAGTGCTGTACAGTGCTGTACTGTAGTTTGCTTTCAGTGGATGCTGACTCCATCAAGGATTAACTCGAAAGTGTTTGTAGTACAGCATGTTAGTTTTTGAGTTGTCAAGGACAAATTTGTTGATAAAACTGCTGTTTCTTATAGCCTCCAATCCCCTCACATAAAAATGACTTTGTTCCACCAGAATTGAACAATTTGACATGCAGCAGCTGAAATGACAAAAAAACAAAAAAACAAAACTGTAAAAACAAACATCAGGAACTACAATATACTGTAGCTTTAAACCACAGAAAAACTGTAATACAGATGGTGTAATATAAATGTTGCAGTTACAGTGCATACTGTAGAAAAGTGTCATTTCAATTGTATGTTTTGTGGAGCAATACCCAGCAGCTGCAATTTTCTCAGAAGTGTGCCACTGTATATTATGAAGCTTGAAACTTTAAAAGTCAATATCATAGATAATATTTTCTCAAATTATTTATCGCAAAATGCTAGTAACCTTGTTTCTTCAGCAAACTAATTTTACTGCAGACTAATCACCTACAGTACAGTATTCTGCAGTGTTGTGAAGTGGTTGCGTAGTATCTGCCTGTGTCTCAGTTACCTCATCATAAACTGTTCCTCAGTAGTCTCATTTCATCTGATCCTTCCCCCATCTCCTACACAACTTTCTCTTTCTCCTGTTAGAGAGCAAAACAAAGAAAAGTAATATATATGTACACTGCACTACCAGTGGAAATGCAGTGTGTTAGAACCAGGATGGAATGTCATAAACTGATAATCATAAATTTATATGCTCTCGGTTTGTAGGGCATCAAGATTAATGGTAAATAACTACTTAAACTTTTTATGCTTTTCTTCCATTTTGTAATTTATCCGGTACAGTAGCTTTCTCACAACAGATAGGAAAGACATAGATCTGCGGAAAGAATATTATGAAAATTAACGGAAGTGTTTGGTGATTAATTTCAGTTTTAAATGACAGTGGATACTATGAATAAACTTAATGCAGGTTATTGTATTTCAGAGATAGTGCATAGCCAAAGTATGTCAAACTCTGCATCTGATTGTCAGAGCTGAGTAGACTAGTTGTATATGTGTATGACAGAAAATGATTTTCACTGGGTGGGAAAATTAGGGATACAGTACAGGATATCTGACTCTCCTTCTAGTGCTAGGATAAGGTTGAGGTCTTATGATTGATTAAGAAGAGTGATTACGAACCATCTACTGATTTCAGTGAAGAGGATTTTTTTCTCATTGTTTCGATGTCACTTAGCATTGCTGTATGCTGTTTGAGCCTCACAATATGAAAGACACACCTTAATATCACTCATGCACTGGACGCACAGTCAGGGAGCTGGTACTTAGATGGAGAGAGTATGGAAAATTCAGTTAATGCTAATACTTAAAGACCCCCAAATTGAGTGAAGATAATCTGTGCATTTAGCTCAAAGGTATTTCTTTCCTTTATTTGATGTGTCCGATTTAATGTAATTCACCTAGCAACATCATTTAATTCAGCTAATCCTTCAACAAGAAGCTCGCTCAGAACATTGATTGGATGTTTACTGTAGGTTTATGCCACCAACACGTACAGTGAACAAATGGCGGACAACTTGAAACGACTGTTTATTGAAATGACTGAGTAGCTTTAGCCTGTTCCTTCAGAAGTTAGTGCATGCAAATGAGCTACAGAGGCAAAAGTCTAATTTTTTGGCAAATAGCTGAGAAGTTTCCTTACAGTGATTGCGTGTGTACCGGACAACCAAAAAGATAAGATTATGTTTGATCTTAACTTTTTCTTTATTTTTAAATGTACATGCAAAGTTGTACCTGAACGGACTATGTCTTTCAATGAAGGAAAATGACAAAAACTACTTCGAAAAGCAACGGGATTGGCATAAAAACAGTAAAAAACAGAAATCATATTTGAATATTAATGATTCTTACTATAACATCCTACATATTGAATATGCAACAGTACAGGTCTCACTATTGTATCAAAAACATACTACTCAAGTCGTCGCTACTTGGTAGGTATCGGGAATTGTAGTATTTGGTGAAAGGAAATACTGTATTACAAATAACCTACGAACTGAACACATCCTTGCCAGTGATCCTGAGATGTTAACTGAATATTCAATACTAGTATACTTCCCATTGGCTTGCTCAAAGAAGCACACTGTTGATTTGAATGAAAACTGTCAACCACTACATTATCGTATTCTTCACTTTGTGTCGTTATATTAGAAGAATTTGAAATCATATGGCAAAATTGACCAACTGAAACCTGTTTATTTTCCCAGATTGTCTGAATGGTGTAATTAAAAGCCTTACCAAACTTTTGGTGATGAAATTTCAATGTTTTTACTTTTTGCCTACGCATGCAATCACTTTAAGTTTCCAGAAATGGCGAGATGTAGATCCTTTTTCATGCATTGATACACTGTACAACCCAAATATTACTTTGTCATACCTGTCACCAAGGCTGGAAAGTTTTATATTTCCATGACGACTCGCAATGGTGTAACAGTAGGAAAAGTCAATGTGAAGTTCTGTTCCTGTAGCAGACGACAAATATGTTATTGTGTTAGTTCCCAATCTGGTATACAGTGAGTCCTTTGAAATGTCACGGACAATACAAAAAACAGTTAACGATGTGATCTCGGTGGTGTGAACCTCACTTCCTAGCATGTTCTCTCCGACAGCTCCCTGTTACAATATTAAGGACATTGTCTTTGTGTGACCTTCTGTTCTGATGTGGCTCTTGAATTGGCTGAAGTAACATTATGTCATGCATTATGTAATGTTATGTATCACATATGCACTCTTTGTCTACCTGAATTGCTCAAAGTGGTAACATTTTGTCCAAAATGTTTATAAAATAACAACTTTTAGATTACTGCACTTTCAAGCATGTCAGTTTGAGGGCCAGTATTACTGTAGAAAGAAAGCACATGGTATTTTTAAGTGGAAATAAGACAATGTGCTTTTACAGAAAAAAAAAAACATATTTTTCAAAAACTATCATTTAATCGATATACAATGATACTGTAGATTATTCAAAATAACTTAGGAAAGACTTGTTTCTTTTCATTGCTCAAAATTAATTTGCCCACTCAGACTTCTTCATCAGACAATCTTCCAAAACTCATCTTTATGCATATTGTAATGTTTTGAGTGGATGAGGCTCTTACTGGTGAGACTGAATGGTTTAACAATAATTGGAGCCGGCTATTTTCTTTGAATGTCATTTTGGATTGTTGGTGCATTGCGAATGCTTTATCTCCCTGAAAAGTTCAGTTCCAAAGTTTATAGTAAATGCTCAGTGCGGCTACGAAGACACCCAGTAAGTTTTCACAGCTTCGTGCTGTACAACAGATGTGCCCTCACGATAATTACCTCCACTTCACGTGGTAACCACATCACAATAATTAAGATTCTCCCTTATGTCTTTGCCTTGGTATCGCTACAATCAACTCACTGTAGATAGCACTATCAAGCTATCATGTCAATTGCTCAACAATTTTAATTCAGTACGTTCACGTCTCCTTCACTATTGGCTACAGTGAGTGGATCCAAGTGTATCTATCTTCACAGTAAATACAGTGTTGCCACGGAAACTGCACGTACTGTGCCATTGAATCAATGTCTTCTGGTTCTTGCAATATGAGAAAGTACTGTGAGTACAGTACTGTATGCCATAGCTCAAGTCCATTAGAGTACAGTACAGCAAAGCCTTTTTACTTTTCTATAGTATTTGTGTACTGCAGTAGCACCATGGAGCACCATTGAAGTACTGTGAGTAGCTTGTGAAAGAGAATGGATTGCAGTTGATATCACTACTGTACACCGTATATGCTTCTCATGAAAGTGGTTAGAAGCAGGGTTGTACTGTAGCTAGACAAATTTTACTGCTGTGCTCCAAGCAATCGAACCAGCCACTTATGGGTGTTCAGAGGCCATTGCCAGGGCCCCTGGTGGGGTCCAGGGGCAATGCCCCAGTGGGGTCCAGGGAGTAGCATCCCTAGGGCACTCTACAGTACATCTTGTAAACAATGTTGTGAGAAAGTACTGTACATTCAAGATCTCCTTCTCCGGTCATACATATACTTCTGTACATTTTGTGAAGTTAGTGCCTTGCAGTATTAGGTGTATAACGATCAAGATTGCGGTGTGGGAATCACCAGTCCCGGCAGCCATGACCTTAGCTGGAAACACGTTATAAAGTTACAGTGCTTTGGCAGTTTGAATGGTGATTTGAACTTCATTAAAGTGTACATGAAAGAAGGCCCGCTGGTGAAGGCCATGAATTTTGAGGTGTGTTAGTGCGATTCCTCGTCGGCGCTCAACTCGAATCACTGTGAGGAGGAGGCACTGTTTTTTTGAACACCTTCAGATGAAGAATTACAGATTGCGAGAGGAATTCATAAAGTTAATCTAACAGTTCACCTACATTACCTCTCTCTTTAAAGGGGCTCATTGAGTTGATATCAGTTAAGATTGTGGTGATTTTGAAGTATACAAACACACGACAATACTCACAGTTAGCATAATTAATCAAGTTTCACATCCAATAGTTATGAAAACTGTCAAATTTTTCGAATTTTTGACCGTTACTTGCTCTGATTGTGTGCATGTGAATGTAGTACTAATGTGAAAATATCTGGTCACGAATTTTCAAAAACCAAATTTAATCGTTTGTTACTCACTCATTAATGTTCCATCGTACAGGTATGTAAAACTTTGGGATCCTTTTAGTTTGAGTGTTTGTCATTAGTATGTGAAGGAAACTTGACCGGTTTAGAAAAATTGAGTGAATTTCACAAAACAACTCAATGAGCCTCTTTAATTTCCTGAGGACTTTTTAGCACACCTAGAAAATCATAAACTCAAGGCCTGTCTGCTATACTCTCATATTTGCAGTTTATCTCTTGGCTTATAAGTGAAGTAAAACAATTTGTTTGATGTACTGTAACAGTAATAAAATGTCACCAGTGAGTCGTAGCATGAAACCAATTGGTAATTGTGCTCTGAAATTCTGACTTCTCTTGTTTGTCCAACAGTTTTACATCACGACTGGAATCCTTGGAATCTTGAGTGGTTCCAGGAGATCTTACGATTTGGTGAGTATAGCATTTCCAGAGAGTTTGTAGTCAGTGTGTAAACTTGTACACAATGGGAAAAGTTGATGTACAGTATGTTTTTGATTCCTTGCCGTAGGCAGGGGAATCTATGCAGTCCTGATGTCGTGTGTGTGTGTATGTAAGGGTGTGTGTAGGTGTGTGTGGGTGTGTGTGCATGTGTGTGTGACGGTTGCTCGTAGACACTCTATCTCAAGAAGGGTAACTCTGAGTAATTTCATTTTTGGCATGTACAGTAGGTTGCCCATATTGAGTAGATGATCCCTATTGTTTTTGGTGTCCAAATCTTGCATATTAATGAGGTTATGGGGTATAACATAAAAAATGTTAAAACTGCCATAGTTCCTTATCCGTGGGTCAGGTTTGTTTTAAACTTGATAAGGTTGTCTGTTATTAACAGGTTCATGACCCTGTGAAATTTAATGCTTATCAATAGAGAGGAAGGGATAATTTTTCATTATAAAACAATAATAATAGCCTAAACGCCATTATTGTGGTCATTATAAACTACCGTACAAATGCATATGGGGTAAATTGTGCAAAATTACTATTGGCAGTTGTTGATTCTATGTCGCACACAGTTAACTCAATGGGATTTAAGGCTACAGTACTGCATTTGTAACTTAGTGAGTAAGTAACTTCTAGTGTGAGTTGCTCCAATAAGTTGTCCAGAGAGATAGTCTTGGTATGGGAGGTCATGGGGTCAGATAAACAAGCATGCAATGGAATGTTAATGGGTTTATGAAAAAAATGAAGAAAATAAAAAAAACATCTGTTCTGTCATTTATTTGGATAATATTAATATCCAGAGGAACAGCTGGTAGCAGAACAAGGTTTCTAAACAATCAAATTGGAGTGCTTTCAATCATATTTCACAATGTCAGAAAAGATGGAGGAAGCAAAAATATTGAGGAGGAATCATAACTTAGGGTCAACTTACGAGGACTTTGAGTGTGTTAAAAGCTACTTGTAACAAGGAAGAAATTATCGCAAAGTCCATAAAGGAAAATTTGCAAAAGGCAGAGTGCCAATTTGAGGCAATGGAAGAGGTTCATGCTGATCTGGCTGGGCTGTTGTCTGATGAAGCATTTGAGCAAGCAGAAAGCTGGATGTTGGAATGCCAAAAGCATTATACTGAGGAGAGGGAGGAAGCATTGAAAAAGTTGAAGGAGGAAATTGAGTTTCAAATTAGTGTTGGAATTACCTAAGGCAGAAATTCCACCATACGATGGAGACCCAAGAACATTCTGGTCGTTTACGAAGAATTTTGAGGTAAATATGGCAGACAAGCTGAGTTCAGATGAGGTAAGGTTGAGTTATTTGATTCAACTAACAACAGGCAAGACCAGAAGCAGCATTGATTACTGTGTGTTTCTTGGAGCTCAGAGATAATGTTGACTGATGTCATACTCATACTGTACTTGATGTGTGGGTTGTATGGCCTGGGTAGGTGATCCCTATTGCTTTTGGTGGACGTCAAATGTCGCGGTCATTTTAGGTCACCAAAATAAAGGTCATTTTGGGTTAAAGGCTTGTGGTGTATCAAGAAAAATAACTGCAGTTGATCTTATACTTGTCACGTGAATAATTCATGTTTGTTGTAATATAACCATGTAGCAAGGAATCACAAAGCCTTTTGGCTTTCTGGTTAAAAGTTCAGTTCAAACAAGTTTGATTAAACACTTGGCAATAGTTCAAAGAATGAAATCACATTAGTTGCTGCTGAAATAGAGTTTGCACTCACACCCCTCCAGCTGTAAATTTTTCCAACAGTTTTGATAAATTTGTGAAGCATGCAAAGCAAGAAGTTGCACAAAAACAGTGAAAACAGTTACTAAATTGTTTAGAACAAAGTAGATTGATACTGTAAGTACTGTTGTGCTGTAGTTATTTGATCTATTGAATTCAACCTAAATGATAATTAGGTCAGTATGTGCAGTACTTGTGAAGGAACAGAGTGTCGGAGTCCTTGCTGTGCCTCGATCCTGTCCTGCTAAGTTGTCAAGAAGGCAACATGCTCTCTCTTATTTCTTCCTAATCATTTTTTAAAGGGAAATAGGGCATTTAGAATACACCAACATGACATACAAAAGAAATCGTGTTAGTCATTGTTAAACCATTCAGTCTCATCAATAAACATCTACAAAGCTTCATCTCCTCAAAACATTATGCATGTGATGAGTAACGGAAGATGCATCATTTGAATTTTGAAAAGTTTGGGTGAACAGATTAGTGTTGAGCAACAAATAACTGAGTTTCTATGGGTGAGAAACTTATTCCTTGAAAAGAAGGCCACTGTCCTTAATTATTTTGAATAATCTATCATTCTGTGTCCACAAACATTGGTTTTGAAAGAATGCATGTTTCCTGTGAAACAAACGCCCTACTTCCCTTTAAACTTTGTAAGTATTCATTTGTAGAATCCAGTGTCATGGTTTGTTTCTTCAGGAGCAATTCTCTGTACAGTGTATGACCTGAATAACCTTGACAACTGTTTGGCAAATGTTGTAGGCAAGACTAAGTAATAGAGTATTAGCCTAGTCAGGGATGTATCTCACTCACAGGAGGTCTTACAGTATGATAATGTATGCAACAGATGCTATCAAAGAGTAAAGGAAAGGATAGTTGTTTACTTTGAACACCCTTTGAGATCCAGGGAATAAATACTTCTGGTTATCTGAATAATTTGTTGCACCATATTTTACACAAAATCTTCAAGCTGCTATAGATGCAAATTATGCAAACTTACAGCATATAAGTAGATGCTGTGTACCTGTAAATGTGGAATTTTTCATTTGGCATTTACCACTGAAGAAAACTTATAAAGTAAGGCTCCAACCTGTTATGGCAAAAAATTTCAATAATATGTGTACATAATTTCAGAGACCTTTTTCAACCATGATACTGTACAGTATGTTTACTGTACATAATTTACTGATCACACTAGGTAACATCTCTGCAGCATTGTTGGCATGCCGATTTGTATTGCCATAATGTAAAGTAAAAGTTCTTTCTTGTCAAGTATCAAGTGATCACTCACAGTAAAGCAGTAACAAAAATGAAACCAAACATATAAAGCCATGCAAGTTGTGATTGTAGAGTATCATTTGAAGGATGATAGGACATCAAGACTATGAAAATAATGGCTGCTGTGGCAGTAGCAGCTAGTGGGTTCAAATTGTAGAGAATTTACATCTATACAGTATGTACATGTTGTACGTCCCAGTGGACAGTTACAGTCAGGAACAACCAAAAACTTGTATTCCCACAAAGTTTTGTCAAAAACTGACATGACAGAACTTGAAGTTTGATGATGCCATCTGATGTGAACAAACTTTCAAGAGGCACCATTAAATTGTCAGAATAGCTTGCATAGTGGCAACTACTCATAAGTACTGTTGTAATTCTGTCCTGTGCAAAGGTCCTGTAATAAAGCTACAGTAGTGTGGCTTGGAGGAGTTCCTGTAGTACCATAAAACACAGCTTGTATCCCGACAGCATACATGTACTGTAGTCACAACTTTATTATTATTCCATGCTAAGTTTCAGGAAGTTTGAATGCAATGCTGTTACAGTATATACGTGTTACTCATTCAAGTACAGGTACTCTGCATACATCATCCTTTAGAAACATTTCATTGCTGACATATTAAAGGAAGTTAAAATAGGATAAATTGTGAAGTGTACTTCCTCATATCAGATGGTGAAAAAAAAAAAGAAAATGACCTGGTCATCACATCGCTTAAGTGCTACCCATCCAAAATCATACGGTATCATCAGTAAAGCCGAGGTGATGTCGCGTGCTTTGTACAGTGGTTGACTTCAGCAAAACAAGATGAAAGAAGGCTGTGAATGAAATTTGCAGTCTGTGACTGTTGCTATGGTGACCGTGGGTCTACTGTAGCTTGATAGTAACATCAGTGCATGAGTAGCATCGGTGCATGTACCACTGCACAGCATTGGGCTAGATCTGCTAAGTCGCGGTCATTGTACATTATATGTACAGGTTGATTAGGTACAGTAAGTTGATTGTATAGCTTCTCTTTGATTGGACTGTCAGTGTTAAAGTGATTGCCTGTGCACAGAGTGGGAAAGCAAAATGATGTGTTTGATCTCAAGTTCATATTTTTAAATTGCAACTTAACATTTCTTGCTACAAGGAGAATCAGACCATGATGCCTTCATGCAGCAGTACAGTCTCACCGGTGTATCGAAAATACTGTAATTACTCCGTCAAGTCGTAGCTTCTTGGTCGGTGTAGGAATTAAATTATTCGGTGAAACAAACTGCTGTATTTGCATTTTGAAACTAGTGCAAACTGATCACAGTGATCAGCTGTTTCAACCATCTGAATATTCATTTCTAGTATACTTGCTAAGTGGCTTGTTCAAAGAATCGCCGGCATAGTTAGCTTGAATGAGAACTCAAGCACTACATTATGCAGTAGGATTTGTACTTTTGGTAACCACATTGTAAGAATTTGAAATCAAATCGCAGAATTTTTCACTTAAAACCTAGTTATTTTCCCAGTGCCTGAATGATGCAAGACATACTAAGCTTTTTCAGATGACATTTTACTGTTTTTACTTTTTGCATGTAGGCACGCATTCTTTTTAATGGACAGCCTCATTTTCACTTAACGTCATTTGGTTGGCTTAGTCATGTTTGCTGGAAGGGAATTTCATCATGACATTTTGTGAGAATATTTGACATTTTGTGGGAATATCTGACATTTTGTTAAGTACCAATCTTTTTCATTATTACAGTGTGTGGTTTGTCAAACCAATGCTGTTTAGACTGTAATACTCATTGCAGGAAATCAGTTGACCACAGTGCATACATTGCCTAGTACACTGAATATAGAGTTACCTAATATCATATATTGCATTGTGCTATTTACCCAAAGTGAACAAGCTTAAGCTAGTACTTGGTCCAAATGCCACATAAAATGTGTAAAATGTTGTCTACTGGGTAAATGTGGCATTTTCAAAGATTATACTGCCGGAAGCTCAAACGAGCTTGCTTTGCAAAATGTGAAAGCTATAGTAAATTACTCCCTGCTAGTTTGTTAACTGAGAAGGTGAACCTACTGTGTCTATTGGACTGTATTCATGAACTGTGCTTCAAAACACATATTGCTAACACAGAGCATATATGGACAGCATGCGAGGGATTCTGGTAATTTATAACCATGTGCGTGTTAGTAGTCACAGACACAGTATACTGCATGTTTGATCAAACAGAATTAACTATGTTGGCTCCTGTACTTTGTTTGGAGCTCAGACCAATTACATCTTTACTGTACTGCAGGATTTAACATTTAATTGTCATCATTTTGAGCAACTTTTTGATGTTAACAGCATTTGCATAAACCGAATGGAAAGAACCCTGCAATGATAACTTTTTCCCATTGAACCTGCGTTTAGGCTTTGTGGAGTTTATGCATGTTTAATAAGCATGATGTGTTAGGACTGAACAATCTGACATCTTCCATAATTTCAGCCAGGTTTACAGCAGCATGTCATCCATGGTTTCAAGAATCAGGCCACAACCTTCATGCACCAGAGGAGTGGCACCTTATGAACGCAGGAAGAAATGGGTGCACCTTTGCTATGCTGTGGACATTGCTCACCCTCCTTATCTGTCTCCTCTTGCATTTTCTCTTCCTCAGATCGTTGCTTACCTGGTGATGTCCATATTCAGTAGCATTGTCTCTGGGGTCTGCATCATCATCTTCTGCTCCAGTGCTGCCTCCGAGCACTGGTATTTCCCTGAGTATGTCCCTTATGTGAGTACAGAGGATGCCCTTTGTCATGGTGAACAGAGGGCACCCTTCAGTAAAGGTAACAGAGGGTACCTTTCAGCATGGGTAACATTGGGGACTTATCATGAATGGATAAGAGAGGGCACCCTTCATAGTGGGAAACAGGGCACTTTTCATTGTGGGTAATAGAGGACACTATCAGTGGGTAATAGGGTGCTTCCCTTCTTCATGGGTAATATAGGACACCCTTCAGCATGGGTAAGGGAGGGGGTTCATCATCATGTGTAGCAGAGGCATCTTTAGTCATGGAAAGCAAGGGCATTATGGTAAACAGAGGATGCCTTTCATCTTGGTGAACATTGTGGATTATAATGGGAACTTTTTGCTGTGGGTAATAGGAGACTGCCCTTCATCATGGGTAATAAGAGGGGTGTCTTTCAGCATGGGAAACAGATGGTATTCTTCATCATGGGAATGGCAATAGATGGCCTCATCCACAGACTTTATCCTTTCTCTGATTTCTTGCTTAAGTTCAAAACAATTCTTTGATGGTGATTGTATGCATGTGTGACACCTGGTTACCGTTGCAATGTTTGGCAAAAGCTTTTGCTAACGGAAATAGGGCATTTGTTTTACAGAAAAAAGTGCTAGTTTTCAAGCCAATATTTGTGGAGACAGAATGATAGATTATTCAAAGCAAGGGAGGACAGTGGCCTTCTCAAGAAATAAGTTACCCATAGATAGAAATTCACCTACATCTTGCTCAAGAATAATTTGTTCCCCCAAACTTTAAAAAATTCCAATGATTTATCTTCCATAACTCACCTTTCGCATAATTTTCTGAGAATATGAAGGTATTGCTGATATTTTGTGGTGTGACTGAATGGTTTAACAATGATTAAATGTTCTTTCTTTGCATGTCATGTTGATGTATTGAAAACGCCTTGTTTCCCTTTAAGACTTATACAGGCAGCAATAATTGAGCAAATCTTTGTGTGGTTCCATGGACGTTCACGTGTTTTTCAGCACACCTTTGCCATGTACATCATGTCATTGTGCTTCTCCTTCCCTGACCCCTTTCTGACCTTGCCTTACCCCATAGCTTGACACAAACTAACCTTTCTTCTTCTTTTTTTTTTATTTACAAGTAGAATCTTTAAGATGTACAGTAATGTTCCCTTCCCAGTAAGAAAATGTACCGAAAGTCAAAAGAGGACATGTTGGAGAGGTCAGAGTTCATTGAACTCTAACACTCCTTCTGCTATTCCCATGAGATCACTCGCTTCCAAGTTATTAATACGTCACCCTTATGTCCCTCACCTAAGTTAACTTTTTAATTACGGTCAATTGACCTTCCAGTCTTTTAATTTGCAGGGTCTGCGACTGACCATTGACCTTCTCTCGATGCTGGTGGCTCTGGTTGAGTTCGTCGTGGCTATCATCGGTGCAGCTTTCTGTTGCTCCGGTAACTGCTGTGCCCCTTACTCATCCGTGGCTACTCGAACGGTGGTAAGTGCCTGCATTCGAGCATTAGTCGCATGGCTCGCAGTGCTGTAGTGCTCGCAGTACGCAAGTGTGGAATAAGGAACTTTAAGAACATAGCAGCACAGCCCAATGAAGTCATGAAAGTTAATGAGAGGTAAAAGTGCAGATAGTGTGTGAGACTTGGGGCAAGCCTAGCTTAGTCAAATATAAGACTCACTTTGTTTCCTTGTTTTATAGGATTTTTTGATGCACTAGCAAGTAGGCATCTCTTATTGAAGTTTGCATTATTGATGCTCTAGTTTTTGTCTGGTCAGCTCTCCTGTATTCGACGCTCACACTTATTAACCCCCCCATGTTAGACTATAACCTTGGGCACCAAAGCGAAGTTCCATTCCCACAATTTGTGTGTAAATCCCGTTTTTCAGAATGTCCCTTATGCCCTGTTGTTATCTGTGCCCATCCATAGCCTCGCAACAAGTACGTAACTTCGTAACTGCCGTGGTAAACACTGGTCTTTATCTGTGGTTATTTGTCTATAGCAAGGGACAAAACAATTGGGTCTGTGTAACAATTTCCACCCATGAAAGCCTGGTTGTGACTCAAATTTCATGCAAATTTTGCAATAGTCTCAAAGTGATATTTTCTTTGGTCCTTAATCTGAAACGTTGAATTCTGAATTGTTTGAAGCTGGAGTCACCGCTTTGCACTTAACTGCTCCCTATGCGGTACTTGTAATAGTCAAATACACTTTGGGGCAGGTATTTGATTAATGTGTTAAATGGTTGTAATGCTCATTTGTGTGAGCATCCAATTAGTGCTAATTAAAATGGCTGACCAAAACAGCTGTAACCTGTTCAAACAGTGGTTAGCTAAAACTGCCAATCAGTTTGTTTCCTGTATTTCGTCCCTCGCTGTATTTAAGAAATGTGCCGCAATGAACTTTGAAAACCTACCCTGCCATTTAGGCAAAAGAAAGATGACAAAAATAAAAAATGCTCAAACAGCTTTTGTGATGATAAATTGGAAATACCTTGTAGTATCTCTCCTTTTCTGATGTATGGTCTTTTATTTATTTTTTTTTTCAGGTACAGTACAGCCATGTTCACCCTAATGCCATCATCACCACCATACCCCAGGGTACGATAGCCTACTCTAGCCATGCCTACATTCAACCGCCATGTAACGGTAAATTCTTGCTTCTTCATCTTTGAGTTTTCCAAAAGCTCTAGATAATGTTACTTTTCAACTTTATGTGAATTGATAATCTGGTACAGAAAAAAAAAAATGATATTAATGAGTAACCATTTTTCGGTATTAAAGTGTTCAGTTGTTCCTCTGTACTAACCAGTAGTTACTTGTAGCCTGCACTGATGGGATTCATTTTAGTCTTCACTGTTGTTCTCCTTTATCTATGACTTGAGATGCTTTTCTGACTTTAGGTTCTCAGTTCTGAATCTTTGCTGAAAATTGGACTGTACTTGGGAATTGTTTTCACATGTGATGTTTTTCCTCACATGTTGTCACCCCATTCAATGCTGAAATTGTTCAAATTTGGAATATCCTTTGGTTAGGACAACATTGATCTAGGAGAGAAGGGATTTTCAAGGTTCAGAAAAGTTCTTTGAGTGTTGCTACATTTGTGTAAAAGTGTCCCATTACTTTGTTGAGGATTATAGTCTGTTGCTAATGGTGATAGTCTTTACTTAACATTAACTCATTACTTGATTCTAACTTGTTACTTGATTAACTTGTTACTTGATTAACTTGGTATCTTATTCTATTTTTTTTCAAGTGACTTCATACTGTAGCCTATGACTCGCACCCAGCTTGCTACCGGTAAATCTATGAATTGCGACTGAATTGCATCAGGAGGGACTGTCAAGCTTGACTGGATACGCTTGTTTCTTTATTTGTTTACCCTTCTTTCATTCTGTTACCCTTTTTCTTTTCTCACAACTTCATGCAGCTCCGGTATTCAACAACTTCATGCAACCGGTCCCAACGCAGCAGTACCCGGCCCAGCCAGTCATGCCCGGCCAACCAGTGATGCACATACCTCCAACTCATCCACCTGGTATGTTACGCGGACAACCACCATCCGCATCAGCTGTGCCAACTGCTAACAGTGGATCCCAGCCACTTGCTGAAAAACCACCCCCCTATGTCGTATAGGTAAAAAAAATTACGTTTTATGGCAGTCTTATGTTTCACAATTTTCCCAAATTTTTATGAATCCAAAAACTTGTTGGAAAATTTTAGGGGGCATTCCTCCGCTGTTGTAACTAGTGACAAAAGTGCATCATAGCTTATAAAAAAAATAAGAAATTATATGTAAAAAAAATATTGCAAAGAGTTAAAAAACATCATTTTAATTATACTGAAAGAAAATTGGCAGAATTTAACAATGTAAATAAGCTTTTTAAACATCGACAAATGAATTTTTGATATCTTCACTTTTGGTTATGCTTAGATGTTCTTGTCTTTGAAGTGATCTAGCTGGCATTCGGAAGTTTTCTTGAAGAAAAGTCATTTAAAGATTATGCGTTTATTTGGCTGGTATCTGCAGATTCAGTTACAAAACAGTCACCGTCCTTTTTGGTTCCTTGTGGTAGCAAAGGAACCTATGTAGTCAGGTTGGCGTGTGTGTGTGTGTGTATGTGTGTGTGTGTGTGACACTTGCTTTGGTACGCTCTAACTCAACAGGGGAAAGTCCGATGAAATTCAAACTTAGTGTGTAGGTTCGCCATATTGAGAAGGTGTGCCCTGTTGTTTTTGGTGGGGGTCGAAGGTCATCTAGGGGAACTGGGGGCAAAAGTCTGAAAATCTTATGCTATGGATGCTCATATGTACCATCAGTCCCCCCTCCAGTGCATCATGAAAGTACTGCCTGAGTTTGCAATTTCTTGATCAAATGAAAAAGAAGCAGTGTTATTTGCACTACTGTAGGTGGTCACACCAGACAAGTTTTGGCTGGATCAGTTTACCTCCTCGTGCCTGAGTGCTAATGTGTGCATTCATGTGTCTTTTCAATTAGTGAGGTGGACAGGTAACAATGAAAGAAAATAAGTCAGTTGGTGTTCTTAAAAGTTTAAACTAGACCCCAGTAGTTCCCCCAGGGCATGCTATCAGTTTGGTGGAATTTAAAGGGGCATAGATGTGATATAAGCCTTACAGCAATTTGCAGAGCCCCTTCTTGAAATGAGAGATTCACAGCTGTTTGTGTTTTGTAAAATGAATGGGATATTGCTGTATATTGCAGAAATCAACATCTTCAATTCATTGCGTTAATTGAAATGGGTTCTTTGATATTTATGAACTCAGGCATATCATTTTACAGTATGTATATTCTAAGTACAAGGAACCATAGTGCCCCTAGGCTGTTGTGAAATCATGCAAAATACTTCTTATCTTACAGATTGTATGTAACACTGTTGATGGTTGGTCACATTAGTGCTATGGAAGTGGTTCCATGTGGGTGCATGTTTGTCATGTTTGGGGTCCAGTGTCTGAAATGGGCCATTTTAAAGAAGCATGAAATATGTTTCCCTACAGATTTTATGTTACAAAAGCAAGAGTTCATGTTCAGAAATGGACCATATAGGCTATTGTACAAAATAATGCAATATGCTCCCTTTTACTTCATAATTAACATTATATGCTCTCCATCTGTGCAAGGAACCAGAGTGCCCTTGGGCTCTTGTTGTATCATTTTGTTTCTGCTTTTTTATGTCAAACTTGGATTTTATTTTAACCAGGCTGAAAGACTAACATTTTTCTCTTTTTTGTTCAATAATATGAAGCTGTCTCATAGGACTATTTTTTTCTTAAGTCCTCAAAATTTTTTATTCTAGTTTTTGATAATTTCATCAGCAGCGTGTTCTTTTTCGCCCTCTTCTTAAAACTAAGCTGAACTGCAAATGATGTATACAGGGAGGTACCTGCATCAGTTGCACAACTTCTGAAATGGACATTGTTTGGACAGGCTTTTCCAAGTCTTGAGCAAAGAGACCAAAACATTATCTAACTAAAGCACTGTCACAGTAACGAGTTTGATTCTCGTCCAATGTTGATGGTCTTGTATAGTGATACTACAATAGTGGTTCCTATGATTTGACATTGTAATGTAATCATACTGAAATGGTATCTTCATGTTGACGAGATATGATCCTCTGCACCATCGATGTGCTCTAGTTATTGGATAGGAATGAAAATATCAAAACGATTTGGAAATAAACCTCTCCGGCTAGATCAAATTGGGACAATTTATAGGGAGACAGCCAGGATCAGATAATATGTTGTAGAGGGATCAACTTCAATGAAAATACTGGTAGGACACCTTCGGTCAAACATTTGTCCAAAATCAGATCTGGTGTACCAGCCTAACATTTCAGTAGCAGGGTGGGGGGGCGTATGCCTCTACAGGTATTAGCACAGTAGACTGGAGAATAAAATAAGTTGTTAAACAACTGTTTTTATTGCAATTATGTCCGAAAATTTTGTTTTTAAAATTCTCTATTTAATAGAATCAGTGAGGAGGTGCAATTTTTTTGTTTCTTTGTTTGTTTGTTTGTTTGTTTGGTAATTTGTATATAAAAACTGAATATTCATGTCATTCACCAAAGGATACTATTTGCTCCATTTTGCTTATCACATTTAATTTTCAAGATCATCTTTGCAAAAGATTCGACCTTTTCAGTTGAACCATTCCCATCAGCTTAAGTTTCTTCTTCTTTCATGGCAACGATTGTTACTCATTATTGAAAAATTTAAAATTTTTTACTTTTGAAACTTTTATCGTTCTTTTTGTTGAATGTCACTTTTATTTATTTTCAGTGAGAATTGATATTTCTTTTTTTTTTTGTATTTGAATCTGAATTAGATAAACTCATGAAAAATTTATGTTATATTTATTGTGGAGTCAGTTTAACAGTACAAGAAAGAAGATTAAAAGAAAATTAAAAAAATACAGGAAATGAAAAAAAATACAGGCAACTATCGTTGGAAGAGAACAGACTTAGAGCTTGTAAACTTTCTGAGGCTGAAGTTTTAAAAATTAGTTAGATTAAATGTTTGAGTTATCCTTGTCCAATATTTCGGTTGTGACCCTGAACTTTTTTTCTTGTATAATTTTTTGTCTCCTTACAGTACGTTTTATCTGTCATGATAAAGTTAAGGTTTTTTTTTTTGTTTTTGTTGTGCATTTTGCCTCTTTGTTTCCATATTTGTTGTTTAATTGTTGCATTTCCTTTTTTTTGTCGTTGTTTTGAGGAAAGCAGAATCTGGATTAGTGGCAACCGGCATAAAGACAATGGCTCGATTTTATTGTCACATTGTCTGGCACAACTGAAATACCATACTGAAAAAAGTTGGTTGTCCTAGAGACAGTCGTTTTGTCATCGGTAAACTTTGAAGCAAATGGATTTTAGCTGATTTAAAACTAATCCTGTGCTGCTTTAAAATCAACTCTTTCAACTTTTATTGTTATGTTTCTTACAAATCAAATTTCCTTGTGGACAACTAAAAGTAGTGACATCTTTATCCTAAACATCGAGGCCTGGAGACTGTATTTGAAGTCTTATGATGAAGAATATTAGCAGCTTGTATCAACTCATTGTTATATTTTAAAGAAGCTTTGTGTAATTTGTGAGCAAAGACATTTTGTACTTTCATCTGCAGTTCTCTTTTAAAGTAAACCAAACAAATACTTGCGCCAGCAAAGATTGTCAGTTAAAAGTCACTTAACGGCCAAAACGCTGACACCGGCATTCATTCAGTTGATCAAGACATGGTTTCAATCCATCTTCTGTTTGAGAGTGTGTAATATTTTTCAAGGAAAAATTACAGATTGTATTCTCCCTGGGGTTTAATTGAGGATATCTGTCATGGATTTCAGCTGTTAAATGAGTTTTTGGTATATCAGGATGATGTGTTTCGATTCTGATTAACGGCAGAAGAAAACATGTGAAAAGTCTCTTTCACAACTACCATATGTGCCATTTTAGGGTTTCCATGGCAACTCATTCCAACTCAGTTGTTTTGCAATTGAGCTGTTTCCATTAGGTTACGTCCTTAGGATACGTTCATTCTCGATCATGCTCCGTCCTATTTTAATCGTTTCAAATTTTTAGTCGTTAATGGTTAGAAGCGAGAAAAATCTTTTCCCCTGTAATTAGTGTGAAGCTGAAGATGAATATATGAGTTTTATGAGCGGTTGTGTTACATTGAACTCAGCTGGAGAGATGTAGACCCATTTACGATCATTTTGCCTACTAGACCTCGGTCTACTTGTTCTTCAGCCCTTCCTGGCCCATATGAACTCCAGTGAAAACGCTCTTGTTCCTTTGCGTATATTTGATGTGTGTTGTCTTTCAGTCATAGTGGAATGTGCAGAGACTGCTTCCAAAATCTGTCTCGTAACTATAGCAACTTTTCAGTTCACATAACCGACCTTCAAACAAGTCAGCACTAATTATGGAACCAAATTTTATGGGCTTTATGTCAAAGAATTCCTTTTTTTTTTTTTAAAGATATTGGCACAGAAGCTGGTCACTGGAACAGATTGTCATAGCTATTAGTGTCACTCTCATCATATTTTTTTCTCTTCAAACCTTGAGAGCATGTTCTTTTGAAGATGAAGTGTTTTTGAAGTCTATGCACAGTACTTGGCTTTTGATTCCTTGCCGAAGGCCGAAGGAATCTATGCGATGGTGATGTCGTGTGTGTGTGTAAGGGTGTGTGCGTGTATGTGTATCTGTGTGTGTGACGCTGCTTGTAAACACGATATCTAAAGAAGGGTAACCATGAATGATCTCATACTTGTTGTGTGGGTTGGTCATAGTGAGTAGATGATCCCTATTGTTTTTGGTGGAGGTCAAAGGTCATTTGAGGTCACCAGAGGTCAAATGGTAAAAACCTTGTAAACACAATATCTCCAGAAGGGTAACTGTGGCTGATGTCATATTTGGTGTGTGGGTTGGTCATATTGTGTAGATGATCCCTATTGTTTTTGGTGGAGGTCAAAGGTTATTTGAGGTCACCAAAGGTCAAACTGTAAAAACCTTGTAAACACGTTATCTCTAGAAGGGTAACTGTGACTGATGTCATACGTGGTGTGTTGGTTGGTCATATTGAGTAGATGATTCTTATTGTTTTTAGGTGGAGATCAAAGGTCATTTGAGGTCATGAGAGGTCAAACTGCTCTCAAACTTGTCACGTGAATAATTCATGTTTGTTATAATAAACCATGTTGCAAGGATTCACAAAGCCTTTTGGCTTTCTGGTGTTTTTCATTTTGACATGGTCTCTTCCCTTCTCCACTGAGTTGCTTTTGTTGGTAAGTGATTGTGTGTGTATGAAAAAAGTAGATATCGGCAAGGAATCACTAAGCCATTTGACTTTCTGGTTAAATGCATATGGATGGTTTGCAGTTATAGAGTGCCTGTTGCCTGTAGGTCAAAGACGAGTAAATTGCATCAACTCTGAGCATTTTTGACATCCCTTTGCTTGTAAAGAATCAAAATTGCTCTGCTGCTGCCCACTCTGGACCATTTATAGGCCGACACCATTTTTCCAGCTGTAATATTATAAATTTATTGGCAATTTATGAAAATCTTTTATGAAAATGCGTATGTGGAAATCACCTCACACCTTGTTTACCGTTGAAGCTGAATCTACTCTCAGGTAGGTTATCACAAATGTGAACAAGTGGCAAATGCATCCATTTCGTATTGTTGCACAGCAACATAGTGTTTATGGAAACGATAAAGTCTTTATGCTAATTGAGTGGCAATCCTTAAAGGGGAATTCCAGTCAAGCAACATGTCTTCTGACTTATTTAAGACATTTCAAACCATTTTCATTCATATTCTTGACGTTTTGAAATGAACTCATGGGCAGCATGGTATGTTCAAACTTCAAACAAAGTTTGAACATATCATGTTGCCTATGAGAAGTTTGTTTTAAAACGTCAAGAGTATGAATGAAAATGGTTTGAAATGTCTTAAATAAGTCACAAGACATGGTCCTTGACTGGAATCCCCCTTTAACGCTGTACCAAGTGAGGTCATTGATATATGAATAAACATGTTGCACGTAGCAACGCCTTTGTGTCTCTCTTTTTTTTTATCATTTGTCTTTATCATTTGTCTTTCGTAAGTCCATGTCATTATGAATACCCAGCTGAGTGGTGGTGCACCCTGCCAGCCAATCTTCACATGATATCATACATGTTCATGCCTTCTCGAGAGGACAAACCCTAACCATTATGGTATCTCTAGATATCACATCATGTCCTATCATGCAGAAAAGGTCTTCTCGAGACATGAATTTAGCACATCACGAAAATTCTTTGATAACTAGGTTGAGCCTGGCAATCGAAACGTTTGTACGATGAGCCCTTCAGTCACACTGCCATGCAGAAATCATCATTCCATTTCAGTACTTTAGGGATTGTCAGCATGTAGTGTATGTACTATTGTAGTACATTATTAATTAATGTGTTGCTTACTAAAAGGAAATAGGGCGTTTGTTTCAAAGAAAACAACCGTATTATTGAAACCAATGTTTTTGGATGTAGAATGATAGATTATTCAAAATAAGGAAGGACATTAGCCTTCTTTTCAAGAATTAAGCTCCACACAGATAGAAATTCAGTGATGTCTTACTCAACACTAATTTGTTCACCCAAACTTTTCAAAATTCAAATGATGCATCTTCCATTACTCATCACATGCATAATGTTTTGAGGAGATGAAGCTTTGGTAGATGTTTATTTATGACACTGAATGGTTTGACAATGATTACTGCTGTTTTCTTTTGTATGTCGTGTTGGTGTATTCTAAACGCCCTATTTCCCTTTAATGGATGTAGCATAAATGGATGCAGTTTTAAAGTAAAATATTTGAAAAATCCCTTACATCCCCGTCAGGTAAGAAAGAAAGGATATTAAAGATGGAATGTGCCAATGTAAGACAGCACTGAGACATGATGATATATTGTGAATCCCTTGTGTATTCAATTTAAGTTTAGATTCTAGGTGCCTAGTACCTTCATCTTTTTTTTTCTTTCATAGATAAATCCTGAATCTTTTTACTCACTGAAATACCCCTTCTATTGCATAAAAAAAAAAGACGAAAATAATTTGTTCAAAAGTTGTTCAGCCACGAATTGATTCACCATGCAAGGTAGAACTACAGGATGGTGTCAGTGAATGATGTCCTAAAATTTGATTTGCAATCTTGACGAATATGTTCCATTTATTATCAACAAATAATTCATATCTCCAAGGAATCCCTGTATGATTTTGGAAAGGTGATACTAATGCATTTACTGACATAGAAAGGACTGTTTACCACTTAAAATCCACCATTTAGCAAGACTATCATGCGGACGTCCCCACCAGTGGTGGATCCAGGGGAAGCTGCACGCGCCCCTCCATTCCAAACTTGATCAACTGTCCCTTTAATATTCTATTGCAGACATCTCATTATTGCTCATATGGTCACTTTTTTTGGTGTGGAAAGTCAAAACACCATATTGAGAGCACTAGTTATGTGTAAATCCTTTAGACGGAAGACACTTTCCCACAATGCATGAATTTAATGCCCCCAAACAGAAATCTTGGATTCCCCCCGCCGGTCCCGGCCATTACCCGTTTGAGGACCATTCGACGTCACTGGTTCGAGTGGAACGTTAGCTTGTCTCTCAGATAATAGTATCACTGAGGATATACAAAATGAGCGGCGATAATTTCTCGATGAGCGTCGATAATTTCTCGGAGGAGAAAAAGTGATTCAAGTGACCGTAAACCAGGAAAGCAATCAGATGGTAGTGGTACTCTCTGAAATGTTCACTGACGTCCATCCAGATCTCGTCAATAAGAGATCTACATGGACTGTATGAACATCATATATACAGTCTTGATGTTCCTCAATGTAGCCTATTTAGAAAACAACACAGATTAGCCAGCACATAGGTCAAAAGGAGGATTAGCTGAAATATGTAAAAAGGCTAAAAACATGAAAAGAAAGCAAAACGATTTCTTTAAAGAAAAAAAGGTTAGCCAATATTTATTTTGTCAATGAGACTTATAGGTCATGATAAGTCTAAGATATTACTGGAGAACCTTCACTGTGACCTTGTTGGGATCTCTTTACAACCCTCCCCCCCCCCCAAAAAAAAAAAAAAAAAAAATCAGAGGACTGATTTGGTAGTCAGTGGAGTGTAGGAGGGTGTTGAATTCATAGACTAGAGGCCCTGAAGTCAATAGTTTCATTAGTTTTAGAGTAGCTCCGATCAACGCTGATCGGAACAGCTCATTCAAAAGTCTAGTTATCGTATGTACCCGTTTTTAGATTTCCCGACTTTTTCTTATGGGAAGTGTCTCTTTAGTTACTTAAATTACAATGCTCTATCGAAATAGGTAATGTCTTCATCCTTCTGCCTCAAACTCGTGGACCTTAAAAACGGCAAACGTTGAGAAATTCTCGTATGAAAACCTGGAAATAACACTCCATGGTGTCAAATCTGGAATTTCAAAAGCCTCTTCTTTACTACGAATATTGTTCCTTAAACTAGGAAGATCTAGATTATTTTCCAGGCCCGCTCAGCCTATGATAGTAGGCCTACGTTAGCAACATATATAATGAGTTTTAATTTGTTACTCGTAATTGTAGGGTATAATGTTCTACTTGTGATAAAATTGAACCCTCCCCCCATCCAAAAAGCTGCATGCAAACCTGTTTTCTCAATCGTCTTAATACTAGAGGAGGCGTATGTGGGTCTTTTCGATCAGTTGGGGATGGAGGGGGGGGGGGTGCATTTCAAATGACATTCATCCTCAATGACACTTAGACTTTCAGAACGACAATTCGTAAGCGGAGTGCCATTTGTCGGTTGGCGCCGAATGTACCAATATATTTTTGGACGGATGAAAATGCCCAGGCTGGATCAGGGGTAATACAGAAAATCAGACAAATAAAAATATTTAAGGGGTGGGGGGGGGGAAGCAATTAAGATATTCTTCATGAGAGCTAATGGTAACTAGTATTTCACAGTGACCATCGCCGTTACATATGCCGAGGCTCCAGATTTTGACATTTATATTGGCTTGTCCAGCGTTAAATAATCTCTGAAGCCTTATTCACAACGGTAAGATGAATATCGACATAAACTGGTTACTCCGTAACTTCCGGGCTACATCTTCCTTGGATAATTTATGGACAACAATTAAAGAGGGTAATCCATCCCCAACAATGAATGACCCGACCCTAAAGGGTGAAATATGTAGATTGAAAAACGAGTACGTATATATCAAATGAAAGGAGATAATACCCCGCTTAAGTGTCATGTCTTTGGCCCTCTTATGTGGTATAGGTAGAAGAAAACCGAGACAGACAGATGACCGAGAATTGCCTCCATTGACTCCACATACGCCCTTTCTCTCTTGCGGCCCCTCCCAGAGCTGCTGCTTGAGGGACCCTGGTCCCAGCCACTGCTTAATATGAAGTTAAGATAAAGATTAGGTTTAGTTCAGTTAGCAAATATTATGCAAAATTTGTCATTTTTTATGACGACAAAATACATCTGCGATTAAATAATCAATTAAAGCTGGAAAATGAGTTGCAAATTTGTCTGTGAAAGACAAATTGCACAGAATATGTCATAGCCACTACAAAAAAATAAACATTGTTTTAAGTCCCATTTTTCCATACATGAATATTCATAATCCATTCCCATTGGTCTGTTTGATTTCAAGTAACGGTGATCATTGACTGTTATGCTTTCTTGGAGGGTCTGAATTTTGTAGGGCAAACAAAAATGTTGGGACAAATTTCATATTCAAATATCTGGAAGGTGAGATCATAATTCTCTTTCAGACTTTGTGACAGATGATCTTTTCCTCTACTTTCTCTTCCCTGAAAGGCTGACAAAGAACAAAGGTGAATGACCAGGCGAATTGCCAGTTACATTTCATGTTCCAGTTTTAAACCCGCGATGCAGAGCACTGACCTTGCTCTAAAGACGAGTGATGATCGAAGCCGTAATAATAAATTACGTCCTTTTGACTGGCCATGACTATACCCTTGCATACCTTGCCGGGAAGGACTTTTTTGGGGCTATCTGAGAGATTTTATCCATTTTGTTTCTGGTATTCTCCGCGAAAATTCATGGTAGTGCTCTGCGTTGACTTCCACGGTTCTCATCCCGCATAGGATACATAATGTAGAACCCATCTCATCGCAAGCGACAAGTTCTAGCGCAGGGGTAATAGTTTGGTATGTCGTTATAGAAACGTGTTCCATGCAATCAATAAAGATATTGGGCAGCAACTTATTCAAAATCCCGAGAAAACCCCACACTACAGTACAATCTGCACTATGCAAGCATGACAGAGAGATGAGTGAAGATCTAGAGACATTAGGTGGTGATCGATGGGTCAACCAATCGATGGCAACAATTATGTGCGCGCCATTTTGGAAAGCAACTATTATTTCTGACCTTACTTTAAAACGTTGTTCTTCATCTACTAAAAACTGCCTTGGCAAAATATACAGGAAGCACTGAATCTGTAACTGTAACTGTAACTTTATCTCAGTTTTGTTACGAATAGTTAGAAAGAAAATTTCAATAAAATATGTAGTTAAAGAGACTGAGGAGTGATTACAAAAAAAGCTTTTGAAAACTTGTCGGGTAATTATCACCCCTGAAAAAGAAAGAAAGCTAAATCAATACACAAAAACAAAGGAAAAGAGAACAAACAGCAAAGAAAAAAACAAGAATCAACCAGATCAGCAAAGTAATCGTACATTAAGCTTTGACTCTAAGTCTACTATCATGTTTGGCAAATGTTCTGGCTCGAAGTGAGAACATTGGAGAGGGGGGGGGACTGATAACGTGGATGTAGGTGATAGGTGGGAAGTAATAGGGTTGCTCCATTGGCATGTGGGGACACAGGGAATTCCCCTAAATAGATAGCCCGCAGGTAAAAGGCAGAAAGTTCACTCGGTGTGGTCGTTACAATATGTATTACAAAATGAAGCACTATCACAGGCACCCCAGCAATTGAAGGAAATATTACCAATCATGATTCTATTCCATTTATCATTTTCACTCGAACTGTCAGGGGTAGGTTCGAGTCGGAATGGAGTTTCCCACATGATTCAATTTTACGCCTATTCATCTGTGACCTTTGACCAGAATGCAACCCTTGTATTCAGCTGAATGAGATGTCAACACAAACAGTGCAGCACGTACTTACGTGTGCCTAGCCTGCGCTGCAGAGCATGCAGAAAGTCATCCAGGTTGACAGATGCGTCGTTGAAGAGTAAATGTACTTATGCGTAATAATATTTGGCAGTGTCTCACTCACAGAAATTCTCGGCATATAACAGTTATCCTACGTCTCTATCAATTTCTTAAAGTGTAACATTATCAGAAACAAGATGGATCCCACGAACGGTGTTCCACCCCATCCCGACAGCCTTTATTCTGGTATCGAAACAACAGGTAAGTAAGAGTGAATCGGGTGAAATATGTGTAGGCCTAACGAATTCTATTATGTTAGGCTTTGGCACTAGCCTTAATCAGGCCTAGGCTAGCCGGCCCCATCACCTTTACTGTTAACATTACTAAGTGTTGATAACTGGCATAACTTACACTGTAGGCCTACTGTAGGTAGTCCAAGGGCCTAGGACTCGGAACAGATTAGTGTATTGCTTCCGTATGCATGCATGTCAATACATCCTTACGGAGATGAGATCTAGCCTAGGCCTACAAAAGAAGAAGAAAGTACTATAAAAAAAAGGAGAAAATAAAGGCTGCTACCAAATGTGGCCAGCAAAGTCAAAGAGGTATCATGCAGCCAGCAGTGCATGCTTCCTTTGAACAAAAGTTAGTCACTAAAAAAGGGAGAAGTGTAATGTATTGAAATGTAGCTATCGATTGAGCGGACCCGTTGATGGCGCATTTAACCTAAAATTCCAAATCAAAATTTCTGAAAGCTTTTGGTTAGGCAGATGAAGTGAAATATGTCAATACGATGGTGTCTTATGCTGTTTTAGGGGTTTACAGTCATGGTGTGACTGCCCCAGCGACGTTTTCCTAGACTTAACAGAGTTCCACTTACAGTAAAGAGAGAGACGCCAGGACAGAAATTCAGAGAGAGAGAGTACGATTTGGTTTTATGATCAGAGTTCCATTTATTTATGATTTGACTGGCACAGAAATTCGCAAGAACTAGTTGACAATGATTGAAATCAGAGAGTGGTATACAGTTAGATTACAAGACGTTGATGAGAAGGAGTGAAACGATACAATGACACAAGTCCATAGTTTGCAGAGAGAGAGATATTTACAGCTGGATGACAAATTTACCGGTGTCAGCCTTGTTGCCGAGTCGACGCTTGGAAACCATACCGGACTGTTGAGGATCTTGGAATAGGTGATGATGTTGACCAATCACAGTTCTTACAATCATATGTATGGAAATCGTTGCTACCCATGAGTCAACCAATCCCGTAATATTGTAAAATCTTTCCAAGAAACAGAGCTTGCCCTATCCATCTGAAGGGAATACAGAAAAGGTAAATGAACTAAGGTAAACAGCGGAAGCTGAACTGTGTATGACCCCTGAGTACGGTAGAGTGTAACATTCACCATATACAACAATACTTAAGCACACCACCATATTTGTCCTTTCTACACTAAGTCAACGGTGTGCCCACTCAACATACAACTTGGGGATTGTTAATTTTGTTTTAGGTATCGTAGATTTGGTTTTGGGTGGTTGTAAAGAAGGCCGAACAATTTCCCCTTCACTGGCACCTGTAAGATTGTGTTAGATGAATGCATTTTCATCTTATACAATACTGATTTGTAATAAAATGATTCGACTTTTGTAGGTTAAACTGTCACAACCTTGGAATGATAGGTATCCTTAAGGCTTAAGTGTGCATTTGACAGTTACCCCATTACATAGGATATCCATGATGTAGGTTGTGATCCCCTATCATATTTAAAGTTGTCCAGAGCCAAAGTCTCATGTAGCAGCAGTAGAATCAATAACTGACATGAAATTTTTTCAGTTTCAATGGCTACATCTCACTTGGATAAATTCCTGTACAGCAATTATGTTGGGTCTATCTCTAACTAGGAATCACCCCAGTGGATATTTATATTACTGTCAGTTTTTGGCATAAGTTTGATACCACTTGAAACATGCAAATCATGTCAAAATTTGAAAAAAAAAGTAATTCTTACGTTTTAAAAAAGTTTTCAATTTCCTCAATGTAAATGGGACACCAAACTTAGATTTCCTAAAAGCTATCACAGCTATTACTTACTTTCCTATAAAGAAGGTGTGCAACTTTCCTAAAAGGAAGGTGTGCTATATTTTAGATGGTGTTCTATATTTTAGATGGTGTTTTGGATCACCTGCTATGGAATGGAACTGCAGTAAAAATGTGGAGCTTGGATTATACTTGAAAATATACTGTAAAGTACTATAAAGTAGGACAACATTTGGTGTTCCAATGTACTTAGTGTACATTTACTCTCAAACTGAACCATAGATGTATACATTGTACATGTGCACATGTGTACATGTATTTGAATTTGTCAAACTAGGCATTTTGAACCCATTTTCTTCTTGTAACTTTAAGGGGAAATGGAGGTTTACGTCAGACTTCATGTAAATATAGTCTCTTAAGTTGTAATTAAATGAAAGATAATTGTGTGCAATGGGACGTCAAAACTTCACATGTAGTTTTACATCGGTAAATTACACTTTGTACAGTGCAGTTCTGTCATGCAGTTTCAAATTTTATGAAACTGGTCTTTCACAGTTCTATTAAAGTGCTTGAAAGAAATTGCATCTTGCAACTTACTTTAAAGGAGAAGGAAACCCTGGGAATAACAAAATGAAGCAGAAGTGTTTGACAGACATCTTCCCAAAGTTTCATTCGGAGATATTGTTTCCTATCCAACTTACACACTTTTGGAATTCAGAGAAGGGTGCTGCCATTTTTGCCTTAGTTGAATGTAAACCAACTTGAGTAAGTCGAATAATGATGTCACATAATCACTGATAGCAGGAATTTTAATGTATTTTTTTTGTTTTCCTTACCTATAATTTCTATGAATCTGCACACAGTCCAAATTTTGTGTTGAATTACTGCGGTGTACCATGGAATAATCATCAAATCATTTGTACCCTGATTTGAATATGCATAACTGTTAAAAAAATATATTGACAATGAAATATAAATAAAACAAAAACTTTTCAATCGCGTGTGGTCCAGTGATGTCCTCACAATCTCAAAATTGCAGCTTCCTGATTAATTTTTTATGAACATTATATTGCAATATCTTGGAAAGTAAACAACAAATTTAAAGGAACTATGGTGATGATATTTACCAACTGTAAGTCTCTCATTTATCATTGTTGTCAGTCCTGACTTTCCTTCTCCTTTAAATGTACAGTTTTCTGGCTGTTGAGTACAAAACATACAGTTATACTAAACCTGTCACTGTCACATCACATGGGGTCTGTTTAGATGGGAGAAAAAAAAATTGAATATTTTTGCACATAACATCATACAGTAGTTATAAGGTTGTGTAACATGCTCCTAGAAAAGAGCACCCTTCATGCAGAAGTTGCAAGGTAAAACCATGAGTGACAATCTGTTGATATTTTGTTTATGTCTGTCACCATTTTTGAGATATATGACTTTTCAAAGTTTGAGAAAAATACCAAACGGATGACGTGGAGTGTTGCACTGCGTCAGTATTTCTTTTGTTACGCCTAAATATTTTGCCTCTTAATTACTGAGTTTCACATTGGCATGTGATATCGATATTTTTGAAGAGGAAAATACATGCTTCCAAAATAAAACCCTCTAAAACCTCTGGGCATTCAAAAATTTTCAAATGTCCTTGAGATATATCATAGGCGTCTCTTGACGTCACAAATTTGCATACTTTAGTTAATGTTTATTCATAATACAACTGTGAGATGACCTTTAATGACAGAATTTTTTTGACTTGATGGAATGTACAGATTAGGTACATCTTTTCCTACTTTAATGCTTTTTGCATTTCAATAGCATATCGTACAGTAATCTAATGCAGTCATACTCTCCTTTTGCAAATCTCTTATGTTTAGCCTTGTTTTGAGTGTAGTAAGTCTTAGTCACTCTCCCTGCCTACAGTATGCCATGAAAAACAAAGGCCTGTGATTTCTCAATGCCATTGACCATTTCTGCTGAACTTGTGGAGTATGTTACACAAATTCAGTTGAAAAAGAGTTCACGTTTCATGTCAATAAAGCGATTACAACTGTTGACAAATAAGTAATTTACTTAAGTTCGATTTTGGTCCTTTTGTATGCAGGAGATACAATCTGTGGTGTGCAGAGAGTAGATCACATACTAAAGAACCAAGGATATACAGGTATATAGACTTTCCAGCAAATTTGAAGCAGAAACAAGTTTAAGCACACACTACTGTATTGCAAAAGGCATTCAGAATACTTTTTTTTATTTCTAGAGCAATATACGGGTGTGTGTACGAAATTCCCAACTGTGGCAACAGGAAAATAATAAAGCTTGGGTAAAAAGTGAGAACATCTCTGGTCACAGATTCTTGAAAACTGAATTAAAGCGTCAATTATACTCATTCATTAATGGTCCTTTTGTAGGATAAGGGTATAATCTTTGTTCGATGGGGGCGTTAACAACATCCACGTCAAGTCATTCATGGGTCCGTCATTCGTTCGTCCCGTCTGTGACGGCTACTACTACAGCTACTACTATGTTTACGTTACTGAAGAATCCATCTAATCTCAGATTTATCAGTCTCCTGTGTATGATGAAACATATCGTAATCTTTAAAACTTTTGGTTTTTGGTTCGTTCCGCAAATTCTGAATCTGACAAATGCCACGATGTAAAAGGGGACACCAAATCTACTGGCACCTCTGCCCTCTATTACACTACAACATTTTACGTTTCATGGCCCCTCATGACGAGTCTAGGCCTTCAAAAATACTTTCAGCTTTAAATTGCACTAAGGGTGGGGGCTAGTGGATTTTTTTGTGGGAGAAAATTGCCCAATACCCCCCCCCCCCCCAGGTTAGCGAGTAGAAACATTGCTGTCATCTCAGTGCTGGCATTATTTCATATGAAACTCAAAATAGAGCTGACCATGCACAGTATGGTTAATGATAACTGGCTATTAGCACAGCACTGTTTGCTTAAAAACTCTGTTCTTTTTGTGCATCTTCAGCCAACCATTGGCAGACCGTACAGTGGTACTGCAGGCTGAGCTTTCACTGCTGTACGGCAGTGGTATTTAACTCTAGGTACTTCATCTTAAGACCCTCGAATCGTCTAGATGATGTTGTTGGCCTTGTGTTAAGTGTGTCGTGTCCTCTTTCTTTACACACTTTTTGTGGCAAAGAACACAATTAATCGTCACGGTCGAACGCAGTTGCAGTGGCAGAGGTAGAAATTGGGGTGAAATGTGATTCTTAAAGGTTTTTTTTTTTTGTGGAAATCCCATTGGAGGTACCCTGAAGTATGTGTACAAGGAAATGGACTAAATTCTCAAAAATTACGTTAAATTTCTCCTTCAAGGCTAGTATGTACAGTATTTTTTTTTTCACATACTCTAGCGGCGAAAACAAAATCTTAACAATGGAGGGTTTGAATGTGTAGTCACATGAAGAGACTCCAAGGTAGTTAAAGTGATATGAAACATCAGATGCTGACTGGTACAAAAAATGCCTTAAAAAAGGAATTTTTAATACAGTATTTGTCAAAGAAAGCCTCAAAGATCATTTCTCGATGATGCAGCAACAACAGCTTAGTTTCTTTTTTCTTTCATTATGACCTCCCTTCTCCTCTTTCTCCCTCTCTTAACCCCCCCCCCCCTCCCACTTGTTCTCCCATGCATTTCAGCTTCCAAGTTTCATCATTAAAAGTAAGAGAAGAGAGTTAGTATTCGATCAAGATGAAGACCTTCTGTAGATGTGACACATTAATCGTCATGTTCTTTGACTCCTCTCACCTCACCCTCCATATAGAGGTTTTGCATGTGACGTCATAATTAGCAATTGTTGTTACCCGCCACACTGGATGGGATCAGTCTTTTGTGTAACTAGTACCAGATTGTACTGTTTCAGTGACACCGCATGGTGATTATTAAGGTATTTTCTTGTTCTTCATTGTTTAAGCTGTCATATAAGGCCAATGGTGCTTAACTGCATAGTTGTGGGCTGTACAAAATCGGAGAGGCAAGAAGTCCGAGATATCGTTCCACAGATTTCATGCAAATGAAGGAAGAAGCAGATGCGTCGGTAATTAGCAGTACTGTACATCACCATTGGCACGGTACGGCGCAGCCTGTAGCCGTGTACATATGTAGCCAGGTCACGTTGCTTTGTTTTCCATCCAATAAGGCATTTCCATGAGAAATGTGATGGCACTGCAAAACCTCTATACACACACTCACCTCAGTTCTGGTGTCAACCTTGACTTATAAGATCTGTCAAAAATGTTTTGAAGAATCAAAGGTTGGCCAATTGTAAAAAAAGCTTTCAGCATTTAACATACTCTGTACATTTTAGCATGTAAACTAATGCATATTGTACCATACCATCTATAAAGTCAACCGTGTATTTGGGTCACTAATCTTTAATAACGTTACAAAAACTAATTTTTGTCATAGAAATGAAAATAGTAGGAAATAATGTCATGCTACAGTACAATTCCTGCATTGCATGACATGTTCATTGGCTGTTGTTGGTACAGTATGTCCATTGAGTGGTACAGTAGCACATACGTCAAATTTACATAAAATTACAAATTGCATGGCGAAGCTCTTTGCCGAAATTGCCAGAAGTGTAGCTAGTAGAACCTAAAGTTTTACTTTTAGATTTAGGTACACTGATAATATAGAGAGAAAATTAGGTGATAACACATTAATTAAGACACCTGTATAGTCATCTTTCTTTTTTGCTGTACAGTAGAAGTTCTGTCGTCTTTTTTTTCTCTCGATTTAATTCACTTGTTAGACACACAAACCCTAATACACCAACCCTGCAGTATTCTCCAGTCCGGTACTTTTATTTCTGTAGTTTTCACAAAACAGTGCACCTGTAAACTGGGTCCCCACAACTGTTACTGTAGGTGTGTAATCGAACTACGGTAGGATGTACATAATGGACCAGTTACTTAAGTTTTGATCATACAGTATGTGTCTGTTCCTTGTTGTGTAAGTAGTGACAGGACATACCCATTACAGCTAGTATACATATGCATACTTTGTTCCCATGATGCTTCAACAACTTCAACAAGTGTTTTCAATTAAATGTCTTTAAATGTCATATATGACTTTTATTTGTTATCCTTTCAGTATAGGTAGCTGGCTGTTCCTTTATCTTTATAATTAACTCAATCTGCATACCCCGTAGCATTTTACACTTTTGTCTCCCTGGTTTACTGCATGACAGAGATTACATAAGTGCCCTGTAGCTGGCTAAATGCAAACTGATTGCTGCTCTCAGAACTTGCCTACAATGATCTTGGATGAAATACCTTTTGACACCCCACTCCCCCTTCAATGTTGGCCATAGGATTACTGTTCAAAGTGTACATTCACTCTTACAGCGCAACATCGGAAAGGGGCACACGGTTTCATGTTATCCTATCATTTAAAATTTAGTGTTATTTTTGCAACGTATGACACAGTGTCCCAACAATTTTGTCCAAGATTGTAGCTATTTATACAAACTGATAATGAGGATCTCTGGTACTGGTTTTTATTGCACTGAGTTCACTGTGGTGTGCACCTGTGGTACGTAACTACAGTATGCCCTCAGTGGGTTACTCTGCCAACTGTACTTTAAGAGGTATCACAGTGCTGATATTATTGGTACAATGCAGTAACTTGTCCAATTGAACTTTTATCAAACCTCAAAGGCAAACACCGTAAGGAGCTTGGAATTTGATCAGAGTAAAGTACAGATGGCATAACTCAGTAACCACATTACGCTGCATTTAGCCCTTGATCTGTGCAGTACCTTGCCAACTGTACTTGTCCAGTGCAGCCCACTCTGTCGGCTGTGTAAGACGTAAAACATCCCAGTGGTACTTCGAATACAGTAGTTTTGCCTTTATAAATCATACCACTGGCTTTTTCTGCGATAGCAGCAAAGGATCTCTTTTCCCTTCGTTTCCAGTGTCTGCAAGTTTCTGCTCTTGTGTGGGATTTTTTGGTATTTTGGAAATTAGAGATTTTGTCGTACTGTACTTGCAATGCTGTAATCCGGTGGAATTCTTGGTATCAAGTGGTTAAGATCTGCGTAAATTTGCATTTTTTTTTAAACTGGACTTTGTGCATGGGGTAATACATGCTACTTTCTTCTACTGAATGTACTGTAGTGTTGTATGCACTGCTTGCACATTTAAGCATTTCTTGATGTCAAGTGATCATCACACGTATCTTCTCCATTCCTCCGCCGTCTTTCTTCATCTTTCACCATTCAAGCATATTCATCTCCTCGTGTATCACACCTCATCCAACCTCTTCTGTCATGTAAAGTTCCTTTAATCTGGGATCTGCCAAACCCTGGTTGGTGGCTATTGTTTCTTCTACAGTAGGTGATTTCAACACTCTGAATAATGTTGTTTAGTTAAACGACCTTGAATTGACCAATCACAATGTTCTGCCCAACTCAATGGGATTTGTCAAACATTGGATTTGTAAGGAAGAAAAGTACTTTTACAGGATGATCGAACTCTCAATTGTTTCATGAAAAATACATTACATTGTGCAGTAAGTCACCTGTTGCACTGGATGCTCATACAGTACTGCATACAGTGAACATGCGTGCTGTCCAGTACAATGTAAGGTATATATATCACATGTACACAACCAATTGAAAAATACATTGATAGAACTTCCACAGAAGAACTTTCAAAAGTGACATTAATGACACTTGTGAAGTGAATTTTGGAATAGGCCTACGGCAACAATTGTTGTGGAGGACAACCACATGTATATAGTATGGTGCATGTAGTTCTACCTCTGTTAAAACCTCATACTGTATGATATTATCACTAACAGAAGTAAACTTACTAGGCGTCTCTACTCGACATTCTCTAGCATCGCAGTGTGTTGAAGTTAGCAATCTTCATCCCCTAATAGTAAACTGCTCTGTACGAAGATTTTAATTTTAAATACAGCAATTGTGCTAGATAATCACAACTGGCAACAATTATCAGGTGAAAGGATAACTAAGTGGATACTTGCATACATGTTAAAATGTTAATGTACAGTAAGTACATTAATTCTCCAATTGCAGTCATTCACAGCAGCCATAACAGAAATGACATGGCATACATTGCATTGAAAAGATGCTCCACTAGTGTACACTAAATTGGGTACTTCTTCATATTGAAAAAAAAAGTCGAATAATTTTTTTACTTCAGCCAGATGCTTGTGGAAAAAGAGCATGATACCCTTCTATGTATGCTCGCAAACACTAATTGAAATTTGCAAACCATTTTTTCTACAGCATTTTCAGATTGAGTATTAGTGCAAAAGTTAAAATTAGAAGGAGCTTAATTAGAAAATAAACAGTACTGGAGGGGATGTATGAGATTGTGTGACATTGCAATGTTATTGTGAGCATGATGAAAGAGGGTTTCAACTTACAACAATAATGTGGTAAAGTTTTTCCCAGATTGCTTCAGGCATTTGCTTTCCCTGACCTTAAAACGGGTTCAGCTGGTTCTGGGAACAATACTCATTCTTTACAGCTGATCTCCTCCCCCAGTAAAATCAATTAAAAACACAGGCTGACATCGACAGGATCCGGGAAAACTAGCAAACACGGAGAAGCGAAGTTTTGTCATGCAAATCGTAAACAGCGATTCGCTAGGCACTGTGCAGTAGTTTGTCTCTATTAAATACTAGCATCTCAGCTAACATATCGCTATCATGCTCACTATCGAACATTCGTAATTAACTGCTGAGCCGGATCTGTACTTTTATTTTGTCACTATGTTTTTATTGGCTCCTCTGTTGGTAGCTGGAAGACATGCAGTCAACAATATGAATAAGTCAGGTATGTACATGGCTCTGTGGTAGTATTCTCTCTCGTTCAACAATTGCTTTTTTCAATTTTGCGGTGCCGCGGTCTAACACGTGATGTAGCTCTCACACCACGTGATCAGATTTCCCTGACACCAAGAAAGTTTGTACACACATCAACTTCCTTGTAACACAGTATTTTGATTATGCTCACAAACTTTGCAATTACATCTGCATTGAAGAGAATAATAATCCAAAACTGCCATTTCTCTCGCTTTATCAAGGACAGTAAAATGCTCTGTTTTGTTTTTTTATTTAAAACTTCTAAATTACTGTAGTCTGACAAAAACCAATGTTATAGTATTGTACAGTAGGGAACACAAAGCATTGTTACTGGTAAATTTGTTCAAAAGGTGATATGGCAAAATTAGTTCTAGGCCTCCCTTAAAATTATGAAACATATCTAAGACCATTGGTGGCAAAACCAGTGGAGGGGGACTTTAAGAGCTTAGCCCCTAGTGAAAAAGTTGTTTGCTAAAGGTATGATTTATAGCCTCTCCCTCTTCAAATGAAAGAGGATGCATAGGTCATAATCTTTCTTTTATCATTTCAACCCATCTGATATAGCCAGATATTGTTGAATTCTCCTGTATCTTTTTTATAATATTAAATTACTGACCAAAATATATAATTGTAAGCAGGGTGGTTTGATTTAAATCAAACTAATTAAAATCCTGATTAAAATCATGATTTTTATTTAAAAAAATACGATTTAAATTGATTTATTTGAATCACTGATTAAAATCATGATTTTTAAAAAAAAAAAAAAAAATCAACAAATCCTGATAGTAATCACCACCTGACGTTCTGGTGCTCTTCTCCTTTATCCCCTGTTCCCACCAGCTCTCCTTCTTTTCTCCCGGAATCAACCTCTACCATACCTCACTTTCTCACCCACCGTCACTTCTCCCCACCAGGAATGCCATTTACTTTACATTCAGATCATTTTTACACTGTGTGGTGTTTGTAAATTAGTTTGAAAAGAGTATAATCCAACCGACCTGTCTGTTACATGCTAGTATGTGTGAACAGGATCTAGGCCAATTGCACCACAAAATTTTCATGCTGTAACAGTTTGGAAAGCAATTAAAGTTGGCTTAATATGCCTTCAGTATAACGTTAGTGACCCATATAAACTGAATTTTTCTTTTGTTATCATTTTGATGTTGAACTTTTGGACACTACAGTGGAATAAAAGGAATGAAGGAAGACGTGCTGTATCACCGAAGGGAATAACGCTAAGATACTGTAGGTCATTGGCAAATAGATTGAAAATCAAAAGAAAGGAAAGAAGAAAAGACAAGATTCACTTTCACTGAATGTAAAGGTATAACACTGGAGACTGTGTAGTATTGTGTTAGAAATAAAACAGTTGTTTGCATGAACAGAATGCAACTTCCAGATAAGTTCATGCCTCCCCCCTCCCTGCTACAGTTCCAATGCTCATCTGAAAACGTGTCACTGTGACTTGCCACTGAAAATGTTGATATTACAGTTCTCAGTCCTTGCACAGTTAGGTTATCATAAAGTTTCATCAGGTAACATATCAAGGAAAGCAGGCCTGACCACAAAAGTGGGTTTCATTTAATATGCAATGTGACCACATAGTGTACATACACCTACTGTATATGTAGCATGATCAGTCCAGACAGTGCTTAATTGTAATCTGTAGTTACTGCTCGGTGCCAACACAGAGTAGCATACTTAACAGTATGTACAGAAGGCTTGCTGCTTTCATACAGCTACGGTGCTAGTTATTTGTTCAGTGTACAATCTCTGCATTACACGGCAGTTCTACTCACAGCACTGTGAGATGTACAGTGGCTAAACTTTGGATCTGTATCTGTTGATGTCCATTGTGCCTGTACCGAGATATCCACTTTACACTCCCCTCACTCGACTGCAATGTGACAAAACTCCTTGCGACTGCTCGTCACAAATTGGTCCTACCGAGGTGAGTCGTTGTTTCAGTTGGATTGCATGCTAGCTGCATGTTGAATTGACCAGACTTAACTCAACTCATCTCAACAAGTTAAACCTCTTTTCCCTCAGTCTACATGAGAGTCACCACTATTGCATCTTTACGGTCACCTGACTTCCTAGAGGCATCCTCATTGGCTGTGGAACTTATACTGGCCAGACATGACTCGATCAACTCAGGCACAATGGCTTGAAACTTGTGACGAATATCAAATATGTTTGATTTGCCCAATTTCCACAAAACTCCATAAAAACTGTTACAAGTGAGTCAGGTCACAAGTAAATTTTTCCACACACTGTACCGATGCGACTCAAACCTTACAGCCAGTCGCAAAGAGTTTTCCTGCATTGCAGGTGGGTCTTGCGCTCTTTGGTAGCTTTGTAGTTGAAAAAGATTTTCTCACCGCTGTTCGCTCTACTTCCTTAAAGGTTACACATTGCCATTCATTTGTCTTGTTCATTATAGATGTGATACAAACAGATCTCCGTTTCTTTCACAGCATAAATCATTTAGTTTAAGGAAATTTAATACCACATTATTTTTGTTGCTGTAGTGTTGAATATGGTGGCCAAACTCTAAATTAAAATTGGTTTGTGTAGTGTTGGACCCATCAGTTGATTGGCACCTAGTGTGTGGTACCCAGAGCTCACTCTTTTCACGTGGAGCTCATTCTAAAATGTCTAAAAATAATAGCCAGCACTGTTTTCAGTATAGCCTCAGTTGAATACTTTTTCCTGAACTTCAACGTGATTCAGGTTGGATGGCACAAATTGTCTAAAATTGCAACCTGGACTGAACATGTATTCAAAACTGCTGACTTGCCAATCTCACATGATTGTTGGTAATCATAGGATCAAATATGTACGTATCCCGTCGATACGATAGTACGCTCGCTCGCTCATCCACTGCAAAAGATTGTTTCTTGCTACAGATTACTGTATGAGCCATACAGTAGGTGCAGCTCTGCACAGCAGGAAAAAAATAATTAGTTCGTAAATTTTGTATTCCTACCCTTAGACACCAACCCCTAGGATGCATCAAAAGTTTTAGGCACTCCGAATCAAATACTCTTCTGTTTGTATAAGCAATTGTATGCGACTGTCATTTTTCATATATGGTGTAAGCCACATACATTGCCTTGCAGTAAGACACAGTCTACCAATCAAAAGACAAAAAACGTAACTAAAGATTGACAAACACCGGTCTCTGAACTTCAGAAATTGATGCAAAACTCTGCGTAGCTGAGGCGGGGGGGGGGGGGGAAGAGATGAAACAACTGATGTCTTGGCAGTATGCTACAGTACTCCACTGTTCATATATTAAAAGTCAGCATAGGGGTGCAGTACTTGATGGCACAACAGCAGCACAGCATATGACAGAATACGCCAGACTAGTTCATCTTTCTGGTGTAAAAGCATACCTGAAAAAAAAAAAAAAAGAAGATTTTTTTTCATCTATTTTGAAGTCGTTCACATGGTATTGTAGTACATTAGACAAATCACTAAATTACCGTAATACTTTCCAAAACATGGTTGTAAATTTGGTGATGTTTGTCGTAGCGGTGCTCAAAAATGATTTTTCTGGATCATGCACCTGACCACCAGTATCGCCTCACCTCGCCTGCCTGTCTGTCATTAATCAATACCGTTTTTGTTTTGTTTTGTTTTATTTTGATTGGAGACTGTCGCGATTTTAATCACCACATGTTGCAGATTCCATCACAGCAGCAGTAGACTCTTCCTACAGCACACACATTTGGTTAAAAAACTCTTCACAGTGGCTGACACTCTTTCAGCTGGTTAGTATCGAAAAATGAGATCGATAATCGTTTGATAAATATTTTACAGTTTGCAGTGACAGGTTTAGATTTTAATCATTTCCTTTCAGTGTTTATGTCTCTACACTTACCCACAGCATGTGCTTTGGTCTGCATGCCACTTAATCACCGTCACTTATTACGTTGAATCTTTCTCGTCATTGCTTCCCCTCTGCGATTGATTTGGGTCACCGTGTTTTGAAACCAGAGGAAAGGAAGTTGACAGGTTGGATAGTTCCTGCCTCTGAATTTTGATCCGAAGTCGTAAATCCTCTGAGCATCACAATGGGATATTCTGACGGTGCAGAAGGAACCATCGGGGTCTCAGACTGTGGAAGATTTGGAATAGCAAACCTGATTCGCCAGAAACATATCAAATATGGCACCCTCTTGTGATGCCTCTTGTCAGACTGACGTTTTTGTGCATAGGAGTAAAATATCAGGCTTGGGCGTCTTGCCATTGGTGGAATTTGATTTTGAATCTAACCTTCCGTCCAATCGGCTGAGTGGACATAAACTCAGAGATTTTGCCTTAAAGATGTATTCACAGACGAAGCATTTCATCGGGAAGGATCCTCGGCACTTAATGGAAGATGAAGTCGGGAATAGCTCGGAAGACGACTGGGAGCTGGACAGCGACTACAGCGCAACTGAGAGGTTGAATAGCGCCCCCAAATATCAAACCTACTTGACATTGGTGGATGTCGATGGGTTTGAAAAAGGTGTTCTTGAGTTTCAAATTGTTTTGCTTCACCATTGTACTGCACCCTTTAAACTTTAAGTTTTAGTATATATCCCAGATTTTGTGAACATATACAGTGCCAAGTTCTGAAACATACTGTACAGTATAAGTTAAACAGTAACCTTAACATCTTTGTATCCGTTTCAATATTATGATTGTTAAATTCAAAAGTTGTTTGGTTCGTTCGATTGCACAATCTGCTACATTGCAGTTTACCGTACACACATTAACACATGCAAGGGTGGCATATAGTATATACAATGTAATCAACATGATAAGAGTATCAAGGTACTTTGTTGTGTACATACACACTCATCTTTGGAATGAAGGTTATCTGAGCTTAGTGATTGAAAAAACTTCAGTGATTGATTCCTTCTGTTTTAGCCTTGGAACAAACAAGTTTCTATTTATTTTAAGGAAAAGCACTTTTTTCCCCTAATTTGAAAAAAAAACAAAAACGATAGCTCCATCCACTTGTATAAAGTTAGCAACATATTGTTCTTCAGTACTGTATATACTGTACGTACATTTGCAGGTATGAAAGTTAATTTAGTGTACAGTAGTGTATGATACTGTACCTTTATGAAACGTACAGTTTATAAGTCTGGTTACTACAGAATATGGTAAGCACCTGGTAGTGTTGTAAAACTTCCAGTTTGTATAATTATTGCAGAATTTATAAATTATTGATAACAATTCATGTAGCGCATGTATACCAGGTTAATGTTAAATGCATTTAGACTTTTTGATCATGTTTGAATAGTACTACACACAGCACCTGTCTCCTTATACTGCACAGTGCTGTGGAGTTGCATGCTGTACAGTACAATAGCAGTAAGGTATAAACCGTGATACTGTACATGGAAGTTTGTTTTCATCAGCTACAAGTACAGCCTATCCACTTAATTCCAAAGTGCAGTTTTCAGTGTTGATTAGAAAATTTCCTTCTCAGATAGGGTGTTGTAGGTAGCTGTGCTGTAGATAACTCAATTTGTGAGGCAGTGTGTGAAATTTGTCGGACAATGTCATAAAGAATAGAGATAACTCTATTGAAAGCAGTCTGGTTGATGACCGCCAATGTAGGCATTCTAACTACTGTACAGTATTAAAGTATATTGACTATGAAGACCATTCCTGCAAAGTCCATGTTTTGACCATTAAGCCTATATGACACTAGTATAGTAGTACGTACTGTGAAGTAGTTCTAAACGTTGATGTACTGTACTTTGGCATGATAGTACTGTAGAATTCATGAAATGACTACACCTCAAGGTGATCACTTCAAAATTTGAACATGTCGATGGCTTGATCAGCTTTAGTACTTCTTCCGCTTGAACCTGTTGAGTACATGTATTTCAACAACTTTTAATGCTTTACTGTTACTACAGATTATTTGAATACTTCAATCAGATAACTAACATTTTCAGATAGATTAATTGATAAACAATTTAACTAAGACATGTTTCACATGTTGGTGATTACTACAGAACAATCAAATATGATCCACATACGGTACGATACTTCGACATGATGGTATGCAGTACTGAGTAAGGTTCTCTATTAAAACTTTATTTTAAACATACTGACAGCAATTCGTCAACATGCTGATTTCATGTGATGCAACACTGTTACATGCATATTAAACACTGTTACATGCATATAAAACACTGAAACATGCATATTAAACACTGTTACATGCATATTAAACACCATATTTCGTTTCTCGATTCGGAGATACTGTACATGATGATTTACCAGCACTATTTTCTGTCGATATTCCTCCTTCAGAGGAGCCCTTGTCGTCACCAGATGAGCCCTTTCTTGATGCCACACCCACCGGCACCCCGACGGAGCCAACCGCTCCTCCGGTAGTGGAGGAATTATCGGAAGCCGAGAGAAATGAACTGGAGAAAGAACTTGATGAGGTAAAGTACTGTCTGTCATATTTGAAAAGCTTGCTTGAAATTCAAAGCAATACCTCTCTGCAGAACTTTTCTTTGTTTGATTTTCTTTTTTTTCCCGTCGTCAGATCAACGGGGACATTCAGGCGCTACGGTCGGCCCTGCATTCAAAGGAGACCAGACAGAGGGAGATTAAAAGACAGCTTGGAATCACACCAATGGGGGAGTTCACCACCAAGGCCAAACAAAGCTGGGGGACTGTTCAACAATCGACTGCGTAATTATTCTTCATCCTTTCGGTCTTTTGTATGTCCTGTTCCTTCCATAGATAGACAGCTACACCCTTTGGGATAATATCAACTGATGGGATTTTGAGATTATTTCCCATGTTTCCTAACTCTTTTTATTTGAGCTGTTGCAAGTTTTTTTTTTTTCTAGTTTATGAGTTCTAGGCAACAGGCATGTTCATTTGGACATGTTCTGTATTTTCTTGTCTATGAAAGATTAAGGAAAAACTAAGAAGGGTTTATGAGTTGAAAGTCGAATGGGAGTGGGTGCTGGATTTTCAATGGGCTCATTCATTACAGCTTATGATAGATCAAGGGTAAAAACAAGAGCTTAAACTAGTACGCCTAAAAATGTGAGGTTTGTAAGCAGGGGGCAGATCCAGGATTTTGTGTCATCCATCTTAAAAAAAAAGGCCTGTGTCAATATCATGCACACGTTTCTGTTTCAAAACCATGATGAGGATAGTAGCCCTGACATACCTGTGATAGAATATTTAAGGCACAAATTCATGGTACAGCAGGGTGTACTTAAAAGTACATGAAAATCTTTTTGTGGGGTGCATGCGGTACACCTCTTGGATCTGCTCCTGGCATCAGAATCAGGTGAGCTAAATTCACGGTCACAATCCTAGCGGTAACCCCTCTAAACATGCTACTATCCTTTGTTCTTTACTGAGAACTTCTATTAGCTAAATACCAATGAGATGCAAATTAGTTAGCATCAAGCTGTAAAAGGCGAATCCTTCCTCATGTACCGTTAAATTAAAATCCATGCAGGTCGGCAAAGTAGCATCGAATCTTTATCAAAATTCATCAAATGAAACTATTGTCTGCTATCAATGACACTATTTGAGGTTGTATTAAAGGTTTCTGAGTCATTAGACAAATGCCACATTTATAGATATGGCTAGAATTTTTTAACCAACGAGACATGAATATTTTGAACGAAGATTTGAAAGCTACCTTGAAAAACCTGCCTGCTTTAATACCCTGGCAAGTAGCAAAATTGAGTGAATGGCATTGCTACACATGTGAATGTCAGGCCCCTTTGTTTTGTCATACTGTCCACTGATTGGTCAGATTAATGTTATTTACAAAAAGTTTCATCGCACAGCAAAGGCCTAAATAGTGCACGAACATTTCACTTTTCAGAGCCATACTCTCATTTAAACTGAGGCATATCTCAAAAGTACATGGTGGAATGTGGGACCATTTTCATTTAGCATATTTAGCACTTTTTCTACAACCAACCTTCCCGCAATTTCGTGTAAAATTGTGATGCTTTCCAGGTACCAGACAACATCAGAGAAATTAAAAGAGTGGAATGAAGCTGTGGTAAATTCTGAGGCGTAAGTCCTATTGCTTGCTTTGAGTTTGCATGACCTCTTTGACCAAGAGGGCAAAGGTCATCACCATAACTACTCGATCAGTTGCTCACATTTTGCCATGCTTTTGTTTCTCTGACTGGTTTTCCTTTTCTGATTGCATCGGGAGAAATTTTAATTTTTGTTCTAAACTGCTTCTTCTTAACACAAATGGCTGGTTTTGCTTGTTACATTTATTAATCAAAGTTTGGATTGAAAAAACGGATTTTGACATTTCGGTTTTCGTAATACACGTTCCAAAATTGTTTTCAGCAAAGTAATACCAAATTAATGTAACTGGCTATCTGCCATTTAACAGGGAATAGATTAAAAGCATGCCATCTTCAGCCAAAGTTGGTAAAGACGGAATATTATTTAACCGATTTAAATATTTGTCTCCAGTACAGTGTATCTGAAACTGAAAGTCGATGAACTAGGCTCCCCTTGTGGTATTCATCCAAGTACAAATTGTACATAAGAAGGTGAATATCAATCAACATGATAAAATTGTGCAAAAATGTAGGACATTGTTTCAGTGGCGTATTGAGTTTGGTTTCAAGACAAAAATTCATCCCCACTAGACGACTTCAATTCTCCTAACCACTTACTGTACGTCTAGTCACTCCCACAGTCTGTCTAAAATTCCTCTACATGTGTGATCAGAGCAATGGATCTCCTGTATGTACACCTGTATGTTGTGTAATATGAGCTACTCTGTATCTTTTGAATTTGCTGTCAATCAAGAGTAGAACCAGTTGAGAATTTTGCTATCTGGAAGCCAAAAATATAGCATGGGGTGATGGGTTACTGCTTTTAAAATTAAACATACTAACTCCATATTAGAGGTCATAGCATAGATCTCACTTTATTAACAACACTTGTCTGCCATTTGTTAACTATCAGATAAAAAATCACAGTTTGTATTATTTGAAAAGCGTTTCTATCATTCCCCCAAACTGTTGAACTGCATTGCCACAGATCGTGTAATGAGATATTAATGACAAGGATAGCTTCACGGATTGAGTTATATCATAGTCAATGTGCTAAAATATGTTGATGAAGATAATTGGAAGTAATTTAATGGTAATCCCTAAATGTCTAAGCTGAGCAGTAAGGTCGAAGAATGCATGTTAGTCACTCCATGTTGGCGAGTTGCCAAGCTCTGAATTTAAGCTCAGTAAAAGTTACGCGAAATGTGATGCACACTTGTTCAAACTGGTGAAGGGCAAAATTTGTAATTGTAGCACTCAGTTTCATAAACTTGCACATTTAAATGCTGTAGCCATGGATTAGGAAGGAAATTGTCTGCTGCTGTTGAAAGAAAATTGACATGCAATTCAAACTTGCAAATCGAAGCAATGTCTATGGGTTTTACTTACCTGTCCCAGCACAATTAAGGCACTCGCATTCTCTGTGCACAGAGAGAAAAATTGGTGCAAATTCAGGTGGAACCTTTTTGTTACTTGCAGTATCTACATGAAGTTTTAGTTTACCTTCTAGTACATAGCATGTGTAGACAGAACTTGGCAGCATAGCAACACTTGGGGAAACTACCATTTGGCTTTAATACCTCTTTTGAATATCATTCCTATTTGTACCGCTGAAAACAGTACCTCTATAGTAGTACCTCCCTTAAATAAAGAAATTTATGTTGATACATGGTTGTATATTGTACACATAATAAATCAAGGGGTGGAATAGCAGCATGCTCTGGCCAGTGTAGTACGATGGCTTGATGTTCTCTCTTGGCCTAGGCCTCACCATCTTCACTCTTATTCATGTCCTACTCCATCTGACCCTCCTCACAAATGTGGGTCGGGTCAATTGTGATCCAGCAGAAAGTGTCATCTCTGTCATTTTCATCATTTAGATAATTGTTGGTACTTTTTTTCTTTTTGCAAATTATGTGTCTGTCACATATTCCCACATTTCATATTGCTCCCTCAACCTTCCACTGTCACAGTACTTCAGTACCACCCCAGCTTACTCCAAAGGACAATTTGGTAAACCAACCCTAACAACTATAAATCTGCAAACAAATAAAAAAAAAAACACAGAACAACATTAAAAGCATGCTCTGGGTAACTTTGAAGGCAGTAGCTGGAGTACTGCTGTTGTGTCTGTGATTCACCCAAAAAATTTCCAGTTTTACATTCGTGGTCAGTGCAGGATTATTCATGTGTGTGGTTTGTTTAGTTGGTTTGAACATGCCGGCATTCGTAATGGTCGTGTTTGTTTTGTCAGAAAAAAGAAAAATTAAAAGCAGGACGGGAAGAAGTCATCCTAGAATTTTGCTGCCACAAGGTTACGACTTGTTTTGCTTTGCTCACGCTTTGCTCTCAGAGTTTGTTGAAAGCTTCTCTTGTGTGTAGAAAGATGCTTTTAAATTTCATGTGGGATTATAAGACTGCAAAGAGATTTATAACTAATTTGTCTTGAAGGCCAGCTTTAGTCTACGAAGGTGTTTGAACATATTTTAAACATGGATAGCCTCATGGGTAGTCAAAAGTCATGGATTGCATTGCTGAGGAATACTACAAAATTTTGTCTTTTCATGTTGCAAATTTTCTCTTGTCTCCTTGCCAAACTTATACAGCTCCGTTTTAAATGTCAAGTGATTAATCACACCCACGACTTTCCTTCATTTGCCTCATACTGCAGGTAATACGAAGCTATTCAGTGGTCACAGAAACATTAAATTTGACAGTTAATGAATGGACTGTTTTTCAGTTGCCCTTAAACATTTTGGGGGAAATAATGAGCAAGATGCTAACCAACATGGTTAAAGGTACAATTGGTCTTGTTAACCTGAAGCAGTTTCTTGGAATTTCTTGATGGCACAAAAACAGGTATTTTGCACTCTAAATGAAATCTCTAAATTTTCCAAATCAACTTTTCAGAAAAAAGAAAAAAAAAAGAAGACAAGTGAAAAGAGAGGGACCAGAATTGCATTTGTAGAATCATCACACAAACTTAAAAGCATTTTGTACATGTAAGATGGGAGGTGTGGATCTGGCATACACTGGCATACACTGGCAGTAGCGTTACATGCCATGATTGACTGAATTTTCTTGACTAACGTTCATATTACATTGTTTGAATTTTGCGTTCAGAAAATTTGTAGGGATTTTAAGCTTATATTTTTCATCCAATTTTCTGTGTCAACAAATAACATAAGGTAATGTGCGGTACATATTTTCACTGTTGGAGTTGGCTAGTCAAATGCACAGCTGTTGCCATGCTGTATGCTTTACCTTTGATGAGTGGCAAGAAAGAAGTTAATTTTGCTTTTGAAAACCTGATGGTTGCTGTGGTCTGTTGGTCATCTCTAAGGCAACAGCTGTAAAAAATGGCAATATCTCTGTCTAGAATCATTTTGAAAATTTGTCTACGTGAAATAGTAAAGAAAAGATGCACATTACAGCAAACTTCACTCGATTGTTCTAGGATTCAGTAACATTTTTGTCAAAGGGACCTTGTCATTCTTACAGTGTGAAATGGTTTTGAATAAATGCATCGTGTTTGTATTCTGCCAGCAAACAGAGAAATCCAACCAAGATTACAATTTCCAAAATGCAAGGCATCAAGTATTTTTTTTTAAATTTTTCACACATTGTGACAGTTGTATGAGTACATATATTATCCAGCAATTATAACTTGACCTTGTAGACACCACACTGTGTCATTCCATCCGATGCCTCTGCTTCTGCGCTTGCTGAGATTCAACTGTCCTTCGATTTGCTGGCGGTAGCTGGTCGATAATTCTTGCCCATTTAAGCCACCGTCGGTTTAATCGAGCTTGCGAGAAATTGATCAGCTCTGGGCAGATGGATAGAGAATTAGACTTACACAGGTATAGTTTGACTTGATAGGTGATAATATGAGGACGAAATGCAGCTTTGAAGTTAAACATTGAAGAGGTTAGAAGGTAAAGATTGGAGAACAAGGGTGACAGCTACTCTAAGTCCCTGAAACTTTTAAAAATGGAGTCTGTGATTCCTTGAAGAAATTATCTGTTGTGTAAATATGCTCAATATGGGAAAGTTTCATTCACTAGTAATTTCACGTTTGCACAACTGTGCACAATGTGTCGTTGCTCACACCTCATCAGCTTCGGGTACCAAAGCCTTTTTTCCCTCTCCTTCCAACATCGATGCATCAAATTGACGAATCATCGCATCGGAATTGCACCTTAGAGCAGAAACACTTCCTCTAGGCCAATAGATAATTAATTTGGGCAATATAAAAATTAAAAAGAAGAAAAAAAAAGAAGGGACAGAACGCTGTAAGAATTGACCGATCTTGCTTAAGATTGTTCCATTTTAGGAAAGGTACAGATTTAGTTCATTTTCCTTCTGTAATAATATGTTGTTGCAGTTCAATTTAGTGATAACCTGTCATGCTGCCCTTAATGTCTGTGATACGACATCCTGGCTAATTTCGTCTGGACTTTTTGTATCATCTCCGATCAAAGTGATTGCTCACTCAGTAGGACTGCCTCTTGCTGTCAGGCATTATAATGCAAAACGAGTCATTATTTTACATCACTTACTGTGTACGTACATTTCTCAGTAAACAACTCGCACTTTCATCTACTGTGTGTATATATACAGCAGTGGTCTTGTAGCCTATTTCAGCATTTTGCAGCATGTAAAACATTCTGCTATCTGGTTAGTTTTTCTCATCCTTACATTTAATGGAGCCGTTCTCGGCATCAACAGGCAGTTGGGCAGGCACTGCTTTTAATTTATTAACTTCTGCTTTTGTGATGGTGTGATGACACGTCATACGGCAGAGGCATTGTTTACCGGGATACGGAGATCGTCACTATGGCAACAGAATCCTCTCACAGGTCTCCATCTAGGGGTTGCTGCCATTTGTGTTCTAACAAGTGATACTTTCAAGTATTGTACCCAGTGATTGGCATCATGGATGTGTTACTAAAACTGTACCTTGTGTCAAATCCCAGAGTTGATGACATTATGATGTACAGTATCTTACACTGAAGTGATAGGACCACGTACATACTTAACTGCTTTCATACTTAACTGCTTTCATTCCCATCACCACATAGGTAGAGAGTGTGTATTTTCCTTTCTTGAACATTTATTCAAGTCACTTATTCAGAAAGGATAACATAGTACAGTACAAACAATAAAAGCGAGGCACGTGCAGGTGCCTCTTGTGAGGCCAAGACGTCACTGATCTGCTGCCCTCTCCTCAGTCTCCTCAACCACCAAAATGGTCAGCCCATGGAATGTGAAACATATCTCTCCTAAATATCATGTTTGTTTGTGTGCTTTTTGCCCTTGGATGACTGTACAATTTTTGGAGAGTTTATACCATAATGCTAGTTTACATTTAATGTTAATGTTAGTCACTTTGGCAGCACCAGGGAGTCGGATCAGGTGCGGTCTACAATAATGTGAAAATTGTTTCCATCATTATAGACCTGAAGTTGCATAAATCCATACGTTCACACCGAGCATCCATTGAACATCTTCATCCAGGTAATTACATCCTGCTAGGGTCTTACCAACACTGCACAGTGCCCCCTATCATTTAGCATGTACAGCACTATAGAATTTCATACTTTTGCCATATGCCAGTCACGTGCCTCCCGACACGAATTTAAATTGCAAAGTTTCATCTGTTTAATGCCTCAGGGCTGATTGCAAGACAGACTCTTGTAGTCGCTGTCATCTCATTAGCCAATATCGATGTAAAGTGACTTGTTGTTCGAGACAATGAATGCTCCCATGGAGGCAATTTGTCATTTGAGGAGTGTGGAACCCTGAAAAATGAGGAAATAAGAAACAGAAAAAAATGTTGCCAATGTTATTTAATGACAAATGAAACTACTACCAAGTAAACCATAAATTTGCTCTTTATCACCGTTTTCCTTGTGGATTTAATTTACTGGAAATTTGCTGGTGAGAATACAGACTGTACAAATTAGCAGCTATTTAAGTAGACCATTGATGCTGCGACGCTTTTCATCCCAGTTTAAGCACAGTCCATGTAGATGTTGCTCTCGCCGTATCATCGTCGAGACGGCAGAGCGGTAGAGCTGGGAGAAAGTATGTCAGTCTGTCGAAGGGCTGTTGCAATAATCCTCCAAAGTGAGCAGACCTGTAAACACTTGAAAAGATTTGAAAACACTGGTGCCTGTGGTTGGGTTTAAGATATGCATACAGTATTTCCTCTATTTGCTTGCATGATATGTCATTTAAAACTGAAAGAGAATCATGGGAAATGTTGGACAAAATGCTACAGTGTAGAGCTGTCTCCATCCACTAATTGACCTCTGACCCTGAGCTCCGTGTCAGCGAGCCCACAGTGTGCCCAAATTGTTGTACTACCCAAACCATCTACAGTGGTCACTGCCAGTTCACACCAGTTGGGCCCAAGCAGGACAAAAATCTGCCAATGATACCTTGCTAAGAGGCCAACTCTTCTGAATGGGCTCTATTTTGTAACAAACACTCAGATAAAATTTCCAGTAATAATTGTTAGTAAAAGTGTTCTAAACAGAGACACTTTTCCTAGATCTCACAAAAGCCAGAAAGTGTCATTTCCTGCTAAGTCTGGCAGTACATTGGAGCCAGAACTTTTCCTTGTATGTTCTGAGCCAATACATGATGGCAATACAATGAGCTGGTCCTGCTGGCTCTCGATCAGCCTCCTGGCAGACCCGCCCAATCTGGCAGACCCCTGCATCTATGTTCGGTATGCTAAACTTGCACACGGACCCCAAGAGGTTTAAGTTTTCTCTTAACTTAAACTGTGATAGCTGCATGTCAATTTATGATACAACCATCAGGTTTTATTTTTGGCCCATCTCTGGTCAACTGTCTCTGGGTTTAAAACAGATCAAAATCTGCTATCCCAGTCAACATAGTGGGGCCCTCACCTCAGGGGGCCCTCACCTCATCGGTCCCTCACCTCAGGGGCTGATGGGTTAAGACACCACCCAAGTGTGAGCATCAAGCATGTAGATCTGACATCATGCTTGGTGTTGTAAATGTAACTGTGCCCGTACTGGAATCTTCTCTTATGTTGGTCTTTTTCGATCTTATCCATGTCTTTGTTTCTAGGGCGTGCCTAGTCTAATGAGAGCATTTATAGTATCATCGACCCATAGCTCTGGAATTTTTTCAAATGAATCCTGTATTTACATCACTGCTCACTTCTATATGTCCAAGCACAGTAATTTCATTCCCACTGACCACGCTTAGAGTTCTGCTAACCTCTCAAGCATAGTCAAAATTGCTGTCTTATCTGCCATACACATTCACAACCAGTCCCCCTTTCCAGTTTGCCATTCACTCAGACTGCTGGCATTTATACTAAAACAAACATTACATACTAGATAGCAGTCTCAACCAGCAAACATTAGATGAAAATTAATCGTCTTTCTGTCGCATGATACAACGTTGGCAGCATGTCTTTCAGATCTTTGAGTTGACTTCAACAGTAGTACCAGGCAAAGGTCACTCTCAAAGAGAATCATTTTATTATTCTCCGCTGCTCCAAATACAGGCCAAAGGAAAATTTTTTTTACTTGTATGCCTGCATCACATGTACAGAGAGACAAATGCTGACATTTACAGACAGATGTGTACAGACAGACAAAAACTTTACATCTGTACAGTAGATGACAGTACAGTATTTTAAGTTTGAGGAATTCAACTCCCCTTTGGAATGAGAGAGTTATCGGGAGGTATATATAGTCGTTAATAGCAGTTTCTAATGATATTGTTGAGGTGAAAACTGCCAGTACGGTACAAACAGTGCCTGCCGTAGTATTATTGGTCGATTCAATTGATCAGCAACCGTTTGATAGTGATCCCCCAAGTCGATACAGCACAGCTTAATAAACCTGTTGTACGTGGAAGTTTGTCATGTTGCTGACAGTTGGATACATACAGAATTCACTCAAGCACGATTTGATCGACTCTCTGGCATTGCCTGCTAAACTGGCACGATGCAGTTTGACGGGAGATAATTAGCAATTTAAGAACACATTCGGTACGTATCATAGCAACGGCAGATTATGATGAGACAACATTCTGCAATATAGTACTGTGGGTAGACCTACTGTAGGTTGGATAAATTTACAATGTGTACAGCATATAGCACAACATTCATTGCAAAATAAGGGGATAGGATTAAAATCTGTGTTTCCGGGTAAGGTATGGAACAATTTTTTTGACATATATATATATATATTTTTTTTTTTAGAGCTACAGTGTGACAGTGAAACTTTCACTTGGCAAAACAAAAATATCAACAACATCATACAGGGTTTCTGGAAAAATATTTTCAGGGCCCGAAATGTCGTGAAAATGAGAGAAATTGTGTTAAGTCCTGAAAAAGTCATGGAAACATACATGAAATGACATTGTTCCATTCTCACTTGTTATATCAAAATCTCTTCACCTCACATTGCCCTGGCTTTTGCTGTTATGGTTGAAAAATTGATGTAAAATGTGAGGAGGGAAGTCATGGAAATTCTATGTGTTTGGTCCTGGGAGAAGTCGTGCAAAGTCATAAACATTTATTCTCCCGAAAGTGCCGGGAAGAACAAGAATTCCAAAACATTATTTGATGGAGGAGACATTAAAGAGGTATTGGTGGAATATTGCAAGCCATGCTCATCATTGTCATTTTGAGGCAAGAATTGAGGAGAGTTGCCTCATGTAAGCCTACCTCAAACTCGAGCGAAAAGGCATCAGAAGGAAAATAAGTGGAATGAATAGCCACTACCGAATAGGATCAGCAGGCATTTGTTCAAATCCTGTTTGAGGTTGGATTACATGAAGCATGTACCTCAAAAAGGAAAGCAGTGTGTTTGACGAGATGTAGACATCAAGAGATACTTCTGTCATTATCAAATAGTAAAGTTATAATAAAACTTCAGCCATGACCACTCACTGGGATATTCTGGTTTATAAAGGAGAACGTTAAGTATGGTGCATAGTGAGGGGTGTAGTGATTGGCTGAATCAGGTGTACGTATATGCGGTAGTGAGACAGTTAAAAAGTAAGGTAGTATCTAGTCATCGAAGGCATCCTGGCTTTCCCAAGGGCAGCCAGATCCCAGGGGTGAGGTTGTCCTCCAAACAATGAAACAATTTGATTATTTAGCCAAGCACAGAATATATTTTAAAATAAGAAAATGACTATTGGTGATTAATTTTGGTTTCAAGCAGCAGAATACATTTGTTTTCATGATACGACCATCTAGAAAAAAAAAAGATATTTTAAATGGTAACTTTTGATCATTGTATCATATCTGTAGGACAACTTAACTTTTAAAATTGACAGTGATACTTTAAATTCTGTATTAGTTGTCTGCCGTACTCCAACTCTATCTTCAGCTTTATCTACAGTACAGCACTCCTTGTAGAACTACAGGTTGAACTGTATGTAGTGCATTAAGTTAAAAAAAAAACATTTCCTTTACTTGCACAGTGTAAATTTTCCCTGTGAAACTTTGTAAACAAAAAGTGTAACATAATTATAGCCAGAAATGTGAAATTTTTGAAATTATGAATTTTTGTTTACACTAGTAATAAAGGTATGCTGGATATATGTCATTAGGTATTGCAGTTTGCACCAGATGGGTATGGTTTGGTATTCAAAGCATGTAGGCAGTCTACAGATTAAAGGTTGAAAATTCTCTAGTGAGACAAAAGAAGACCCATAACTGTTCTTCCATGATTCTTGAACCAGTGATTACAGTTGATGGTTGGCAGCAGTAGTAATACATCACTGTATTTGGACAGTTTTTGTTATATTTACTCTCTACTCCAAGCCCATCGCATCAACACCAACCACATCCAATCAACGCCACAACACAATGCACCACACCATATCACACAACCACAAAAGAAGAAAAGCAAAACAAAATGGGGCTATGTACAATATGTCAGTCTATGTTGCTATTTGATTTTTTATGACAGACCTCCTTGTAGGATGTTCAACTTTCTGCCATGATTTTCACATTGATTGTTCTTTGCATCTGTCCCTCTCTCTCTCTGAAGATATAACAAGACCAAAACAGGACTGCAGACAGCAGGTCAAAAGACGGGGGCAGCATTCACTTCCTTCGGCTCAGCCGTGTCTAGGAAACTCGGTGAAGTCCGCGGTTCAAATGCTTTTAAATCCTTCGAAGAGAAGGTCTCATCGGCAGCATCATCCGTCAAGGTGAGTCAGTCGTGTCTTTCTCCACTACTATTATAATCTTGTTGAGTCTGTAAATGTTGTATCATGAACAGAGGGGATCTGAAAGCTAGGCTTGAACTGGAGAAAATTTTTGATGCCAGTGAAGGTCCTGAGGACAACTTTTGCATGGAGATTTTAACTGCAAAGCTTATAACCCATACCTGATGATTCCATATTCACCTCAAGCTATAGGGCCTTGGCTTCCTTTTATGAAGTGACAACCAGTCTGTCGGATTTGTTCCTTCATCACTGATATTCCAAAAAGAGTTGATAATGATAGTCAGCTATCCGCAGACTTACACAGCACACTACCCTCTACCAACACTAATATCTGACAAACAGCACTGTACAACATAGACGAGAGTAAAAGCAATGTCAGCTGCAGCAGTACAAATCCATACAACTCCATATGATTCCGTCGCTGGTCGTCGACACACATCGTCGGCATCGTTTAGGTAAGACTTCGCAAAACTTCCTTTGATTGTAGATTGTAGATTGATGCAAAATGGATTAAAGATGCAATTTTCCAAACACAGCATGCTTTGTGTGTCAAGATGACACACAAAGTTGGACACATCTATAGATATCAACATATGATGTATTTTTGTCTGTGCTGTGTGTTTGAGTCGAGAGGAACTTATGACGGAATACTCTCCTTCTCTTTCCACTTCACGTACGTAGCGTGCATCTGGGTAAGCCTTTTCGCAGTCTGGAACGTGCATGTTCATATCCTGAAAATCGGAAGATGAACACACAGGCTCTCGTGCCGACAACATGTGCCAAAATAATGAGTTTATTTAGAAAATATTCAAATCCTCCTTTTGTAGACCAGCTGGTAGTATACAGATCATTCGCATGTTCAGTTCTCTGTCTTAAACCGCACTTTAAACCGCCTTTTTCATGAAAAAAAATTGTGTTATAATCAGTCTAAAAGTATGTATATATTCACGCTCTGTATGGGGGGTGCAGTTTGCTTGTCTCACATGCATCCCACAATTCCTTGGGTGAATGAAGATTGCTAAAGGGCTTATTGAAATTTCGTCTGTAGCTGCCTCTTCCATAACACAGACCCAAGTTTGTCGCTGTCTTTCCTAATCAATGTAGTGTGCAATTAATCTGTTGGTCGCCTCATTACCCTCTTCACATTTAAAGATTTGACTCAAAAGCGAATTCTCTCGAGGTACTCCCGGGGCTCTTGCAGGGTGACCCGGCAGATAAAAATCAGTTCTGCTACATTTTTACATTAGTGCCAATTTTCTACTGAATTACATTGAGTGATATACTGTGCCAAAAGACAATTCCATGTTGTAAAATAAAGTCACATTATGCATTACAATACATTTATACATTATCTGCTCAAATATTGTCTTGCATAGCCAATACTGTTGGCACAAGTACTTCTACAATCGCATGTTGTGATGGCATCCTCTGTTCTGAAAGCTCTTGCTCACTTCACAAAATGAGTAAAGTTAGAAAACTGTTTCAAGATGTTGAGAACCCTCATTTTGTTTTGTGTGACATAATACTGAGGAAAGTGTGGCGTTCGGTGCATTTAGATTGTTATCGTTCGGAAATGTTAACAGGACTGTTGTTAAGGTAGAGTGAAGAGAAAAAGATTCCGAATTTGTCCTGTTGCTAACTTTTAGTATGCTCCATACAGATAAGTTTTTGAGAGGAGTAAGTCTGCGTATTTGGTGGCATTATATGTGCAGTATTTATCATCATTTGATGTACCTGTAGGCTGGCAGTGGTACTCCTTCAACGTGTTTATTTGTGTGTTACTTCACCATCAATTTTCAGTCATCAAATCTCCAGCTAAACTTTTAGAGTGCCCTCGAAAGTCGCTAGAAATCTTACTGATACCTCTGAATTTGTTCCTGTGGTGTAGACAAGAGCAGTGTCATCACCAATTTTGTTTTCTGCATCAGAGAAAACGTGGTTTCTGAGCTCATTATTGGCTGCTGTTACCTTCCGGAAATCAGGGATACCAGAATGGTGCCAGTGGTGCCAGTGGGTCATGAATTTTCCAGTGCCAATCAGCCTTTAAATAATATTTTTATAATGTGGTCATCTTTACGATGGCTGGCCAAAGTCCTCTTTGTGCCCAGGATCTAGCAGAACCTTGTTGCCAGAAGGTTCCAGTGATTCTATGCTTTGCGAGGTCGTCGGACGAGTGACTACGAATGCCCGGAAGTGATAGCCGAATGGATTAAGGATTTCTATCGTTCTCACTGTCGCAATCAAGTTAATTGTGATCTCTGAGGTGTATTATCGCAGTTATTATTTTATGAATTCACAGGAAGTATTCATACATTACATTAGTGTATCATTCCATCATTCTGACATGCCTCAGTGTAGTTTAATACCATCGGAAGTGCCTCACAGTACCTCTTGGACAGGAGAATTTCTGCATGTGCATCTGGTCAATTACCAGCTAAAGGAGACATACTGTACACAAGTAGTTTAGATCTGAAGGTGTGTGTTGTACATGGGTTTTATTTTTTAAGAATTGCTCAAAATTTTCAACACAGGGACTTGTAAAGTTTGAGTTACAGTAATAGATTGGAAGGTGATTTTGTTGATGAAGAGCTCTAGCATACAATATCATAAATTGGCCAGTTATGGTGGAATCGTTGCATGGCTGTAACAGGTCTTTTTAAAATAATTTTGTAAAAGAAGAAAAACACATTGAAAGTTAATTGCAACTGTGGTAAGTTCTGTAGTTTGAGGAGTCATTAGTTTCTGCTGCTCTTTGTGTAAGCACACAACAACAGCAATATATTTACATGTTCACTGCACAGCTTTGGAATAATGGTGCTGTCATGGATATGGTGCAGAAGATACTACCCCACAATAGTGTAGCAAATTGTGCACTATAACACAAAAAAAGTGCAAAACACCCTATATTTAGTACATTAATCCTCCAACTGTATGTAATAAGATTGTATGCTTGTACAATGGAGCAACATGCATAGCTAACATTGGTAGTGTGGCCATGTGAACTGCAGCATATACTATATGCAACACTGAATATACTGTACCTTAAATGTGACAGTCAATAACCAATGCCCATGCAATCATGCAGTAATAGTGTCAGCATGGACTACAGTAGATGCTATATAATAACTGTAGACAGTGTAGAGATATACACTGCGGTAAATCAATACACGGTATAATAGTGTAGTCATGTGCACTGTGCAGAATACAGAAATTTTTTAAAAACTTATGTGTTATTGTATTCTGCATCAGATAAGTCACAGCAAGCAACCGTACCAGTCACAGTAATTTACATGTGACAGCATTCTGAATGATATCAGATCAGCTAGAGCAATCATCTGTACCAGTCACAGTACTAGTTACCTGTCACAGTATTCTAAATCATGTCCTATCGACTGCGACAAGTTAAAACCATACCAATCACAGTACTCAATACAGCACATTATTACAGCAGTCTTAATGACAAGAGATTTGCTGTATACAACCCCCCTCCCCCCCCCCTCATAACAGATCCGGCCTTGTTTATTGATCTGTGTTTCATTTATCAACAAAATTTCAACAGTATCACTTTTTTTTGCCTTCACAGTCTGGTTAAATGATTTTTAGCCAATCATCATCAACTTTGTAGGTAAATAGCACCTTCTGTCTCCTTCTCATTATTTTGAGCAGTCCATGTCATTTAACCCTTCTGTGTATTTTTTTTAACTTACCTTTTTGATTTAATTTTCAAACCTGCATGTTAACAATGGCAAAGCATGGACTCTGGTATTAGTCTGGTCACTTGACAAAAATCAGTTTTCCTACAGTGTGTTTCATGTCAGTCAGTGTAAGTTTTCATAATGAATCAAACTAGGTCATGTGATTTTCAGTATTCCAGCCGTATCTGGTCAAATCATGCTAGGGCACATCATAGAAAATTTTAAGAGACCCACTTTTACAATTTTTTGAAGAACCATAACTTTGAAAGTAACCAGGGAGCTCACATAATGCTCGCTGTTTATTTTGTCAATCCTGCTATTCTTGTAATGTCGCGGAAAGGAATTTAATGTAAGTCAGAAATTTTTTTTAAGTGCCTGTTTATTTTTAATCAGCACACTTTATTCTTATCCGATACAGAAAGCTGCAATGTACATCGTGCAATCTAAGGATCATGTTGGAGTGGCAAATCATATAAAGTGATATCAAGAGGTGACTTGTCTTTGGCAGTTTAGAAAAATATGTAGTAAAATTGGTATTTTTTTTCCTTCAACTCAGAATTGAGGATCAGTGGCAATAAGAAAGAATTCCAAGGGTGAGAATTAGGGGAAATAGATAACCCAACCCTTGCCCCAACCCACAACCCCCCACCACCCAGATCTCTGCAGCATTTTTTTGTGAAAATGCAGAATAGTTAGAGTAAGCAGACAGAAGGTATATGAAGCATTTGTAAGATCAGTGATCGATTCTTTACATTCATTTTGAAATGGTATGGATACTACGCCAGAGACTGTCTTGAAATTTGTGCCAAGAAACGGTGATAAACAGTGCTTTTGTATAAACAACTTGGGTAAACAACTTCATTCTGGGCAACAACTTAGTTGGTCGGAGAATTTTATTCCGCCTGTGGAGGGTATGATATTTAAAGAGAAGTATTGAGCAGATTACAAATAGCTAAAGAAAAGGAACAGATAGGTGAACAAGAAGCTACAAGTTTGAATGTCATTTAAAGCATTTTTTTATCTTTTCAAGCCACCAGTGGATGCGATATTTTTGTCGCCAGCTGTGATGAGATTGAGCAATGCAAATCCCAACATGACTTTGACGTACTTCCAATTTTAAAATCCTTTCTGTTTCATACAAGAAAAGGTTAGAGATTGCGTAGCTGTACACAATCACCGACAGAAATGAACCTCAAAGTCCACTCTCTGGAGCTCGCTGTGCAAGAGAGGCTTTCATTCTTTGTCGTTCTGATGTTACACTATTTCTGAATTAGATGACATTCGCTGTGATCCGCAATGGCCAATTTTAGGTAGATAGTACTGTACCTCATCAGAAAGGTTTTGATTGTGGTTGATGTTAGTGCTTAAAAAGGACTTGCTTTGGATATCTGAAGGTACACTTTTAACATTTTTTTTAAAATGTGTAAATTTTATTGTTCTGATCTATTTTTGTGATGAGATTATTTTTGCGAGAGAGTATTGGAATTTTTAGTTTTTTTGGGCACTAAAACTATTTACAGTTAGTAATTTATCCAGGTTCGCATCTCATTTTGTTATGTACACTAATTAATAACATCGCTACACAAATTGAATATTGTGTAGCAGTTTTTGTACATGCAAGCGGTAGGGTTTTCTCTGAGTTTGTGACAGAATACCGAAGAAACCCCCAAACTTCTATGCAAAACTTTAGTATTAAATTATTCCCCGCCAGCATGGTGCCATTATTTCCCACCAGAAAACCAAAATTACAGTCACTTCTCTTCACGATGATCGATTTTGTGGACAGGTGATTTGGATCTGAAGATGGGGGAAGACAAGTATCGTCATATATTTGTGATGCCACTGTGGATACATGGAGGAACTGATGGTGGCCACCCCCCATCCATGTTAATAATCAGTTGTAACACAGGAAATGTGAAATGATAGTATTACATCACTGATAACGATAGCTCTTTGGAAGCATGAATGAATTATGATGTTAAAATTGTGAATTACCTGTGTACTAAACATAGACTGATGATGAATTGCTCGCCTACCCGAGGCTGAGTGACACCATCGGACAGTTCCGGCAGGCTGGCCACGTGTCGTAACTAGAGTGACGGTTCCTCTTCACAACTAACAAGACAGCAGATCTACCTCCTCAACCTCCCCATCTTACCTTCTTGTAGCACCATACTGAGTAGGCCTCTGTCTCTTGTGGGTAGACTACAGTATTTGATGTTTATATATGTTCAACTTGATAGCAGGGTGACAGTGGATAGTCAGAAATGGGTCATGACGAAAAAAGGTGTGACAACTGGGGGTGAACAATAAGTACTGTTTGAGGACTTCATATCTGGAAATGAAAAAGGAAATGCCAATACACAAAAAAAGTTCTAAGGAAGTTTGAACCAAACCTCGAGCTTTTTGTGTTTCGATGGAGAAAGTGAGTGAGTGGTTTCAGATCAAATTACCAAGCATGATGTTTGCTGCTTTTTGAGACTCGCTAGACAATTACTCATTTTTAATCAACCGCAGTAATTCTGGAATGATTAACCGTGACTGATCGCCGTGGTGATTAGTGCATGATGGTGAATGACCAACTGATCATTTTTAATTTAGCACAGCAGTCATGATACACACTACTGTACATAGTCTTAACAGTTTTTTGTGCACTTGGATAACCAATAGGTTGTCAGCGGGATCTAACGGTGAAAATGGCATGGCTAACTCGGTTACTAATCCTCGTCTCAAAATGAATTCTAAGCATTAAAAGAGTGGTCCAAACAATATTCAAAACATCATAAAATCTGTGATTATATGAAACAATATATCAACAACTCTCATTTTTCTCCCAGTCTTCATGTACAGATAATGGCATTCTTTTAATGTATGTTTCACTTTGATTTAAAGGTCACATACAGGTCACACATGGTGACACAATATCGTTTGGAGTACTTAACAGCAAAAAGTTAAGACAACAGTGAAACCCTGTCTATCCCTCCCCTACCCAATCTCTGTAGTTTTCCTTACTCCCTCTTCCCACAGGTCTCGTATCATAATACCGTAAGTTAAAGCAACACAACACAGTACAGGAACTCAGAATCCTCCTTTTTCAACCAACCTGTGAGGTCTGTGTAGGTGAACATGTTTGAACATAAACACCATTTCACCTGCCCTGGGTGTGGGGGGAGGCCCTGACCCTAGAGAATGTACCCCATCTTTCCATGATCACCTTTCGTAGACGTACTGTACAACGAATGTGAGTATGCCCAGGGAAGCTAATCCAATCCTTTACTTCATGGGGCAACCTGTCATGTAAGCTAGGGATTACTGACCACATTGACAGTACAGTATAACTTTATGATGGGGAGGGGCTCGCTGCCTCTTTTGAGTTAAGAGCATGCAGCCATTACTCTACATGATGGCCAAAATATTCTCTTTTGTTTTTACCTTCTATTCCAGACTTATGAAACATCTCCTTGTTCCAGTGGACATTTCCCCAGTTTCGCTTAAATGTTTCATGATTCCTGTTTTCAGTTCTATGCTGCTCCTCTAATAATACAGTAATGTATCGAAATTTTCTTCCATTTTGATGTTGAATTTGTGTCCTGTTATGCCACTGTCCCCTTGTATCGGTGCCTGCATCGATGCTGTGATCTTTCCCAGTCCACTGACTGTTTCTATCCCTAACCTCAGACATTTTTTTCGTCCATGTGTCACTGTTAGCAAAATCATCAACATTGAAGTGGTGATCATGGTTTGTGGTTCATGAAGTTTCTCATTTTTCCTGAAAATCAACTTCTTGCCATACATTTGTCTTGCTAGACACTGTATGCTTACATGTCCTCCCCTTTCCCCCAAGATTCTCCTGTCAAGTGCAAGAACAAACAGTAGACCAAAATCATCAAGGTGAGGGGTTTGATAAAAAGTGCCGCAATGTCACTGTGTGTTGTGACTAGGGTTGCTTTAAATTTCTGTAAGCTAAATGGGACAAAACTTTTGGAGACTAATATCTAGGGGAGGGATCCACTTGGGGGTTTGGGGAGGATGGGTTGGGGTGAGCCTGGTATTGGTCTTGGTAGTGTTGCTGAAGAGAAGCGCTCAGCTTGTGATGCTGGTTTAGTGTATAGGACCTATATCAAGTAACTTTTTACTACACTTGCAAAAAAATGTGCATACAGGGTTAAACAGCTAAGAAAATTGGATGGATTTGTCTTACCGACAGAGACCCTAACTTTCCCTTTCAAAAACGGAACAATCTTGATTTATGAGGACAATCCCAATTTGTCAGGACAGATGGTCACCCTAGTTGTGAGATGTATCACTGTATGCTGATAGAATTGTTATAAATAAAACATACAGTGGCTTGTGTAGCACCTCTGTGGCTGCCCCGTGTGGTTGCTGCGCTGAAGATCCTTACAGTGATGGTCAAACTTTGTTGTGACAGACTGCCAAAGCTGATGAACTTAATATTAATGAGTATTAATAGCTGTTGGTCTATGCCTGAGGTAGGCAGTGCTCAATAACAACTCAAAGCATTGATAGTAATTAGTTGTTGCCGTATCATGCACACACGGTGTACCAGGCCGGTGGCTCTACTTGCAGTGGTAGCAGTCTTTCTCTTAATAATTAAAGGCCCTGCTTCAGCCAATTGTCGTACAGCTGTATGTAAGTGAAGTTTTCTTAGGATTTCTACGGAGTTAAAGGTAATTTATTTCCAAAGCCTGCAGAAGTCGTTTCTTTCATAGCGATGAGCTGTATGAAGAACAATTCTTCACAACGTGGTGTGAATAAAACGTTAATTACTACTTTGAATACATTGAAGATCTGTCTGTACATTCTGAGATTGGGGGTAAGGGGCTTTGACTTATGGGGAGGGGACTTGATATCTTTACTTGATGTTTAGTACCTTATATCTGATGAATTCTTAATAGAGATCTGCTTAAGCTGGTGAATGACACCGAACTGTCATTGAAATTACACATCTTTTCATGAGTCACGTTGCCTAGATCTGCAGGGATGTTTTCACAAAAGCGATCATACATGGAGACACCTGTAACGAAACTTACTCCAGCATGATTGTTGTGCCTTAGGAAGTTTCTCTGATTACGATATTGATCATCTAGGATCAGCAAATGACCTTCGGTTACAAGTTATCTTGTTCTGCTTCCTCCCTATGTGAGTATATATGTTCAGTACAATTAGCACAATGTTACCGATCTTGACACTTCTGACTAACATGATGTTTGAGATCGCAGGCATCGTATCACGTCTCTAGCGACAATTTTCAACCCCTGAGGAAATTTCTAACACGCAAGTTTCAGAAAGAAGCACGTAGCTTGTACTTCACATAGATTTTCCGATTTTAAAAAGAAAAGCTGAAAATGTAACTGTACACTGCTTATCACTATCCCTGTAGTCTTCCTTTCATGTTTATAATCAACTTTCAAGAACCCACATATTTTGTGACAGAGCGACTGTATCCTTACCGAACGTGTTTATGAAGACAAAATGTCTTCTTAGATGACGTATTATACAAACTTTGACACATGAGTATTCCACTTCTGTGGAGACTCTTCAGTAATAATATGTCATTGCAGGATTTATGAAGCATTAGCAAATATTATTGCAGAGTGAAGTGTGAACAACTGTTGTCTATATGTCGTGTGTTTTCATAGAAATGACACACTTTACTGTAGGTGACATCCGTGCCATTAAAGTTGGGTGATGCAGGACTTGGGACAGCTTTTGAAGTTGAGAGCTATTACTGTATATGGCTTGAAAGTGTTTTGACAGATATGGCACAGCTAGTGCACTTTCTGTTGAGGAAACCCATTCACTTAGGAGATTAATGTTTTGAAGGGCAATCTGGAAAAACGTTACTACTGTACATGTGTATTAGAGGGCACTGTCAAAACCTCACCTTATCTAGAAAAATTTGGGTGGGTAAATCTTCCCCAAACCCCCACCTGGGCAGCACTGTTCATGCAGCACTTGCAGAATACTGAGATAACTGCTTACATTTCTGGATGCATCTGTCGCTGGAATTTCATTACAAGTACTTCTCAGAGTTTTATTCTTTGAGTTTTAACTTGAGATGTAATGTCTGAAACTGTAGTGGTCAAGGTTAAACAATGCAGATGTCACAAAGACACCAATGTTTTCACTCTAGTGCGGCGTGGGACATTAATCTCTGAGATGCAGTACAGCAGATGAACGTCAAGATTCAGAGATAACTTCATCACAAACCAGAATCTCTTCAAGAGAATCATCCAGTTTGGGTGACCCAGACGTGGATCTGTAGTGTTAGGCCAGTCACCACGGTGCAAAAGAATCGCACTTACTGTAGATGACTCAGTCATGGATCTACAGTGTTGAAGAAGTCATCAGAGTATCATAGCAGAACCTTAACCCTATTATTAAGGTGACTCACCAATGGACCTACAGTTTTAAGCTACTGTATAGTCGCCAGCTTATTGTACAGCAGAACCCTACACTATTATTATGGTGACTAAGCCATGGATCTGCGGTTTTGAGCTGCTGTGTAGTCACCAGATTATCAGAGCAGAATCCTATACTATTAAGGTGACTAAGCCACGGATCTGCGGTTTTGAGCTGCTGTGTAGTCACCAGATTATCAGAGCAGAATCCTATACTATTAAGGTGACTAAGCCATGGATCTGCAGTTTTGAGCTGCTGTGTAGTTACCAGATTATCAGAGCAGAACCCTATACTATTAAGGTGACTAAGCCATGGATCTGCGGTTTTGAGCTGCTGTGTAGTCACCAGATTATCAGAGCAGAACCCTATACTATTAAGGTGACTAAGCCATGGATCTGCAGTATTAAGCTAGTCACCAGGGTACTCTATAGGAGAATCATGTAAGGTGGATGCTACGACTGGCTCTAGAGATTCATTGTCCAGATGGTCAGACGAATTGAAGCATAAACATTAGTTTTACATTTTGTGCTCCATATGAGTATTTTCTTACTCTAACTAGCTTTTTGTGGATTAACTTAGATGATAAATAGTAACTGTGATTCTGTATTGCTAATGCTGTGATTGTATGAATCCTGGATCCAAAGTTTGCACTTAAGTACATTGTACGTGTGGCGCCATTCTGCATGTGTGGATTACTGTGAACACTTCATCCTCACGTTCTTTAATATACATTGTGTTGCATTTAATGTGTGAAAAGAAATTGTCGTATTGTGACTTCACAACTGGACGTTATCCAATCATGGAAGGCAAGTGCACAGTTCCAAATGTTGTACTGAGTGCAAACACTGGTATAAATCAAGCTCACCAATTTCTTGGTTCCATTTTGTGTCTGGCGTTTACTGAAATTATCTGTTCACAAACAAAGTTTTCATGAATTCGAGTTCAGTGACACACCAAACTTGTGGAACATTTTGAATGTAAATTTCTAGGCCTGTCTGCAGCAAACAGTAAATACTTATTTGCAAATTGTTGTGTGGATATTGCATGGTCAGTGCCATAATTTTTTTTTTTCACCTCTTTGCTCATTTACAGACTAGAGTTAGCAGAACTTCCCAAAACGGAGATTCTTTTCAAGATGCCCTTAACGAAAGTCCGACAGAAGGAGAAACCATGCGGACGTCCCAGAGTGCTGACAGCATCCCTCTCAACTCGTAAATGTTACCAATTCACCAAGAGCCTCATCGTGAATATTTATCAGTCAAGCCTGTCGACGCTTTTTGTAAATAGTAGGGGAGAGGTACATGTGTACCGAGCGTAGTCAACACTGTAGTTTAAATAGATTGCCGGTGTCGACGGTGAATAGGTCGACGTGCAATTTGTTTGGATTCCTGAGAAGGATTCAGGTCTTTCTGATAGAGAGGGTGGGGGGGACAAGGGTTTTGTCTTTTTTTAGAGGTATTTGAAGCAAATTGGAGGAGTAGAAGTATTTAATGTTCAGAGCCCCACTGTGGTAAAGGTCTCTTCTTGTTCTTCCTAATCGTCACCTGTTTCCGTGGTAACGTACTCTCTGTTCGTTTGTGTTCGGTGCAATTGTGCAGATCACACATTTGGCTTCTAGGAGTTTGTTCTGAGGTCCGGACCTTGCTTCATTCTTCACATACCTTTACACTGTTTGGTCCTCTTTTGTCTAAATATAAGAGACCAGATGTGACAGTTTAAAGTTTCCATCTTTGTGTTTTATATACAAATGAATCTTGGAAACTTAAGAAGTCAATCTCGATGAAGGCTGGCCCTTGACCTACATCTTCTTAGACATTTTTCTTTTTAATCAACTTGTGAAGTCACTGCTACTTTGAATCCCATCGGCTTCACTTGTATCCAAACGTTGACTAAGTCTCTATGGCACCTGACAATGTGTAATGAAAAGATAAATTGGTCGTGGCTTCAGAATTGCCTCATTTTTTATTCAATCCAGAGATCAAGAAAAGACACTTCACTTTATCGTATCGATTTTTTGTCATTAACATGAACAGTACTCCATTAGGTCATGTTTCATTTGAGGACATGGTCTCTGGTAATGTTAAAATCTTACACGTACTACAGCTCTGTCTGGTATACCTCTTTCAACGGAGTAGTTTACACATTAGATCCCTAACTAAGGAAGGGATAGGTACAACCATAGCATAGCTGTGATAGCTCAGTAAGGTAAATTCCCCCACTTACTTCCGTATCCATCCTAGACATCAGGTTTGTGTATTTTTCAGAATGACAGTCATCTAAGCAAACTGTTCATTTTGAAATGATGAATATAATCTGGATTTCAGAGGGAAGACATGATGCTGTTTTGGATCATTTGTGCTGTCAAGTAAAAAACAGTACTGGACAATTTTTGTGAATGTACAGTTTTTCTTCACAACTCTGTGGTGAATGTTACCAAATGTCAAAGAGCAGCCTTAGACTTTGTCGCTATTGAAGAGGAGTGGTGTACCATGCAATGGTCTCTTGCCTCGGAAGTTTAAATACTGTGGGTTTCTAATCCTTGGCCATGCCAATATAACATTCCAAATGAGATGTGAACCAAAGAAGATGACTTGCTTATCTTCTCTTCTCTTGTCCTCCTGTGACAAAAATAATCTTTTCAGTTTGTAAAATTGTAGAAAACTTTCACCCTCTCCAATGAGGGTGCTGTCACGTGTTCCTCCACATTTGGACTCCACCAGGTACCCATTGAACCAATGAAGTAACCTTGGCAATGGTTATAAACACTCAAAAATGTTTTTGTAATGACGGAATTGGTTTACCCTTTTTCTGCGAGAAATTGATGGTTTCTGCATTCCACTGTCCCTAGTGTCTATCAGTGTAATCTACAAATTTTAGAACACTTGTACAGAAAACATTTTAATTTGTCCAAAGAGCATGGTTATGATAAGATTTTGTTTTGGTGGGTCTCCTCCACCAATCTGCTATAGCGCCATCTCTATTATGAAGCCTTTAATAGACATTCCTCATCAACAATGTGTGTGTTTTTTTGTTTGGTTTTTTTTTTTTCATTTTAAATCTTTTAATTAAATCTTTCGGGAGAAATTGAGAAATATTTGATAAGTTGCAGTATGTACAAAATAAATGAAATGATTAAGAGAGAGTGGTAATCCCCTCTTTGGTAAAGGTGGGGGGGGGGTTAGCCTTGGGTAGTCAAACCATCCCAAATGGCCTCAGTTCACTTCAGTACCTGTAAAAGTTTTTATTTATTCAGAAAGTCAGCAACCTTGTTCCTTCATTACTTTGGTAATTACGATCTGTACTTCGTTGCTACAGTGTACTGTAGCAACGAAGTACAGTACTGTACTGTAGCAACTCTGTCTTTGTCCTCACATGTAGTTGCCATGGGCAACCTCTGTTGTACGGTAGTTGGCTGCCGCTTGAAGACTTCCTGAGGCTGACTTCTGCCTGCTGAATGATATATTACTCTTCTTTCATTTCTCAGCCCCCCACCCACACCCCTCTAGTCCTTTGCAGTGTTTCAATTTCAGTTACAGTTGATGTCACCATTAAAAGCAAGTTTGTTTTTTTTTTTTCATTTTTTGGGACCAGATATTCAAAGCTCATATACAGATTATTTCACAGACCTTCAATAATCTTAGAATTGAAACTAAAATTTACATACTCCAATACTGTCTTACAGGGATGTTTACACTCTTATATAAATACTGTAGATACTTTATACTTCATTTCCCACCTTCACCCAACCTGACAACTCAGTTCTCTTTTACTTTCTCCTTTTGTTCCTTTCTTATATTTTCCCTGTTGGGACTCTTCTGCCCCTAAACAGGAATGTATACATTTTTGTCAAATGCTCATGTTTCATTTACTAATTTTCTCTATTTTTCAGGTACATGTAATAGAGTATTTTGAAACTGTTTAATTTATATGAGACCGTCTTAAATGTAATTTCCAGCTTTCTACCATAAGACTGCCCTCTAGTACTTGTACATTATTACTAGTGCTACAGACTGCATAACAAAAAAAAAAATAAAACTAGCCATACAGTATAGCCTATATTAATGTTAAATTAGAAATGTAAGTGGATATTTTGGAAACCTTTTATGCAATATTTGAACATTTTTCAATCTGTTCGCAATTATGAAGATGATGGAGGTGTTACAGGTTGCCAAGTGAACAGAAATTTTTTTTTTCTCTTAGTCCAAAGGTCTCTTGTATGTTCAGGTGCAAAAATAGTTATATTTTGTCCCATTAAACCCCTACCAAGGGTAGCCATCCAGACTCTGGAAAACTGGCCTGAGGAGTAAATGGGACTAGGTACTACGGCCATGTTTTCCTACGCAAACAAAAAAGATTTGTTTACCAAACAGTTACTAGTTTGGCAGTTGAGGATATCACCAAAGGGATCGACTTGCCTTTGGATTTCACAGATTGAATTTTTGTGAAACCAAATCAAGTTACATTAAAGTGGAAAGATAGACTTTGGTATGACTAACTTTAACAATGTTAACCTAAACTCTTACGGTATCACTAGCAGTGCACTTGAGCTTCATTGAACAGTTTTGTGTACATTTACTTTATGTCATATTCTGACCTTGCACTAGGACACTGTAAGTTAATCTCTGACATCTAAGTACAAAGGTAATTGTAAATATGAATGTTTACACTTAGCACCTACTGAACCTTAATCAGCATAACGTTAAAACATTTCAATAGTAGAATGTTCGTGCACCCATTAAATCTTTTATCTCCCTGTGATTCATAGACATCTGATGGCCATATTTATTTGGACTATCCTGACACACAAGAAAATCTTTGATGGTCAGTTTATATTCACATTATCTGTTTCCTGTTGTATCGATATCTTTTCCTTTTCATCTGTTATCAATAGTTTGCCTCGATGGGGTTTTTGTTGTATTTTTGAAGGTCACGATTGTCGTCTCGTGATACTGTCATTTAGTTATTTCTGGTATATTACTCTGAAAGGTAAAATGCGGCTATGTTGGGCCATCTCGCTAGAAATGGAAATCCAGAATTTGAATGGAGGAGACGGAGGCAAATTATTAAAGTTGTCAAATTTGAATGTCCACCCTGGAGGAATATTGTTTTGTGATAAATTAAGTTAATTCGATGGAATAAGTCTCAAATGTGGCGTTCTAGCCCAAGCTACTACTTTGTACTGTAACTAAAATATGCCTTTAAGAATGTACTTACAAAAACATAAACATGGTCTCATCAAATATGGTGTATATGAGCCCGATTATTGTAGACTTTTCACACAACTATTCTACATTTTAATCCATGAAAACAATACTGTCTAACCTTTTTGGCAAGTATTTTGTATAGCCTTTATGGCATTCCAAGACTTGGTCACAACCCAGCTGATGGTATTTCCAATGTCGGTGATATTTATGACAATGTCATCTTTAAAACCTTCACTCGCTCGTTAACGGTAGGTTAATAAATGTTGATGCTAACGAATGACCAAAATGAATGAGATTACAAAACAGTCATTGCACCATTTCTCATTGATAAATAATTTATGTTTTATTTCCATAGTAATTAATTGAATTTTGTCACCTGGTATTTCTTATAAATTTGAGATGGCAGAGTCTACAGCAATATTTTAGGCATCTGTAGGCAGCAGGCTTTTCTTATACTGAACTGATCTTTCCACTCGTTTGGTGAACGGTGACGTTGTTAACCTGTGTTGAAGCCTCTGTAATATCACAAACTTTTTGATGTCAAACCGAAATCCCTTGAAGTTGTCTGCACTCACAGCACTAAATAGAGAGTGTTGCATTTGAAATAAAGGAAATTTAAAAGTTTAACTTGGAGAAAAACTTAATAAAAAGTCTACACGAACAGATACTTTCTTTCCTTTTTTTGGCCATGTATTAATGTAAAATAGTAATAGTTCTTCTCTTCTGAAAAGTGAAAAGATACTTTGTAAAGGTATATTCCTGATATTCATGAAGGTTTGCACCCTGTCTCACTAAGTCACAACCAAACAGCCTCAGCCAAATTCACATTGGAAGCAAACTCAAGCAGACCATACCAGCAAAGTCCCATTCAATATCCAGTGTGCTATTTGAATGGTGACCTGTAGCACATGAAGTGAGGGTTAAATGTTTGCATGATTTGGGATTAACTTTTCACCTCTGAATGTGAGTAGAATCAAAACCTTAAAAAAAAAATTCCACTGAAATTGCACAATTCTTGCACTTTGACGAAGCTGTTTGGATAATGAATGTCTCTCCACGAGGTAACAACTAACAAGTCGTTGTTCCTGATGAGTGAGAATCCACTAGTGATGGAAGCAGGTTACATCAAATCACAACTGAGGTGTTGCAAAACTGGTGTGTCCCAACAAATTTTTCTAGGAGAGTAGAACAGATACAACTAGCACTTTTGAGAGGTAGTTCGGGAAGGAGGAACTAATCCATTTTGGGATAGAGTGAAGGTAGAGGTGGGATAAAGATTACCAGCTCCTACGTTAGCATGGTAGACAGATGTACATTAGTTGTGTGGAGACAGGTAAATTTGGATGTAGAAAAATACTTGTTAAAAAGGTTGGGTAATTTCATCGTACCTGTGGCAGGGATGGCCCCTTTCTCCATCAATATCTCTACTTTCCACCATAAAAAACAGATCTGCTTTTGAATGAGACAGGCACGCTGTCCTTAGTTCAGGAAGGTCACTTTCATCCCATCGGCAAAATTGTGGCAGAGATGTGAGAAAGAGCAGGTGGGGTTGTTCACATTTAACTGTTGACTGGATGGTCTCGTCAGCGTGAGCATGTTAACTCTCATCAAAATCTACCAGAGAAACTTTCCACGTCTACGGAGATTCCGAGAATCCAAGTGCTTTCAATCGAGGCTGATGGATGGTAACTTTGAATGAATCAAAGGAAATATGATTGCCTTAGACTCTACCTGGCCTACACGGCATAACATTGACATTTTTGATAGGCAATCCCTCTGGGCTACGGCTGAAGAACAAACTTCGCTGTGACGTGACTTTTGTAGCAACTGCTGCTGATAATCTGCTGTATGTTTCTGCTACATCAAAGAATTGCCACGAAAATACCAACAGCAGCAAAAAAAGTACTGGAGAAATTTGTGGTAGCAAACAAGCTCAGCTCCACTGTAACCTGTGTCTTAGATGGAATAGGCTCTCTGATATACGTAAGTCAGCTAAACCCCTCGGGGAAATAAATGATTTCCTGAACCTTCCACTGATGATGCTAACAATGTATTTTTAAGACTGTCCCATCAGGATCAAAATCTCTGTTGTAAAGATCCATGTTAGATTGTCACATCTGGTTGTCGCAAAGACAACCTCCACCGCTTTGGGAAGCAGAACTGGTTCCAGACACCATCTCAGGGGAAGGTCCCTGTAGCTACGTGGTCTTCTCTATGAAGTGAGAGTGAAATTGGTAGTCGTGACTTCCATCCAATCACGATAGCAGAAGGCATGTCACCCAAAATGCTAGCTGTGCGTCGACCCACCCACAGCAATGAGAAGGTTAGACTTAAGGAACTCAAGGTGATGAACGTGGACAGATTTGGTGGAGAACTGCTTCACTAATTCCTGGGAAGTAGCACTGCCCTGACCATCCGACCTTTGGAGATGAAGCAGAAATTGCAACAGAACACATATGTGGGTTAGGAATAGCTCTGGACTTAAAATTGTCATCCGGAAATTAAGATGAAAGAAGCATTGTTAATCAAGGAAATACAGACCTACACTTACCACGAAATTACTGCAGCATGACTCATCATATAATTCATCTCTTTTCTGACTCTATTTGTAACAGTCTCCTGAATACTACAGTCTAAAGTCGAGTAGTTTTTTCCTTTCTTTGTATATATTGCACACTTTATATGATTCAAACTTTTGTATACATTGCCTAAAGATCAAAATGTGTTATCTTTGGAAATGTTCCCATTTCAAAATGCCTCTCAAGAACTTTCTTGTTTGTATTTGAGCAAGAAATCAGCTCAAAAAGAATGGAAAATAGGAAACTGGTAAAACATGTAAGCCTCTACCTTGCTATGTCTGGGCCTTTGATGCTTATTTCATACGACCAAGTGCATTAAAAATTGATGAAAATGTGTGGGATGTTATCGATAGACAATTATCAAGGTGGGTGTCTTTTGCTTTCTTGGTATCTCAGGTTGCGAAACACTTGTTTTTTCATATACTTTTTTTATTGGTTGTGACCTAAACAAAATAATGCTAAGTGTTCACCTTAAGACGAATGTGAAGTTTTATTATACAAAGTATTACGAAACAGATACATGAAACTTTGGCTTGACAACTTCAAAGATGGATTTTGAGGTAAAAAGCATAATACATGCTTTGGAAATGCACACTGATGACATCACACCTTTTTGCTTCAAATGAATTTTCATTAAGAAGGCACAAATCTTCAGTACTAACTTCATGCAGGGATTTGAGCAGATTAAGTGTATGCTTTTTATATAGTTTTAACCACACTAGGAAAGGATTATGTGTATGTTTACTTGGTAAATTGCCTCAGGGTTCATGTTTACTACGTAATCATCGATGCAAAGTTCCAAATGAAAACACCGCAGTGATCGACGGCTACACACATACATGCATGGTCAACAAGTTAAAACAAAACATGAAACATCATTTTACTTACGACTTGGCAAAGTTTTTCCTTGTGTCCCAGATTCTTATAGAATTGTCGATACCACCTGTGGAGATTGGGAATAGAGCAGAACATGATCCAAGGAGGTATTAGTTTTTTCTTTGCAAAATATAATGACACAAAAGATTATCAAATCTTAAGAAAACCTTGGTCTTCACTTTATTATTTAAGGTTCATTATTTCAAAGAGAGCAATCAAACATGTTAATTACCATTCTTTGTACAAATATAGTTGTCATTTCCTTAGTCTTGTAATGGTCTCATAGAGCTTTCATCACACCATAAATCGTTCTTCCTTAGGAAGGTTAGACCAGAGCTGTGCTAACACAAAATTTTGCCACCGAACCTTTTTCCACAACTGGTATGCAGCAGCAATCATATCTTAGGCAGCAGAAATATTCATTTTATCAAGTTCTCATCTTTTTGAGGAGATTATCAGTAACATTTTTGTAAAATGTTAACCTGTTAGTAGGGTAACACTTTGCACATTGCATTTTGATTATTTTGCTGACAAAAACGTTAAAAATAAACATTGATTATACTGTCAAACACGTTTTTTTTTGCTTTTCACTCAAGTCAGCTTTATCAACCATTTTTTAGGTTGTAATTTGCAACTGTGAGCCAAGTAGCACAGCTCCAGGAACAGCTGTTGAAATAAACATCAAGCTGTTTTCTGCAAGCAGAGTAAATAATACAAGGGACTCGCAACACGGCAGATGGAACGAAACGCAAAGTATCCAATCGATAAACAGAGATTATTTACAAAAGCAGTATGTTAAAGTAGATGTAATTCACCATAAGCTGGATGTGGCTGTACTGCAATTGCTGTTAGTATACTGCAGGATAATGTTGGTAAACCGTCAGGTGGCCAATTTATGTTAACGGCTGCACTTTACTGATTTATCTCCACCATCTGAGTCGTCTGCATCATCACATTGTTCTACCCCACCTCATTCACATACACCATCTAGTTCATTCACACCACATCATTCATCTACACCAGCTCATTCCTCTACACCACCTAATTTGTCTGCACCACCTCATTTACATACACCTCATGATGCAGCTACACCACATGATTCATCTGCACCACCTTATCTACACCACCTTATTCACCTACACCACAACATTTCACATACATCACCTCTGTGCCACCTAATTAATGTTCATCACTTAATTCAGCTACACCACTTTATCCATTTGTACAACCTCATTCATCTACACCACCTCACCCACCCAAGACTTCTTGCATCCACAACACCTCATTTACCCATACCTACACCACCTCATTTATCTGCACCATCTGATTCACCTACATCACATCATTCATTTATACCATCTCATAGATCTACACCACCATATTCATCTGCACCACCATATTTATCTGCACCACCTAATTCTCCTGCACCACTTGATTCAACTACAACACCAGCACCACCACCTATTTCATCCATCTGATTAAATCATCTGCTCCCTTTATTTGATTCTCTCACCTGATCCATCACAATGTTGTTGGTTTATATCGTACCATCACATAATACAACTATCGTATGACCCTACACCAACTCAACCACTTGTTTTCAATTCTGACACTCACCTGAGGCCAACAAGCTGCCATCCTGGACTAAAGCATAAACTGTAGACCGTGTCACTGTGTCCTCTAAACTCCTTCAGGATGCTCCCTGATCCAAGGTCCCACAGCTTGATCCTTCTATCCTCTCCTGTAAGCAACGACAAGTAAAATACTGAGAATAAAGAACTCTGCTACTGAACACAAAGAAGGTGCAAAGATGTTCCATGAACAACAATGATGTGAAAGTTTCTAACTTCAGTCAAATGAAGCTTCGTAGGTTCCATATTGTTCTGTACAAAGGCTTCACTGACTAGCAATCAACTGGTGATATATTCTTGAATCGAATACATAATATCCACCTACACTTGCATGGTGGGAAGGTTTTTCCACTCCATGGAGGAAGGGTTCTTCTATTCTATGAAGGACAAGTTTCTCCACTCCATGACTGGCAGATTTCTCCATTCCATCGAGGGCAGGTTTTCTCCACCAGATGGAGGGGACGGTTTGTTTACTCCATGGGGGGAGGTTTTTCCACTACACCAAAGGCAGGTTTCTCCACTCCACTGCACGGAGTTGCAGCCATAACAAATGTCCCCCCCCCCCCGCCTAGCCCACTGATAAATAATTACAGGATAACAAAAGAGTCGAACCTGCTTCTAAAAGAAATGTGGTCTTAAACTAAACGAAGGATAGACACTTGTGAGAAGGACATTAACAGGAGGATAGGTAGTTGTGAGAATGTCCTTTCATACTATTCTGATCAATATTCCACTAAATGAACCATAAACATCCATCCTGAAAGATAATCACTGGAAACCACCAAAACAGCCAAAAGTTTGGCAAAACAATTCTCACAGTTTACAAAAATCACAAGTTCAAATTTTTCTTTGAAGTATGTGTCCCACTTTAACAGCAACATTCACCTTTGAAGAGGAATTTTGTCGATTGTAGGAATTTCTCCCATCAAGCCAATTTTAGTCACAATCTTTGCACAAACATGGTCCCTTTGGAGGAAAACTACAGGTCTTTCTTAGCATAGCCGTATCCTCCTTAAGAATAGATCAAAACATCTGCTGTGCTCCCTCGTCTGAAAGCATCTTTAGGAGGCAGTTTCACGAACCACAGTGTAAGTGTTCATCATTTAATCAATATGGAGTATTTCAAATCAGCAACTCATCCTCGGAGATGGGGGGATGGGAAGCATGGTGGGGATGGGAGAGCAGGGTTGGGGAGGGGAGATGGAAAGGAAAAGAGAATCTTCTATTCAAATGTTGGGGGAAAAAAAGAAGCAAAAAGTAAACTTTGATTATGAAGATAAAAAATATGACTCTACCTGCAGATGCCAGAAAATTACCATCTGGTGAGAAGGCCAGTGAAAGAACTGTACTCTGAAAGAGTTGATAAAGGAATATTAACATCAAGGAAAATAGTAAGATTGAATGATTATACCACTATGCCATAAAAAGCTTAAAAGTTCTCAATTAAGTTGGGCCAACCACACATCTGTAAATATGTCAACTTGCTTATTTCACTAAAACTCACAGTTTTGTCACTGAAAACTCAATAGTTTCCTTGACTTACTAAAAGTGAACTTTTCCAGTTTTACTAAAATTGACTTCCTCTGTTTACGTGAACTGAGATTCCTCAAGTTTCCGGTGTTCACTAGAATTGACTTCCTTAATTTAAATTATCAAAACTGATTTCCTGTCAATACTAGGAATAACTTGAATATCATTGGTTGAAAAGAATTGACTTCCCTTTTCACCAGTATTGACAAATGTTAGACTTCTGTAAATAGAAAAAGGAAGTTAATTCTACTGAATCAAAGAAGTCACTTATTACAGTCAATTATTACAGTTATTACAGTCAATAATTACATTACTTACAGTCAATTATTGGTCTGTACTGTAGACCAATGAGGTTAGCACTAGTAAGCTATGGCTGTCAATTCTGGTGAATTTGTTAGTCAATTCTTTCTAAAATTGAAGTCAATTGTATTTAGCCAAAGATATTCAGTCTCTTAGGAAATGAAGGAAATCAGTTCTGTTAATTGAAACCAGATTTTAATTAAGATGTTTGCAGAAAGCATGTTCATGATCCCTTGCGAAGAAAATGACATGACTTTCTCAGGACAAAAATTCTCAGGACAATCTTTGGACAATTTTGGAGGACTTTTGTTAATCACCTTCGACTAGACACAAAGCATTTCCAATACATGAGTTTTCAAGAACGAAGGTGAATTTTGGCAAATTGACATTCAACGGCCTGAAATTGGTTAGAATTACACATTGATGTTCAACGGCCTGGTATCAAGTTCTACGTTTGCAAGTGTAAATGGTATCCACTATAACACAGGTGGTACCCAGTATCAAAGGCGCAACACTTTCTAAGGAATCAATTTTCATGACCTTTACATGACTTTTTCCAGGACTAAATGAAGAATTTCCATGAACTCCATCCTTTTTTTTTACAGATAAAGCTTTCAACTATGACACAAAAGCCAAGTAATTTGAGGTGAAAAGATATAACTAATTCTGATATTATGAGTCAGAATACATTTTGATATTACCAGTGAGAAAGGAACAATGCCACTTTGCTAGAATTTTCAGGGCTTAACATAATTTCTCTGGAATTAAAAAGTTTTCCAGGCCTTGACATAATTTTGCAAATGTTGATGACTTTTCTATCTAGTTCAGGTAGAACCCAGTATCCCTGGTGGTATCCGCTATTGCAGGTGATACATTTTGAGGTGAGGGTACAGCCACTAATACTTTCTATCAATACTAGCCACTGTCACATGGATTGCTTTGTGTATACACCAGAACTGTCTGTATAACTCACAAACGTAATAATCGTAAGTGTATTATAATACCCACCCATAAATGTAATAAATTTTAACCATAAGTGTAATGACTGACCTCACCATAAATTATAAAAATGCCAAAGTGGGGCTGGGGGACCTCTGACCCACATTTCAGCAACTTTTTTTCTTGTGCCTGAGATATTTTTCCATACACACTGTACTATCTCTGAAGCACATACGTGGATTTTCTGTCATGTATAGCCACATACTTTGTTAGATAGCTGCGACCACATGAGTTGTTTGGCATCGATTGATTACATCCGTGAATTATTACATTTATGGTTAATTATTACATTTACGGCTTATATGGCTGTCGGTATCTCATGATTACTTTTACAGAGTGAAGTGCAAACTAGGTTTGTGTACTCACCCTGTGACCAGTGAACAAACGCACTGATTTGGCTTCGTTGATGTCCCAGAGCCTGACGGACTTGTCGTTGGATCCTGTCGCCATGTACTTGCAATTAGGATGAAATTTGACGCACTGACAAGATAACAGGAGATGTTAGGGAGCACATCTGAACCTCAACTCACAGAGACATCGGAATAACATATTCCAGGTTTTACAATAAAATGAGAAATTCCATTGCTACCATTCATTTCAAATAACACATTCAGCCCGAAGTGAGTGTCTCCTGTCTTTGATGTCGAGCCAAAAGACAGTTTTTCATTTCACTTCCACTGATATGATAAACTGTAACAATTAAACTGTAAACTTGTCACATTGTATGAGTAGTGGAGAAACAAAATAAATGAATACAAATCAATGAATTATAAATAGTTAAAGAAATATCGCCCTCTATGCCATCAAAATCACTTTAAAGGAGTTTAGTTACTTGTGAGATACAACCACCAGTAACTTCCAGTTTATCATTGATTTCATTCAAACACCAATTCAATAACACCAAGTTCTGCAGCATCATTTGCCGAATACTTTATGTCACTTGACCTTTACTTCCCTTGCATGCTAGTTTTAATTTGACCAAAGTCCTAGTTCTGCTAAACTAAAAGGCTACCTTTATGAGCAGCTGTCATTTGATGGCACTTGAACAGAACGTGACGAGTTTTAAAACGGGAGCACGTGCGGTTACACAGTTGTCCATCCAACATGCAAATAAGTTTAGGAGTAAGAGAGTGAGAGACGAGAGGGTTAAAAATGTGGAGATTGTCCTACATTCACTAGATGCAAACTTACTCCAAAACAAAATTCTTTCAGAAATGTGAAGATTGTAAGCTACCTACCATCATACGAGAGATAACCCCACTTTGAGCTGTGATTGACAAGTTTAAACTTGCGGTCAACAGCGACGTTAACAATTCACGGTCTCCAGGGTTGCTGGAGTGTAGGTCTGAACACAAGTAGCCCTGTACTCTGCAACTGGCGCAGAGTTATCACAGCAAATGGGTGCATGTATTTTAGATCGCAAAAATTTTATAGGAAAGAAGTGAACAATTCTGTTCATTTTGAAATATTATACTTTATATACTTTTTTAATATACTTAAAAATTGCTTCATGACTGCTATACTGAAATGAAGTGAATCCCAAGTGCATTTATGATGAGTGATGCTTCTTCTACATCATTGTCTTTTATCTTATACATGGTTCACCACTGTCATCTGATTGTTCTGATTCCAAAATAATTAATTGTTTGACCCATAGCTGACTCACCTCCTCATTGTTTTCATAAACCACCTATTTTCACTCATATCACACACTCTCTTTGTTCTGGATTGTTGACATTTCATGTTAACTCGCTATGCAGGCGATCATTTCACTCACTTCAAATACTTTTCTTTTGGTCTTTTTCATCGATCTCCTGATGTCTCCAACCCATGGATTGTTTTCTTTACAAATGCTGTCAGGGTCCGTGGGACTTTAAAGTAAACACTTACCTTTCTGCATTTCCTGATTTGGGACATGATAATGTAAGATGGATTTTTTTTTTTCCTTGCAGAGAGTTTGGCAGGTCTCTGGCAGGACATCCCGCCATCCACGCTTGTCAATGTGTTCACAGTAACATTTGAAAAAAAAAAAGATTTCTTAATTCAACTCCACCTTTCATTGCAAACCATCCCAGGAGAGAAATCTTTTTACTTGACACCAACATTTTTATCCCCAAATCTAGAGGATGCAATCTTTGTAAAGGTTCTATTGAGAGTTAAGTGGAATGGGAGAGGTGGGGAGGGGGAGATGAACAATAGGCAGGGAATAATAAAGTGTTCAAAATTTGCATAACAGTTATGGGGTTTCTGTGGTATTTTGTCGCAAAATCAGAGAAAACTGTACCGTATGTACAAAAACAATATTCAATTTGTGTAGCAATCTTATCATTTTGTCTAACAATAAATTATTCACTGCATAAGTATGTTGTTTCAACTTGTAGCAAAGTAAACACAGCTCAGACATGAAGCAGGCGGAAACATTGTTTTGAAGCATCCATGACAGAATCTTCACACGCCTACTCATATCACAATGCAAATATCAAAGATTTAAGAACTGGTCATGTCTAAGTACTGACTGAATCTCGGAAAAGCAGTTACGCTCTGGCGATCTCTGTGACAACTACTGTATAGCACTCTTTTATTACCCTGGATATTAAACACAGGCAATGATGCACAGTTAATTCCCCATTGTGGCAAAATGGAGTCAGTTGCCTATGCTTCAAAAACTCCCAGTAAAAGACAAAATTTATTCTTTCAAAAAAATTTTTCTGCATCATTCTTTTATTTTTTACTTTTTCTATTTCCTCCCCATTCTGTATTTTTTTACTTTTCAGAAGTTGATATGGATAAGGCAGCTGTCATGGTTGGTGTGTGACACTCACTTCTTTGTTGCATAATCAGTTCTTTCAGCAAACACATGACCGAGCAGTACTATCAACCCATGAAAACTTATTTATTTCAGAAAACACAAAAGACAGAAAATATGAAAATTTAACACTTACATCAACATCCATCATGTGCCCACAGTAGATTCTGACAGGAAAATTTCTCTCGATCGTCCAGAGCCTAGCCGTGCTGTCCTTAGAAGCTGACGCAAAGAAAACGTTGGACGGACTGATGTCGAGGTCCCAGATGGGGTAATTGTGTCCTCTGTAGATGGCGACATTCGATGAGGACTCCAGCTGCCAGCCTCGTACTGAAGTGAGGAAGTTTGAGCAATGGAAAACCTGTGAATTTTTTCTCGTCTTGGATGGCATTCGAGACACTGAAAAGGTTTTTGGTATCGGACTGGGTTAATTGGGAGTTAGTTGAGAGGATTTTGAACAGAGGGGGGAAACCTATGATGGACAGAGGCAAAAAGGCATGATAAGGATGTAAGGGAAGGTGCGGTCTGAACAATCAGTCACAGTGTAGGCCAATGTGACTAGAGTGGTGAAGGAAAGTGGTGAAGGGGAGGAGGGAATCAGTCAAGAGGTGAGGAGAGTCAATAAACGGAAGATGAAATACAGAGAGAAAAAAACAGAACGAAAGAGAGGCACAGACTGGTGGCGACAGAGCATCAGCATTGAGGTAACTGTTTTGCAAGTGCGTAAGCAAGGTTGAAAGTAAATGTTGGGCAGAATTAGCAGGAGAGATTTAAGATGAGACCCGAAGAGGGAGAAAAAAGTGATATGACATGTAAAGCAGCATAGAGAAGATGAAAAAAGGATAAAAAAAAGAAAAGATGAGGACTGCTGAGATGAAAAACATGTAAAGAGTAGTGGCAAGGGTGATAATGGGCATAACATGGACCAAAGACAAGGTGAGTAGTAATGGGTTCAAGATAAACGTGGGAGGAGGAGTGAATAACAGGTTGAAGAACAGGGTGAGTTGAAAGTAAAAAGGCAAGAGTGGTAATGCCATGGCAAGGTTGACGGTAAAACAAGGCAAGTTGGAGGTGAAAATCAACAGTGGTGGTGTGGATGGCAGGGTAGATGGTGAGGTACATTAAACGGGGCGAGTTGAAGGTAACATCACAAGGGTGATGATGCCAGGGCAGAGTTAATGGGTAGGTTGAAGGACACAATGAATCACAGTAAAAAGACAAGAACAGTCTTACTAGGGCAGACCAAAAGGCAAGGTTAACGACAGTGGCGAAAGAGAGGATCAACATGAGAACAGTTATGGTGTTAATGATGTTCATAATGGGTGTCAGGTTGGGTGTTGCACTAACTTGTCGTGTCTTCAGAACAGGAGAGGAGAATGTCAGAGCCGGGAACAAACGAGCATCCATACACCGGTCCTGAATGTCCTCTCATGACCTGGAACTCCGAGGATGAAGAGGAGGATCTGAAAATTAACCATAAAATGACGCAAACTAGAATATCCTCTGAATGAACACATGGTATGGAGTGACAGACATCAGCTGGTACTTGGTACTTGACATGAAAATGCTTCCAACAGCAGATGTCCGCGCAGGACGACACCCAGGGATGTAGCTACAGTGGGCAATGCTGGGTGGCCACACAGCACTAGATATTTCCGCCCAGCACTCCAGGCAAACACACGTCTCCCCGCCCACCATGAATCTGCCCATCGAGACCTAAAACTAACCCCAAATTTACTCTCTAAGTATAATGAGGGAAAAATGAAAATTTAATGGCTGAAAAATGGGGTAGATGCCATGGAGTGGGTCGAGCTGCTTTCCCCAGATCAGACTTTTACCCGGCACTTAAATTTGGCTAGCTACATCCCTGACGACACCCAACACCAATTCCAGTTTTTACTTCAAAATAGAATTCATCAGGACCCAGACACTGGGCCAATTTCACAAGCATCCAAATTTGGCAACGACAGGTGTATGGAAGAACTTACATCGATGAGTAATCTTAACCTGATTCTGAACTCTGTAAATTATTCCGTCAGAGGGGCTTTATTTTTTTTGTGTGATTTTGGGATCATTCTCCTGGAATCATTTCACCATGTTTCTTGAAGTTCTCTGACAAATGTTTCCAGTCAGTGATATCCACATTAACATCTGCTGGATATGCAAGCGTCCATCAACCCCCCTCCTCTGGTTCGCCAGCAATGAAATTGAGAAATTCACAAACATTTTACAAGAACAACAAACTGTGACACTGTTTGGTAACAATTTTTGGCACACCGATGCATATCGGTGTGGGACCGAAATATTTTGATATCAGCTTTGACGAATGATCAGGCATCGTACTGATTCTTACCATCCAAAACAACAACTGATATTCATAATTGCTGATGGACTCACTCAGTGGCATCATCTTCCTCGTCAAGGCTCACGCAATCTCCGGAGAGAAACACTTTTGATACATCCGGCAGCCTCCGCCTCGACTTCCTGCCCTGCCCCGTGGTGCTCCAGGTTCTCAGGCAGGAGTCTTCATACCCTCCCACCAGCAGACCCTCTTGGGGCGAGTATTTAGCAGCAAGACAAACTGTGATGAAAACAGAGATTCAAGGTTCTTCTTCAGTGATACACTGCCATGATATGGGTCCTGACTCAAAGAGCTGTCCATGTTTAACCTCAATTTCACGAAAAGCAAAGATTCTCCTTGCTGTTATTCTGTTTCTTTTTGAACCTATCAAGGCTCACATCAACTCAACATGCCCTCTTACAAGGTCCTAATACTTCCAGGATTTGACCTTCCATGATACTGGATATTTTTTGTCCCATCAGCAAGTATAAAAGTGTTTCGTTCACAGAAATATTTATAGCCCTGTCTCATGAGGTCATCAGATCATAACATATGCCCAGCAATTATATAGTTTTGAAACAAGAGCACTTTCATCCTTACCCCTGGTATGCATTCTGAAAGGTGTACAGCAGTATTGAGGGTGCAGCAGAGCCACTGTTTCGGGCTCCCTCCAATGTCTTTTGGAGCTCCTCCGCGTACTGCTCCGCTCTCGAAGACTCCTCGAAGGCGTCATCCATCTCAGATGGGGGGTGGGCCGTGCTCTCTTCGTTCTTTTCCTTTTCTTCCTTTGGTGCCTTCCCGGAATTGCCGCCGTGCTTCACTGTTTCGGAAAGAAGGAGAGGAAATCAGATTTTATCAGTGCAATAGGATGCACATAAGTTTAGGTACGTAAGTGGTACCAAGTGACGATACCCCCACTTATCCCCTCAAAAAAGAAAAGAAGATAGGTTAAAAAAAAAAGAAAAGAGGAAGGTTCATACAAAAAATTAGAATTCCACGATATGAAACACTAGGTTTCAGAGTAAGACTTGAAATAATGAACTACAAAACAAGACAACACAGGTACTTCAGCAAACAAAAGCCCCTCAAAGGTGATACAACTACCTTTGACAATTAGTTTTTCTGCTAATTGTTTTCTGTCTGTCATCTATTTTAAATACAGCCTTTGGCCCACTGAAGGCATCAGTCTGAGTCAGGGTTCCCACATAATTTTAAAAACCAATTTAAAGGACTATTTAAGGACTTTTCAAGGACAAAGAGCGTTTATTTAAGGATTATCTTAAGCATTCGTTTAGTATGAAATAGGAATACAGTATGTTATACTGTCAATACCCCAATTAAGGATATTAATAAGATGGCCTCCTCCACCCCTACAGCCATTCGATCCTCCCACATGTTCATTAATAAATATGAGTATGACCAGAAATACTGTAAACAAAGGTTGTACAAAACTGTTAGTGTAGATGCAATAAAGTTACAACAAAGGAAAACATATTACATGTGCTTGGCTTTTATTTTAGGTAGCTGTGAGATACTACCACACATAAATATAGGTCTCTAACACAATGTGTAGAAGTTACTTGCTCACTATTCAATGTTCTGAAGCTTTTCCCTCAGTTCATCCATTTCAATTTGCAGCCTTTTGCTTTCTTAGCCAAGAAGAGTACTCTGGCTTTTCTATCCACTGTTTGTGAAAGTAACACTTGTTTTTGGAATTCATATTCTATGGTCTCATTTGTCAACTTGAAAAATTACTAAAGGTATTTCAGTCAAAATTGCATAAGATAATACATAAAATAAGTGTTAGTGTGATAGCACAATATTACCACATTTGAAAGAGTGTGCATTCCATGCAATGAGGTTAGTCAGAATGCTGAAATGAATGTAAACAAGCTCAATATGATGAATGAAACATTCAAACTGTTACACCAATGAAAACCAATCAGTATTTATTTCATACACTGTTGAATGTAGGACTCATTACAAATGTTATGTTATTCATGTTAGATTTGCACTAAAATTTGGTTTGGCAGAATCCTTCAGAGTAATGTAAAGTTCTGAACCAGTATTGATAATTTGGACATGTTTTCCTTAACAATCTAGTCAATTAACCCCACATTTATTGACTGCCATGCCAATCCCCAAGGAACCTTTTATAAACAACAACAAATTGAAAATTGTAAACTATTATAATTTAAAATGTTAAATTTGTTGTTTTTTAAAGGTTTATTAAAGGTTGGTTGGCAATTGGCATGGTATAATATCAGCTTAACCAGTACAAAGTTTAATCTTCACCCAAACTTAGAAATAATGAGACATTAATACATTTTGGCTGCCAGATACTACATTATGACAGAAATTTGAATCAATTGGCTGACTCTGTGGTAGTTTCTGGAAATCTATTGGTGAGATACTGTAGGCCTGACAGCCACTTCAAATTTAATGTAACCTTTACCCAACTTACAGATAACGAAATAGTAATAAGTTTTGGGTGTCAGGTAGTGACAAAAGTTTGCCTAACTGCTGGAGTTTTCAAGGACTTTTCAAGGACTTTTTCTTGTTCAAGGACATTTTGGAAAATATCCAAATTTAAGGGAATTTCGAGGATTTCAAGGACTACAATATTTTTCAAGGATTTCAAGGATCTGTGGGAACCCTGCTGAGTGTAAAACAAGAAAAAAAAATGATGGACCAAAGTTTTCCATGACACTCTTTGATTTATTCTTTAGTACTGACAAACAGTCGGTATTCTTCTTCTTTCTCTATGCCTTCATGATTCACCAATGATAGCAAGGACATTTTTTCCAATCTTCAAACTTAGACCCACAATAGGAACACAGACGTGAAAACAGTCCCAAAGACTATGACAATCCCATCTCTATATTATCCTGTTGTCAGCTGGCCTGTTGCACCAGTGGCAAGAAAGCATGTGATAAAAAGTTCAAGACAGTCCAAATGAAAGGAGGAATTTAAATGAAGTATCTATTCTACAACCCACAGTAGTTTTTTTTTTTTTCTTTGATGCAAGTTTTCAAGCATTCCAACAAAGAAAGTCCAATGTTGTGTAGAATGATGTCCCCCTTAGGAGGTCTTCACAAAGATAAGTGGGTGTTTACCTTCAATGTGAATGTGGAAGTGCAAAACTTTCAAGATGAGACTCGTGTCCTGGCTTTGGAGGTAACGCAGCAGATATTGCAAGGCATCATGGGATATTTCAACTTTGAACTTACACTCTCTGAAATGAGAACGGAGACCAACATAAAAAAAAACAAACAAAAAGAGATGCAAATGAAGTCAAAATATACTTGTAGTTGTCTGGCCCTGAGCCATGAATTACAACAAGATATTCTACACAGATAGGTCATATTGACAAGATATAGCAGATGCACTAGGGTGTAAATTAAGTACTAAAAGGACTAAGTGGATCAAGAAAGATTTAGATTGGGTTAAAGGAACAGAAAAAGAGGTCAAAATATGACATAAACCTAAATAAGAAATATAATTTGCAATATTGGATGTTCAGCTGCAGGTGGTAGGGGTGTCTTATTACTGCACTTAAATTTATTTTAAGGGTATGTAACTGTAGGTGATTGCTCCCTAACATTTGGTTCACATTTTATAAAAAAGTTCACCAAAGATCATTCAAAGACCTTTTTTAGAATATTACTGAACATCTGCTTCTTGCTTACTGAAGACTTTCTTACTTTTACTTTTGTCTTTTCTTCATCCTCTTTACTTGTTGCAACTTCTCCTGAGATAAAACTTGCAACTTTCAGCTACAGGAGGATTTGACATGCTGATACAATGCATATGGTTTTCCCCTATTTTCACTGACATGAAACAAAGTCACTTTTATGCATGTAACTCATCAGATGACAAACGCTTTTGGTCGAGAGAGTGATGGGGCCCTGATTCTATTCTATGAGTTTCTTGTATGGTACAAACACAAAGAATGGTGAAATGGGTCTTTCCAGGAAAGGTTTAGAGCCTTCAGTTACAAATGTAATAGTAGATTAATTATTCTTGATATTCCAGTTTTAAACAATGGTACCCAGGGATGCTTCTCTTAAGTAACCACCCCATGCACTTGTGGCCCCCCCCCCAAAAAAAAGTACTAAAAATTCCAAACCTGTACGATCTTTGATTTTATGCACCATTTAAAATCTTTGCTTTCACTTTCTCTTGTTTAATGGCACCTGTTTTCTCACCTGGCACCTACTGTACAGAACATTTTCAAAGCTGAGAATCCTAAGGAAGTTCCTGGCATTTCTCAAACCTCCTAAACTATATTTCTTTCAAGAGTAAATATTAACTGAAACAAAAAACTCACCTGAATGTCATTAGCAGCGGGTTTTGGAGGACATCCATGGTACTCATCACCTCCGTGAGGTTCTGGAGGAGCTCCCGGTTACCAGAGAGGGACTCTATTAGTTCCTTGTGTTTTCCGTAGAAACTGTGGGCTGCGTGAGAGGTGACGAAAAATTGGTCAAGAAAGAGAAACCTCTCAGAAGGTGCCAAAATATGTCCCAGCCCTCTCTATCAATAATATGGAAGAGAGTCAACAACTGAATAGTCTGTACAATGACTGCAGTGTACATACTAAATTTGACTGCATCGAGCAAATGCAACTGCATCTAATATTTGGTCACTTTATTACTGTACACACCAATCTGATGGAACCCTCCACAATGTGAAGTGAATAACCTGTCAATGCATGAAGGACATGGATTTTAAGGAGCTGTTCGCTCGAAAGTCTACAGTTGAATGTTACAAAACGTGAATCCCACAGACAAAGTGCTACTACGTTTTAGAACGAAGTGTCAACTCTTCTTTTTACACCAGTGTAGTAAACAGTGTTTCCACAAAATGAAACACCTGAACTAACCAGACACAGTAATAGGTTTGCACAGTACTATACTGTACAGTAGGTAGATGTATTTCCAAGATGCAATGAGGACACAAACACAATCGAGCTACCATTCGTCCATGCCTCTCTAACATCAGATGCGTACTTTGAGCGAGAATAAGCAGATCGAGGAACCTTCAAGTCCACCACATACTGTAAGGTTGGATCCACAAGTCACCACAGAACAGTGGCATCACAGAACAGTGGTATCACAGAACAGTAGCATCAAAAATGATGATGATGGGTGCAAAGTTAATAACAATGATAATACAAGATAATAATACAAAAAAAAAAGAACTAGTGGTATAAGATCATGGTGGACAAACAGCCTGAAGTTTGCAGATTCTGAGATTACACTGACAAAAGCCAGAAGAGAGTCAAACCAAATGCACCTACTGAAGAGTGGGACATAATGCTGAGAAATGAAACTTGTCTTCGAACACTACAAAATGGACGGAGAAGCCAGATAGGCCTATACAGTGGTGGATCCATGGAGGGTGAGGGAGGTGCACATTCAACCCCTGAAAATTTCCGAAATCGAATCAATTTTGGCTTCAATATTACATCGCAGACATCTCCCTATTCCTCTACTCAGCGCATGACATACTGAGGGCGCTATATTTATGTAAATTCTTCAGATGGAAGACTATCTCCCACAATGGAGAATCTAGTGCACCTCCCAAACAAAAATCCTGGATCCACCCCTGGGCATTGATTCCAACGTTCACTGATACCTATTGGAAGAAATGTTTCTATAGTTTGCAATGATTTGTATGTTAGTCATCCACTGGATGACAAGAATTTTGCTTTTAATTTAACACTGATTTAACAGAGCCCAGTCCTTGCAATATATGTAGAACTTTTCTTGGTTTGTATGTAAAACAGCTAATTTCATTGAAAGTTTTACTTTACCACCCTGTCCCAGTAGGAGCTTAAATGCACCAACAAATAAGAGAAGGTGTGAACAACGACAAGGTCAGAGAGCGAAAACAGCAACTTAAGGACCTGTTCCATTTTATCCTAAAAACATCCATCGCTTTCAGTGTGTCTTAACATCTCATGCACTGTTCGAATAATCCTAAAAAAAATTCATTACTTGTGTCTTAACAAAGTAACTGAACCAAATATCCCCACACACCTCCTTCCTCCACTGTAAATGTAATGCAAACTGCAGTATAACATTGAAACTGGATTTGAGAGGACAATGAACTGTGACTGTACAAATTTGGCATCTTAACTAATATGATTACAATTGAACAATGAAGGAATCTCTATAATGGTACTGTAAGTGACTATCATAAGTATTGACTGTTTGTTTTAAAATCACCTTGCCAATTACATTGATTGAGTTAATGACAACTGAATTGAGTGGGTGGGCATGCCTTGTAACACTCAAAATATACACCTAAGGAAGCCGACTGAATCCTGGTTGACAGGATGCCAGAAACTTAAAAATGATTTCCCTGTTAGAAACCATCAGGATGAGGGGAAACAACCATTTTGAGAACATCACCATAGCAATACTTTCATGGCACATTAGCATTTTCCAAAAGCTGAGTCGACACCTTCCTTCTCACTTGCAGGTGAAATTCCAATTTTATTGCAGCCTGTAAACATGGTATGAGGCCCATTGACCACAGAAGGGCAGGGTGATGCCCAAAGTCCTAAGTAATTTCCCAATCACTCAAAATACCAGAAATGAAAATGATTTTAACCCTCAAATAAAACTACTGTAAACAGATCTTGGTGATTTACCTATAAACCTACAAAGTAGCATCCCAGCATGTTTTAAATAATTTCACTGAAATTAAAAGGAACTTGATAGATTTTTATCATCAAGCTACCAGGAAAACTACTGTAAGAAAACAGTTACATCAAGTTCAACATCATAGTTTCAAAACAAAGCCTCTTCAATTCAGGCAATTGTAGGTATTGTCAACAGATCTATTGGAGTAAAAACTTCACAAGTGACAGTGACATAATCACCAGTGACATCATCACCAGTGACAGTGACATCACTATTGACAGTGACATCATCACCAGTGACAGTGACATCATCACCAGTGACATCATCACCAGTGACAGTGACATCATCACCAGTGACGGTGACATCATCACCAGTGACTGTGACATCATTATCAGTGACTGATGTTGAAGATGATGTTTATAGTATGTCGATATACATGGTATTATGTTTACACAAATAACACCCTAACACGTTGCAGACTTCCTTGTTACTAAAGAAACAGCAAAAACAATATTTTCAATCTATAATTAGTAAGTTGTAATGGATATTTAATCGACAAAGGATTTTAAAGATTGGCAAGGCTTGATGCACCCAAGTGGACCAAGTTCTTTCATGGTTTATTCACTTTAAGTCTCTGTCCAACCTCACTCTTAAGACATGTACATGAATATCAAAAATTGCCCATTTTTGTCTTCTTTTTGGCAGTCATTGCTGCACATAAACAGACGAAATTCTGGAAATTTTTGAAGGGATGAATCAGTTTCAGGTCAAAGGAAAAATCTGCTTCCAAAAATTCAAACTGTCTTGATTCATTGGAAATCACCTCTGATGTAATGTTGTTTGTTTGTTTAGTCACAGACTACATACAACCATGTTACATTCCACTCAGCACAGGCTTAAGAGAAGACGAGGCAGATCTAACCCTCATATAGCAGATGTGACATCGACCAATCATTGTCTTTCTAAAGCAAAACATTCTTTTGATGTTTCTGTAGTAGTTCATCTAAAAGCAAGAAGAACCAAGTGGTGCATTTAAGCTGCATAATTCCTCCTTTCAAAGAGAAAATTTCTCCCCCCCCCCCGTGACACAAAAAAAAAACATGGAGGGACATTTCCTTCAAAAAAAAAAAAAATATGTGACTGGTGGCAGAATATGCTTGAAAACAAAAATATTCACTAACTGCCAAAAAAAAACGAAAATTGAACAAGAATCCTGTTAAAGAGTGAGTCCCCATCATACCAAACGGGATTATTCCGCGTAACAATTCTTGAACTGTTGTCACGTTGGTTTCAACTGTATTACATCATCTCATCTGTATCAAATCTACCAAGGGATGAGGATGACTGTTTATCTGAGTGCGCAATCTCTTTGACGGCCAATTTATTTCTATTCCTGTGCTGGGAAGGTGTGATGTTTATTGTTCCAGTGAGATGGTCGTTGGCAATGGTCTTACTCGATCCCATCTTCCACTTTCAAAGGAGAATCCATTGATGCCCATAGAGAGAAGCCTGAAGATTTCTACTTAACCATGACTACCATAAATTTGTCGTTGTATGACTATTTTGGTCGACGAATAATTTGCAGTATATCAAACGTTTTTTGTTGAAGAAACCTGAAACCTAAAGAGGACTGACCCTGTCCACATTTAAGTTACAATTATTTTTTTTTTTGCATCCCTCTCCTTGTGTCCGAATGGAGACTAAACCTACAATAATTCAGGTTTTATTTACTTTTCCTTACCTTCAGCTTTGTGTCCATTGTATATCATCTCCAGGAAGAGATGGACGAAGACGGGAGAGACAATTTGCTCGATGTCACTCTGAGGGAGAAGAACATAAAAGGTAAGAGAGTATCACATATTTTTATCTCTTTTGTGCAACCTCTAACCAAACTTGATGATAAATGCCAACCTCTCTACTTGCTTACACCGCTTCTTGGTTACATCAACTGTCTAATAGGAAATCTTCAAGAGGTACCTGTACACCAGAAATCTGAACAAGACTTGCCAGAAGATGCACGTTAAGACTTGATCAAACCCATCTAAGCCCAGAATTACTCTGAAACAAGCTGAGGATTAACAAGGTTTCTGACAAGCTAAGGATTAATAAGGATTTTGACTGGCTGAGGATAAATAAGGGTTCTGACAAAGTGAGATTTACTGGTTTAAGAAAATCTTCTGATAAGCTGAGGATTACTAAGAATTCTGACAAGCTGAAGATTAAGAAGGATTCTGACAAGTTGAAGATTAAAGATTCTGACAAGTGGAGGATTAATAAGGATTCTGACAAGCTTTCCAAGAACAAAACTTATCTGTTCCATTTTTGGGAAAACCATTAAATTATAAGAGAGTGTTGCCGGTGAGACAAAATGCCAACAATTCAACCGCAGAGTCAATGAAATGACTGATTGATTCTTTGCCAATATGTGTTCATGAAGACACTTCGGTTTACAAAATTTCCAATTTGATGAGCTGACAGCTTTGCAAGGATTAGGACCAACTCTTTCCATCAATGAGGTACATTTGGACTGTAACGTGTCATTGGCCTTAAAGACACAGACATGGATATTTTATGTTTACTGTACGAAGGGCTACATGCAGACACAAAGGGGCTTATTGAGTTGACATTAATAAGTTTGTGAAGATTTTGTTGCGTGAAAACACATGACAATGATCACAACTAGCATAATTTAGTCAAGTTTCACATCCAATGGTTATAAGAAAAACTGTCAGCATCTTTGAAATTTTGACCATGACTTGTACTGGCTGTATGCATATAAATTAGTAGTAATGTGGAAAGTGCCTGGTCATGAATTTTCAACCAGACTACACAAATGCATTGCGGCTTTGATGTTCCAATTATGACCTTTTTTTTTCTGAGCTTGACATTACAGCATTAGGAAACATGTGTTCCATGCGAGGGATGCGTTATATGAAGTACAAGATCTGTACAAGCTTCTTCCCTTGAGACTTGTCTCTTTTCACAATTTGACCCCTGTCTACCTCAATTTATGATCTTTGACCTCCACTAAAAACTAAAAGGTTAACCTAAAAGACACACCTACATACCAAATATAACATCTGTCAAAGCTTCCCTTCTTGAGATGTGTTTACAAGGATTTCATAATGTGCCCTTCTTGACCTCAAATGACCGTCTTGTATGCTCATGAGATACACCTGTATCCTAAATGTGAGATCTACATAAAAGTTTTCATTCTTGGGATAACATGATAACAAGTTTTTTAAGCGTTGACCTCTGCTGACCTCAAAGGACCTTTGACCTCCATAATATATCACAGAGATGATCAACTTATCAAGACATACTAATGGCCTAGGTGTTCAGTCCTAGCAACAGTCACTTCTTGACTTCCTGGTTTTTGGACAGACTTTAATCAGTGCTGACGACCTCAAATGACCTTTGACCTTTATGAGAAACAATAGAGATCATCTGGTCACAAAGTACAACCTGGAGTACACACCAAATTTGAAGTTCCAAAACCATCCACTTCTGAAAAACCATTTTTACAAGATTTTCAAAACAAGACCTGGTGATCGCAAGTGACTGTAAACCTCCATGAAAAAAAGAGGTTACCAATACTCATCAAGAGCTACCAATGTTTTCAGTTTGGAGTTCCAGCAACATTCACCTCTTAGGATATCCTGCAGGAGAGGTTTCCATACTTTAACCTCTAGTGACTTTGACTTCCATGGGAAGACACTGCCATAGGTATCACCCACTCATAATGAACTACCTACAGTACACACCAGCTATGAAGTTCAAATACCTTTTTCTGTATTCTTGAGATACTGTGTGTTTAAGTTAAGGCTTCAAATACACACACACACACACACACATGCCATCACCATTGCATATCGATTCTTTTGGCCTTCAACAAGGGACCAAAAACCATGCAAACCAATAATTGTGCTGAAGTCACCCTTTCCATCCCCCACCCACCATCTCAGTTACTTTGGCAGTGAGGCCATGGCTCAGAATGAATGAGGACCAGGGAAGTGTCACAAGTGTCTTTTTAAGACATACCTTGTACTCCAGACGGGCACTGGTCACAAAGGCAGCCAGGTTGGCAAACTGATTAGTTGATTCATCTGGACTTGCATTGCTGGAACACAAAGTAAGAGTCAAATAAAGTGTGAGCAGAATATAAATGGTAATGTACAAGCGTGACTGACAACAAGGAGTAAACTGGTACCATGACTGAAAACAGACGACGTAAGCGCTGTATAATGCAGCTAATGCACTTGACCAATTCTACGCTATTCGATATGAGCTGTTCATATACAAAGGGACACAATTTTTCTTTCCATGCAATGTTGTGGAACCATTGACAACATACAGTACAGGAATAAATATGCTGTGACTGTTGTGTGACATGACAAACCAACTCATCTGTGGCAGTAAAAACGTAAGAAATGTGAACTGTCTACACTTTCCAAATACTAACTACTGTAACTTTATTGAAATATTTTGTTCAAAATTTGCTGCTGCTGGTGAGATGATATTTAAGGGCTTGCTCATCCAGACTTGCAGAAAAAATAATTTTTAAGTGCAATATTGGTGCATTACTTTTCTCATTGGTTAATTGTTTGGAGGACCAGGAACAGACTACTGCACTGTGAGGAAATAATTTGTTTTTCATTGTCCATGCCCCACCCCCAAAATTCCTCACCCCCAGCTGCGATCTATCCTCCCACACTATTATAACTTTAAGGTGCCCTACCAGCTGTCACAGGAGACAAGATTTCTCGCACCGGTCTCTCTCCGCATCACAGTCCTCAGCGCAAACTCTTCCAAGCTCTCTGTGAGTTTCAGCTGTTTCTTGTTGAAAGATTCAGTGGACTGATCCTGGTTGAAGCAAAATTATTGGAGTGAAAACAAGTTTGTGACAGTACAATAAGGAGGTTTTGATGTCCAAGATGCTAAAATTTCTAAAGGGACAACCAGAATCTAAAGCACGATTATTCGTCGACATCCAGATCAGTAGATGCTAAAACAAACTGAAACAAGTACTGTGCTGTAATCCTTTGAATCAAATCTCAAAATAGGCTACATATGGAACATGGCAAAAATGTGCCATTCTACTATGCAGTGTCCTTTATACAGTGCAGCAACTTCACAAACTGAGTTTGTAAAGCTCTGTTTGTGAAGAGATAATTTCTAAAAGGAAAACTCAAAAGTTCGAAAAGGACAACCATACTGTGAATATAAAACTGAAATTGTTTAAAATTTGACACTGGAATATGTACAGCAGCATGACATTTTAACAGTAAATTCACATGAAATAGCAAAGGAAAAAAGTTGGCAAAAACAGTACATTCACAGCGACTACAACTGCACCTTCAGTCCAGAGTGGAGGCTCAGTTCAAACTTTCACTCTAGGCTCAGTCAGTCTCAGTGTATACTTTGTTTTTTCCCTTCTGAAAATACACACAGGGCACACACTCAGTCATTCGAAAATAATTGCATCCCCATACAGTATGCACAGACACTGCGACTGCGCTCCATGATTTTTCGTGGGTGCTTTTACTGTAAGTAGGGTGTTGTATTCTGCAGTTACTCCCAAAACTGATTCATACTTTTGTAGGTGGAACTGTCACAATCTTGTAAAATGATAGGATAGATTTCCTCAAAGGTTGTGTGGCATGTATCTAGAAAAGAGCAGGCTTCACTTTATAGATGTTGCAAAGTAAAACTTTGGAGTGGAAATCCATTGGAATCTTGTTTCATATAAAAATACTGTTTTTGTGATATTATTTTTCAAACTTTGATAAAAATGCATAACAGCTGATATGGCGATGATACGCACAGTGTCAGTATTGCTTCATAGATGTTGCCTCTTCATTACTAAGTTTCACACTGGTAAGTGGTGCCTCTTTTTTCTAACCGCCCGTAACTGTCGGTCGCTGTTGCTACCCTCTTTAATGAACTTGACAACCAACACTTAATGAGCCACGCTTGAATGCACTCACTCCCTGAACCTCCTCTGTGTGTGTACCGTTACATTCTAGGGTGCCTGTCCTCTATGTAGAGAGTAAATCCTATTGCACACAAAAGAGTGGTTACAACAGAACTCTGGCCTGAAAAGAACGGCTTAGCGCATTGTGTAGGCAGTTTCCAGCTTGTCTTTTGTTAGTTACGATTTGCATAGTACACACCAAGTTTACATTACAATCCGTGTCACATACGATGCTGACAGAGAAGGAAGGATAGGCCCACTGGTTGTCTGTACACTATACCAGTATATAGGCAAAAAACTGAATGAAAATACACTACTCAAAATTGCACGTTGCAGAGCAAACTTGTGTCCGTACGACCACAGCGAGAATGGAAAGATCTAGTGTTTATTTAATTTGATAAATGAAAATACACTACTAATAGAGAAGACTACAATATCTCGTATACCATGAATCGTTTGTTTACAGTTTGATTGGAGTACAGTATATATGTTTTGATCCCACAGGAAGTTTTCAAAAATAAAATCAACCATATGAAACTGTGTGTGTCTTTATTTAATTTTACACTGAACTGCACATTTTATGTTGTTTCTGTTTGTTTCCATTCTTTAAGCTCTCCGTCCAAACAATGGTCTCACTGTCTTGCTCGTAAATAATTTTGTATCCCGATATCTTTAAAACCCAGACTCCCCTGTCCCAACTCTCTGTAAATTTATCAGTCCAAAACCTACTGCCATGGGTAAAGAGTGGCAGGCCTTGGGCAGGAGAGATGACTTCTTAATTAGCAGGCTGCAGGGTTGTTTTCTTCGGACGGGGATATTTAGAAACGTGTCAAGATGTTGTGTAGACATTTTAAAATTTTGGCCTAAACAAAACTATTCACGCATGTCAAAAACAAAACTAAACCGGGTAAAGAATAAAGTAAACCTATAACAAATTACCATATAAATCAAAGAAGTAATAACATTGTTATTCTAAATTCTTGGTTAGTTCACATTCCCAAAATTATTGAACCAATCCCCACTCCGTTAGTCCAAGATCTCTGGAATATCCGTAGAAAAGCTCTAACCGACATTGCCACGATTACAGTTTCCTTCTGGGTATAGGCTTCGTAGAATGTACATATAGCCTAACGCTACTATGCCTTTTTAATTTACGGAGCATGCCATTTCGACAAAAATATTGGAGACAGATTTTGCATCAAAACTGCGCTCTGTTTGAAAAGTGCACTTATTGCTATGTGTGAAATGTTTCAAAATTACCTTCCACATGAATCAATTTTAAAAATGTGCACAATATTGTCACTTTTTGATGGAATTAAATATCGCCAAAATGGCAATTGCAGTCTCTGAAAGTTTATGTTTGGTCCTTGTTGATTGTAACTAACCCGTATGTTCCGAAAACTCGTTCATAAAGCAAAGGTGCGATGTTTCTGTAACATTTCCATTCCAACATGGGATATTCTTCATAATGTATAACTCAGTAATTTCCTGCCACACATCCGCAAGCATGTAGACAGGGAAGGAACTCTGAGGGAGAGGGTGCTTCACGGGGAGATTCATTGTCGGAGAGGTTAGGGATATACTAAAGTGCATTATGGCAATATACTGAAATGCATTATGGCAATATAAATGTTTAATATAAGGGGTGATATTTTTCCAAGGAGCCTCGCCTGCACCTTCCCCCACCCCCTTCATTCCTATTTGGAAACAAACTCCTTCCACTTGCTTCTCCCGCACCTCTGGAGAGGTAAACGTTGATGTGTCATGGCCTACAGTGATAAGAGTTGAAGAGTACTTTAATTGTAGACTTTCAAATACAAAAATTGCAGTGATGTACTTGTTCTCTGTTTTGTATTATTATTCCTAATTTTAAAAAAATCTTATCACTTTGTATAAACTGTGGATTGTACCCAAACTTGACACGTATAACAACCATCTTTGAAGGCCATTTTCAAATTGAACTCCCAAAATGAGTTTTAATAAGTTTACAATGTAGTACTGCTTCCTGTATATGAAACTTAGAGGATGTTTGCTTATTCCACTTTCTATTCACAAGGATCTTTGTAGAAAAGAAAATTTCTATTTATGTCCTTCAATTCTGTAGCATCATTCTAGTCATAACTCGTGGTATATCTTTGTAAAGTGTTGCTAGTTTTCTCCAAAAGTAGCTTACCTCCAGGTATCATCAAGGTCACATAATGTTACGTTTAGTGGGTACTTTGCCTCAAAATCGTTCTCTTCTTAAGTTAATGAGATAACCAGTTTGTAATTTTTTCTGTTTACAATTCATTCCCCAAGTTAATGGCAACTCAAAATTTTATTCAGGGAGAGAAGCTGTTTTTCAGCCAGAGTTATTGCTATATACGAACTTCAGACACGTAATTTTTTAACAAAAATGTTGCTCGTAGTTGTAACTTTTCGTTCAATACAAAATTCAAAAGTTAATACATTTTGTTCTGCTTACTAATTTTTACAGTTTCCCTCCGAGCCCCATAAACACAGCCTTCGATTCTATGTTCATGTGCCATATTCCCAAATCACCGTAGCAAAGCATGCAACGGGGCATTACAATAAAATGTTTACAGTTTTCTTCCAGGTATAGGTCAGCATGGAAAGTGCCGAAAGTACTACTAGCCTAACAGTACGTTTGAACTACGTCATAACGGATCATGCCGACTTGACAAAAATATCGGACATGTGAATTTGTAGAGAAAATAAACACTGTATACAAAATACACCCATTACCATGTGTCGACTGTTTAAAGCTAAACCTTCCCATTAACAGATTGCAAAAAGGTATCCAATAAGAACTTTTTCGCGCAAATTACTTTTTGTCAAAATGGCGACCACAGCCTCTGATAGTTGTTCATTTTGCAGTAACGTGAAGCCTGCGCAACATGCCTCCGTCGCTATCTTTGTGCATTCAACTCATTGAATATCAAGAGCATAACCTGGTTTTGTTTCGTTCAATGGGAATTTTACTTCAAATACTGTAGCGATAAATTCTTGGTTTGTAAACAAAACGACCATGGTCACGGTCCAGTTTTTCTTTCAACATATAGAAGCAAATAATTAAAAAAAAACAAAGTAATTAAGATTGCAAAGCATGGCAATATTTAAAAGGAAAGAATTCTTGAAAGAAGTCTAGTAGAAGAAAAGACACACACACAAACGCACGAAGTTATTTTGGTTCAAATAACGTAAGGACGCAATTGGTCCTTACACATGAGTGCTCAGACACTGTAGCTCCGTGTAAACTGTGGTGAAAGGGTTTCTCCAGACAATACGCACGAACAAAAGCAGGGATGCAGATCTTGACAGAAATTGGTCCATGTCTGGTCATTGTTGCACACAATGCACAGCTTAGTGTTGACTTGTGGCTTTGCTCATTAACTGGGCTGCTTGTTGCTAGACAGCCTTTCATGCATGAAAGGTTTATGCACATGCATAATGGGCACAGGAAGAGTGAAAGTCGCCGGGGAAGAACTGCCTGTTAGAAAAGCGAGGCACTCCAAATATATGCTTTCAAATTAAAGCCTGTAAAATTCTATTTTTTTTTTCTAATTTCATGTCCTTGAAATGAAGGTTATGTAAACAAAGGATTAGCATAAGACATATCATATGGATAATGGATTCTATCTCATGTTGTCACAAATTTGTATACAGGTACTGAGCCAATGTTTCTCTAAGATGCAATTATGAGACACTAATTTGCCTGTAAAATTGCCTGCAAAATTGTCAATCTTTGATGGTGACTAGTGTGGGTGACTAGAACTTAGGAGCAAATTATGCAAACCTTCAGAGGGGAGGTTGGACAAACTTCACGGCATACAAAGCCAGGCCGAACAGTTCAAACTGACAATCCTTCGTAGGAAAGCTGATGCTTTGGTACAGTAGGCTATGCAGTAACTACGGTGTGATCATGAGGTTTACCAGGAATTGTGGAATGCACCCTGGGTGAGAAACAACATTACAACTTCGTAAGAGCACATTGTTGTGGGATCATTAATATTAGTGTTGGGCACAACCTTACTGTAGTGCTACAATATCACATCAGCCTGTAAATTAGTGTAACTGTAAGTTAGACTACTGGTGCTAAAGTAGTATAGGCCTAGAACTAAGCAGTACTACTAGTACTACTGTAGGCTACTTGTTAGGCTAGGCCTGATCTCTTTGGAGTGTCAAAAACGTTAGGCTGTAACAATGGTTCAAAGTACGATATGTAATTCGGCAGAACAGGGCATACCACGTAATTCCGTCTTTTCAGATAGTCAAGAACAGTTGCATGAATTACGTCGGAGTTGACCCGCTTCATCGTCACCTCACGATATGGACACAATGTGAACTAAGCTGCCTTTGTATGACAAATACCTCTGGATTTGCTTCTTTCTCTTGCTTACTTCGGTATACGAATTTCGTGCATTGCCGGTTTCACAAATCGACTTGTTCAAGTCTAATGTTTTTTTAACTGTATTTAAAGCCTCAGTTCTAGTTCGCTATCAGTCAAGGGATCCATCGCCAAAAGTGAGGGGGGAGGGATTCACCATTTACGAATTGCTATCTTGGGAAAAAAAAGAAAACTTGGGAATTTGAAGAACTGAAAAATTGTGCCTACATAATAACTGACTGAGTGCAGACGGTACTGACTGAATGACAGTACCTGTCAGGGACAGCATCATACTGTACACAGGAACAATTGGCGCCACATTCAAAAGCCGTTTCCCCAACCATATAAAATCCCTCAAACACTCTCTAATTATGAAACAGTAGCAGATTTGTCTGAGCACATTTGGCATCTAAAACGAACACCAACTACTCCATTAGCTGGAAAATCATAGCCAACTCAGTTTGGTCATAAGTAAAAAGTACGTCGCATTAACTACATTAATAATAAGTAAGTTTATTTCACCCCACTGGCTTAAACGTGAAAATGCTTCTTCGAGGAAGATACAATAAGTATCACGGTAGGCCTATACCTCATTGCAGGGCGTTCCTAAAAATCTTCAAGGTTCTTCGTATCGTTGCGTTAGATCATGGTGTACCTACCAGCGGTAGGACCCGACAGAGCAGACATACCCGCCTTAAGCAAACAATCAGAATCTCTCACAATGCTGAAAATATTTATCACTAACACTCTTAAACATCACCACAGACTCCCGGCAGACCCAGTTCTATTCATCCACAACTCTCTGCCGAAAAGAAGTAACATAAAGTCTACACTGCATCTTTGGAGCTTAAATCTGTGAAGAACTCCTTGAATTAGACCACTGAAAAAAATCATTAAAAACTAATCAACGCGTGAAAAATTTTGAACATTTGAAGCAGGGTCCAGCAGTCGTCACGGGCTTAGCTCATGGCCGGGATGTAAGATTAATTATTTTTAATCTACGGATCACAACCTACACAATTCATGGACTCGGAACTTATCAGCCTCGTAGCTCTTTTCTGAACTTTTTTTCCAAAACATACTTGTTTTTTGAAAAATGGGGATTCCAAGCCTCGGTGTACATACTAGATGGGGCCTAACTTGCCGCAAGTGTGGTTTGTAGAGCATCACAACAATAACCTTGTAAATTTGAAATTCCTCAGTCCTAATCATACCTACTAGAATTTCCTTTTCTAGCAGCTTCTGCACACTGCTTATAGGATTTAACAGAACAAGCTGCAAAAATCCTAAGACTTTTTTTCAACTTGGACTTCCTGTATATTAATACCACCAAGACTGTATAGTTAATCTTAGGATGGTATGACTAACGTGCATTACATTGCCTACGTTGACCAGCATATTCCAATTTTGGGACCACGGGAAAATTTTATCAAGATCCCTTTGAACACACTTAGTGTCATGTTCCAAAAAAAATTAAAGTATATTTTTGTATCATCTGCACATTTCTTGACCGAAGCACTAACAGTGTCGTTCAGAACATTAATATGAGCCAGAAAGGACCAAGAACCGAACCCTGAGGAAGGCTGACCCAGAAAAACGGACAATCTCTACAATTTACGCCTCTTTCTAACAGACAGAAATACCTCCCTCGCTCGACATCCAGGAAGGTTTCCATCCTTTTAGGTGACGTCTTCTCCATAGAACAAACATTTTCATGATGTAATTAATCTTATCAAGAGTCCCAAGATTGATACAGCATTTTTATGATCAAGAAACAATTTCAGCCAATTAATCTCACTTAGAAAGATAGAAATACCCCTAAGATCAGCTCGAGAGAAATTTGGGACAAGATCATTGCTGTTTAGAACAGACATTTTACAGAGAAAATCAAACCCAATCATATCACTGGCACCTATTTTACCGAAGCTCTGAACGCCACAAACTAAGTTTTCGTCACCACTCAAAACCAAATCAAGCCCCCTTTGTTTGGAAAAGAAACATTTTGATGCAAAAAGCAATCCTGAGGTAATTGAAAAATTCACGACCTCGCCTACCACTTAACCCTTCAGACCAGACCGAGAAATATCAGGATCACTGAAATCTCCATAATTACAACATCTCTACCAGACACTTCCCCGACAATATTAAACAAAAGAGAATTATTCTCAAAAGAACTGTTAGGCGCCTTGTGCACAACTCCAACAACTAACCCAAAATTGCTGGGACACTTGATGGGAACTTTACATCAAACCGAGTATGTGAAGTTAGGCCTTTTGTGGTGAAATTTAGTCAATTTGAACGCTGGTCAAGGAGGAACTGATTGCAGGCGGCATATTGGAGGCAACGATCAAAGCTATGCCGTAAAATGTCTGGGAAAGTAACGTATTGTACGCTGATTAATCAGTACAGTGATCAGAAGTAGTGACTCTCCAGTTTAATATCCATTAAGCCACGCGCCCTCTAATCTCACTAAGAGAGTGAAAGGGGAGAAGCATGGACAGGCGATTTCTTGCCATCTGGATAATATGTTTGTATCCAAAAATGTTCTGGTACTAACTGATCGTGGGGCTAAACTTAGATAGGCCGTCCAAGTTTCCGCAATTCAAGCTGCATGTAAATGACGATGGGCACAACTTGGGCCGCCCCATGTAGGAAAGATGCGCGCCACCTCTCAGTGCAGACGACAGATGTTAATTCACAAGAGTAGATAGGAAATATTGCCAGAACTATAGTAGCCTACTATGTTTCATAATTATTGATAGGGCTGAAGGGGTGTAGGGGGAACTAGAAAGCAAACGCATTCGATAACTCAGAGATTCATCACTGGAAAAAAAAATCACGTCAAATTTACTTGCAGGTATAACAAGTATATATGTAAACAATTCACCAAGTTAAAGAAGTGTATGGTGAAACTCTCGTAGGCTTATCGATACAATGATAGTATGTTGAGGGTAGTATCAAATTTGAAAAATGTCGGTACATTCTGGCATTCAGTGTACCTTTAAGTAAAAACTTCAAAATAAATGTAACAGTTTAATAAATGAATTCAAATGGTCCAATTCCAATCTTCACAGGATATTTCTGATCTGAGAAATAAACTGTTCAAGCTTTTGTACTCAATTTGAAAAGGATGGATTGCGCAAATATAGTTGTGCCATTGTACCACGGGTACTCAAATTACTTTCGTTTTTGTTTTTGTTTATAAAAGCCATATTGCATCTTGTCACGGAATGTGATCAGTCTTACTACTATGGGGTGACTTATACGAGCCTTCTCCGTATACCGTCCTATATGCAAGATAAGAATAAAGATTTTACAATTATGTAAAACAGAAAAACAAAGGCAAATACTATACATAGGTATACAAAAGTAGGTAATAGCCTATGAGTTGTACAACACAAGAAGGACATCACAAGTTATTGCACAATTGACTATTTTAAATTATGACAATATGTTTCAACATTTTGTATCTCAGCAATGGAACAAACTGTCAAGATGTGACTTAGATAAAAATGATTTATTTTCAAACCTTTAAAATACGTTTTCTAACTCTGGACTTAAGGCGCTCTTTACGATCTGTGTATCATCCATCTAAAGTACATCCTATTTTAATTTCTTATTGTTTCTACAAGAACAGATACCGAAATTATTAAGTCCGCATATTGGCTGCCGATGACAACAACTTAAACTGCACCACCAACGATACTTTTCTGCTATATGTCGGGATTCCAGTTTTAACGAAAAAGAAAAGATTCGGCAACACAAAAGATCCAGATCCCGCGGCTTTACATTATGATAGTCATAACTACTTTTTATGGTACAATGCAACACACCCACTACACCCGACTACCTTACTTTCTCTTTTAGACGAGGCGAGGGGGGGGGGGGGGGGAGGGGAGGAGTGCAGTCACCCTAAACTGAATTAGTATGCCTATTATATGCTCATTTGTGAATGGTTCTTTTCATACCGTGATATCGTTTTTGTTACTGAGTTGCTTTATTTTGCGGCATAACATTTAGCTTATGCAGTACATGATTCAGCAAAATCTTGAAAATAAAAAACCTTACAAGAAAATTAGAGGAGAAGAGAAAATTTTGATGATTTCCGAACAAGAGTCAGGACGACAGCTTACTTCCATTTAAGGATACAAGTTAGAGTTGTTGTTTTAGTAAACCACGTTTCCAGCTGAGGGAAAAACAGCAGCAGCAGAAAAGCATGAACTCATCGATCGATGGAGAAGGTGAGTATAAATCATCATTAAAGCGTTTAGCTCGGCTCTTAGAATTTGAATGAGTAACTGACGGACCGAAAGTCCCTCGTTAAAACGAACAGCCAATATATAGCCATCATCGATGTACAGGGAAGCGGCAGTCAAGGGCTATATTATTCGCTTCGTCGGAAATCACTCCTATAACTTGACGGAACATTGAAACCACTCGTTAAAATAACATTCAGCGTGAAAGCTATCAAACATTGAAAAAGTTTACGGGAGACCGTTAAAAACCCTCTTTAGAAAAAAAAAACAGTGAAAGGGAACGTAACGTTAACAAAATAGCAATAGGTAACACGATACATGACAAAAAAAAAATTATGCAACATTGATAAGCTAACAATTAACGATTAACATCTAATATTGTTTCATGCATGTTCCATGTCATCATTATGGGAACTAGGACTTTTTTATTCTTCCCCCTTCTCTTTAGAAGGAAATATACTTTGTTTTCGTCCTCCAACTTTTGTTTACCTCCAAAATTTCGGGTTCAAAGTTTTCCGCAATCGCTTCCTGAGAGCTGTTCGATTTTGCTTTCAGTTGTTTTAAGGACACTAAGGCCTCTCTCAAGAGCATGTACTATGAAAGGTAATTGTGTCCTTATACAGACCAACTTTAAATTTAAACTGTGGAGAAATGGTTTGTGACAAGTACGTTTCACGTACTATTTTCAGGAGTGACAACTAAAGAGGTTTTTAAATAAATAATTAAAAAAACATTTTGTTCTTCTGCAGAGGGTTTCCAACCCACACTAATATTTTGTTTATCACTCACGACATTGCTGTTTAAAGACTTGAAGACAGATGGACAAAATGATTTCTAGGTTCAAGTTCAGTATTACAAAATGCAATGTAATGCAGACAAATTGCTGTGATTACTTCTTGTTGTTCTTGAAATTGGAGTATTAACTTAGTTTTGAAATCTGCGACCAGTAAAAAATTTGGTTGTAGTGAAGATTGCCCTTTTAATGCTGTGAAAAATAAGGGTAACATCTTCTACACTGTCTTAGCAATTCCTTTTAAAGAAAGTCAAGATTATAAACGAAAAGGTAATCCACGGAACTGCAAATCTCATCCCAATCGTTTTGCGTGGTCCGTTCATACAGTACTTCATGTACTCAGAGAATGCGCTGAGCTATGATTATTTTCACCAGTCATTCAGATTGCTCTTTGCGGATAAACTTTGAGGGAAGTTTCTGCCTCCTGTCGAAAGCAAAATCGTACAATTTTCAATCCTTTACACAGTAAATCTCCTGCAATAGCACTGATTTTCACATCTGTAGTTCTGTTTCAATAATTATTCTTTTGGCCATACTCGTTAATTATTTCCTTGTTTGTTTATTTACGTTGCCAGATGTAACCGATGTTCATAACCCCACTCACATCGTGCCCTACAAATATTAAAAGGTAAAGGAAGACTCTATATCACTATAGGGAAGATAAACAAATAATTGATATATTTATTTGTCTTGGATATGAGCTCTCTTCTTATTACTTTCTCTGTTTTTAATTGACTAGTTCTTCCCCCAAAGGCAATGTGACGTCATATCTTGACCGGTTTCGAGCTCTGATTGGGGAGTGTCGGCTGTGGCAGTTCATGTTCTAACCGAAACAGCTTTGCAGGCAAAACACAAATTCGTCAGAGAAAACGCATCAACAAGAGCATCCATGGGAATCGAAGTGCGATGACCGTTTGATCTGAAACAACATTTTCAAGTTGCCTACGATCAATGGTTTAATCGATCGGTCAATACATATCCAACGAATTAATCAATCAATTTATCAAGGAGAATCTTTCAATCGACGTATATTTATTCCACCAATATCAATATTATGGATGATGCCAAAAGCCGCTTGATAGAATCGTGTACAGATCACGACCAGAGAGCAAGTCTGGACTATGTCGCTGATGACGATTGTGAGAAGAAGCCAGTGTGTGGTTACCTTTATTTGCTGTTTGTGTTGCTAGGGGTTACAGAATGGTCTGCCCCATCGGAAGGGGCAAAGAGGAAGGCGAACGCATTTGAAATAGGTAAGAATTTGTTTTCCATGTATAGAAATGTCCCGAAAGAATTTAATTAAGAAAACTGTTTTTGTGATAGCAAATTAATTTAATTGAATGTAATCTAGATTTTGTATATTTGCTTTTTGTTGTTCATGCATGGATCCATAAGGTTACTGGACAACCCCACGACCAATACCCCGGGGCATCCACCCCCGTGAAATACTACCACGACAAGTTCCCTCGGACAAAACCAGTAAGCACAAATACTTCCACGGATTAGTCTTTCCCTATAGATAACCCCCGTATAAACCCCTACGGATAAATACCCCTAAGATAGCACCTGCTGGGCAATTACCCTGGGACAAATACCCTCTCCGGTTCCCCCTCAGTGCCAGTGTATCGCCCTCCCATTACCTCCGGGAAGGTAAAATACTGCAACTGTAACCTGCATATATACGTGATCCTGTTTAGCCTACTACCCTACGTGTACCAAAATACGTCCCCCGTGAACCCAGCAAGCTCACCTGCTCAGGCACTTATTATATCGAACGATTCCAAGTAGCATAGGATAGTTAGGATATGCGAGATTCTTGTGCTAATTCCTGCTATATATAAAGTGGGCATGTTTAGGAAACATTAGCTACACCCCCGTCTCAACCAAAAGCCGCCCTCTGATTCTAACCAGAGGTAGCTCACTTAAAACATTCTCTTCAACGTGCATAATTAAAATCATGATGTGTTTATGCAATACATGGAATAAGTCGAAGTAGTTGAATTACTTAAGGCATGTAACAAAGGTTTTTGCTTTGCTTCAAATAAAAATAAAATATTTTGCATGTCGTAAGTAGAAATTGATCACATATTCCAAGTGTAATAAACATAACAATTGTATATTCCCTACATAACAAACTTTAATACTAAAATAACTGTTAAAAATCACCTACTCACAAAATCACCAAGGTTGAAGAATAAGGAACCGTGTATGGTATTTCGAATGTAGAGCAGTCTTTTCAGAGGCAGAAGTAGTTCAAACACAATAATGTCAAAATTTATATTGTGTATGCCTATGTGCATCCCCGAGACATATTTTCTAGCCATCCTGCTAAATTACTTGACAAAAATGGAACAAAATCAAAAAAAATTTTGTATTTTTTTTTCAGTCTGAAGTTTGTACTCAGTGAGTTAATTAAAAGTTATATCTTACTGAAACAAACACAGGGCAGTCGACACAATCGGAAGGCCAAGTTAACAATACTATTTAAACGAGGAAATAGTGATTATGCTTCTTTTTTTTTTGGTTTTTAAATTACGTAATACGTTTGGAAGAACCCCATTCCGCAAAGGTTAATTTTACAGTCGTTCTCCAGAGTTTTTTCCGTCTGACAACAAAACAGGAATCTTGAAAAAAAAAAAAGACCTGCGTGTCCTTCCCTGCATCCACCTCATGTATTTAACGACATTTGTCAAGTTCAAATTTGTCTGACGGTAGTTGTCTGGGTTGCTGTTGTTCTGGGGGTAGTTAATCGGGTGGAAATTGTTCCGTTGTGTTTTGTCCTGCGGGTTTTCCAAGGCGACCCATCCTTGGAGGGCAGGGCAGATTCGTGCAAGAGGATATTTCGTGAGGAAGTGGGGGGGGGGGGGGGAATCAAAACTTGTTGGGTAATGTATCATATTACTTTTGACATCATCTCAGAGGAGGGTACACGTAAATTTTGGCAAAATGCTTACCATATCACTGGAAATATACGGTATTGCCTGCAGTTGCGTAGCTACAGGGGTAGCTGAGGGGGCCCAGGTCCCCACAAAAGAAAAAATTATGATAGTCTCCCTGAATTATGAGGTTTTTTTTTTTGCAACGTAGCCGCCTCATTCATGCGACAGTCCCACTAAAAATTATAATTATAGCTACGGTTCTGATTGAATACAGGTCCATCTTCGACATAAGATATGTGTGTGCTCTCTTTCATCCTTTTCTTTAGGTCGATCTAAATTGAAGCGCAAGGTGCTTTTTCTCCTCTCATTTTCGGTCCAGCTGGTCATGACCCTCTCTGCCGTGGTCTCCTCCGTCTTTTATCTGTACTGCTACTTTGGTATGATGGACCACTTTCTCCGTTTTGTGGCGATCCTCTGCTACTGGCCCTCTATCGTTTCCTCCCAGCTTCTCTGCATGGTCGCCGTGCTTAAGAGACGCTTCGAGAGACCGAAAAAGGAGGACGAAATTACGTGGGCTGCCGTATTCTCCGAAGCTGCTTGCGGGAGACAATTTCTTTTCTTGAGGACCTCTCGGTGGTGTCGTCTGCCAAAATTGTGGGTCTTCGTTTTCGTCTTTTTACCCTTTCCGACGTTAATAGTTTTGGCGAGAATTTTATTGTTTGTAAACTTAAGAGAAGACTGTCGTAATTTCTTGCAGTGCGTATGGACGGCGTTCGAATGTATCTACGTCTTCATTTTCGCGTCTTTCTGTTATTTTCTATACCTGAAACGTGTGCTTTTGGAAGATTCGTGCGCGCGCACTGCGGATTACGTCAAGAAGCACAGCGGACATTTTAACGCTTGCCTCGTTCGCGTGCGCTTATTTTTCAAAGATTACGCACAGCTGAGGAGGCTGCTGTTGCCCTGGCTGACCTTCGTATTGCTGAACTCTACCTTTGGTATAACGGTGGTGGTCACCTGGAATTACCAGCTGATCTTCCCTAGCAACGGAACTACATTGCACTCTCAGGATATCCGCGAACAGTCCATATCAGAAATGTCGGAACCAGCAAGAGACGGGCGGGCCCTCTGCCCTTACTCTTGCGATAAGATATCCTTCGTACGAGGAAAACATCAATTTTATGTGATATATAACATGTTAGTAGTTTGTAGACATCTCATGACAGCTTTCCTCTCCTGTTTTGTCGTTGGTGGATTGGACTTAAAATACATCTGGGATCGTTTTAGGTTAAAGTTCTACTTCATGTGCGTTCAAGATGGTTACGTGTTTTGGAAGAAGCTCAAACTTGTCGTCGATTCTTTACATCCACAGACTGCCATAGAAAACTTCTTGGCTTTACTTCTTCCTATGATGGGGTTGGCAACTGCCCTACTCAGTGGAAATCAAGAAAACTTTTGAAACTTTTACAAATCAGTAAACAGCATTTCTGTTAGTTATACATGATGTTGTAAATAATTATAAACGCACAAATATGCTTTATGTTCAGTTTTCAGTTACTTCTACCTTCTACATTACTTCAATGAGGTATCATAAAGAAAATATTTTGGCAGAATGTATGGAATAAAAAGAAGCGGACAAAAATTGTAAATAGCAATAAAATTAGTTACAGAAAAGAACGAGAGAGGCTTAGGAAAAGATTTTATTGAGACTCAAGACAAGTACAAAATTTACTATAGAATTAACGACATGTACAGTAGAATTTTTAAGACTAAAAAAAATTAAAACTTATCGTAGGCTTAATTAGGTCTGTCATAGTTCGTCAAGACTTTTCTTTTAAATAAATAGTATTTTTAAAGTATGATTTCAGTCACCGAATTTTTTCGTTCTAAATTAAGGACACTCGCACAGTGGAATTCATCGGCCCCTTACAGTCAGGTATTGATGCATGCGCTTAAGACAATATAATATTATGAGATCGCACCGTAATATCTTACGTTTAAATCACGTTGGAAATCACCATTTGAACAGTTTCACAACGTCTCAGTTTCATCTACCTGAGATGGGCTACAAGATAGTACAATCGAGCATCAAAGTCCGTGTTATTAAGGTCATAACTAGAACTTAAAATCGTAGACTTTTAACTAGCTGCTTCGACAATACTGAATTTTCACATCATATGGGTCATGTCTCTCGTAAAGGGCATATTTAGCAAAATAAATTTTCCCACTTTCGAGTGACTGACTTTTCTGCATAAACTGTCGATCCAATCTGAAATGTTTTCATGTAACATTTCTCTTCGGCAACAGACGAACACTTAATCCGGAAATAATGTAATGACACAATACGGTTTAAGAACAAAGGTATACTTTTTTTTCAGCTATTTTAAAGCAGGAATTTTGAGTTAGCAATTACTTGTGGCAACTCAACTTTCTGTAGCAACCCCTTTTCCGACTTTTCCTCACGTTCGTTCTTACAGCCGTATACACGAAGACTCATGCACCAGTTGTGACTGTATTCGTAATACCAACGTGCATGCACCAATTCGTTTAATGATTGTTGCAGTCAAACAGAGAGATTAAATTTGTACAATACCAAACTCATCTTGACTACATATAGGCCTAGCCCACATGCAGGCTGCGGCATAAACCAAAACGGCAACAAGCCTCATCAGCTATGACGAAATTATCAGAACAGTAAACGCCATGGTCACCTTTTTAGGTGTGTTACATTATGGTATTTGTCACAATGGTACCTTCACTGTGTTTAAATTTGCTATTTATTTACTTAACTATGGAGTAAAGGGCCTATTCCTCATGTTATTGTGTTTATATTTGGTATTTAAAGGAGAAGGAAACCCTGGGAATATATTCATCAAAATGAAGCAGAAGTGTTTGACAAACATCTTCCCAAAGTTTCATTCAGAGATATTGTTTCCTATCCAAGTTACACACTTTTGAAATTCAGAGAAGGATGCTGCCATTCTTGCCTAACTTGAATGTAAAACAACTTGAGTAAGTCGAATAATGATGTCACATAACCACTGATAGCAAAAATTTTAATGTATTTCTTTATATTCCTTACCTATTATTTCTATCAATCCGAAACACACTTGTACACATTTTGTGTTGAATTACTGAGGTGTATCATGCAATAATCAAATCATTAATACTATGACTTGAATCTGTTGATGACTGTTAAAATTTATTGACAATGAAATATAAAGAAAAACAAAAGCTTTTCAATCACATGTGGTCTGGTGATGTCATCGCAATTTCAAAATGGCAGCTTCCTGATAATTTTCTAAGAATATTCAAATTGCAATATCTTGGAAAGTAAGCAACGTATTCAACTGAAATTTGGTAATGGTGTTCACCATATGTTAGTCTCTCATTTAACATTGTCAAAAGTCCTGACTTGCCTTCTCCTTTAATTACGTAACTGTGGAATAAATGGACAATTCCTCGTGGTGTTGGTGTAAGCATGTGCATACGATGAAAGAGATGCATGTGGTATCAGCAGAGAGTCACCTCTGCTAAAGACACTGTGAAGGTCAGACCAGCTGTAACCTATACAGATACATTTAGGCGCAAATTGGGGCTAGGTGTGGCAATTTGCAGGTCACAACAAACCCTATACGTAGTGCCACCAGGACGGACAGAGGCAGCATTGTTTCCGTGAATTCATCAATATAAGTGTGAGTTAGTTTGTTATGTTGGGGATAAATTTAGGATTCTTATTTAATTGGGTCAATTTTGCATGCTGATATAAGATGTAGAACTAACAGTGGGCATGTGATGTAAAGTAACGAGTAGGTTAGGTTATGGCGTGGGAGCAATATTGTGTATTTGTCACTTTTCGGGCAGGGTGACGGTGGGAGAATAATGTAATGGTTAATGTAAGTCCATGGGGATATGGTTAATTGAGGGGATTTCAAGAATTTGTAACAATTGTTGTTGAAAGTAAAACATAATTGTGCATCTTTGTTTCAGATGGCTTATAGGAGTATGAGACTTATAGTGACAGGCTCTTACTGTATGTGCATGTGAGGAAGAAGTACACCTTGACCCATGTATTGCCAAGAGAGGGTGGCTGAGATTCGTGCACAACTACAGTGTTCGACGCGAGAGCCAGAACATCCTATTTTGGAAAAAACCCCTTTTGAAGCATTATTTTCTCTTTCATATCAAGCCAAAGGTTATACAGAACAGAACATTCACTGGAAAAGAATCATTTACGTTGAACATTTTAAACAGAAGACACTATTTTTTGGAACCATTTTTATTTCACATTTATTGATATTTCGCATTTTCATTTCTACATGTTTATTATATATGTTTGCAGAATCAGAAAATAATTAAAAACATTGTTTGCTTTTGACGCAGTGTCGTGTCTTATATGTTGAACTCAAGCTTAACCGGTGGCAGTATCACTAACCATACTTACATTGCATGGGGGAGTTATATTAAGCATCAGTGTGTGCGTATAAAATGGGAGAAGATTATCAGCTCCCAAACAAATCTTTCCTCTGAAAATTCCGTCCCATCATAGCGTACTTTTAGCCAGACTTTTTATTTTCTGTATGTATGTTTTTGTTCTCTTAGTGAGCAGTGGTTACTGGATTTCTAAGACCAAAGTGGAGCTGTTGACTCACTAATGCTAGCAACAACTTACTTTTTTTTATTTACATTTAGAAATATGAAATTTATTGTATCGATGAAACTGCAGTTACATAGGTGAAGTAAGTTGTTCTCATGCCGTCCCATCTTAAGGGTGAAAATTGTGTTATCTTGGCAACATATTATGAAATTTATGAAAGGTCACTTGTTTCGTATCTACAACGAAATGATAACACCTTAGTAAACTGATATCTCCGGAGCGGAGACTCCCATCCAGCCGTCCAACAAACCGTAATTTTGGGATTGCGGTATTTCATGATATGTGTTATGATGTTTGATGTAGTTTTGATAAGTTTTTTTTTTTTTACAAAAAAAACTACTGTAAACTTTTAGGAGGATTTGGCAGTCAAGTGCCATCATTAGGGGAACATATGGTGCTTTTCAAAGCATCACTACTGCAAGTGAGCCGACATGTGTAAGTCACTATTTGGTCCAAACATTATGCCCGCCGTTTTTTGTGGAGCTGTAATAAATAGAAAAGTGAAATTGGAAGCATTTGCACGTGTACAATTTCTGGGGAGCTTGTGCAAAAAAGAATTTCAAGCAAACGAACTATTTGGTTTATTGTTTCGAAAGTGGTCCATAAATTAGATTACTCAGTAACCATGATTATTTATCATTTAAACAGACGAAACGTTACCTGAACTATGAAATCTAAACAGGTGTGCAATTTGAGCAAACACATTGTCGGGCAAAATAGAGTAGCTGTCATCTATCTCAGTTTCACTTCCAAACTGAAACCATTAATTGAGGAAGGAGGTACTTTCAACAAGCTCATACGCAAACTCGTATTTCTTTTTTTGATAGATAAGTTCACTCTCTCCCATCAGATAAAACAAACCATTACCGAAACTGCTAGTTGAATCAGATTTTGACAACCTTCTTTCTTATCGTACCCTCAAAGATTGAAATGCGACAAGATTTTACACTCTGACAAAAAAGGGGGTTTGCTTGGTACCCCGCACAGAACCATCGTCTCATGCAATGGCTTCTCCAATAACAAAACAACCTTGTTTGTGGACCACTAATATTAAGCCGCCTATCCTAAAGCTACAGTCATGCATTTATAACACACCCGGAATTCCCCTCCCCCCCCCCCAAAAAAAAAACGTACTCTGTTACTTACACTTTTTTAAGTGAGTACATGTTATTAATAAATTGTGATTTGGAATTTCAAGGCATCCATCAACTGAAGTCGCTCTTCGAGGTGTAGACCCTAACTGTTGACTTACTACCATGCAGATGATGTAGACACTCAAAAAGGAACTGGGTAAGCTTTTACCCGTTTGCTTACGTATGTATATCCTCCCTATACTTAACTATTGTCCAGAAATATTGTCAAAACATTTTCCTCGTTGGATGAAAGTTTACCCAGCGATGGGGAGGCAAAATACCCAACTGGCTCCAGAGTGAACTAAGAGTTGATATTTGAGGGCGCCAGTGGTGTCGCATATTCTGCAGGAAATGAGATGAGTAACAGAAGTGGTTGTCCTAGCCACGTGACCGTATCCTGTGCTTAATTTAAGCGTTTATGGCGGGGGGCCATGAATCTGGATTCGACCCATGCGGTAACTGCAGACGGTGTGCCCCAACGGTACGGTAACCGTTTGCAAGTAACAACCGGAGTAGGTCTTTAGTTAGTCTATGGGAGGTCACCTGATTGCCCTAGTGTCTCTGGGTGACTTCGCTGATATCGAAGTTGGTCTCTTTCGAGCATTGACCGAGGAATAGATGGACAGATATGCAAGATCCGATATTTTCTCACTGATGCACGAAGCAACGTTATATTTTTAACAAAAACTGGACTTCCATCTTTTGTTTCGGGGACGTGGTCAACTGTCTTTTCACTTTTTATCGAAACCCTCTTCGTTTTCAGAACTACTGTCATGGTGACAAAGTGTTCAGAAACACGGGGACGTCTTTCGAGGGTATCCCTGTATCCAGACATGACCAAAATGGCTTTTCGAGAATTTTAGATTCTCGGGATCTAGGCTTTGTAATTTGTTCCATTATGGAATGGGCATAGAAACCTCGCCAAGACTTGGCCTGAGTGAAGATATCTGCGTCCCCAGAATTGTCAGTGCTGACTGTATGTGATTGATAGTTAAATATAATTGAGGAACTTAGAATAGGCCTTTGATGGGTGTCAACAGGTGGGGGACAGGGGGGACATGTCCCCCCCACTTTCAAAAGTGGAGGGGATATCATATCATTTGTCCCACCCACTTTTCAGAGCAGTTACTAGAAAAGTCACATGCATATGCGCGATTTTCTCTCACAATTGCGATGGACGCTGTGTAATTCGTCTCCCTTGGTGTCAGAGCGGCATCTTTTTACCAGTACTTTCTGTCGGAATTTAGTTTTGTGAGACAAAACTCCCAGATCTGGTTCTGATGTAACTAAAAACGACTCAGGAAGGCCGTCTCCTGCGATCTAGGGGGTCTTATGTACCCAAAAATTTCTGATAGCTACGCGCCAACCAATGGTGGCGCTCCGCTTAGATAGTATAGTGTCCCCCTCACTTTCTGAAACCTGCTGACGCCCGTGAGGCCTTTTAGGAATTATACTGAGAATACAGTATCCAATTTCACAGACCTAAGTTCGTAGGTACGATCCAACATTCGCCTACACCGGTTTGGTTCATGAAAAATTTAGCTGTTTGGATCGGATTGAAACCTCTGACAAAGTGTTATGTAATGTTATCGATCACACAGGTTGCTATGTGAGACAATAGGGGGCCAAAATATCCAGGCCAATCACACCATTAACATCAAATAAATTAACATTACGGAGTAAAAACTGCTCTGAGTTAGTAAGTTGTAACCAAAGACCATATAGCGCTATACGGTCTTGGTTTTAACTCAGCCAGGGTCTCTGCCAGACAAAAAAGAAAAAAAAGAAGAAAGAGGGAGCTCTTTTTGATTGGTTGAGCGTAGGAAAATTAAGCATGCTTTTTTGGGCACTAAAAGGTGGATAGCTTCATAAACTTACAGTTACGTCTGTTGTGTTTCTCTTTTCTCTCTCCTGATGGTTTTTTTTTTTTTTTTTTTCTTGACCTTCATGCACTACAGAGGAGGGGAAAAGAAATGCAAGGCTTTGGTTGAGTAAAATCTTCTTGATCTGTTCAGTCCAACTTTCAAAATACTCTAAATTCAATCAATTTAGTGTATTTTGATCATATACCTACACCAGAAATATCTCTTTTTTTGGCAGAGATGGGATCGGGGTCATCTCGAAGAACATATGGAACCAATATGACTTTCCACCCAAGATTCAAAAGGGGACATATGAGTCAGTCCAGGGGACCCATACGGCCCGTTTGAGGTACTTCTCAGTGCTACGTGGACATTTGACCCATATGGACACCATAACTATCCCATTTGGGTCATGTGTTCATCTGAGGTGGCCCATATAGGCCCCTTATTACTTGTGGATGCAAAATCATATGGGTCCCACATGGATTCACCTGTATAGGGCCTATCTTTATCTCATTCAATTGTGTATCCTTAAGCCCTAACTGTCATTTTATACATTAAAGGTTTGTGCTTTAAGTCGTCATGTACGACCAGTGCTAAGTTAAAAGTCAGGAGCTGATCTATATTATTCGCCAACGACCTAATGTTTTTAAAATATTTCCTAATATGGGCGGAGGTTGTCGAGGCTTTGTAAAGTAAAGTAGTTTCCAAGAATGCAAATCAGAAAATTGTACTTTGTACACTTTTATTGTACCGTTTGCAATAGAAATTGGCAAGAAAACTCATATGTCTATCAATGAGCATATTTTACAATCACAGGCTACTCGTAAAATCTCAACGATGATACAAAGTATTGCTTTATTTGTGTCATTTAATGCAATTTTTGTTTTCCAAACTAGGGTGACGGGTTTCAGACACAGATCGTCATATCAAATGTATGTATGCCCAAGTTACAGTACTCCGCTTTGATTGACATCAAATTGGCGGAAAGATGCAGAGTAGCTCATATATAACACAGCGTACACAGGGATCCATCGTTTTGATAATACATGTGGAAGAATTTAAGACAAGCGGGGGGAGGGACTACACGTAGGTGATTGGGACAATTGAAACTGTCTGGGATGATGAGTTTTTGTCTATAAGCCTCATTCCCCACCCCCACGTCTCCCATCCCTGACGAATGAAAGGAATGGTCACCTATGGTCCGTCAACACTGAGTTGTGCTACAACCAAAGAAACATCGTACTTTTGAAGTCTTAATTAATTCCATACATAGCAAACTAGAAATCATGACAATCAACCAGAAAGCCAAAAGGCATTGTGGTTTCGATGATTCAATTATGAATATTTTGAATGTGGCATATTGCATATTGTGTGGATATGTTGATCCCAAATGATTTTTGACCTCTAACAAAATCACTAGGCGTCTTGCACCCAATAAGGTGGATCTGAAAATCAAACATGACATCTGTCCAAGCTTCCTTTAATGTTTACGAGGTTTTCACAACTTGACCCCAAATGATTGTTGGCCTCAACAGAAAGCAGTAGGCCGGCTAGTTTTGCTCAATAAGGCACAGCTTCAAACTCCATAAAAATTATGAAGATGCTTCTGGTCTTGCAATATCATGTTCATAATATTTAACAATTTGACCTCCTTTGACCCTGAGTGACCTTTGATCTCCACAAAAACAATTGGGTTCTTCTATTTAATGCAATACATTGACAAACTATATAACAAAAGTTTCCATGATTCCTATCTTGAGATAAATATTAACACTTTTTCAGTGTTTGATCTCTGGTTACCTCAGATGACCTTTGACGTCCACCAACACAATAGTGTTCTTGTACTTGATATGACCAACTTACATACTACGTATGAGAAGTATCCGCCATTCCTATCCTGAGATATTGTGTTAACAAGATTTTCAGTCTTTGACATCTGGTCACCGCACATGACCTTTGACCTGCATTAAAAACAAGTTTTTTTCTCTTAATATGACCAATCCACATATTAAGTATGGCAAGTAGCGGCCATGATTCTCGCCGTAATTGATTTTCAATGTTTGGCCTCTGGTGACCTCAGATGACCTTTGACCTCCACCAAAAATGATGAGCTTGTTCCTCTTGGTATTGGGCATCTGTGTACCAAGTTTGAGAACTGTCTAAGGTCTCAATTCTTGGAATATCATGATAACAAGATTTCAGTGTTTGACCTTTGGTGATGTTTGACCTCTGGTAACGTCAGGTGACATTTGACGTCCACCAAAAACAACAGGGTTCTTCCTCTCAATATGTCGCATCTATGTACCAAGTTTGGGAAATTTCCAATTTTCCCTTCTTGAAATATCGCGATAACAAGATTTTCAGTATTTGACCTCCTGTGACCTCAGATGAGCTTTGATCTCCACCAAAAACAACAGGTTTTTTCCTCTTAATATGGGGCATTTATGTACAAAGTTTGAGAACTGTCTGTGTTTCTCTTCTTGAGATATCATGATAACAACATCTTCAGTGTTTGAAATCTGGTGACCTCAGATGACCTTTGTCCTCCACCAAAAACAATAGGGTTCTTCCTCTAAATATGGCGCATCTATGTACCAAGTTTGGTAAATTTCCAACTTTCCCTTCTTGAGATATCACGATTACGAGCTACAAACACACACACACTGCACGCACATACACACATCAATCGTGACTGCATAGGTTTCCGCTCTTTTCATCGAAACCAAAAACTGCAGTGAACAGCATGCATGCACTATTTCATCTGCATGCTATCGCTTCGACTAACATGACATCAAGATATAGCAAACTACTGTGCATGATACTGTTTTGGTATTTTTGCAACAAATTCCTGCAAAGTGAGTCTGGAAATCTAGTGTGTGAATGTACTGCAGTGTGGGCCTGTGTCTGGTTCCAATGATCTAGGCCTAATTCTTGTACCACAGAGATCTGAGTTCATGAGGGGTGTAGTCTGAATGTCTTCCTGTACAATCAATTACAGCATTCATTCCTACAGAATTGGTGGTTTGGAAACTTACTTCGCTGGCAGTTATCTGAAGCACTTTTTCAAATAAAAAACTGGAACAGTGAGGAAAGAAATTTAAATCAGTGCTTTTTAAAGAAAAAATCATTTCATTTGAATCGCAATTTCATTCAGTGATTTTAATCAACATGATTTACATCAAACAACCCTGTCTCCTCATAAAACTACTACTTTTCTAAGTGTGAAGTTCCAGAATACTCAAGAATATTCACTTCTCAGTTGAGATGTCCTGCTTCAACAGTTTTAAGATTGTAACCTCATATGACCTTACTGAAAAACGGTTGGAATCATCTATAAACGATTGACAACCTACATGCCAAGTTTGAAATTCCAGCAAATTTCCCTTCTTGAGATACTGTGTTTACAAGGTCGGTTTTCAAACTATGACCTCTAATGCACTTTGACCTACATAGAGAATGATAGTTTTATCTACTCATTAAGAAAAACCAATTGTTGCAATTAAAAGCACCTTCAAGTACCAGTTACATTCACTTTTTGAGATAAGATTGCATAAAAGATTCCTAGCATTTGACTTATGTTGACCTCAAATGACCTTTGACCACCATCAAACTCAATAGAGATCACCAACTCAAGTGTAGATCATCCACATGTCAAACACAAAACCCCTGTATGTTACCCTACTTGATACTGTCTCTACGTGCAGTTTTCAAGGTTTTCACCATTTGATCTGTTGTGAACAAATTTCCTACTTAACATGCACAATCTGCATGTCAAGTATGTTTCTTTCCTTGAGATACCATGTTAACGATTCTTCACAATTTGATCTCTGGAGGCCTCAAATGACCTTTAGACTCCACAAAAACAAAAGGGTCCCATCTAAGCATTATAGGCCATGCATGTCCAGCCAATCCACATGAATGATATCATACATGATAAGGTTTCATCGAAATAGCAAACCCTAACCACGATGGTACGTCTCGATGTCACGTCACCTTCCATCATGCAAACAAGGGGTTTTCTCAAGACATGATTTAAGCACATTATGGAAATTCTGTGTGGACTAGATGGCATGTTCCAAATGAAACATATCTCATTGTTAGTATCATTCTTGAGATACTGTACTGTGTTTTCAAGCAAGCACCACATACACACGGACAACATCACCATTGCACTGATTCAATGACAATGACACAGTTTATTTCCATCCACTTGGAGAACATAACATCATAACAGCAAGACAATGGCAAATGCAATATAAATATTTACATAATACATATTTTAAGTTTGTCTTCAACATATTTGAGATATGCTGGAAAAGTAAAACAACTGAAGTATAATATTTATAAATTGTTTTCCCCTGCATAAATTATTTACACGATAAATAGAAAACATGAAAACAACTTATCACTAACACCAAAAGAAAACACTAGAGAACATAAGGAAAGAAAAAGAAGAAAGCAGAAAAAGGAGGAGAAAAAAGAAATCACCTACATAACTTAAGAAAGGAGATATAAGTTAATTGTGAAAATTTTGTGATGACAACAACTTTTCATTATACAGTACGTTATTTTAAAAAGGGAAAGGGTTTTACATTGTTTTATACTGTCATCGAGTGAATTCCATAGTTTGACCCCTGAGGTGGAAATACACAATTGTTTTTTCTTTGCTCTTACATAATCTTGTTTAAAGTTGTTCTTTTGTCTTGTTCTATCTGTCATTGGATGCTAAGCAGAAAAGTTTTGTAGGGTCTTACGTAATAACATATCGTATGCCTTAAACATAAATACTCCAGTGCTGAAATCTATAATTTGCAATAATGTTAGGGCTTGTAACTTATGGAAAAGTCCAGCGGTGTGATCTAAGAAATTCGCTTTACAGACAATGACCTTTTTTGGGTTTAGAAATAGTGGGGTAATAACAGATTTGAAAGTATTTCCCCATACTTCAGAACAGTAATTGAGATATGGAAGAAATATTGCACAATATAAGGTATACAAAGCCTTAGTATTTAAAAATTGACTGGCTTTATGATTCCAATACTTTTAGAAAGTTTTCTGGATATGTGAAGAGTATGCTCTTTCCAGTTAAGATTATGATCTACATGTGCACCAAGAAATTTAATTACGTAAACTCTAGAATCGATATTAATATCATTTATAGTGATTACCAAATCAGAATTGATATTATGATTGGAAAATAGCATATAATTAGTTTTATTAACATTAAGTGATAGTTTATTCACTGCAAACCGGAGAGTTTAAGATGTTCATTACTTACAGTCCAGCATAGCGAATATATTTTATTATGAGAAAAAAAAATGTTTGTGTCATCTGCAAAGAGTACAAATTTTTCATAAGTTGGAGACATTGCAAATATCAATGACGATTAAAATGAATAACTTTAGTCCGAGGATGGATCCTTGCGATGCTCCACAAACTACGTTTCGTAAATCTGAACTTAAGTGATTTATTTGTACATATTGTCTTCTATTGTTCAAATAACTCGACAGCCAGTCATGAACCATCCCACGGAAACCATAATGCTTTAATTTCTTAAGTAATAAATGATGGTCTATAGTGTTAAAAGGCTTCTTTAAATCAATGAAGACTCGAATGGTCGATTTTTTATCGTCTAATGATGTATTGATTTCCTCAACTAAATGTAATAGTGCCATAGATGTAGAACAACTAGACCTGAAGCCATACTGACCTTTCCTTAAGGAGATTGAATTTGGAAATGAAGTTTTCTAGTCTTTTATCAAATGACCTCCTTTTCTCCATTCCTTTTGCTGTCGGCAAGGAATTGAAAGAAATGCAACATCCAGGATTTACTGAAAGTGGATGAAGCTTGTAGTATATCTGACTTTTCTGATGCAATGTCCATTTGCACTGGTGCAGAACTGCATGGACGGATTTCCTCCAACAGTGTCCTCTCCCTCCCCCCCCCCCCCCAATCAGTTGTCCTTTTTCCTCCCTGTGAAAGTCTGCATGGCATTACATGCCCCCATGAAATCTTCCATCACAAGCTGACCACGAAACGGCAAGATGCTGTAGAGAAGGAAGAAATGGAAGAGGTTATAACAAGGTCACGTCGAAAGACACCGTCAAACACGGAATGCGGTGCTCACGGAGGCATCCATTTCTTGTAGCCTTCATACCTCAGGCGTTTTGTTTATTGTAACAGGTGAAGGTGAGGCATATTTGGCAACAATATGGATACAATTTAGGTGTGCCCCTCTATATGATCACTGAATGGCTATTTACAAGGCAATGAAACCCTGACCTAATCCTCAAGCCCTACAGTCTTGGTGGGGGGCAGTCACAGGGCCAGTGACAGGTCACTGTCCCTGTGACTTGTCACTGGCCCTGTGAATGAATACTTCCTTTTAGCCAAACCATAATTTTAGCAGAATGGGCTCATGCAATAAATGTACTGGGTTTTTCCAAGTAAATGACCACACAAAAAAATTATCAATCCATTATAACCTGATTCTCTCAACCTTTCTTTGCAGGGCACTCTTGCAATAAACACACCAGTTAAATCCCAAGACACTGCTTTTAAACATTTAATCTAATCAAAGATTGACAGCCTACAAAAGGTAAAGTGGACAACAAACACACCCTGACCCTCACATATGTGTGCACCGAGCTACAGTATGGTATGGAAAGGACAGCAGGCAAGACTCAGGACACTGTAATTCACTGAATGCAATCCTTCCCAGCATGCTCTGTACACATTCCCAACATGCACTACTGGGCCTTCAAGCAGTGTCAGAAGATTATTTCACATGCACTAATCTTGTTGTTTTCTTCAACTCAGCAAACCTCCATCTTGGCTTTTATCATTGCCTCAGGGCTGGGAAGGATAAAGGTTTTACAAGCCCAGGGCTATGATGTATATTTCTGCTGTTAATTTTATTTGAAGGGGAGTTATGGTGGCAGTTTTTCAACCCTGCTTTGACATGGACTTCTGGGAGGATAAACCTACAATAAGAACAGTGGCATTACATGAAAGTACCATTTTACTTTATTACAAAAGCATACAATCAACTAATAATATTTACTAATCACTACCACTGGAGGACTTCACGAGCCATACACATGATGCAACACCACAGCCAGGCTTCCACTAGTGCCACATAACCTACTATGAGCAATGAATAGCACCCTCTGCATAAAAATCAACTGAGAAAGGCAGTTTGACTTTTCCAATCAGAAACAATGTGATTGCTCGGTAAGAACTGATGATGATGAGAGATAAAAAAAAAATTTGTCTCACTGTTCTAGCAGCACAGCAGCTTGAACCAAGTAAGGGAGGTACAAGAAGTCCTGTTCTGTTTTCACAGCTTCTACAATTTTCCTGCCCACATACTCTGGAGATAGAGTATTCAAAAGCCATGTGTGTCTGTACGACAAAGAAAAATGAACATTTCAAATTATAAAGATGTATCTTCAAACAGGGTGACATTTCACTTAAAATTATGACTTTTGTCATCCACATGCACTTGTAACTCTTGAATCTATTTTCTTTTCTTTTTTTTGCATTGTTTACAGAGTCAAAGATGGTGCAATACTTTGAATTTAAGACTGTATCTTTACAATCTAGAGAGAATTTACAAACAATTATACTAATCATTATGGACAACACTTGACCAAAAGAGTACTGGATTCATTTGAGTAGTCTTGCATGATATGAACCACGAAAAACATCTGGTCATACATTCTGCACAGCCAAACACTGCAACAACGAACTAATCAAACAACAATCTTATATATATATAATTTCTGTTGAGTCCTGTTGTAAGTGTATTGAGTCACAAGATGGATTTGATTTCACTGACACTATTCTCTTGGGGAACACAGAAGTGGCCATAAAGTATGGGGCACTTTAGGTCAGAAATGCTATGATTATGTAGGTCAAAGTGCTGGGCCACTGAGAATCCTTGATTATTTTTCCGAATGCTAAGTTTATGATTATTAAATCTCAGTCTGAAAACAGGGATAAAACAGAGCTCAACAGAGATTTAGTTTTCAGGAGCAGTTATGCACATACTCTGCATTAAGTACGTGCCAGCCGACTTTTTTCGACTATTTTCTTTCATTACGTACAACTGACAAAGAGCTGTTGAAACACTACAATTACACCTACAGTTAAATGACACCCTGTGTAAATTACCCCTGGCACATTCAAAACCCTTTTGTTTGCGAGGAGATACATTGGCAGCATAGTGATATGGGGGAAAAGTAAGAGGTGCCCTGCTGAGAAAATGGTTTCTATTTGTGTATGTCTTCAGATGTTGTTTTATGCAACAAGATTGTGAAGTTTAATTTTCTTGTAAAAATTTCTGTTACTCTAGACATATTGTTGTGCATTTCATAATTAACCATGATGGTTTGGAAAGATTTTGGCCCCACAGATCCACCATCTTTGGGAGGATCTATGGTTCCCACTGCCCCCCCCCCCCCCTCCTTGGATTCACAAGTGTAACCTGCTGTATCACATAAGCAAGAATACTGTGTACAAAAGAGCAAAGAAGAAAATTTTGTAAAAGTTGCACTGTTTTCTGTCATAGAAACACCCAAATCAATTGTCACAAACAAAAAACCAAAACTCTCAAATGAGCTCAAACAAGTTTTTCAGAGATGAATCTCTTCTAATAAGACAAATGTTTACAGTGACAAAATTTTTAGTTTTTTCATCTATTTGTCCAAGTGACGAATAAAATGAGGTTGCCCTTTTCAAAATTTAGTTGTTCTGCTTAAATCATGCCATGACTTAGCAGTGTATATTTCCTGGGTTGGTGTACACTTACACACTTGCATTGTACTGTATTAGAGATTCATCACCACCACATTTCATCTCAAAACTTTTTCGAATACTGAAGTAATATCTTAATTTGATTCAAGTACTGTACTATCCAAATTTGTCCAAAGGACAAACTCAAACCAAAATTTGATTGCCCTGTAGAGAATTTGGATATCTCTGATGCCAGGTTTTCCACTAAACTCCATCGCTGGTTTAGTAGTCAGTAAATAATGTGACATATCCTCAATACACGTTACATATCGGGATACAGTCGTCACAGGAAGAGATGGAGAACTAGGTATTTCTATGGGGGGAACTTCTGTAGGTAATTTTATACAAAATGCTATGGCTTACAGATGCATCAGAACCAATTAAAGTTGCAAATGACATTCCTGAGCCTAAATCTTCCTCATGTACTGCACAGAAGGTGCAGTAGATGCATGACTTACATAGGAGCATCATATGATTGGGGGATGGGGGGGGGGTAGTTTATGGGTGAGGGGAGTTACAGGAAATGAAGAGACCGTACCTGTCTTCGATGGGAGGAGGCCATTGCAATAGAAGTTACCTGGTAGATATCGCTAGAACTGTCACGCACTACCTTACATAACTTCCAATTATGGATACCTAATTACCACTGACCGCAGTTAATTATAATGTAAGGGGAGGACTGTCCAGATATCAGCAATGCTGCCCATCTCATAAATCCAATTTGTGTTAGGTTCTCAAAAGGTATCGGTAGAGTCTTTGGAACAGGATCATTACATACACAGTAAAGATCAATCACAGTAAGATTAAGAGCTGCCATACTTACTTGAGGGAGATTCCAGCAAAGAGTCCGGTCGTGACCATGTACGGACAGACCAGGGTAAAGTGGATGTCCCTGCCTCTGATGATCATTTCCCTGGCGGCTGACTCGTGCAAGGCTTTGACGGCCGCCTTGCTGGCACAGTAGTCTGAACACCACGGGATGCCGGTCTCGGCGAGGACGCTGGCCACCGTCACCACGTGGCCTCGGTTGGCCTCTACCATCGAAGGTAAAAAGGCTTTCAGTGTCTGGATCGTAGGCAAAAAGTGGTCATGAGACTGATTTACAGTACTTTACACTAATCTGAATCAGTATGAAAAGTGATCCTTACAAAAAGTTGAGCTGTTAAATTTAGAAAGGAATTAAACCAGTTGGAAATTTTTGTTCATTTCCAACTGTTGACCATCGACCTGTTTGCACTACCACTTTCCACCTTTTTTTCATGAAGTCCTATCATTTTTTTACCAATTTTTACGAAGCCTTCAAAGAGAAAATAAATCTAATGATTCACACGTTCAAAGAGAGACTCTTTTGTTGAGCACTTTGTCATTGTTTCAAAAGAGTGGAGTACAAAGTTACTGCATCATTACATTCCTATAATTCTACCTGAAAGGGAGTAAATACGCAAAGACGATGATTCACAGGCCACCTTCTGATACATATCTACAAAGGAAACACTAGTGCAGCACAGTACATGGCACAAACTCCAAAAATTCTATAAATTTTCTATCCTAAAATGACATTTAATTTCAGTTCTCCCACAAATGGAAGCAAAAATATAAAACACAGAGACAGTGTTTAGTGTTTACTTATTCTATCATCATCAATCCCAAGAACTTCTTTTGTCAAATCTACTGCACATTATAACTTTTAAGGAAACTTGAATGGGGTTAAGATACCTTGCATACCTAGTTTTTTATTTAACATTCTGACACATATTGGTATAAAGTTTGCACACTTTTGGTCCTTTGTGAGTACACTTTAAGTTTATCATTCTACATGTACCTGGAACTGGAGTGAACAAAAGGGTGAATTTGAACTGCACCTAAAATACACACTGATGCCATTTAAGGGAATAATGCTGCATTTATAACTGTCTCTACGGACATACCCAAAAATGGGCCAATGTGTTCACATTCAACGTCTGAGTTATATCCTCATCAGACAGGTCCAACAGCTGTCTGCCGCTAACAATTCCAGCATTATTCACAAGGATCGAGACTCTACCGATCTCTTTCTCCACATCTTTGGCAAGCTTGTACACATTGTCCCTATCGGCTACGTCACACTTGTAAACGTATGCCTCTGCACCAAGAGATCGCACCATCCTCCCAGTTTCTTTGTTCCCCTGCTCATCTGTGTCCCACAAAACAAGGCAGCATCCCTGTTTGGCGAGGTTCAGGGAGACTTCTCGGCCTATACCACCACCAGATCCAGTGACCAGGGCAATTTCTCCTTTAAGGGACTTCTTTGGCCAAAGGGTCATAGGAGTTACATATTTTATGGTTGCCAAAATACTGTGGATTACAACTATGACCACGGAGTTCACAAGTGCCAGGAGAAAAGAAAACATCTTGATGACCTGAAAAGTCAGAACAAAAGAAAATATACATCAAAAAGTTCACAATAGCATGATAAAGTGTACTATGTGGTTGGACGCTTTTTCACAGTTGGATCCAAGGGAGAGGAGGGGATCAATAGGGCCATGGCTGCACCAAAGGTGGGCCGAATATTGTTTTGAAAAATCTTGGTTTCCTTTTTCTATCTAGACTTATACCCAGGAAAACGAAACTCTACAATTGTTCACTTTTTTTTGCAAAACTACCATCTGAGGTCATTCAGTTATAGAGTTTTCTATCAGGGAGGGGGACACCCTTTCTCCTCATTATCCTCTTCCATATCCCTGTACCACCATTTTCTCTTCTCCCAAAGGACTTAAATATGCCGTTGCTCTTAAGCAATAACAGCTAGTATGGCCTACTGTACATGAATGATTGTACTCATAATTCTGAAGCAGGAGTACAGTATAAGTGCATACACAAAGATCCATCCAAGTATAAATTAATATTGTAAACTTCAGTGCATATGGTAAAATAATGGGGTCAGGTGATACTTGAACGTCTAATCACACTGGAAGCACATTCAAACTGTGGATCACACAAAAGATACTGAATGCCTGATGTTTGTACATTGGAATTTTTAGCTCATTTATCCTAACTATGGCACTCTTTTGAGGCTAAAAGATCTGTAGCGAAAAACGATGTCAGTTTTGTCAGTGTTACCAGCTGATGCAATTGGCTATCCCCAATAAAAGCCTTTCACTCAGCTAATGATTTCCAAATCTTGGCAAAGTTGTGAAAAACAAAAATGATCTAGCAGTTTATGAGCTAGGTACTGTACCTTGTAGTAACACCAATAGACTGTGATCAGAGGGTTTTTAAGCCGGTGACTGCCCTACTGTATGTTCCAACACCTCTATGTAACGACGCCCTCTATGGGTCAGAACGCCTACTATCTGACACACTTATTCCAACAGCAGCGGCTTAGTAAGACCCTCTGGATCCCATCGACAAGGGGCATGTGCTCAGCCCCAAAGCCAGTGGTAAGGAAACATGAGCTCTCTCTCTGGCCATTCGCACACACATTTACAAATTAGCAAGTTACATATGGTACTAAATGCAATATACTATTTCATGCTGTATATTGACGATGTGATATTTCAACATTTAAGTCTTATCAACCATGTATCGAAACATGAAGTAGGCTAAGCCCTACATAATAAGATATGAGTATGAAAATTGAGGATCAGGAACCCCATATGGGCTCATCAAGGACCTTATGAACACCAGTGAGATTTGCCTAACAGCTGAATACTCTTTTCGATAAGTGTCCACAGGGTATCGAGGCAGGGGTGAAACAAATTAATTGCCAAGGCTAACCCAAGCTTGCTCCCGGTACTACCATTTTAACGTCTCCATCCGAGGGATGAGAGTTTATCCCTCGTCTTTAGTCACTTTACTTTCCCAAAGGCTGGGAGGGGTGGGGAAACTGCCCAGCTCATCATTTGGATGATACAGTACATCTGTATGGGCTGTCCTCACTGGGCAGTAAATTGCACTAGGACCATATCGATCTGCAACTTGGTTTTCATACATTTTGTATCCAAGGTCATGATCAGTCGGAGTTGGTGAGCTATTGCTTCTCTAATTCGTGATGGACTTCTTCTCTAATTCCTGAGCGGATTCTAACTTTACTAAACATGGCCTAAACATTCAATTCAAATTTATTTCTCATATGGACAGAGAAACACAGGAGAGCAGTTACATAAGTATTTCAAACATATGAACGACACTAGAAAAACAGGAAACTGTCAACAAAGCTAGTGACCATTAAAGTAGAAGATACAGAAAAAAAGTACAGTAACAGTACAAATGGGGGAGAAAAAACTGATCCCCGAGGAATTTACAAAAGAAAAGGAAAGTAGGAAAGGATGAAGAGAGAAAGAATGAGGAGGGAAGCTGCATATGAAATTATAGGCAAGGACAAGATGGAGATTCAGAACCAAAGAACAAGTAGTAAATATTCATAACATCAGGGGTAAATCACGTACAGTGTGATAAGTTCAGCTTTAACGCTGCCAATGAATGAATTACAATGAATCATAGATTTAATCCTAGGGGGGAGGGACTGCCAGATGCGATAAGAGTAATTACTTAAAATGAATTTTCCATGATAACCGTTATGATAGGTAACAGAAAAATGATTCCTTATACAAATACTTGGTTGACACTCAGATCTGGGAGGGCATATAACATCAGAAATAATATCAGGTAAGATTTTGTTACGGTGTTTGTGAATCAAATCACACATGCAATAAATATGAATATCTTTAATCACATGCTTGGCTTACTCTCACTATATCGAGATGAACAATGCCAAGGTCTACCTGTGACTACTTTAAGTAGCTTATTTATTGTGATGGATCTGAAATCAGTTTTGAAGTCAATAGCCTAATTAGGCCTAGCCTAGTAAGTTTCACTTTTAATGTAAGATACGTTAGGCTACTCAGAAAAAAAATACCAGGAAATACAAGATGTATAATCTTCATGACAGTTTGGGTGAATGTTTTCCTCTTGGCGGAGGCGAGAAGGGAATACTATAATCGTGTATCATTAATTGCGATGAGGTGTGTAACCCTGGTAACAGCACTTGACTTACAAAAGGCTACTTACTCAGCTGACGGACTTCAAAGAATTCACAGTATGTTGTTGAACATGAATGGTTTCCTTTGTCCCGCTCATGGGTATCGTCCTCCGTCCACCAATCAAAGCTGAAGAAACAAAAATGTGACCTGTACCGCGGTGCAGCTGTATTTGTTCTGTGCGTCCCCGGCCCTTACCTTGACGACCAAAACACCAGAACTTTGGACTTTGCTCTGACGAGATACGTTTCGGCACTATATGCGGTAATCGCACGAATTCTATCTGCATATCAATTATCGTCTTTGATAAGCTGTTTAGCGGTCCTGAATATACTGTACGCTTGTTAACGTAAGCATCGACGACAAGGTGAAATTACCAGAGAACTAAAGGTACTTGTAACACCGTAAGCTCGAGAAACACAGAGATCAATACACCTTGCGCAGTTGATATATTTACTTACATTCTCATTGCCCAGTAATGTGGGCCACTTCCTGAATTATGGCTTTGGTATAGGCACAGGCGGTCCTACACCTGTGTATATATAAAATAAGGTGTAGGTAAATAGTGTGTACTTAACGCTAGGACCACCTGTGGGCTCGAGTAGGGTAGCTAGACTAGGTCAGGTGTGCAGTGATACCTGACATTATACTGTGTCCATCAACTGAACTACGTCCGTAATTGTAACTTACAAGTAGAGTGACATATAGGCCTAGTCAACTTATTTTGCATTTTGCTGTAATGCATCACCCCAGACAGTATCAATTCTCCCAACGACCTACCTCTAGTCCCTCCCTCAGCCTGTCTTACATTCCTCCACATGTGTAATCAAAACAATGGATCCCTGTGTATGCTGTGTAATAGAGCTGCTCTGCATACCAACTGGATGTGAGTGTAATTCAATGGAATTGCAGATGACCATATGCCTAGGTTACTGCTTGTATGTTTCTCTAGCCATATATTGTATATATTGTAAGTAAGCTTATCTGCAAGTAAAATGTGAATGAGCCAGACAAAATGTTAAAAAATTAAAAAGATCCTCTTATCAAAGATAAAAAGATGAGATCCTTATACTGAAAACACCAGTTCCCAGACAACCCCCAATGCCCCCCCCCCCCTCCATAATTCACCCAGACAAATCCCATAACTCTTTTGTTAATCCTTTCCCTGAAGGAATTGTCAGGGTGGAGTTGTCCGATGGAAAATTGTCCCTGTTGGGAGTTGTTTGGTGGGAATTTTCTGCAGTAGGTTGTCACAGACACACCTCTTGCGCCTAGGTACCATCAAACCTGTATGAAAATTAGACCATTACAGGCACCTGCTCATTAAACTTGTGGTTCTTTGATATGCTTAATATGCCCTTGCCTATTCATTGCTTCATTTATGCTAGCCTTGGTGTCTTTCCTACATTAAGTGTCAGTTCAGAAAAGTAACCCAAAATACAATAAAAATAACACCACCTACTGTAGCAGCAATCAACCCCCACAACTCCCTCCTCCACTGAAATTTGTGTGTCCTGTCTTTTGTTTCTTTTTTTTCACCTAATGTAGATCTCAACCTTTTCCGGAATGGCTGACTCTATAGGACTTCGTGAAATACTGGCACCCAGCATTGTATCTTTTGCATTTTCTTATCAACTGGGTAAATTAATTCAATTTTATGATTTTTCATGTGTAGCTGATGTAAAATTTATATGAATCTTATCTTACAGTCAATCGTTGTCAAGATCATGCGAAAGCAGTTGCTTCACCGTTTCTGAGGACACACTCTAATGACAACTAACTACATAGTTTTTGGTTCCTTGCATCAGCAAAGGAATGTTTGCAGTAGGGATGGTGTGTATGTCTGTGATGCTTGCTTAGGTATGCTTTAACTCAATGGGGGAAAGTTTGATGAAATTTTAATTTGGTATGTATGTTTGCCATATTAAGAAGGTACGCCCTATCGTTTTTGGTGGAAGTTAAACATCATCTGGAGGCAAAACTCTGTGTTTCTGTGACACTTGCTTAGGTACGCTGTAACTCAATAGGGGAAAGTCAGATGAAAGTTAAACTTGGTATGTAGGTTTGCCATATTGAGAAGGTGAGCCCTATTGTTTTTGGTGGAGGTCAAAGCTCATCTGTTGGCAAAACTCTGAAAACTTTTTTAACAGGATGTCTCAAGTTACAAACCTCAGACAAAGTTTATACTTTGTATATGGATACATTATGGTAGTGGTTCCCTAGGATTGTTCACAATTTTGTTGTCCAAAGTCCAAATAGGCCATTTGGACCATTTTATGAAATCATGCAAAATGCCTCTTCTCCAACAGAATGTATGATATTAAATTTAGATTGTGTCACATTACTTCTATGGTAGAGGTTCCTTCAAGTTGTCCAAAAATCAGGATTATTGGTCCCATATGAGCCATATGGACTATTTAATGAAATTTTGCAAAATGTTTCTTTTTCTGCATATTTTGCTTTACAATGTGAAAGGTTTGTCAAAGTAGCATTGTGGTAGTGGAACCCATTGCAGTGTTCAACATTTGTGGGTCCAAACTCAGAATGGGCCCTTATTTATCACATTGTGCAAAGAGATTTTCTTTCTACAAATTAGGTTGCAATGTTGAGGGTTTTTCATGTTAGTACTGTGGTAGTCAAAGCCATTAGCTGCTCAACATTCTTAGGGACAAAGGGGCTATACAGGTACTACCATTCATTTGTTTTCATTGTTTGTATCCTGCTGCTGAATGGGTACTATTCAATAAATAAAATAGGTAATTCCTCTCACAATATAGTTAGTTTATCAGTATTTGAATGTATTGTTTATATTTGGAACAAGGAAGCCACCTGTGTTCCTATCAATCACCCTCTTCCTCTGGGGTCAGACAAATCAGAGAGACAGCTTGCTATTTAGACATTAACTCCCTTTTTGAAAATATAGGTAACAGGGGTGGCAAGCCAGGTTCCAATTGATAGTCATTAACATTCCTCATTGGTTTCATTGAGATTTCTGCAATAGCCAGCATTCCTTTTTTCAGCAGTTTAATAAAGGACATGCCATGCTGCTTTCTTGTTCAGATAAGTTACTACAGTACAGTAGTAGAGTACATTTGGGATGTGATAATTTGTGGATTGTCCATAGTTGGAACTAAAGGATTACAGTTAAAATAATCACGCAAGGAACCACAGAGCCCATGGGGTCTTGTTACCACCTGGGATTATCGGCAACTGTAGTAGCCAGAGGTTGTTGTGGTTAACTGTTCTATTGAATTTGCACTATTCCCATCTCTTTTACAGTTATTTCTGTCTGCATACCCATAGTTAGCTACCACCAGAACTATTCTATGAGTGATAATGTGGCAGCATTGTCTGCCACTCTGCTAATATGCACTGCTTTGTGAACTTTGACAGCCATTGTCTCTTTTCTCACAAAAGTGGTTTCAATATGTATAATAGTTACTGACCTCGATCCCATTAACCATTCCAGGTCGATTTGCTTATCAAGTCGGTCAAGCACGTCGCAAGTTTAAGGTGCCACCCCCAGCCACCGATGGAGAAGAAGGATTTGTGAGGGTTTTCAGAGCTCAGTAAGTAAAGCTGTCATAGGAATTTGCTGTATTTTTTCAATTTAAAATTTATTTCTCATATGTTTTACAAAGTATGTACAAATTAAGTGATGCAGATTATAATATATGTATACATATGAAGGGCATTAGATTAAAAGAGTAGACAATGTCCTATTTCGGATAAACCGCATTAACATGAAATTGTAGCGCTAAGGAATTGAGATAAGCGACAAGACTGAGGTAATTCTGAGGAAGGCTTCTAATATTAAGGTGAAAAACTGATAAATAAACATTTTTGATTCTGACAGCATCATTAAATTCGGACTCAACATAATAATTACTTGAAACATTGCTAGATATGAAATTTTCATTTATGGCTTTATCAAGGTAATCTTTAAAGGATCTATCATTACAAGGGTGTTCGTCATAATCACTGAGTAGATAATGAAGTTGACTATCGGTAAGACCATGAAATATTGAGAGTACACAGTTATGAGACAAGACCTCCATTGAAGTAAGAAAGAAGAGAGAAAGAACCAGAAAGGTGCAAGAAAGGAAAGAAACAAAAGTCAAATGAGCAAGAACGATAAACACAAAAATATACATAGAAATATATGTAGCAATGAATCAACTATGTGGGCTACATAATCAACTACATAAATATATGTAGAAATGAATCAACTACGTGGGCTTGAATATTCACATCAGTGTCATAAGTGAACTTCACCATGATCTAGTATATGAATTCAAGGTTGCATTTTGACTTTTCCTCAGGAACCTTTTTTTTTATGGTTCTATACATAACCAATGGAAGATATTTCCTCAGTGCACTTACAACATCAGGTACATACATTTCCAACTCTGTTGTGTACATGTCATTTGTACTGATGGAAACATGCTGCCTCCTCAATTTTGCTTTAGTGTATTACATAGAGTGTATCATTTGTGAATAGATCAATGTCCAGGTAATTTCTGTTACACAGGAGATTGATTCCCTTTGTCAAAGGCAGAAAGATCAGTTCATGGGGATATGTCTTGTCTGTGCAGGTGTGCAATACTGCTGTAGACATCCTAATATCTCAGGAAGGGAAGTGGCTTGAGCTTCAAGCTATGTAGGTCAGGAACATACCATGGCGAGTGCAGAGGGTTACTTTTATTTTCATGAAGGTATTGAGGTCGAGAGAGGTAGAAATGTGAATACTTCTGAAGAGCTGCAAAATTTTAATCACTGCAACCAGGGATAACTTCTTGTAAAATATGATTCTCTTTTCAGGCAAAATTCTCTTGAGTTTGCACCTTTATTTCTGCCCAATGTCTGGATCTCGGCATTGTTTTTTCACCCTGGTGAGTATATATTTCTGCCAAGAAAATTAGTGAAAAAGCATACATATGCAGATATTGGTAGATAGTGCCTTTGGTAAGACTCAAGTCTGACCTGGTATCGCATCTCATTTTGCTGCATAAAACGATCGGATTTCTGTGCAAATGGAATATCGTGTAGAAGTTTCAGTTCATACAATGTTACAATTTTTCTGATTTTGCTACAAGATACCTAAGAAATCTGAAGACTGCTATGCAAATTTGAGCTCTAAATTATTCCCTGTTGTCAAGTCCAGCAGTTTTCAGATGAACAGACTTGTAATGCATTTAGAAGACAGTATACATTTTTTGCGTCATAAATTATTTGAAATCTGTGACAGAATTCTGTCAGTAGAGACAGTGACACACTTTTCTCTGTTGCTCTGTTGTGATCATTCTTAATTATTGTATATTGCTTTGTGGTATCCCATTCAATTCCTGATGAGCATGATAAGAAACATGCATCAATTTCACAATTAGCTCTTCCAGAGGGGACCATTGTCTTCGTCCATGGTATGGTTGTGCTACCGCAGGACATCCTAGAGAACGTGAGTCAGTATACTAGGAAAGTTTAAGACTCGGAAGTTTTTGCTGGTGTTAGCAGTAGTGTTTGCACTGTAGCCAAAATTCAGAGTTGGTTATATGCAATCAACAGACAGCCAGGTACCTGGGTGCCTTAACATAAAACTTCTATTTGGACTGTGACTTTTCTTAGAATGTTGAACCTAAAGCTGTGTAGGTATAAACAGATGTGACAATGAAGTGTTCTTCATCAGCCAAACAGGCTGGATTTGGTCACATGTACAATGTCCGTCACTGAAACTTGGATCGTGGTAGCAATTTTAGAACCAGATCTCGACATCGTTGGTCTGGTACTCCTGGGGTACCAGATGCAAATGCTGGTCGATGAAACATTACTTTAGTGAATCTGTTCCATCTTATTATGTCTTTGTCTTGGCTCATGATCCAAGGCCAGAGTCACCGTGTGCCCATCTAGAGAACATATCAAAAGCTATCTCGTCTTTGGGCGTCTTTGATCGACATCACCTTAGTCAGCGATTTAATATCACAGTCAATCTTGTTTGTTACAGTGCCTTCTACCATCATGTCATTTGGATACCTTTATGCAAGGAAGCAGTATTTTGAATGCTATTCCAAGAAATCAGAGGATAGGTAAGTTTGTTTGTCGGCGGTAACTTGATAGATGTCGATAGGTGACTTAGTCGACTCCATTTACTCCTGGCCTGGAATAGCGGCCCAACTCCACTTTCCTTTTAGTCATGACATTTTTAAACTGTAAAACACATTCATGAAGATCATTTGTAGCATGCTTAGCAGTTCAAATTAGCGTTATTTTCAAGCTAAATGAACTATAACTTTATAAACAAACCTGTGTCTTTTTTTTCTTTGCCTGTAAAGTCGTCACTAGCACTACTTCAAAAAGATTGTCTGACAACGTAGGTTATTAGTGAGAAACCCAATTTTAACTCGCCAATACGGGTCCCATACATTTTGCATGCAACAATTCCTGCTAATATAGAGCATTATTAATGTGTAGGCAGCAGTTATGATGTCACTGAAGTCAACACCAAGTAAGAGTCGCAAGTACCTCCAGCATCTGACCATTTAGGCAGTAGGTTCGTGGCTCCAAAAATGTGAGAGTGTCCAAGTCTGGTCAAAAGTTTTTTTGAGGAAGATATCAAATTGCTTGCTTTTTATGTTGCATGTTAGCAACTCATTAATATTATTATGCGATATGTCACCGTTGGCCTCAAGGGAACCTTCATCACATTATAACTGATGGAGGCCTGTGTAAATGTGGAAGATATGGGGGGAGGTAGTTATTCGTGATACTGCGCATTTGATGTCACTTGGTTAATTCAAGTGGTGCGGTATCATTGTATTAGAAGTCTTCTGGGATATCTAACTATCTGTGTAATGGGGAGTGCATGTTTGTGTATTGTGAATGCCTTGGAAGCAAACTATCGAAAGGTATTGGCTGTTATGCCTTGTTGTCCTCCATGCAGGTTGGGGCGATGGCCCCTTCCAGATGTGGGGAAAGTAATTTCATTGCCGCAATGTAATTTTTTTATCGAGAATTAAACCAAGGATAACAACATTTTTTAGAGGATAACTTCGAAGTTGTACACTTTCGTCGCACCATATATTACATCTTAGATGATCTCCCATAATACCCACCACTTTGTCCCTTCCCACACAAAGGACTTGGATCTGCCAGTGTGTTATGGCAACATCAAGGTTCAGTAATGTTTGTTAAGTCTGATTTAGTTAAGAAGATAATTTAATTTGTGAGTAGTGTGTCCATGCTCAGACATTCAAAAGAAACGTGAAGTCAGAAAATTTGTTTCCAGATACCTGCTTCCATGTAGTAGGGAATTTTCTAACCCCGACCATTTAATTTTTTGCCACTTCACAGGGTTCCTCCTTTCTTGAGGTCTGTCAAATGTTTCCAGATTTTGCTCTTGATGAGCGCACTGGGATTGATCAACTTCTCTTTGAAGGAGTTCGCCAGCGTAGATGTGTTTGGAAAGATCGCAGATGTCGTCGGTCCTTACATTCCAAAGTTGGGCAACTGATTCTAGGAACAACTCAGACTACAAGAGAGGATATTTTTTAAATTGATTAAACAACTCTATTCAAAATATATTCTGAATTGTATTTGTTTTATGAGCATTTCCAGTACCCCAATTGGCTGAACATGTACTGTTTTGGATATTCAGCCACAGAAAAATGTACAGTGGCAGGCACTTAAATGTTGGATAGGTTCACATGATTATGTCATTCTTTCCTTCACACTCATGATTGCACCCAGCATGTGAAAAGGGTCATTCAAGTGCATACATAATTGCAAGGATATTATTCAGTTGTGAGAAATACTTCAAGCATGAGGCAGAGTTTGCAAAAAAAAAAAAAATGAAAGGAATTCTCCACCAACAAGAAAACTTACCACAATATATGAGATTCTTACTGTTCTATCAGTCAAACAAAGATTTTACCAGAGGAAGCTTCATTAGATGTGAAATGAAGCTTTGAAAGCTGGGCTTCAGCCTGAACCTGAAAATGTGTGACGTAGAACTGGCAAACACTGTTTTTGATTTTTTGTCTACATTCAGTAAGATAGCTGAGCTGTTATTGTGATGGACAAAAAATTTAATTACTGGTGGTACTTAAAGACCCATCAAACGGAGCGAACATAAGCCATGTAATTAGCCCAAAGGTATTTCTATCCTTTATTCAGTGGTACCACTTCAATATCACTTACAGAGCAATGTCATTTAAGTCAACTAATCCCTACACAATTAGCTCTGGACAATGCTTTGAAAGGTAGGTCTATGCCACTAAGGTTTTATCACCAAGTAAGAGATCAGAACAGTACTGCAACCGACAGCTTGGGATAAAAATCAACAGCAATGTTCAACCTAGATTTGTCGGCACTACGTCACAAGGGACTAATTTGTAGCACCAGGTTTTGTCTCTCTGATATTTATTAAAGTAATTCATTTTCCGAATTCTTTGACATTCAACGTACAGTACAACTTGCAAAGGTTGTGAAATGACACTGACCTCACTGCTGAACATTTTACAGACAACTATCATGGCAGACAGAAAACAGAAGTTAGAATTCAAAGTCGCTTAAAGCTGTGTGCCACATCGTTGTATTCTGTCAGATTTGGGTTTTCAGTCGGAATTTCTGCCGTCTGGTCAGCGTCTGCTCATGATCTTTGCAGGTAAGATGTTTTCATCTCATTTGGAGAAAAGATGGCAAAGAAACTTACTCTTAGTCTTTGTCACAACTACATGTCTTCTTTTAATTGCACAGTTTCCTCCCCCCCCCCCCTTCATTATCTGTACATAGGTATGCTAACCTCCCTGGATGTCAGCCTCCCTCTGTTCCTGGAAGACTTAACATCAGGTCATTCAATACCATTTCCAAAGTTTCTTGGTATCAGTAAGGTTTCTTGTGAGAACCATGTGCCCTTGATGCTAACTTGAAAAATTGCATTACCATTGTCCACAATTCTATGCAGCCTTTTTCAGAGGACACACCTTTCACCAGCGTGAAATGATACAGTGGCCTAAGGAAGTGGCAACTTCTATGAATTTCTTGTTATAATGAGGCAAAGTTCAGATTTTACAAAGGCATGCTCCCTTTACTCCAAACCTGTCCGCTCTTTGTAGACATGAAGGCCTCTGATGGTTTAATGTGAGGAAATGGAAGCATCTTGCTCAAGCATTCATCTTTAATTTTGTGGAAGTAGATCGATCATGACAATTCTTTGTAACTTTACTTCTGTCCACTCATAATTTTTTTTTTTAAGTTGCCTTCATTTTTGTATAATCATATATCTGTTTTATCTGGAAATGGTAATTGGATTTGAAATTACAAAGCTGAAAATTTGGTATTAGGGAAAAGACATGTTGATAAAAATTAGGAAGTATAACTTTATGAGATTTTAATGACAGTTATTTGTACTATCGTAACCAAACAGTACCTTTATGTGCCAAGATTATGCTTTCTTTATAACTTGATTCTGATCATGTCTGTCCATTCTCCAGTCTTTCATCATTTTTTAATGTAATGATTATTTATGCTTTGACTTTGCCATCTCCCTTTCAATGGTGTCAGTTTTTTTTTTTTTTTTTTTTACGACAAGGTAAAAGTTTGCTCTCAGAATATATTGAAATACCTCTCAATTTTTTTCTCAAAGAAATGGGGCACCTCTCTGAAGGAAAACATGACTTTAAATTTGAGTTTCAGTCATGTTAGGGAAGTTAATATGCAAGAAAGTCTTGCTATTTAGTCTCATAGTTTTTGTATAATCAATGTTTAAAGCTCTTTTGGAATACGACTGCGCTATGTAAATTAGCTCGTCCTACATTACAGTTACCTCATCTGTTTTGGAGACATACAAGTATAGTTTGTGAGCAACTCACGGATGTCTTTAAAGGTTGTTGTTTGTCAAGGGAAAATTCTGTAAAGAAGAATCCTGAAAGTTCAAGGTATAAGTTGCAGATCATACACGAATAAACCCATCCTTTAGCAAATTGTGAAACGAAGCAATTTACGCAATTAACTCCAGACTGTTGTGCATGACGCGGGCGGAAATTGCCAAGCAGCTGATACGAAACAGAGAGATGTCCTGGCCAGTTGCCAACTAGTTGTGGACCAAATAGAAACAGGCTGATACCTTTCAGTGGGAATGTTTGAAGTACAGTATGTAGAGTTGTTTATTCATTATTTACCTTCATATTACACCATTGTCTGAAAGTTTAAGTTTACTGATAATTGAATACAAGTGAACATATAGAAGAACATAATTCTTGTTGATAAGAACAACTAGTTATTGTTTCTGGCATAAACCAGCCCCTTAAAACCCTCTCGTTTGCCATCCCTTTTCCCCGGTCTCCTGGGGATCATGTTACAGATCTCTCCGGGCCGTAATTTGAGCATCTCCTTAAGTGATTTCAATACCGCCGTGTGTAGGAGTCCTCTAGCGCTCTCTAATTCCCCTTCAGTGACGTCAGTCGTAGTTTTGCGGAGATCATAGTTCACTTCCTCCGAGCTGACAGAATCGTGGTCGTAGCTGGGATGTTTCTGACCCATCTTGCGGTGGTTTCAATCGACCTGAGTAAATTTAAGAAAAAAAAAAGTGTCTCACCTCAAAAGTATAATGCGTCATTGTCATTAAGCCATGCTTCAAATACCATATGTGGCGAATGCAAAACAGACTCCAAACAAAAAAAAGTCTTTTTATTTAACTCGAACAATTAACAACTAGTTTCGAATTCAGTCCGTTTCCTTATACTGTCTTCCTTATTTTTACGTGGACAAAACATGGAGGAGCACTCCCTTTTAGCAACTCGTGTCAACAAAAGGATCCAACATCAGCTCAAACTCTAGCCTAATAAAAACTAAGTAACTCATGCTGTAAGCATCACCATGAGTTGGCGGGTAGTTCACAAGAAAATTTTCGACAAAAATGCTTGCCAGATTGATAAATGATGTATTGTAGGTCCATTTTCAACACAAAAATTTTATTCAAGAAGGGTTTCAGGGGACGCAAATACTCGATTATTTAAGATACCACCTTTGCAGTATCCAAGCCGAGTACCACCATCAGGTGACGAGGAGCGTGCACCAAAATTTTGGGCTTCTCAAATTCCCTAAATGGCCAGTGCAGGTGCATAGTCATGAAACAGGAATCTCATGTCTGCACTTTCTCAATAAAAACAAAAGTAAATCTGTGAAAATGGTGGTGCATATCAGATGGGTTGAGATGAAACAAGAATTAAAATAAATTATGCATCCCCTTTCATATATTCTTGGAGTACTTGGCAAATATTTGGCTGGTGAACATTAGTATCTTTAGTCCCCCACTTATTTTCATTGGGCAATGGAGTCCAGGCATTTTTTTGCATTGGTTCAAGAGACTCGACATGCGCCTCCATGGCGTACAGTAGCTAGATTTTTTCTGACTGGGCCTGGGACATGAATACAGGTGTGCCTCTGTTGCACTGGCACACCCGGAATTTTCGATTAGAGGTGAACTGAGAAATGTAAGAAGACCATCTAAGAGGAGCATCAGTATATGAAACTACTCCCTAGATCGCCGTAAATCGGCCTTCTCAAACTCAGCAAGAAAGTGCCACGAAATGGTACTGTCAGTATTTTCCTTGCTTGGAAAATCCAGAAGCCTTACCTTATTATTTGAAATTCATCGCGCGCTGTTAAAAGGATGGTCCAGCCACAAATTTAGCTTGGATATGTTGAAGAGTAAGTTTGTCCAACCATTCTGGTGAAACTTCGATTCAGTTCCCATGTGTGGTTCTCAAGATATTACCAGTTGAAGTTACCCCCTTTTCTACCAACTGTGAACTTGAGGCAAGCAGGAGTGACATCATCTCCTCACATGGCTGAATAGTCTTTTGTTTTCTTTATTATTGAATTTATTATTTCGACCTTGAAATCAATAGGTGGTCAGCTAAGGTACTGCTTATGTGAAGGTCGCAAGACTCTCATACCCCTCATGCATTCACATTATGATAGCACTAGATATTGAAGTATGAAATTTAGTGTAAAGTTTAAAGAAAAACATAAAATGCCTTATTAATGTGGGGAGATGACATCACTCCTGCTTGCTTCAAGTCAACTGTTGGTAACAAATGTGGCAATTTCAACTGCTCATATCTCCGGAACCACGCATGGGAATTGAATGGAAGTTTCACAGTAATGGTCAGATTAACTTACTCTTCAATATATCAAAGCTATATTTGTGGCTAGACCATCCTTTTAAAGTCTGATACAATTTGCATACTTCATGATGAATAATAAACTTGCTTGAATTCTGAAGACAGGATACAGGCAACAACGTAATCATTTTCTGGATGCGGAGGAAGCTGAAGTACAGAGCTCGCATTTTCGTTATCTTTTCTTTCACCTTTTCTCATCGTCTATGTCTTTCTATCTTTTCCTTCATTTCTTCCTTTCTCGTGAGAAGCTGAAAGGGGCGCCGGTCATTCGTTTGAGTCTGTCAAGATGGGAGGGGAGGGGGTTTCCCTTTGACTTTATGGTAGCTCCGCCACTGACTGTGCGCTATGCCCCCCCCCCCCCCCCATGGTTCGAGGTTGTTAATTGCAGCTTCTTTCGCTATTTCGTCACTCTTTATTCTTCACTTTATTCCTTATTCTTTCTATTTTTCTCTTTTTCCTTTATTTTTTTTTGCATATCGACAAAGGGGAACGGTACAGGATCGGCAACTATAGATCCGCATGTGGGTAAGACTACTGTAAGTAATCCTGTGATACGGGTTGGAGCACCCGGTGTTATTCCTTCTACAAGAACTCGAAATGAGACTGTGAAAACTTGCCTCCGTATCAATTAGCCCGGTTCCCCCCTGCATTTCATTATAAAAATAACTTTATTAGAACCATATCAAGGCGTAAAATATACATGAGAAGGTAACATAATAATCAAGTAACAAGATATAATTCAGGAGTTCTACTTGGAAACTACTCAAAGTTTGTGAGGAAGTACAACCCTAGACGTCAATTTAGACAAGAGAATGAAAACTTAAAAAAAAGAAAGAAGATACAACAAAAGCCCGAACATAGCATATCCACTTGAAAACACCAACAAATCACAAACACTCAACCACAAACAAAAACAAAGAAAAAAGATCATATCCTCTGCCGGCAGAAAATATGATTCTGTTTTAATGATGTTAAGGTAGTAATTTCCTTAAGTGAGTCTGGTAAGTTATTCCAAGCAGCAGATTCAGTGTATCTAATATTATATTGGGTTATAATCATGTAATCAGAGGTATGCCTATATAGTATTAGAAACATAGCTGTGTTTTGCAAAAAGCCTGGTAATGGAGGTAAGCAGCAACTTGTAAGTGGCTTGAAATAGTAGGACAGTATACTATGGTAGCTTTCAACAAAATTGAGTAAACTTACATATCTTCAAAAGTGTGTTCAATAGAGTCAAAAATGTTCAGCAATTGAATGAACATTCGTTTCTAAATTTTATGAAGTTTGTATGAATTACAGGCGCAGATCCCCATTGCAAACAGGAGCACGGTAAGTAAGAAATTGAAGAATTAAACAGTTGTAAATGTTTAACGCCGGGAAACTTTCTGGGAAGAACGTTTTTGAATCGTTGCCGTAATACTGGCACCTAGGGCAATTTGTTACAAGTATTTTTAATATTAGCAGACCAACTTAGAATTGATCAACAGTAATTTAAAGAAAGTGTCACAATCAGAGAAAGGAATAAAATTGTACTCCAAGGTAATGCCACCAGTCTCAATTGTCAATTACTTTTTGTTTGGGACGGAACAAAATGACAGTCGACTTTGATGCATTCTAACATAACTTATTCAATATAAACCACTTGTTAACCGTCTAATTATTAATTTCATTAATAAGTAATGCTAGGTTGGTGTTATAAAAAATATTTGTGTCATCACATACAGAGTAAAGTTGAGCTTTGCGCTGACCAACTGAATGGTAAATCATTAATGTTAACAAGAAAAAGAAGGGGTTGCACAATAGAACCTTGTGGTGACACGTTGCGATAGGACACAATCTAGATCTGGCATCAGAAACATGGAAAAATTGGTTTCTATTAGATAGGTAATCTAATTCCATAATGATGTAGTTTAAAGCTGTAAAGCTGAATATTATGTTCCAAAGTGTCGGAAGCTTCGGAGAGTTCCAGGAAAATACCACAAGACAGTCTTCGGTTCTCAAAAGAATTGAAATATTATCGATGAAAACGGAGTTGCATCATTGCCTGTTTCTTTCGTGAGCTCTGGGTTAGAGGTACTACCCTCATTACCTTAAGTAATTAATGGAAGATTAATTAATAATGGAAGATTATCCTCCGCCTTGGTTAGAACTTTGCTATACTATAGCCAGCCATGAAATAGGCTGAAAGAAAGAGAGGGCGGACTTCCAACAAGCGCCATGCGGTGCCTTCATACCATAGCGAATCTGCCGCCGAATGGCTAGTTGAATTGAGCACTAAACACTGTAATGAATTAGATGATGAGTCTAGTGTCAGTAGGAAACTTTTTGAGTGTTTTTTTTTTCGTTGCACTGACCAAGGAGTTGCAACAGACACTGACAGACTACACTGAGTCACTACTCAACATCAAGTAGTACGTGCATGTGTACGTGTGTGACAAACCACGAAGTACGGTATGAACTCTACAGGTACTCAGCAATCTGTTGGAAAGGAAGTTGCAATTTTTCAATGAAAGTTTGACGGACTTAACCATTAACGTCAAAGACAAGGTAATTTAGAATTTATCTTAATGAACGTTCCTTCCTAAGATCCTTCTTACTTTGGCAGTTAGTATTATGTTTTTTTTCTGTGCAATATTGTGTATCGTGATTAGTTGCCTAATGTGAGTCAGAAAGTTTTTGTATGTACGCTATGTCGGCCTGCTGTGTAGTACCTGTACGGAGTCTATGGACGTTACTGCGGGCATATTGTATCATTACCAAGTATAATAGGCCAATAGTACTGTACATACACCCAAACTTCGCGCACTGCCAAAATTCGCCCACCCCAGAAGAATAAAGCACTAAAATTCTATGACCTAAGTAGCTGGACACGTTTTTGACTACAATGCATTGAAATGAAAAGAAAGCTGAGACACTGTTTATTTAATCGCCCTTGCCTGGCTAGTCAATTTTACCGTACTGGCATTTGCATACTAGGAGAGGTAGCCTAGGCTAGGCCTCCTTCTTCTTTTGAAAAATGGTGAAACATCCGAGGACATTTGTACACCACTACGCGTCGTGAGGTCGGTCAAACCCTCAGTGAATTTATAATAAACTCCACAGGCTTATGGTGACCAACATCCCTCTCAATGAGACAGCCAGGAAGATCACTCCAATCCCGAATAGTGTTTGGTATAAAACTGTATTTGTAGCAATACGTCCTAGCAGAGGGGGTGCGGTAGTGTAAAGCATGCACGTTGCGAGTAATGCGAGTGGGTTTACAAAGGCCAGACAGAGGGATGTTAGCTTGACCATGGATACCTTTAGCAAGGATTTGAAGCTACAACGCCTACGGCGATCAGATAAAGTGTCGAGACCAAGATCTTTCAAAAGGGTAGTCATGGAACCAACTTCACAGGAGTACTCGTTGGCAGTAAACCGAACAGATCTCCTTTGTACTCCCTCAGGTTTATCCTTAAGAGACGCCTGATAAGGATCCCAAACGGAACAAGCATACTCCAACAAAGGCCTAAGTAAACCTTTATAGGCAGCCAATTTAACTTCCTTAGAACAAAAAGAGAGGTTCCTACGTAACAAGCCGAGAACCTTGTTCCCTCTATTACAAACAGACTGTATATGATTTCCCCAATTGAGATTGTTGGTTATGGTCACCCCCAAGTACTTAATAGAATCTGCCCTCGTCAGATCAACCCCATTGAGGGTATACTTAAAGGCTCTTGGATTGTGTTTCCTAGTAACAGACATAACATTACACTTTCCAGGCCTAAAGTTAGAGCGTCCTATTCGCAGTTTCCGCCGAATGTTGCAAATTTTCAAATCATGATTTTGACTCTTCAATGGAAGTTTTTCTGACCATTTTTGTTGCTAGCTTGTTCTCAGGTTTGTGCTGTAGGTTTAGGAAAGGATTTGATCAAAAATAAAAGGACACTTTTCATCATCATCGTCATCATCAGTAGGACGTTGTTGGCCTCACTCCCTCAGGCCATCAGGCCATTTCGTCACAGCAAATGAAATCAGTAAATGTCAGCTTTATAGTCAAAATAAAGTTCGCTTTGCTCCTAAACTCGGTCGAAGCTCGATTTGAATCCATTTAAAGATGGTGCGTTGACGACATAAGCTGGGAGCGAGTTCCAAATGCCTATATTTCACTGTGTGAAAAATATCTAATATTTTTATTACAACGAGACTTGAGAATCTTAAAAGAATGCCCATGGGTATTGGAATCCACAGCCCTATAAAAAAGCTGATTATTTGTAATGTAGTCCTATTTTCAATAAAATGGGTAAGCATACTGTATGAAGTCTTCCCTGTAAAGAATATAGGCCAGTAAGCCTTGCTATGTTGTTTCCAAAGATATGGCATCTACTGTATTCTTAAAGGCATGGTGATTAACTAGTTAAGTGTAGTTTAGTTTAGTAGAAAAAAGGATGAGGCAGGACAATTAAGTCCCCATCAAAGAACTGAAAAAAGAAAAAAACACCCAAACAGAAAAAAAGTACAAAAATCAAACCTGGTCACAAAGCTTACAGTACTTGACTAGTGCACTGGTGCTGATGGTATCTATCCGGTTGTGTTACAAAATCTTGCTTAAGTCATTTCCATGCCTTTAAGCATTATTTTTAGCAAGAGTTTGCAATGTAGTCAGATTCCTATGGATTGGAAGCTAGCAAATGTGACTCCTTTGTATAAAAAAGGTCCTAAGAAGCAACCTAGTAGTTATAGACCGGTCAGTTTGACTTCCCAGGTCTGTAAAGTGATGGAATCAATTATGAAGGAAAGTATTGTTAGCCATCTGGAGGGTAATGACATGATAGTTGATTCTCAGCATGATTTTATGTCACAGAGGTCTTGTCTTACCAACCTTCTCTGCTTTCTAGAAGTTGTTACTCGAAAGGTTGATGAAGGTCATCCTGTAGATGTTGTCTATTTAGATTTCAGTAAAGCCTTCGACAAAGTTCCTCACAAGCGGCTTATTTTAAAGGTTAAAGCTCATGGTATTGGTTCAGTAGTGGCTGACTGGATTGAAAACTGGCTGGATAATAGGTGGCAAAGAGTTGTATTAAATGGTCATTTTTCCGATTGGCTTCCAGTGACTAGTGGCGTACCGCAGGGATCTGTGTTAGGTCCTATTCTTTTCATATTGTATATTAATGATCTGGATGCCAGTTTGAATAATTCAGTACTGAAGTTTGCATTGATACTAAGGTCTTTTCTGATGTTCTTTCCATGGGTAAAGTGACTGAGTTGCAACAGGACTTGGATACATTGTATAAATGGTCATGCGATTAGCAAATGCTATTTAATGCACAGAAGTGCAAGTGTCTTCACCTCGGTCATTCAAATGCCCAAGCTAGTTACTTTATTGGTGGTGTTCAAGTTGAAACCACTGAGTATGAGAAGGATTTAGGTGTTATTATTGATAAGTCATTGAGCCCTAGTAGACAGTGTGCTAAGACTGTGAGCTCTGCCAACAAGGTCCTTGGTATTATTAATAGAACATATGATTGTAAAAGTAGTAGTAATATACTGAAATTGTATAAATCTCTTGTTAGACCACATCTGGAATACTGTTGTCAGGCATGGCGCCCTTATCTACAGAAAGATATTGATAACATTGAAAAGGTACAACGTCGTGCTACAAAATTGATTCCAGACTTGTCTACTCTCAGTTACGAGGAAAGGCTTGAAAGAACTGGTTTGATTTCTCTTGAAATGCGTAGACTAAGAGCCGACTTGATTGAAGTTTTTAAAATCGTTAAGGGTCTGGAAAATGTTAATCAGGCTACTTTTTTTTAAATTGTCAGATGTTAGTAAAACAAGAGGTCATCAGCTTAAGTTCCAGAAGCACTACTGTAGACTAGACATTAGGAAGTATTTTTTCAGTCAGCGGGTTATTACTGAATGGAACAATCTGCCACGGGAGGCTGTCACTGCCACAACAGTCAATGGATTTAAAAACATCATCGATCCTATATTTCAGAATAGAAGGGGGCCCTACATAAGCCAGAGATGGCTGTCTGCCCCAGTTCTCACGACCCCATCGACATTTGATGCCGGTGGGCTCCGGTAAATCGGTAAATTTTTAAACCCATTAACACTTCTTGTCATCACTGCATCCTCAGGCAACCCATTTCACTCATTAACTTCCCTCTGAGAAAAGAAGTAATGAGGAATCTTGATTCTAATAACCTTCTGAAGTTTAAGACAATGACCTCTTGTAATTTTAATATTTGCAAACTTCAGAAAAACTTCAAAAATTAGAAAATGACGAATTTTCAAAATCATGAACAATCTTGTAGACTTGTATCAAATCTCCACGTAATCTTCTCAGCTCAAGTGAAGTGAGATTTAAGAGAGGTAACCTACTGTTATACTTATAGGGGACATCCTTGAAGGCCCTAATCAATCTAGTAGCCCTGCGCTGGACAAGGATATTGTTGCTAAGCTCTACCAATTTTCGGTTAGGCTCCACCTGGAGTAAGCTGTGCGCCTGTACAGACTTGGAATTAGTGCTGTCAGATACCATTTGATGTGCTAAATGTTTTAACAGTCTGAATAAACGTTTGTATACCATTTAAATGTTCTCAAAATACAGTAGATCATTTTGCTGTGCAGTTCTCTGACTCGGAGTTTCCGGGTCAATCTAATGCATACAATGCTTGTTTTGATACGTAGAAATCATACATGTGTTTTTCTAAATGATTACGTCCGAAAAGAAGTGGTAAATAAATCCATCGAAATACTGTATGTATTCCAAACATGCCATCCACATTCAGTCTTTCCCAAAATGCAAAATAAATCACTAATTTTGTAAATAAATGTCTGTATTTTTTACTTATGATCAATATTTTTCAAGTTATCTAAAAAAGAAAACATTGTTAGCAAATGTTGTCAGAAGATTGGAGGTGTACCAACTTACCACTGTACGTACAATGTCAGTGAAAGAAGCATAAGCTTAGGCCTGTCTATGCACACCATCTGCAGAGTGAAAGCGAACATGTACTGTACCGCAACCCGTAGGAAAACAAATATGAACATGATCAAAACCCCTCATGATGCCAACATTCTGCCACTTCAAACCTTTTTAGTAAAAGCATTTTTCTCCCACTCATCAGGATTGAACACATTGCAAAAACAACCTTGATATTCTTCTTTTTTTTTATCTTCAGCAAAGCACTTTGTCTCAGAACAACTTTTGTAGGTACTACTTGTATACTGAAGAAAATTCAACAAAGATGGCTCGTGGGCAACAGAAAATTCAGTCACAGCAGAAGAAGCAGAAGGAAATGGAGAAAAAGAAAAAAGCAATGGGTCATGACCAGAAAGCCTCTGCTGCCAAGGCTTTAGTGCACACTTGTGGTGTTTGTAAGGTTAGTGTGCAGTACATTGGAACCCTGCAATCAAGGAGGCTGATGTGCACCATAGGTTTCATGCTCAAATTTTGTAAGATGGATGTTAAAAGCTTTTTTGTACACATAAAAAAAATACAGGAGAAGAAAGGTTTATAACATGACAATATTTGAAGGAGGTACAGTGGATAGCGTTAAAACAGGGAAAACGGTCTTTGAATCGACTTCTAAATATTGCATTGTGTTACAACTGTGTTGCAGGCTGCAAAGAGGTGATCCATGCATGGCATGTCAACAAGTGTACCGTACGCGTAACAAGCAGGGTTGCCCGAGTTGACAAATTATTGCATTGAAAGTCACGTCATTTAATTTGTAATTGTACGGTACTTGATCTCCCCAATGTGTCCGTCTCAAAAAGTTGTTGTAGCTCTGTATTTTTTGGTGATTTTAGTCAATTGGAGAATATTGTGGGCCATGTGTTTGTGCTGAAATCATGGTCTTACAATGCAGATTATTACCGGTGCACAGCAGATACAGTATTCCTGTCTAAAAATAAGATTTTGCACTGGGTCCAAGGTTCAGACCTGGGTACCAGCAGTCCATATTTTGTCATGTACCCATGTGCCCGAAAATATATCACTGTTTGTGTACAGGTTCATTATGAAGTCACATAACATTTTGATTTGGACATTAATGTAACAACATTCATGTTATGGGCAAGACAATGAAGAGTTCATAGATACTGTGCATTTTCAGAATTTCGTCATATGTACAATGTTTGTTAGTGAATCTTTGAATCTTTGTCGCAATTTTCGAACCGGATCACGACATCGTCAGTCACGTATTCAGTGCAAACACAGCTGTAAATCTTTATCTCTGTGCTTCTGCACAGCATCTGAGAGGGGAGACTGAAAATTGTATTTAGTAATAATAATGATACATTTACTTATACTTAAAAGGATAATCCAGCCAGAAATTTGGCTTTGATATGTTTAAGAGTGAGTAAATCTGACCCTTATAGTAAAACTTCCATTCAGTTGCCATGCATGGTTCATACGATTTCATCAGTTGAAGTTACCCCCTTTGCTACCAACTGGGAACTTGAAGCAAACAGGAGTGACATTATCTCTTCACATTGCTAAAGAGTCTTTTGTTTCCTTCATTTTTAAATTTGTTATTTTGACCTTGAAATCAGTAGGTGGTCAGCTTACATACTGGTTACGTGAAGGTCACAAAACTCTCATACCCCTCCTACATTCACATTACGATATCCAATATACTGAAGTATTAAATTTGGTGTATATTTTACAGAAAAACATAAAGTTCCTTTTGAATGTGGGGAGATGACATCACTCCTGCTTGCTTCAAGTTAACTGTCAGTAACAAATGTGGCAACTTCAACTGCTCTTATCTCGGGGACCACACATGGGAATTGAATGGAAGTTTCACTAAAATGGTCAGATTTACTTACTCTTTAACGTATCAAAGCTATGTTTGTGGCTAGACCATCCTTTTAAGCCCACCTGCCATGTACGTTTCAAAGAAGCTCACAAAATTAAATGGACAAAAAGCAAAAATTTGGAATGAAAATGTTGAGAAATTCACCTATAAAGGTATAAAGCTAAGACCAACCAATAGAAGTCAATCATACTGTACACTCAAAGCAAGGAGTTACAGATACAGCAGAAACAAGGTACTGTAACTCAACCGTAAGAATATCACAACCATTGAAGATAAGATACAGTGGGATAAAAAACAAAAACACACAAATATAAGTCACATGAAACTAAAGACAGTTAAATATAAAAGTAAAAAGTCAGTAAAACCTACAAAGCAAAGAGTTACGGGTGAGACAAGGTACTGTTTAAATGTCATTCATAGACAGTATTTGACAAGTTTACAGTTTGTTAACCACTGCTAAATCCTAATGTACAGTAAGGTGTGCGTTGAATATCATGTCATCACCAGCTCAGGGTACTTAAGGCTGTGAAGAGAAAAAGTGATTTCCTGAGACTGGTATTGAATTACCAGTGAATATTTAAAGCCTTATTGTTATGTACAAAAATAGTTCAAAAAGGTAGCCCTTACAATGATTTTCAAACATCAGTTATCTAGTGGTTGCTGTCCTCTTCCAAAGTGAAGATGTTTCATGATGCTTCTAAACTTCCCAACTAAGATGAAGACCATAGTGTAAAACAAAGAACCATTTACCGTATCAACAGTTCACCAACTCTGAAACATTAAGTCCATGGCTTCCTTTTGTGCCCTTTGTTTCCATTTTCCTACTTTCTCAAGACTTGAAATTGGAAGAGCAACTGTATAAAGGAAAATGATTTCAGTGTAAAGATACAAATTACTGTACCCAGGCTGCTATACTCTGTACTGTCCACTGTACATTATCAACAGCGCTTTAGTTTTTCTTTGCTTTAACCATGGCATAGTCTTGCAGGCCTCGATTTTCAGAAAATATTTAATGTTGTCCTTCGGACAACCTGTTCCACTGTATTTAGTTGTCTGCAAGGAAGTTTAATTGTCTGAAACATTTTTGTACAAAGCTAGAGAGAAATAAAGAAATAAATGTCAATAACTATTTTTGTTCTAGCCTTATTCATTCAGCCACTGTTTATGATAATGATTAAAGTTGAAATAGCGTTGATTAAAAAACAGTTGTCTCAATAAAATACAGACTATGGTATTCTTTACCAGAAAACAACCAACTAACTTTTAACTTTTGGTTATCTGTGTGATATTTCAGTTGTCTAGACAATTGGACAACCATTGAAATTGGGCCCTGCTTTATGTCTATGATATCAGTATGAGCAAGAAGAATGAGAATCAGTTACTGTACAGTGCAGTAGCTCAGTAGCTGCCAAGAGAGGGGTAATGGGTACACCTTTGGACTGTGATGAAGAAAGTAATGCACAGACTTCAGGTTTCGTTCAATGTTTCCCTTGTAATTTCCATGGCGCAGGGATGAAAAAAAAGTAGTGACAGTAATTAGTTTTCTTTTTTTTTCTCAGACACAGATGCCTGATCCCAAGACATACAAGCAACATTTTGAAAATAAACACCCGAAGAATCCTTTGCCAGCAGAGCTGAAGGACGTTCCATCACTTTAGAGAGGCGGAGGTGTTGAAAGAGAAGACTCCATGGTGCACCAGATGTGAGTAATAAAAGAAGAAGAGTTGGCACCTGAGAGGTTGCGAGGAGAGGGAGATAGACAGGTACTCTGCTTAAATACAAAAAAAAAAAAAGAGACTACGTTAAAAGGCTTTTGAGATGTGTGATTACAATTCCTGTGGAGGAGTACAAAAAAAACAAAAACACACACCTTGATCTTTTGGGACATCTGTGTACACTGAACACTCGTCTAGTCAGAATTTGTAAAATTATCTCTACAACTTTTCACATTTTTCTTGTGCAGTACAACTCAAATGAATAATGCCAATGAGTACCGGTTTTCATACTTCTTGCATAAATTTTGACATTTGTGTGAAAGTGGAAGCAGAAGCGTGAAGGCTTTGCACTGCTACATTTTTCTGTTGTATTTAATTAGCGAATTGTGGATTGAATATTTGCTACTGTGTGCATATCGACATCAAATTGATCCCTCTATGACATGAAAGAGTCCATCTTCTCCCAGGCTATCATCTGTGACACTCTGTATCGACCAATGAACAGTCAGGGTTGTTTGGAGAGATGGACCATGAGCGAAGAAAATAAAAACTTTATTGTGTAATTGTTCGAGCGAGTTGCCTACTTCGGTGGGAGGGTGATGCATCTCTGTACAGTGATACAGTACATTATGTTGAGATGAAGCCATACTTCCTGAATACTTCAACCTACAGGCTGCAACAAACCCTCTAAGCCTACTCTCATTGTATAATTTATGAATAAATATGCCACTTAACTTTGCTATTTACATAGTGTCTGCTTATTGTAAAGTGTAGTGACAATCCACAGACAATTTCTGTTTGTTGTTCAGGGCAGCCTTGACTGTTTGGCTGTTTACTGAAACAAATCTGTAACTACATCGAAAATTCAACTCCCACTGGATCAGAAAGTTGGGTACGGTACTTGTTTGACACTCTCAGCTGTACACATAAATGTAATTAATTCAAAGAATAATCTTTGTGTAATTGTAGTATGCAGTATGCCATATGTCTTTATTTTAGTAGATACAGTTTAACAGAAAAAAAACTGTCACCTGATAGCAACACCTTTAGCAGAGACACAATATCCTTTAAAATTGAAAATGCTGGTATGGAAATATTGCAAACAATTAATAATCTAGTTTGAATAAGAGAGGGAACACAGATGAATGGAAAAGATTGTCTTACAGTGTTTCTTAATATCCCGTGGCTGAATAAAACTTTTGTCATCTAAAGAGATTACAAATGGCCATCTCTCCAAAGAGGGTAAAGTAGGTTGTCATTTCTCTTTTCACTTCATTGTCACACAACAGGAGGAAAAAATTTCCTCTCATTCCACGTCTTTAAAAGTACCTTTGTGTAGGTTTACCATCCACCTTAAATCCACAAAGGAAGCAGCTATTTGTAGAGCCCAAGGAGACTCAATTTATGAAGATGATGCCAAGTGGGAAAAGACAGTATCACTTTTTCAGTGAATCCACAATATTCTTTCGTCCTCACAGAGCCAATTGCAACTTGCAACTTTTCAGTCCAGAAATGTTTGAACTTTTCAAGAGTGGTGAAAGTGTCAGACTGGCCTGTTTATTGTTCAAAATGTTCATGGTATTATAATATTTGATTTTTCTTACCCCTTCATCTCCACTCTCTCCCTTCCCTCCCCTTATCCCCTCCCCTTATCCCCTCCCCTTATCCCCTCCCCTTATCCCCTCCCCTTATCCCCTCCCCTTATCCCCTCCCCTTATCCCCTCCCCTTATCCCCTCCCTTATCCCCTCCCCTTATCCCCTCCCCTTATCCCCTCCCCTTATCCCCTCCCCTTATCCCCTCCCCTTATCCCCTCCCCTTATCCCCTCCCCTTATCCCCTCCCCTTATCCCCTCCCCTTATCCCCTCCCCTTATCCCCTCCCCTTATCCCCTCCCCTTATCCCCTCCCCTTATCCCCTCCCCTTATCCCCTCCCCTTATCCCCTCCCCTTATCCCCTCCCCTTATCCCCTCCCCTTATCCCCTCCCCTTATCCCCTCCCCTTATCCCCTCCCCTTATCCCCTCCCCTTATCCCCTCCCTTATCCCCTCCCCTTATCCCCTTCCCCTTATCCCCTTCCCCTTATCCCCTTCCCCTTATCCACTCCCCTTATCCCCCTCCCCTTATCCCCCTCACCTTATCCCCTTCACCTTATCCCCCTCCCCTTCACCTTATCCTTCCTATTTTTCTTCATTTTCAATGCAATTTTGGGAAGACTTCTTAATCCTATGCACATCCCTTCGAGTGCTTTGTCTTTGACACGTATACTCTTGTCTCTTTCTTATCAGGTTAATCCAGAAGGGCAGAGGCGATGGTTCCGATAGTGCCATTCGATTCGGAAGGCTGGGAGAGCCATCGGTGGCACCCAATAATGGCGGCTCAGGAGTGTGAAAATAAGAGAATGGTTGCACCGTAATCATGACATGGAAATCGGTCTTGAGGGTCCGGTCGAACGTTAATAAGACATTGGGTGTATTTTACTACTTTCTTCTCCTGTAATCCAGAACCCCTTCGTTCCCTTTCTTCATAGATGGAATCTCTTTGCCACTCTTATTTCTTTGTCGATCCTTTTGTGGCTCTTCGAAGGCCATTCATATCTAGCTATTCGTAGGTCATTCTCCAGGGCAGATGTTAATCCGCGACATAGGGTCGTGTCCTGCGATATGGGTTTAGTCCCATGGATACCATACTATTAATCCCGTGATATGGGATTGATGGTAATAACCATATCAATGATTATTGGCCACTGCCCTGATAAGAGTGGTAGCTCTGCCTCAAAGCCTTTGATAAGAAAAAAGTCCCAAATTACCCCATTTCGTTTGTACCATTTTGCTCATTTTTACAGTTTCAAGTTCTTTCTATCATGCATGGAACATTTTTGGTCTATGTAAGTAAAGCTTACCAAAATCATGTAAACCTAAGGATGGTCCATATTTTCCAGTTTCAATATCCTACATCTCATTATTATGACAAGTATCAACAAGAAGGAAAAAGTTGCCCTTCTATAGCGTTTGCACCAGCGGGGTACCAGCTCGACTACGTCAGGATACGGTTCCGAAGCGGTTACCACGTGCAACGTTTTGCCATTTGTATGTTGTAGGTGAGACAAAAACTTTAAGATTTTTGGTATCTCCTAAATCACTCCATCATCCCTGTAGGTGAGTGATACGGTGTTATATCAATGTGCAAAACAAAATGTTGTATCATGATCGTAACCGGGAACTTGGCAGCCCAACAGAAGGTACATTGTCAGGTGCCCGACTATGGACTCGTCTGGATCCAGAGTTTGGACCAGGGTGCAAATGCTATTGTCGTTGCCTGTGTTGGCAACAACACTATGTTATCTACAATATTTACTTCTTCCAGAAGATTTCTTTCTTGTAAATAGTGATTTTATCTTCAAAATTTGGTGGGTATGGTGAGGTGTCCTGCATTTGGTATCAAGTTCACAAATAAAAGAGTTGTTTTCTGTGACATATTGATCAGATAATGCATTGTATCAACCAGTGAGCTGACTCTATTATCTGCAGAGTCTACAGTTCTGTGGTGTACACTGTATTCTGAAGGGTGCAATACTCCCACAGAGTGCTTTAATACAATTAGAGCCTCCCAAACATAGGGAAAGCTATGCATAGGAGTGTTCTAGGTAATTTGTTGACGACGGGTGCCTTTAGCAAAAGTGAGATAACTACAGATGCTTTTAACTGTTGTGTGCAAATGACCAAACACGAATCACATTGGGTCATGCCAGTTGTACAAATTGTAAGTAGCTCAGTATGACACGCATAATATATCATAATGTTGTATCATTTGCATTAGTTTTTGAATGCTTAATTATGGGACAAAACACACCAGACATCAGTTTGTTCATAAACTGCTCAAAAGTAAGTGCTTTAATTTTTTTTTTATATTTAAGGTTGACACAACATTTACATAGGATGGTATTTTTCTGTGAATTTCACTTTTCACAACTTGCCTGCACTGGTTACTGTTCTGCGGTATCTGTGCAAATGTAAAAGATAATGCTGCTCATTGTTCTGTTGGTATCTTTGATTTTTCATTTTTTTTCATCAGTTGCCTTAAATGAGGTCAGTCAAACTCCCCAAAAAAGTGCTTTATTTTGTTTTTTTGCCACAATTGTTTTTGTGTCTGCATTGGTAGATGTGCCCCTTTTTTTAATCCCTTTTGATTTTTTTTGGTCTATTTTCTAGTCGATATTCACCACAATACATGCCTGTATGGTTCAGTATACCATAGTACCTGCACGTAAGCAAAAGATTATGCTGCTCCTCGTTTTAGGTCGTTTTGAATGTCTTCATCAGTTCCCTGCAAAGACACCTCGGAAGTCTGCGGTAAAAGACTGAACAGGCTTAACTCGTGCATTTGAAATACGAATATTTTATTAGTTTCTACAGCGCTGGTATAAAGCCTGATACCATGCAGCTTATGTGCCCAAACTTTCAACCTGGTGTCAAAGAAAGGTGATGTAGGCCAAAATTGAGGCCTCAGTACATTACTACTAGCTTTTAGTGTTGCATTGCACCATCGTACACTGTGTCTCTTCAGCTGGCCTGTTACCTGCTGTCCATCATAAAGTCCCATCAACCAATGTCCTGCCTCTTGAACTAACAAGGTGAGGGGGTGCCAAGGAGGGGCACTCCATATTGGTCCCTGTTCCAGGGACAGCTGAACTCAGTTTTGTCTGCTTGTCTTTGCCCTACATATTATAAACAAATGTTAAAATTGAGTTTAACACTGTGTGGAACAGGCCACTGGTGTTACAAAATTTGCCACTTGATTTAATGGTGAATAGGTAGTCGTAGCATACACCTTACGTAAAGTTTTTGCACTTCTTCCAAATCAAGCTTAAGCACGTCTAGTTAAAAGAATGGTGGGCAACGAATGATGTGCTTATGGCAAATTCAGTCAGAAAGTGCCCCCGTGGAGAGAAATTACCGTGAACTTTTTAATAACTTCGACTTGAACAAAGTTGTAGACCATGTCTTGGATTTTTTTCTTCTGTTGGACAAACGCTTTTGTGGTTAAGCAAAAAAATGTTACTTCTTTTTGGTTTTGAAAAAGTGATGGATGCTATGACATTTTGAGTATTTTCAAGGCTACCGTTGCAAATTGTACTTTGAATCAACAAACCAGTCCTCTTGATGCGTTTGCATATGTCACCACTGTTCATTGTGATACAAAAGTGTACGATCTTCCTGCTTCCTAATTTGCTTTATGAGTGTTCATCGGAAAGGAGGAACTAAAGTAATATTCTCAGGGAAGTATGTTTGAATTTGTGACGAATGCTTTTCGAAATTTTCAAGTAGGAGTGATTAGCACTCACTCCATCGTAGATTTGGTATTTGTCTTTGTTTCTTTGGATACTGTATTTAACAGTATACATCAGGGTTCACACAAGTTGTGGAAAGTCGTGGAAAATAGGAAAATCAAAAACATACCATGAGGCCTGGATTGTCAGAGAAAATGACGATTCTTTAAATATGTTACAGAATTTGGAGAGACATGCATCGTCTCAAACTTCTCTCTCTGTGTGATTTATAGGTGTATCATGTGGTGAATAAGTATAGACTTTTTACTCTCTCAGAGGTGTTCGAATTTACAGAATTCTTTCTTAGGGGTCATGAAAGCAAAAGAATTTTGAAGCTAAATGAATTTCCACGAACCCAACTCGGTAGGTTCTCCCAACTTGTACCTAATTGTTCAGTTAGCGACTGTCTCCGTGACAAAGCAAAGGATGGCCAAAGGCGACATAAAGTCCCCTGAGGATTCAGGCCGAAACGAAAAAGAAAACACGAAAACCACTCGAACACCCAGGAACGATTAAACTCTACCAGAGAAGTGCACAGAACTGTAAGTAACAACCCGTTCTGGCTAGGAAGAATTAAGATGCACTATCAAGCCTACACGTTATAATTGGCGACCGTATACGCCAGTGCAGAATGTTCCCCCCCCCCCCCCATGGTGGATAGCGTTTGAACAAATGGTATCGCCTTCATCTTGAATTGAAAGTTACAGAAATCTGCTCATTCCTGCAAACAAAAAAAGAAGAAAGATGCGAGCTGGATAAACCCTCACCTTCTTTTCTCTCTTTCATTGTTTGGTATTTCCGTAGGGCATCAATATCGAAACAATCAGGTTACGCTATCATGATATGCTCTCGGATTAATTAAAGAAGACAATGATAGAGCTGTTTCATTCCTTCATATGTACATTCTTCAAGAAAACAATAATTATGGTTCATGAAATCATTCCGAGTATTTCCTTGTTGTGCTTTATTTCATTTCTTACTTTGAAAAGGTGTAAACAAAAGGTAGATAAAGGGTGTAGGGTTAGGCGATAGAGGCTAAGTAGCAAAAGGGGGAAGAATGCACGACAGGTTACAAATTACCCCAAGTACATGCTGTTCACTTCATGCGATGTATTCCCAATCCATAATGATCCCATCTGCTGAAGATGTGGTAATTGAAAATATGAAGAAGAAAAAAAAGTCACTAGTGCATTAAATGTTCGAGCAGTCATCTTCTTTCACGAATCTGTCATCCCTCTGATACATGGCCGTGTCCTTTTCATCCTATCTTGGCCCAAGCTTCCAGAATTCAGTCCCTTTGCTCATACTGCCTTGAAAGTCAAATACAAATTTTGACGGGTGCACTGACTAGATCTCCAGTTGCACTAACTCTGCATAGTTTGTGTGAATGAGATCACAGGCTGTTTTCTTTGTTGGGAAGGGGGATATGCATAGAGTATAATATCACTAAAAGGTCGTTGCAACCATTGAAAGAACAGTTGAAATCCGTGTTGAAATGTTTTATCTCTGGCCCATACTCCACATCGCAGGGTAATTTCATAGAGTTGTTAAGAAATTTATCTCCACCGTCCTCCAATAATTATGGTCTACTGCCCCCTTTTTGTTTCGCCTCGCCCTTTCGCCAAGTGCACCCTAAGTGCATAATTAAATAGCTGTGTCGATGCAGGCATTCGGGATCAAATTTCGTGAAATGTGTACAAATAGCTGGTTAGTAACATCAAAAACAGTGTGCGATATTGAAACGAATGTGATGGTTAGTCAGAATATAAGCTAAAATAATTCAATCTTGTCAGCCTGATTTAGCTTGGTTTACAAGCAAACGAATGTACGCAGCACATGCGTGGTACTTTAATCCTTTTTCTCCCTTCCGGTGAAAGTGTTCATCTGTTGATCAAATTTGAAGAAGAGGTTGGCTGCGGTGAGAGCTTTGTCAGGGATGATTCTTGAGACGAGAGGGAAAAAGAAGAAGAAGAAAAAGAAAGTAGTAACCATGGTTACTTTTTGCAAATAAATTTCAATAGTCACATGATCACACCGTCACATGCAATAACGTCACATTATACCCTTCCAGAGACTGGGATAGAGCGGCGCAACTGAAATTTAGCAAATCTGATTAAAAAAATGACACATTCAATAAAAAAAAGACTGTAGGGATAATTCCAATGATATATATTTTAGACTGCATGCCAGCTTCGGTATAGATAAACATGAAAGACAATTGAAGTGGGTAATCCTCCACCATGATAACAAGAGATGATACCAACAAACACACACACACACGCACCCACACACACACCCACACACACACGCACACAAACACACACAATAAAAATTGTAGGCCTAATTGAAAATGTTGGTCACACTAAGATGACCAAAAAAGCAAAAGACAGGCCTATGTGAAAGAAATGAGTTGGCCTAGATATGTATGTCCAAATTGAAACTTCTTGTTATCATGGAGCAAGGAAATGGCATCCTCGTGGTCATGACCGGCCGTCATACTCCTAACCTAGACACTAAACACGTTCAGTAGATAAAATATTAACACTATGGAAACAAATCAATGACGAAAACATGATACACTTGGACAAAAAAATTATGACAGAAGCACAGAAAAATAATCTAGGTTCTCAATAAAATATCGATATACCTAGACTTGAGGAAAACCATAACTTATATTAATGGATTCGTTTAATACACTTACTGCTTGATGATCAACGCAGGTCGAAAAATATAACCTGGCGAGAAAACGTATCTCTGATTTGTCAAGATGGCGTCCATACAACATTTCATCACGTGTTCTGGTTCAAGCATTGGCAGGACAGTTGGATATCTAGAGGGCAATAGACATAAATTATTGGTCGCGTTGTATTGTACATTCCATATAAATTTCACAAGCCGCTCTTGCAGACCATAGCGATGTACGCTGTACATCAGTTTGCAGGGAAAACGCATGTATGAGCGCAATGGCACTTCTCAGTCTCTCTGACGTTTGAATTTCATCTAAGATTTTTTTTTACTCTCTTTGTAGAATACAGGTTCCGAAATTTGCGTTTCCACTACGAATAGTGTAGAGAGGATAGTGAGAGAATGTCATAGATGTACAATTCAGTAACGGATATCAACATGAAATCATCACTGCTGCATGCCAAAGGGGGGGGGGGGGAGGGGCTGCTAGGAATTTAGTGAAGGTTGATCGTAAAGATTCATTGTCAGCACTGCATCACTGCGTTGTACCTCGCTCATGTTTATTACACAATTTGGTGGTCATTCTATGGCTGCATTGTATCTGCGGTCTACATGCTTTTAAGCTGATGACTTAACCTGTTTAATTCGTCGTTAACATGTCAACAAAGCCCATATTTGCAACAAAGCTCATAATTTGTTCATTGTTTTCTTTTTTTTTCAATTATAAAAACGTTTCGCTTTTACCGAATGAGAATCAAAATTTGCAATTCTTGCTATTTTCGAAAATAAAGAAGAATGACATGGCATGGGCACTTAACCAATCTAGTTCAGTTGTCATTTCAATTGATTGGTTTCCCTTTCAGTGGCTATTTATCAATATGAAACTAATTTAAGCTCAGCCTACAGTACGTCTTTTTTAAAGTAATATAGACTGTTTGAGGATAGTACGGTATAGTTTTTGTCTTGCACCAAATTTTGACCTATAGTTTTTTCATCCTTCAATTCTGGTTCTGGACTGGTTTCTCTGACAATGTTTTCATACTTGCATCCAATCACAAACATTTCATAGCCCACAAAAGCCATTTCTAATGAGAAAGTACAGCTTTAGCATATAATCAGAAACAGAGAGAAGCTGCCTCGTGACCCACTCCAATGTCAGCAACATACATCCATATATAGGAAAGCTTTCCTTCCATTAGCCGACTGAATTTTATCAACATTATTCTCACGTACCCGACTTCAACACCGGCGAACATGCCCGTGTTCATGAAGAATGGATGTATTATTGTTGAATGTACCCCGTCCATCTTGTACAGTCCCATGTCGTAGTACATCGCTTCTTCCAAGCCGCAGAGTGCGTACTTGCTGGCACAGTAATCAGCGAGGTGCCAGACGCCGAAGTACCCGGCTAGACTGGCCATGTTCACGATGTGCCCGTGGTTGTTCTTCAGCATACTGGGAGCGAAAGCTTTGTACAGCTTGGCGTCAGAAGAACAAGAGAAGGGAATGTAGTCACTTCTAAAATCACTCAGTTGGCGTATACGTAACCAGAAAGTTAAAGGATTTTTTTGAGTGAGTTTTGTCAATATGATACGCAACATTTACGTTTTTCCTAGCACGGCCTCATCAGGGTTATTCGGCCATTTAGGCTCATTTAATGCAATGCGATCTAAACTATACCTATTTGTTACCACCTTTACTCTCTCTTCCAGCCTTTCTCTTTCTAAACTGCCATCCAACCGACACACAGATCCCCCTCGCTCCTCCGATTTGTGCTTTGTTTTATCATTCCACTGATCTGACGGCCGCTTTACTGACGTCCAAGGCATTCAGACCGTGGCGCGCGAATGAGAATATAAGAAACACCTTGCAAATGTTGCATGGGTGATCCGGCCCAATAGGGTCTACGTTTTTCCACAATTCACCATCATTTTTCCCCAGTTTTTTTTTTTCAATTAGATATGAATAACTCAGTTTGTTCAAACAGCTTTCACTTCGTAAGGTATTAGAACTTGAATGATGAAGTAATTCTTTAACCTCCAAAACTACAAATCTCATGATTACATGATGTGCAATTGAACCGAGCTTGCTATTAATAATCCTCTGTAAGATTTTCAGACCTCAAAGTCTAACATGCATGAATTGATACAGTTTTCCCGTGTTACGTTAATCCGTCAAAGTAACACGGTCATTACACCAATATTAGCTTCTCATACATTGCCATGTAGTCTAACAATGCTGATACCATGATACCTATTGTTCGTTGACACGTGAACATTTTTTTTGGACTTACCCAGAATGCCGCTTTAACATTCACGTCAATTGTCCTGTGTAGAAGTTTGTCTGTTGTCTCCAATAACTTCGTCCCGTTCACAACTCCCGCGTTGTTGACTAAAATCGTTACGTCACCGACGTCTTTCCTGACATCGTCTGCGGCTTTGTACACGTCATCGCTTATCGAAACGTTGACTTTGTAAGCCGAAGCCTTTCCTCCTAACTTATTACACTCGTCTGCCACCTCCTTGACGCCATTTTCATTGATGTCCCATAAGACGACCGTTGCGCCCCTCTTGGTAAACTCAAGGGCGTACAGTCTCCCAAATCCACAGGCACCGCCGGTAATCAAAACTATTTCGTTACTGACGTCTTTTTTAGGGCGTAGGAAATTTGGTATACAGAATATAACGAACGCGACGATACTGAAGTAAGTTATTTTGACGAGAACCCAGAGGAACCGAACAAATGTGAAGACAGGGCTGAAACGGATAGGTGAAAAAAAGAAGAACGATAGACATAGGCTACTAACCCTGAAAACTTAATTTTAAACTGAGCCCATACTATTACTTTAGAAAATACTTATAATTTATAATTGGTGGTCTTTAAGCAATATTCCAGAGAAAATCTTATAAGTTCTTAAATGAAAAGAGCATTTAGTTATAATGCAATATAACTTCAAACACCACACCATCATCTTTTTAACTCAAGATATTGCTGTTTGATGAAAGACATAGGCCTACAGCTCTGGCCAAGAAAGTCCCTGCGGTGAAATGAAGATCACAAAATATGATGTAACACCTGCATGTTGTAACAAAAAGTCTTTGTAGTCCTTGGAAATTGAAGTGCTATTTGATTGTGACATTTGACTTAATATACTTGGAAATGCAAGTAACGTCCCTTTCCTTAAAGTACCGTAATATTTTTCTTTAAGATGGTCGAGATATAGTGAAGAAACAACATAAATGATATTCAAGTATAGTATGACATTACAGATTTATCAATTAAGGCAATGCCGTAGTCTCTCACTGGATGTGAAATAGATACGCCTACATTGTAGAGGGAACCGTCCGAAAATAATCCTTAAGCGTCTCTGACTGGTAGTTCTTCGAACGGGGTTAGCATATTATTAATACTTAAGGTAGAAAAACATCTGTTCATGAAATTTTCGTGAATTAATGCGTTATCATTAACATTTCACCTTTGTATTAGAAGTTGGTAATCTTTGAGTTTGTCCAGTGACTATCGAAACGTGAGCAAATCAGCCTGATGTGTGACGAAAATCCACGAAACACCCGAACAAACTCCAAGGGTCCCTTTAAGTTCCGTAACTTTCAATGACGGAATAGGGTCATGGAGACTCGGTTTTCACCAAAATAACGTTCCCTTACATTTGTGACATTTCAACGTTCATCAATGGTAATTAAATCTCCAAAAATTAATTACGATGTAATTGCTTGAGTGAGTACAATGTTACATTTGACCAACCGTACCCACATATTTAAGTTATTGGCATTTTTTTGATATCTCCTACGGAACGAATATTCCCTGCAGCTTCGTTCATGACTAATAGCGTGCTTAGCGACTCTCTGACTACCGCCTATATATGTGGTATGTATGTGGTATATATGTGGTATATATGTTGGTAGCGATATAGCTGAACGCAAAAACACTCTTCCGCTACGCGGGGTACGTGACTGGCAACCTCACTTTTAACCGCGCCGACCACAGTTGTTATCCAAGTCAATGACATGTATCTCTCACTAGGAAAGTAAATGTATGTTGGAAGAAATTCTACCTAAGTTTGCCAATTGATGAGAATTCAAACAAATTAATAACGGTGTGGTTACAAAATATTTTGTAGAATGTAAAGTGTTGGATGAAGGTTTCGTATCTTGCATAAATTCAGAATTAACATGTATCATATGTAGATTCGATGTTATATACAAAATGCATGTGATCATGAACAAAGAACTGCAGAGTCTTTTTATTTCAGTCTTCAAATTAAAAATCAATCTTCAAATTAACCAGAGATGGGTCATTGTTTGTTCAGAGGCATGTAATGTAATTAAAGGCCTATAAGCATAATTATGGCATCATTTTCAGTCATTCTAGAAGATCAGCAAATAAAATATGATGAAACTCGTGAGTGTTATCTGTTTTCATCACTTAGAACTACAAAATATGCTAACGTGTGTTTTATTTTTGCTTTTTTTTTCTTACTACGTACGAAAGTCTTATAATAACAAATACGAATGTAAATTTGAAAACAGCAAAATAAATAATGCTTATATGTAACGTTTTCAAATTCCTTTATAGTCTGCCATATATCTTCTACACAATGGTTTCTATTATAGGCATGTCGCCTCCATGAATATGGTGTTCCCATTTCCTCTTCGCTTCCTGTATGATATCATATCAAGTTTTCATAAGTTCGTATACATATGTTGAATTTTATTCATAAATACATAAATACCAACCTCTAAAATCTTCATCGGCGCAGTGTGCAGTATCCCTCAGGCGATTGAGGTCACGAACTGTCGCCCAGAAAGCCAACAGCCGCAAACTGGTCGCAAATGTGAATTGCAAAATTCATCATAAAACCGTATGGGAACACTGCACTGAGATGTATAGGGTAATAACAAGTACCTGGACAGAGCTTGTTCGCAGTAATCCGGTAATTGACCTCTGCACTATAGCATGCTAATCTCCGATGCAGAAGAAATTCATTGCACTTGAACATTTGAACATGTGTAGCCAAGTGAAGACTGCCGTCGGGAACAGTTTCAAACCATCTTACGTGTACTGTGTAATAGTGCGAGTAAATATGAACTTAAGCCACTGCACTTTACAGTTTTATCATTGTCAGTTATATCACTCACATTGGTTTAATAGTATACCTCGAAGTGTTTATGCAAACTTCGTATTCACTCGTTCATCGTTCATTCAATCATCGATTTTAGTCATTCACTGATTGATGCTATACAGCTGTGGCTGCAAAAACTCAGTGGCGCTTATCCTTCTGAATTGTCCAAAACATTTATTTTTGTTTTCATTGATTTTTTATTTTTCCAGACCCTTCTCTCGAATTTCGATACTCAATTCAGCGCTTCCCGATAATATCCAAAAATTTCCTCAAAGACTAATCATGGTGGCCCTCCTAATATAAAATCATTACTGCTTGCCCCCCCCCCCTTTCTTCAACCATTCCCCCTCCTCCTCCTCCTCCATCCCCTTCCCCATGACTAAAAACGTTAAGAATACTTAGCTTAACTCCACAAGGCCAGACCGACAGGAAGCCGGTACTACTTCCTGCAATTTGCGGAGCATTACTATCTAAAAATTACACCAGCCAATGGTGACGCTTCGTTTAGTGTAATTACTGCTTGTCCCCACTCAAAGCCTATGCGCAGTCGGTCCTCCACCCTTTATGACAAAGACTGGTTATGTCGCTGTAACAAAGTTGTTTCTAGGGGTAACAAAATCTCCCTGATCTGATCTAGTGAAAGTTTTGCCTTCTCTTGATTTTTTTTTCTTTGAACGTCCACTGTTCAAGGCCGGGAACATGCAGCTTAAAACACCCTGGAAGTGCCGTTTCCAGCCATCTTGGGAGGGGGGGGGGAAGGGGCAAAATTTTTTTCACGCTCCTCCAACTGATGGGGGCGCTCCGCTTAGATATAGCCCTGCCGGCACTCAATGTCCGCCACCCCCTCCGTAGTATTTCCGTTCCATCTGATATGCAGTAATTTGACGTGACACTCGAGGACAGGCAAAACTGACTAATCCACAGCGAGCTTTTCAATTTGGGTAGCCCTTTGACGGTTGCATGGGTAGAAACGGTGGTCCTTGTCCATTATCTTGAAGTAACTTGGCCGGTGTGTGTGGGGGTGGGGGAGTGTAGCTTGATGATATTACATGACAATCGAGTTTACCAGTATGTTGTTAGACAATCAAACCCGAACATATATCCATCTAATTAAGGTAGTTTTGCTCAAACTTTTGTAGATGTGTCATCACTTGGGTCAACCGTCATTATTTTTTCGCACAGGTTCGGTTCCCCCCCCCCCCCCCTTTCTCCAAGTAGAGAGGAACCGATAGGCTCTATGTCAGCATGTGCGCGAATGTGTAATAAGAACAACTAGGAATGTAAGTTTCAAAACAACAGCTTAGCAGTGGGCTATATGTAACGATATACCGTTCACATATACCACATGTCGCCTCCATGCACATAATATTCCTTCATCATTTTGTCTTTTCCTTGCCGACGATATGATAGCTGTTTGAGTTCTTGTCATAAATACCAATCTCTATAAGACAGTAACATTGACACAGTGCGCTGTATCCCCCAGGCAATTCTGTGAGGTCATGAACTGTCGTCGTGAAAGCCAGCAGCAGCAGCAGCAGCAAGGTCCCAATGTGAATTGCAAAATTCGTCGTAAAGCCGTATGCTTCACTGGACAGAGAGATATAAGCGAAATAAATAGTACCAGCAGAGGCCTGTAGGCCTATTATTCACAATGATAATTGGCCTCTGCGCTAGCAGCTGTAATCTCTGAAGCAGACAGAATTGGTTGTACTTAAACATTTGAACACGTGTGGCCAATGGACCGTCGGGGATCTCCTGCGTAGTTGTGCATGCGACATTAAGCCGCTGCCCTTTACAGTTGTTAATTATAGAACTTTGGACAACATTCTACTACAAACTCATCCCTTTCGTGTGTAGGAAGTATTTCTATTGCCGTGTTCCTCCAACCAGGGAGATGCCACTTGGACCAAGTGGCAGCTAGCCCCCTGCTCCAACGTGACTCTATGCTACGTCCACGTTGTTTTACTTCTCACTTCTCCGCATTTACTCCTCACTTGTTTTACTCAGCACTCTGTTTTACTCGGCACTAAGTCCTTGATGAGGACTCTGTGCCACGTCCACTTTGATAAGCTCCCGCGCAAACGCAATACACGGTCCTGTTCAACGCTCGTATTGCCCTGGCCCACGAAGCTGCCAACATGTTTTCCATTTTAAGTTACGGTTTGAAAGGGTAAAAGTTTCCCACCTTTTATGCATTGATTCGTAGTTGTGGATTAATGATAAAAGTGGTATGATACAGCCATAGCTTACGGACGTGAAACCGTGGAATTGGTGGTCATAGCGGTACCTGGAAGACCTAATGGTGCTTAGGGTAGGACTACACAAATTGTTAACATTCCTAATCACAATTCTTCAGTATAAACCGATGGCTATAAGTTGGCCCTGATGTATTACACACAAAAGTTGAAAACTGTGTGCTTTACATTTGCATAATGAAGAGTACTATAGGCACGACCGAGTTACTCGACGCTATTTTGAGGCTGCCCCCCCCCCCCCAAAAAAAATGTGTATTTAGTTTAAAATTGAAAATTCAGTGAACTAAATCTTTAGTAGGTACAGTAGGTTTAATGGTAGGAAGAGGGGCGTTACATGCACGATGCACTTGTTACAGGTCTATGTTTACATTGTGAGATTGCGTTAATCAGTGTATGTACAGCCAGCAAACGATATCGATCCATTACTTATATCAATAGATGTAATATTAGCCAAACATGTAAGCTATTGAAAAAAAGTATGTATTAACCATTGATTGATCAATCGATTCGATAGATCGATTGACTGATCGATTGAGAGATCATGTTTTCTTTCAACATGTGTCAGAGTTAAAGAACACTAATCAGGGCTCATTCGTCCTAATTGCACAATCGGCGTTATGCTATATCGATCCTTGCGTTGTTCATACAGATCTATCAGGCCGGCATTGATCATGTTAAATACATTATATATATTACAAATCGATCACGTATAGAATTGTTAATACATACAACTTAAAACATTGATAATGAATGAATTAGTTCGATATTCTCATATAGTTTCAACCAGATCAGAACGAACCTGAGTAAAGACATCTTGATGCGCAAGAGGTAGTATCTGGGCTGAGCTGGGCTGAGAAGCTGAAAAACAGAAGGTGATCAGAGAGAAGTAAATTTACCTGGCCTTTTAGCGGCGGCAGGAGAGGTTATATATGTTAGTCCGGTTATACCCCTTTCCCATATCACTCTCAAGCCTATACCTTTATTGCATCGCTAACTTATGGGCCAAACTGTAATGAATTGTAAGGACACAATACAAATTTGCCTGGTAATTGAAATGATGCTCACAGAGTTTTATACATATGTTTTTCGTCGAGCCTGATTGTGCTCTTTCTGTTAAGCCTCAATAATTCGTTAAGGTTCATTAATTCTGGATCAAAGACCAAGAAGGTATTCGTAGTGTCTGAAACCGTCTCAGTGGCGTCGCCACTCAGTTGAAAAAAAAAAAACAAAAACAAAAACATCCAGGCAGTCGAAACTTTCGACCTTAACCCCTAAAGATATGAGCCCTTGTTCTCTTTCGTCTATGCAATTTAAGGCACTTCATTTCAATCTGTTTAAATAGTACAAATGAATACTTTTACACATAAAGTAAAAGAGATGGTGGAGTGACTAGGAAAATGCAAGAGCTAGTTTACGTTGTCATCCCGACATGAAATTACAAAACGAAATAAAGACAAAGGAAATTACAGATAACAAAAAGAAGCACATATGAATATAAACACAAAAGACTGAAACAAACGAGGCAAAGTGAACACACACAAAAAGAAACATTATAGCGATTTGACATTAAACAAGTATACGAACCCACCCACCACTACCCCAAACTGTGGGGAGGTTTAGCTGGTCCTGTAGGTATAAGGATTACACACCACATAGTACAGTATTCGCAATTGTATGCCTCTCCTTAAATTTTAAGCAGTCACATGGTGACGACCAAGGTGTTTCAACGCCTTTTTTTAGGCTATGTGTCACAGGAAGTTGATTAAAGCAAGCGTTATGACTTGAATTGTCAATATAAGCTTACGCTAACCCACGAAGACTATATAGGCCATATGATCGCATGTAAAACTTATCCTTACTGTTTATTACAGAGGCTGGCATTTTCTTGTTGCTATGGGATATACAAACAAAAACTTACACTGGTATTTCATTACGCTGCTTGAACCGGGTACCCAATCGCCGTTCCCAGAAGAGAACCCGATTCTGAAATTGCCGCCACCCGGATCCAAAGTTTCACCTACATACTTTGTAGACTTACGTAGAATTTCAGCATGTATGTTATAGACCCCCTTTGAGAACAATTCATTGTTATACCGGGTACCAACGAAAGTCGTTGCCCTGTAAAACGAGGCTATATTTTCGGGTACCCCAGTAGTATGGACTGCGGGTACCCGGTTCAGAAATTTTGGACCCGTTATTCAAACACTGACAAGTATTTACATGAGCATTCTTAAAAAAGCAGAGGTTAGTGGTCATTCTGCGTGGCCAACAGGTCGAGTGAACAATTAAATTAACAAAAAAAGAAAGAAACAAACAATATATTAGACTCATATAACAAAAAGGGATCTTACGATTGAAAAATACATACCTGGAATGTAACGCTCAAGTTCTGATACCAATTTATTTACTACCAGTTGGCCGAATACCACTCAATAATTTGCATTAGGCTAGTTACTCAGGGTAGGTATTTACACAGCAGGACAAACACGGCCTGAACCATATACTCACACTTTGTCTCAATAAGTGTACACAATTAATCGAATGTTGGCGATGGGGGCTCTAGAAATTAAGCTGTTTATTCTTGAAATTAGACTTACATGACCACTTATCGAGAGCACGGGTATGACCCCAGATTAAACCTATCATATTTTTTTTTCAATTCATGACAATTACAGAGTTTCATTAACATTATACTATGGCCGCATAAAGTACAGCTCATCACACCATGTATCTGTCGGCATATTTGTCACATCTGTACAGAGCTGTGTACGCACCCCCCCCCCCCCCCGCACTCTACATATATCCCCATGCATGCTTTTCAAACAGACGGGGTAAATTAATTATTCTCAGTCTGAAGGACTTTTTACGGAATGGTCGTGAAAGAATAAGACGGTCCTTAGGCGCGCCAAACAAAACAGCTTAAAATAGGCAACAGCTGTAATTAACATTTCGATAATTAACAAGTAGTTAAATTGACATCGTCTGTTTCGTTAATTTACACTGACATTGATAATTCACCCTCATATTGAACTTCACATCGACATACTACAAATTACTGGCAAACGAAAATGACATGGACAGAACTATGAGATCACATATGTAACTGACATTACAGTGAATTGTGGTAACCTTGTTTTTTTAATCAAGACTCCGATTTCTTGAAAAAAAGTATTTCTGTTTACTTTAGAACATACGGCTGGATCAACATTGGCTATAAATAGTACACGAAACAAAACGTTATAAATGCTTTCACTAAACCTCTGGAACAAGTATGTTGTACTTCATCAGTTATGTACATCCTATTTACTAAGTCGGGAATTTTACAAACACCAAGTCTTAACATTACTTTCACTGGTTGTGAGTAATGACGGTTCTACGTACATTCACAATATTACTGTTGTGTTCAAACTTGAATTGCAATACAAATACGCCGATAGGAGAAACACCAACAGTGGTATTGAATTTGTGCTTACCGGAAGTCTGCAGTAATGTTACCTGTTTTCCAGAAATTTATATTGCTTTTCAGGTAACAACATATACGTGGAGATTTTCAGTCTTGTTCAAGAAAATGCAACTTGCCAGCGATGTATGCAGAGATAGACGCAGATTCCGATAAGTTCACAACACGGTGCCTTCGAAGGATGGTAGAAAACCTCACAGGAGTGTAAGATGCTTGTTGATGTCGAGCATCAAATGTAATTTAGCTCGCTCTGCAGTTTACTGTAGTATAGAAGTGCCCAGTACTGGTCACGTGATCGTTTTTTTTGTTTGTTGTGACGTCATGATTATCCTACGCTATGGAATTCATTCATGGAGCTGAACTGATCCATTTTGATTCATGTAAAGTAATGTAGTTTTCTCTGTTCAAAAGTTCCCATCGGTAACCTGATATATTACCTTATTTTTCTTGGAGGACAAACTGGGGACAAACTCTAAATAAGGGGGTTAGAACTTGACTTTCGTGCATGGCAATGTTTGTATTATGGAGATTAAAGGAAAATGTTACTTAATGAGAGAAAATTTAGCTTATTTACCTCAGGTATAATGATTTTCAAAATCAAAAGTTGCATCTTCACGATTTATGACAAGATATGGTCGACACATCCCAATACATTTGTGAACATGACTTAAAAAATTATCCAGAATCACTAGGAGAGACAAAAACAAGACTTTTCACACATGTTGTAATTATCCCTTAGTAACATATTAACCGTTTCCCTCACAAAGAATTATCTGGAATAATTTTGAATGAGGATAAGTATAGGTAGCGCTGTTCAGAAATGTCTGAAAACATCCTGCATCCTGCAATCCCTGCAGAAAATTGATATATCGTAAAAAAAAAATACGAACATGGTTCTCTCTTAATTGGTTAAAACTATACAACATGTTCCGTTGAGAAGTTATGAATTTTTAAAAAATACATGTTTCAAAATGATGCATTGAATTATCTGAGAAAAATAATAAAAAAGAAAAAGAGGAGAATGAGAAAAAAAATGAAAGAGAAGGTAAAGAAAATGCAAGTTTGAATACTTGTGTTTACAAGGTTTTCAAACTTTGACCTCTGTGACCTCAAATCATATTTGACCTCAACCAAAACAAATAGGGATCATCTACTTAATATGACTAACTTACAGACCGAGTACGTGATTAGTCAAGATTACCATTCTTGAGATATTGTGTTTAAAAGATTTTCACAGTTTGACCTCTGTTGACCTCAAAGGATCTATCAACTTCACCATAAATAATAGGAATCACCTACTAACTATGACCAATCCACACCAAACTATGACATAAATCATGATTTCCCTTCTTGAGATATTGTGTTTACAAGGTTTCCACATTTTGACCTCTGGTGACCTCAAATGACCTTTGACCTATCCAAAATTAGTGGGGGTCATCTACTTAATATGACCAACTCACACACAAAGTACGACATTAGTCAACGCTATATTCTTCTTGAGATATGGCATTCAAATGGTGTTTACAACGGTTTCAAAATTTGATCTCTGGTGACCTCAATGACCTATGACGTCCACCAAAACCAATAGGTATCATCTTCTCAATATGGCCAACTCACACACCAAGTATGTTATTATTCAAGGGTATCCTTCTTGAGATATCGTGTTTACAAGCAAGGTGTCACATACACACGTGGGCGTACACACATACACAAACGATATTACCATACGTAGCACAGATTCCTTTTACCTTCGGCAAGGAATCAAAAAGTGTGGGACTAGATATGTTCATACCCAGCCAGCGAAATATTTGCCAGGTGCTCCAAGAAAATATGAAAGAGGATGCATAATTTATGATTTTTGCAACATCTCAACCCATCTGATATATTAGCATTTTCAAAGATTTACTTTTGCTCTCATTAATTTCAAAGATTTACTTTTGCTCTCATTAATTTCTGAAATTGTAAACATGAGATCGGCTGGACGGCCGGACGGACGGCCGGACGGACGGACGGCCGGACGGACGGCCGGACGGACGGACGGCCGGACCGACGGCCGGACCGACGGCCGGACCGACGGCCGGACCGACGGCCGGACCGACGGCCGGACCGACGGCCGGACCGACGGCCGGACCGACGGCCGGACCGACGGCCGGACCGACGGCCGGACCGACGGCCGGACCGACGGATAGGAATAGAGAAATATATAAGTAAATCTGATTGAACTTAAACATTCCGATCAGTGACAACGGCAGTTGCCCGGATGAAAAATATCCTTTGCCGTGGGGCCCGTGACATGTCAGTTCCCCGTACGTACTGTAGCTGTATGGGATTTGTATTTGTTCTGTGTGACCTTAATCTGTAACATTTTTTTTTCCACAAGTGGATTGAAAGATTGTACTATAATAATCTGAATGTTGTCCGTATTATCTCTTTAGTTAAACCTACAAACGAAGATGGGAGATGTCGATGAGTACAACTCGAATTTGAAATCTTATAGAGCCCAACTTCAGCAGGTTTGTTCCAGTATTGCACTATTGTGCAGTTTCTATGCGCTAAACAAATTAGGCTAGGCTGTCGTTAGGCTACCGTACAAATGAACGTCATCTCAATGATGTAGGCCTACACTACAGTATGCTAGGCCACAGGTTGTCCTAGCGTTAGGTATGCACTTCCCCCATAATATATTAATATACTGAATATGTAATAGTGTATACTTAACGTTAGAGCGACTTGTGGGCTAGGGCCACTTTGTGTTCGTAACGTTGGCATTATACTTCTAATCTTACAAAGTTACTGTAGAGTGTAGGCTAGGTGTATTGAATTTTGATAGATCTTATTCCAATGTGATCCACTCAAGGTTTCCTTATAAGCCTAAGTGTTATGTACGGCCATGTTAAATTCAAGACCTTTTTCCAAGTAATTAGTCGTTTTTAACACAAGTAAAAGGTATTAGAATGATTAGGGCAAATTTATGAATACTTCTGTCAAGTTACATATACTAGCATGGGGGTACTTTGAGTCGATCACGTATCAAACATTTAAATCCTAAAAATACGAAATCATTATTGTAATAGTAACTTGTTTTTGAATTGTTTGAAGTAAATAGGATGTAGGCGGTGCTTACTATTGAATTCCTTTGCGTCCATATGGCCTCACTGGAGTTAAAGATGAATTGATAGAGTCAGAGTACCGATCGACTCAATGTATACCTACTCCTATATATTGTAGAAATGTGTTCATATTTTTAGGATTTAAATGTTTGTTAGGTGATCGACTCATGGTACCTCCATGCTACTGAGCATGGCGATGTAATGTAACACTGACCAGTGTTTAATTAATGTAAAGTTTGGCAAAGCTAACAGTTAAACCTATGCTACCCTAAGCTACAACTTGTGATTAGTGTTCACCTTTCTAAACTTGCAATCACTTCACTCAACATGATTCTCAGTCAGATTATGAAACCTTCCCATGACATTCAAACCTACTGCAATTTAGTGCAAGAGTGAAATGAAATTTGCTTTCACAGTACACTATCCTTCTGTAAGTTGTGCATCTTACATGATACTTGGTACTTTACAGCTGATACAGTGAATGTAACTACATTGTATATATACTTGGATAGATGCTTATAAGTTAATCCAAAACTTCAATCGACACACTGCTACTATAGTGGTAGGCCTATTGCTTTTTCAAGCTAACCCACAGTTGTAATTTATTGAAAGAAGAGTGACATTTTTCATTAAAACTAATCCATTGCAGTGACCCTCCATTGCCTACTCTTTTGTCACCTATTTGTGCTTGCCTTATTGGGAAAGGGGTAACTAATACCCTGCCACGGTTGAAGAACACCTTTTGTAAAATGTGGAGGTGCTGTTGAATGTTTTCTTCTTATATTAGTGAATGTTTTGCCTTTAAAAAGTCTTCTTAGAAGTCCACTGAGCCTCCAGTCCCGTGTGGAGGCTCAGTTGCAGTGTAAACATATACACTTACATGTTACTTTGTAATGTAGGAGTCGGACAGCTTCGATATGGCTGTGCCTGCACCTCCGGAGGCTCAGTGAGGTTTCATATTGGCGGTGTATTCAGTAGTTGTACCATTTGAAAATGGTACTCCAATAACTCCATCAAAGTGACATTTACTGTACCATGAATCAAGTACATGAAGCAATGTTATGCAACATACTTATCACAGTCACTCATACTACAGTAAGCTTGTGCCTGAAAATAACACCACCAGTACTGATTTACCTGCTCAATAAGAGTGTAGTCCTATGTTCAGTAATGTGTCTTTTTCATGATCAATGCTAAATTAGGGTCTGCTTACTTCTCTATTTATGTTACATGTTACTGTAATTAAGGAATTATGATGACAAAACTTATATACAGTAGACACAGCACATTATGCAATAGTACACAACAGTAGACAGTACAGTATACAACATTTCACTAAATCCTTAAATAAAATTAGATGCAAGAGACCAAAAGTATCTCTGAAGTATTACAGTATTAAAAATGCTTCTAAGTGAGTGTTTTGAATTTTGCCATATTTAGAAATCATTGATTACATAATTTTGATCATAATTGCATCACCTATTTCATGTCAAGTTTGCAGTGTTTCACAGGTAATATGGGTATTACTATGTGGCTACAAAATTTCTACCCCGTTCCTTCTGTGAATCATCAAAGGATGTTTCCAAGTTTCAGCATATTAATTTGTCCCTCCAGTTTGTGTTCCATTGGAAAGTCACTGCCACCATTTGAAGTGAATCAAAATAACATGGCAAAACAGTCTGATGTAATAAGAAGGTACACACCTACAGTAGTTAGATCCCTCCACACTGAGTGTGAGGCAAGATACTGTCTAAGTGCCATTGTCAACAATATGTCACTCTCCTTGGGACTCTGGGTTACCTGATGGGTACGAGTCAGAAATTACTCTGTTCCAGTGTCATTATCCGTTGAAAACACTACTAGTTTGCATACATGCACATTATCTGGTATTGTACAGTACTTGTCACTTTGCAAAGTCACTTCTGCTGTAGTTACACGTATGCTGCTTATTAGAACTTGCTCTCTCCTCTATGGGAAGTTTCATACTGTACTGCAGTACGCTCACATTGCATAAGGATATTAAAGTCTTCTTTCACAAGCTGTAAGCTGTCAATATTTACATGTGAGCCAAACACTTGTGATTTTGTTGGTCTTGTGTGCAGTGTCATTGCTACAGTATGGTAGTGTAATTTTACAAACTAGCCTTTGTGCATAGTTCATACATATCGGCTCTCATAACATAGCCAACATTCATGAATGTGACCAAGTTTATTTCAGCATGAGATAGCTGCCACAATCTGCCACATTCTCTGCACATTCAAAGCAGCAACAAGAGAAAGTTAATTAATAGCTTTTCTGGAAGAACCAATCAGAGGTCAGCATTTGATGATTAACTCCAGGTGCACATTTCTTACTGAAACTGGAACCAACTCCAAAGTCCTTACACACCACCCCCATTGCAACTGTGAACTGTATTGTGTATGCAGAACTGTATACTTATGTGTAAACTGCTAAGAATTAAGACTTATGTACTTAAGAATGTCAGTAGTTGCTGTATGTATGTGCATGTTAGTTTTCTGTATTGACATCCTCTTCCGTATCTTACTGTAATTCAATGTTTTAATGGTTAACAGCTGTTAGCATTAGCTATTCCCCTAGGATCCTAGGAAAATATTCATTGGGTCAAATTAATAAAAAGTCAGCCAGAGTGAAAAAGTGTAAATTTCAGCAGCATATAACTTTTCACCCTGACCATTAGCAGTGTGTCAAATTTGCCAAATAATTGCATCAAAATCACGTCATAGTGGAAACACCGATCCTGATATTTTATGTCAAAACACAGCAATGTACAAGTAGATCTGCTATTAACTTTTCTTTCTTCTGCTCATACTTGACAGGTTGAAGCCGCTCTTACAAATGATCCAGAAAATGAAGAATTGGTGAAACTAAAAGGAGATTTAGAGGTACGCATCTGGTGAGGTATCATCACTATCACGTGCAGTACAGAACACAGTCCATATGTACTGTACTGTTGAATGTCAAGTACTTTGACAATGTTTCCGATGTTAACATGAGGCTTAATACTTTGATTTTTATATACATTTCCTGTACCAGTAGTTTTCAAGGTGTTGCATGAGATGCTGGAATTTTGCTCTGATGTTATTGTCTACTGTGAACTTATTTGGGAAATGTTAATCTGTGGGTGCACTCATTGTGAAAATATTTGGTCTGTTATTGTATCAATATTTTAAGTTTTGAGCAGCACATAGTGGTTTTTCTCAACAATTCCTCACTGCGCAATTTGCATCTTACCACCGTACTGCAGGCTTGCTTGTCAAGAAGTCTGTAAAGTTCTCCTTAGTTTAGAGGTTCAGTACAGTATTTATACACATCACTGATCTGACACTTTCTTTGTTGACATCTAGTTGGGGGTGGTTTAGAGGGATGGATGGAGAGGGGCATGTGGATGGGAGGGGTGGGACATGAAACCTCAAGAATCTTCTGTATTCTCCAGTCCAAGGAACAGGAGTGGATATGGAGATGGAGATGATTGAGAGACTGACCGGCAAGTATTGTACGTTAATTGATCACATACAGGTACCAATTCCTGTTATAAATATTCATAGTATCAATTCCTGTTATAAATATTCATAGTACCAATTTCTGTTGCAAAGATTCATCTCCTTGTTGTTTGTATTTGACTAAGTTAGAATAAAGATGCCTTTTTGATTATGCAGTAAAGTGATTTATGTAATTCATGCCGTAGGATGGAACACACCCACCGTCTGGCATGCAACCTTAAGAGGATGGTGTTGTGAACTGACATCTCTTACTTAAATGGGCTAGGGGGAAAAATCCCCTTTTCTGATTGGAATTGGAATTTATGGGAAAGGTATACATTAAAGTAAAGTAGCCATCACTGTCCTAGTAAATTGATGTACGCTGACCAATAATATCTTGCCCCACAGGAAGTCATCGAACTAACTCAAGACCTCGTGAAAGCTGCTCCCGGTGCTGCTCTGACAGAAGAGGAAATCCTTGAACTTAAAGAAAAGTGGAAAGTTGGTGACAAGTGTCAAGCGGTGTGGAGTAAAGATGGAGGGTGAGTATAGTGACATATATGGAGTAAAGATGGAGGGTGAAAATAGTGACATGTACAGGGATGGGAAGTTAGTCTGGTGGAAAATATATATCCATTTAGTACCCTAAAATAATCTGGCTACACCTTGTGTCACTCAATATTTTCTGGTGTGACTAGAGGCTGACTGATGCATTTTAGGGCAGGCTGTTATTTTTTTCTTTGCACAGCTGAATGCCCTGCCTGTTCATGTCCATTGTTTGGAGATACCCTGCTATTTACGTTGACCTAGTCAGTATTTGACATTCTTTTGGTCATATCTCGACCGTTCCTCCTAAGCAAAGACCACATTGCCGTGACCTCTTCTTTGTTGTGCATACGATACTTTGCAAAGGATGCAGATGAACCAAAAGGAGCATTTACTGTATGAGTGTTGGGGACCATGTTCATGAAGCCCAGTTAGCACTCTAGTGGCTCTGTTTGTTTAGAGATTGTGAAACAATGGCTGGTGGGAAGGAGAGAAAAAGATCAAATTTTGTACAGATTTTCTTATGTGTGGTGAATCCATGGTGTTGTAATGTCATCCAATGTGGTTTCGTAATGTTCACATCATTTCCTGCAGTCAGTGTTTATTCTACTTTCTTGAAGGGTTGCATCTTAAAGGATTCTCTCTGGAAAAAATTTTTTATGCTTGACACACAATGTGTGATTAAATACATAGTATTGCAACATTATTTTCATCTGTAACATCTTTGTATTTCAAAACTTTGGGTATATGAATTTAAGTGATTGGTGTCCTGTGAAGAAATGTTTAATATCAATGTGTTTGTGGGTCAATCATCATCAATGTCTTCATCTTCACCCCGCCTCCATGCCCCAAACATCCGCCATTATTGTGTATCGTCATCATTACCACCACCACTCAACGTCTGGACCGCAGTTGCGGTCATCATCGTCATCATCATGTTGTTGGCCTTTGCTGTTGACTTTCCTTCTTACAGAACAGCCCAAAGCATACTTTTGTTGCATCCCAACCTCCTGTTGCTTCAGTTTATCTGTGTTTGAAAAGGACTTTTCTTGTGATGTAACTTCTCACATGACCCAGTAATGATGTCAGCGTTTCTTTTTCAGACATTACAATGCAGTGATTGACGAGATATTTGATGACGGGAAAGTTACAGTCACATTCGAGTATTACGACCAAACAGAAATAAACCAGGTAAGAGCTTCTTCAACTTTGCGTATTTTTCCTCCTGTGAGGGCTCATGTCAATTTGTTGGCGATTTGTCTACGCCAGAATACCACATTAATAGTCTCATTATGTCATCTCGTGGTTGTTTTTCTTGCCAGTAGTAAGCTTATCTTGTATTGTGGCAAGGTAGCTTTTTGCAAAATACTTTAAATTAGAACATACCAGAACCACAGGGACTAAAAAATTGAAAAATTGTTTGAATTCCCAATCAATAGGAGAATGCTACTTTGTTGGTAAATTCATCATTTTTTTTTTTTTTTCTTGCATACAAGCTTTACAGATTAACTGTCCTTGTGTTGTCCTGGATAATATTAAAACAATCTGACTACTCATTCAAACATTCATAAATTTGTGAAGTGTTGAATGAAAGCATACAGAATTGCTTTCATAAGCTTTGTAAGATGTTTAGTAGACTGAGGTACCTTTGGTGACCTAAACTCAATTGTGTGTTTTTTGCTTTGCTGGTGATCAACTCAAAGTAGACAAACAAGGTCCATTTATGTCGTAATGTTCCCTCCTGGAACGTTGGGTTTTTGTTCACAAAACACACACAAAGATGTAGACAGACAACAAGAAAAGAAACTACATTTCTATTTTATTAATTTCTACTGCAAAGTATGGTGAATGAAATATATCAGATGGAGTTTTGAATAGAATATATCTGAGAGGGATGTAGAACTTCATCTCAATCAAACTAAACTTTAGCTCTACTCTCTTTCTTCATTAAGTTATATATCACCCCTCCCTTGCTGCACTCCCTTTGTTCTCTCCAAGCTTCTCTTCCTCTGCCAGACATGACTAACTTTTCCAAGAATCCACTGAATTAAACAAACTGCTCTTTGCGACTATGTGTCCATTATGTATCAAAACAAGGATAAGTGATACACCCAGGATAAGGACAGAGGTCACTGAGTTGTTACCACGGCGAAGTAAAATTGACCATCCTTTGTCTGTAAAGGAGAAAACTATGGATGCTGTTAGGTGATACATACTAACAGATGTGTTGATTACTATGTCACATCTTACATGTTCATTTAGAGAGGAAATTAAAGCTGTGATGTATTAGTTTGCAATTTTTTTTTCTTGTCTTTTCTTCAGATAAGTAAATTAAAACCATACGTCGATAGAAAGGACTCTTCATCCTCAGATGCAGGGGGAAAGCGAGGGCTCTCGAAGTAAGTGCAACATCTCATAAACCGGTGGTCAATGTCAGGCTTGTGAAGTCGAGGCATGCACGATTTGGCCGCAGGGTGCATGCACAGCAGTAGCTCCAAGACGAAAAGTAAACTAAAATTTTCCCAGTGGCAGTCATTTCAGAGTCCAACATTTATATAGGAGGAAAGTGTACTCATGAGCAGGGCTAGGTAACTTTCTGTCCACTCTTTCTCCAGTTAATGTCAGAGACTTGGCCCTTTTGTTTCCCTATAAATTTCAGAGAATATTTTACTCGACAGATGATGATTAACTTTAAGTCGTAAGTAGCTGGTGTGGTGCCTGTGGAAGGTGGTATTACTCTGACTTGAATAGAACTTTATCCTCATCCACCCCTCTGTCCCCTGGCTCTACCTCTTTGCTTTGATAACACCAGATAAAAACTGAAACAATCTGACATTCTCAAGGCTTTCCAATCCCTTACATTCTGAAAATTTGATAAGTAGTGCTAATTAAACAGCAAAGGTCCTTTTCTACATTGGAAGCTTCAAACATGGAAGTCACGTTCACCTCGATTTCCAAATTTTTCAAAGGTGAACGGTTTCACACAAACGGCCTCCTGGACATCAAAGTCTATGTGAAACCTGCCAGTATTTAGATTGAATTTTGGCGCAACCATCGTCTCTTTCAAAGGCATTGCTTTAGGTAAAGTACACAGGCTTGCTTGTGCAATAAAGTAATTTCTTGACAACTTGTAGCTCTCTCACAACAAGCTGCTTTTTGTAGATTCGCTCGAGAGAAAATAAACTGTATCACTAACGGCTCTCTCTTACTGCCAAACCCTCGAGATTGCAAAGATTATAAAGCTCTGCAAATATTTTTTAATATAGTCTACACCCCACAGATTAAAACTGCTTTTTGAAACATTCATCAGGAAAAAACTGGCAACTCAAATATGCAATGATCCAAACTGATCCTCCAACAAGCTACCATTTCCTTCAAAAGGCTAAAACATTTAAAAGAGTTAATTGTTTACTCAAGGTTGAGGAGGTCTGAGGACATGGAGAAATAGATTCAGACAACACTTATGTAAATGCTCCATTAGAAGCAATTATGAAGATTTAAACCCATGTTGCAACCAACGGCACACTTCTGATGACGCTCCGCCATACTAAGGTGAGAGAGCAGAAACTAGTCGAGCGTGGTCATAAGAACCAACAGAACTCGGCAAACTTAAAAGCCTAAATATCTTTTACATGAAATCAGGGACGATGATTTCAGGCTTTTCCGTTAAAAGGGTGTAAAGTTCACCGAATTATTGCAACGTCAGCTAGAGCACCACCTACTCTCACTTTACTCTGATTTGGCCATGATGATTATTTAGAAACTGTAATTTTGTATAGCGTAGGGATGATGTCATTTCTGTCTACCTTCTTTAACTGAAATATTTCACTCATGACAAGCTTTGCTCACAGTCACCCCTATTTTGCACTAAGAAAGTACACTTTAAGTTAGTTTCGTTGTTTTTGTCGCCAGACAATGTGCTAATGCAAGAAGATGCTCAAGAGAATGATTTTTAAATATCTTACTTGGTGGTGGAGGGGTAGGGTGGATAGGCGACTGTATGGCATTAGCCTAACCAATCAAAGTAATGCTCCAGATGACCCCCCAACAATTCTCATTCCCTCTGATTGCCTCAGTCACAACTATCAGATGCAGGGGGTGGGGTAAATTCCCTCGTCCTAACCTCTAAACCATGCCACCTGGCTTTAAACAAAAACGTACGTTTTATGGTGGACTGGTGCACAAAAATGTCATCCTGTCTGCCAGCTACAGTAGTTAATAGTGTTGTGCACTCAATGTGTGCGCCTGGGAGGCCGAAAAGGAAAGGCTCATCGTTATGAATTGTAATGACCTAAGTTTGACATGTAATGTGGGTAAAATCTGCACTACCATTTGTATACAACAATTGTCATGTTGAATCAACCTCAGATCCCTCCCAGAAAACATTGAAACAAAGGAAATTGTTACATTCCTCACAGTGGTTAGGTATTCATGAATCTTTTCAGACCATGGAACAAAAGAGTTTTCATAATTTTTTTTACTATGTTTGCATAAATTATTTCACTTTCTGTCTCTACCTCTCTCTTCGGATATTAAAGGAAGCAGCAACTAGAAAAAGAAAGAGAATACAAGAAGAGGAGACAACAGAAGAAAGCCGAAAGGCAGAAAATGTTGGAGGAGCTCCACGAAAAGGACAAAAAGAAATGGCAGAACTTCAATACAAAGGTAAGCCAACATCAGTGAAGATGCGTTTTCCTTTGGTGTCGTCATGTCGATGAGTATAGTTACCTGTACTTGATTAACACGATGCACAACAAAGTTCTGATAGGCTTTGTCTGTTCTGAAGCCATACTTTGGCCGTGGAGGCTTAAACAGTCATTCTCATACACCTGCTGTTGCGATCGTGCATACAGAGTAAATTTCAGTATTTATCGATAGAACTGTGACAGATTTGACAGTATCACAATGCGCATTTGTACATCATGATAACAACAGAAGCAATTGCATTGTGGGTATTGCATTGATTTACTTCTCAGTTCTACCATCAGTGAGGCCTCTCTCTCACACACCAAAGCCTCTCTCAGACACATCAGGGCAATTTCAAACTTTTGTAAAATTCCAATAAAGGAATTATCAAAGTTATTAGAATATTAAAGTCATTCCCTTAGAATTCATGCATTCAGTAAAATCACGTAATTGATTTCAGTCAGTAGAAAGAGCTGCACCAGAACTTCTTGCCCCAGTCTCTCTTGGTTTTATTGCAGTGAAGATCTTTCTTCTTCCCTGTTTTTTTACTTCTTTTTTTTGGAGGGGGATGGGGTTGGGGTGAGAGACTGTGGATCATGTAATCTTGGGTATCAATGTTTTCATGATTCAGAAACTCTGGAAGACAGTTGGCTGGTATATTTGCCAGTCGAATCACAGTGAACAAAATATCACAGTAAACAAAATATTTTCTATCTGCTGACGTGCTCGCTGCAGCTTATCCCTCGTTCACTGCATGTGGTTGTATTTACTACTCAGTTAAAGCCCAATGGGTATGGAGCTGTTCCACACTGTGATATGTCTGCTGCATTCATCACAATGTCCTCTCAGATTTGTTGTAAATATTTCCTTTTGTCAGCTTTAATTCCATCAGCAGAATGAGTTGCATTGGTGAATTGATTTCTGAGAGGAATACCAACAACTTTAGGAGATCTTCAGTGAAAGAATTTTTTCTCGCTTTAAAGCCATCAAACTTACTTCAGTATCTTGTTCATGACTTTAATCTTGTTTAAAGGAATACTAGCTCTTGCCAGGAAAGATTTTCCAGTTTCCTAAAGGTTACAGAATGTTTGCTATGCAACACCTGCAAAAATCACTGCAAAAAGTCTTCCTAGTTCCTTGACATGGTAGTGAGTATTTTATCTTCAAATTTGGCTTAAACTGAAAAGTTAATTTGAGTGTATTGTAGACTCAAATTGTGAAAGTAATGGTCATGACTTTCCAAGTATTTGAATGTTCCTGTTAGGGCAAATGAGGTTACAGATAAATACAAAAGATGTTCAATTATGTCTGCTGTAACATCACAGATTACCCATAGTGCAATGCACCACTGTGAAAAAAAAAATTGTTTGAAAAGTATGTAACTTCCCAAGTCTGAAAAATGCTATTAAGAATTGGTTTTTATCAATAAAGGGAGAACATACTTCATGTTTTTATGCTATTTTAATTTTTTTTTATACCCAGCATATCCCTTTAAAATGTTGTTGGGTCAATACGAAACTTTAGTCGCTGGTACACTTAAAAAATCAATTTGCTCCACTCATTTCCTGCCAATTCAGTCTGGGTCAAGACTTTGAACTAAATGCACTTTTGCTCGGAGTAGAGACTCTCGATATATTTGAAAATAAACTGTCATTCAAATATGTGTAAAATACAAATGTCCTCACAAGACACGAGAAGTCAAGATTTGACTGTCACTTTATTGCCTTTATATTTCATGATGCTGTACAAATTGAGGTACTGGCTTCAAAATGTCCAAAGAAACTGTTAGAGTTACTGCTTTTATCTCTGCAAATACTACCTGTGCTCTGCAGTTGACAGTATTATTACACTTCTACTGTTAAAAAGCCGGTAAAGTACGATAAAAACTTCCCCTACACCACAGTAGGGTTTCAGAGTGACTGATGGGTGTATTTAGAGGGAGAAACAGCAGCTGCACAAAGTACACAGTAATTCATTTGATTAAGCAAAGAAAGTGAGGTATTACCCTGAAACTCATTTGTTGTTTATTTTGTTTAGAATTGCCAATTCAAATGATGTAATAGGACTGGAAATTAATATGTATACGCTTGAAACAATGATGCAACCCAATCATTGGTTTATTCATTGGACAAGATTAAGACCTTTGCCAAACTGAGAAACACTTCATTGCCATGGCCTGTAAGATGTATGATGTTACATTAACAAAGAAAGCAATGACTTCACTACAAACTCGTAGCCTAAGGAAAGATATATTTTGGGGTGTTTGGGTACCTTACCGATTATGGACTGCAGATACCAGGGTCCGAATTCTTGACCTGGTGCCAACACAGTTATACAGCCTTCTGGACTTAAGAAAAACTGGAAGGTATCTGTCTTTTCAGTGAAGAAGGAAAAAGAATTATAGAAAATGTTTCCAAGTGATTGCTATAAGTTTAGATTTAACATTATTGTGAAAGGGCATTTTGTTTACAAATCTCACATTGTCCATTGGCCAACCTGGTGGGCAACTTTCTTGATATGTCAGCCAAATGATTAATTTACTTCAACTACAGTTAGTTCTAGTTTGTGATTTTATCAAGGGCACATTCCAACCGAAATACTCAGATTCATCATTTTTTTTCTTTCTTTTTTTTGAAGGGATGGTTTAACTTATCTTCATTTGTGAAGGGATCACCACAGTCAATGGACTACTCACAGAATGTGCCAAAATACTAATCTGTCTTCTTCTTTCTCTTCCCACAGAACGTGAAGAACAAGAAAGGCTTTGTACGCAAGAGCATATTCTCGTCCCCTGACACAGTGGATGGCAAAGTCGGGGTGGGGACCTGCGGAACAAGTGGACAACCCATGACCAAATTCAAGATGCCAAAGCACATCGTCAACAGGAAATAGCGGTGGTGAAGATTTGGGGTCTGTTTGTCATACCCCCGGGAGGGAAGGAGGGAAGGAGGCACGGTTCTCCCTTCCATTCTCAACATTGGTGTAGGTCATGGGGAGCAGCATTGCCAATTGATCTTCACTGATGGTTAGCAGCAGGCCGACGAGAGAGAGTCAGTCATAGCACGTAGATCATTCACCATGTTAAATGACTGAGTTTATAGAAATTTGCCACATTTTCTCTCCAGTTTACCCAAAATTTTTGAGGAGGGAGACTTTCAACAGTGATCTTTTGTAGTGGACTTATGTCCTCTGATAAACTTTTTGTGTCATAAAGCGTTTCCGGTCCCAGTCGTCAATGTTGTTTGGCACATTTCTTTGAGTCGATTAATTCTGAACATCACATACCATGTTCCTCTGTCTTTGTCAAAGTTTGTGTCATGTTCCGCAAAGTGTCTCTTTATTCATTCGTGGTAGTAAACAAATCACTACCAGAAGAGACAATTTCAGTTTTGCATTTGATAGCGGGTCATCGCGATGGTCACCGACTGTCGCAACCAAAGATTCTAAAAAAGGGGAGATGAGGCACTCTCTAGGTGTCTGAAGGTAGCCAACAGAACTGTGTGAATTCTGTCAGAAAACTGTCAGACGTGTGGCACTTCGTACCACAAGAGAATGTACTTCCCCTGACTTTGTTATCCTAGCTGGGAGACAAGGCAGTGACATATGGGAGGGGAAGGTGGAAGCAGAAAAGGAAGTTGGAGCGCTCTCAAATGAATCTTACAGTTTACAGTTTAACTCTTCCAATTCACCACAGTTAAATGCATCATTCCTCTGCACCCACAATGCTTACAGGGAAATCATTTGAACCATTTTTTTTTTTACAAAAGGTAGCAGTGAAGTTATGCGTGGCAGCTGGCTCACGCCATTAGCCTCCTCTTGAAAATGGTTATGTTTCGACACCAGTTGCATACTTCAAACAGAGGGAATGGGGGGGGGGGGTGAGATTTATGCAAACTATGTATTCCTTCTTTCCATGGTAGATATCCTGTTTTTCTGTGCTCAGTATCAGTTAGCACGTCCCTTACTTTTGAAGGAATATTACATTTATTTGTTCTGTGTGTTTACCATGTGTTGAGATTCATGTTAAACATTTTCTTTTTTACCATTTCCTCTTTTTTTTGCATTCAGGATGGGGGTCAGGGGGAGGGTCCAGGAGTATTGATTCCTCATTGGCATCCAGCATTTCTCAGAAGGTTTTGAAGTTTATCACACTGATTTTCCATACGTTAATATTACTATGAAGGTACAGTGGTATTGTTTTAGTGAGTTGATTTTGGTGTGACTACCATGAGAATTACAATTAATTCCTTGGTCTCAAATTCGGATGCTTGTCTTTGATATCAAACTAGGAAAAGCGTGAAACTTTATCCAAACAGTTGGGATCTGTTGTCCATTGGTTTCCGTGAGCACAGAGTTGCACAAGAGGTAATTTCTCTTTGAAAAGTTCAACATATTGCAAGTGACTGTCTATCATGTGCTACTAGACAAAGGGTTATACCTTATCTGTGTGTGAGTCTTTTCTGCTTCACAAAAACTGTTTGTTGCAGTGGGTCTTTGTAGTGAGTACCAGCACTGCCAGGGTCTGCACTCTTTGTGTGGTGATCTGTGCAGGTTTGATGCCACCCTCTTACAGTTGCAGGGGGTGGGGTCGGGGGGTAAATGTCAAGAGACCACTATGAAAAAATCAGTTGATTGTAAATGTCTTAAAGTGCTCATTGAAAAAAATTACATTTTTTGATAGGGTCACTTCTTGTCAAAAAGCACTCTGTAAACTAGAAATTTGGGGTTAAAGAGTCTCAAACACCCCCTCCCCCTCCCCACATCCGTGGTAGTACCAGCTTCACTGTTTGTGGTGATTTATAACCATACTGTGGATTTAAATATTGGGTCGATGTCAGACATTTTATATAGAAGTTTATGTAAGTTATTGACCAGCTATGATTGCAAAATGACCTCAAAAACTCAAAATATTGGTCCGTGATGTTTCTTACATGCTGGACCTCATAACATTGGATCCTCAAGCAGGTATACCTTTAAATAGAACAGTACCTGTTCTTTGGTGTTGGCTACTGTTGAGAATTGTTTATGTGTGACTCATTTCTGTGCAATGTTAGTTGTTTGGGTCCAATACCAGATAGCACTCTAAAGAGTGGCTAAGCCAGCCAATCCCATCCTTTGGATGTGAAATTTGTCTGAAAACAATATTTGCTCAACTGAACATGCCAACATATAATTGTTGAATCTTTGCGGTTTCCATACGATGGTGCTCCGGATTAGAGAAATGGCAAGAGGGGTGGGGGAACTTGTCGGGAGTGTTTGAGAGATGCTGCCTAAAGTGATCATAATTGGTGGATCAATGGACCACTTAAAAGTTAGCGGTCTCCTGGAGAGCATCATTCAGCAAGAAGTTATATTTGTTTTACAATTTTTTTGTCTATATTGGAAATTTTGTAAATACAATAAGAAATGAAAAGGCTCAATAATCTTTGCTTCGTCTTTAAGCGTGATCCAGGATAAAATTTTGTTTGACCAGTAAAAGAGGAATAACTGTAGGTTGGGATAATATTCTCATAGATTGATTTCAGTTTGTTTTATTGTGCTCTGCTCAACACCTAAAGCTGTAACACTGAACAGCCTCATTGGATTCAAAGCAAACAGTTTGTGGTCACATCCTTTCACACATTTCGGAAAGGTTTCTCCAGACTTTGTGCAGAATTTCTCAGGGGAAAGTTGTTTCAGTTCAAATGTGTGACTTCACACAATAAGGATGAAAGTGCAAACTGCCAATCTCTACAGGCGGTCCAGCCACTCGACCAGTTTTTGGAATTTATAAATTGTATTCGATATTAAGTGAAAAAAAAACAGTGCCGAAAGAGAGAAAGTACAGTGTTGTCCGTGTTGGACGATGAAATCCACACCTGTTTGCTTCAAGTCCACTTTTAGTGGAAAATGAGGTAGAATTCATATGCTAGTATCTTCAACAAAGTTTATTGGAATGATGAATTTTGGAGTTTGGTCCTCTGTGCTTTGCCAAAGCATAAAACATTTGATTGGGAGAGACTGTTTTAATAAAGAGCTGCCATTTTGGTTTGAATCTGATTTCAGAATGACCAATCACTCAGCTTAAAAGTCCCCCTACTCTTGAATACTCTGTTCTGGTAAACAGTTTCAGAAAATAATTACATCGTGAGAGACGAGCTAGATGTGTGTCTTTTAACAAGTGCCGGTCGTTAGTTAATGTGAAGTGGTCCAAAATCACTGCCTCCATGAGGGACTGTGTATTACGGTCGCCTGCTAAGTTTGGGTTGATACAACTTGAGTGACACATTTCATCTCCATATCACCGATCGAAGCTGCTGCTGTGGAAATAAGGGGTCTTGAGGTTCCTTACCACTACTACAGAAACTTGTGAAGGGAACCTCCCTACAAAAAAAAAATTCCGCACCCCAGGAAAGAAAGAAATGTACCTTTCGCCACCAACTTTGCCACCCCCACCAAACAAAAAAGTTAAAAGTTGTTTTCTGATGACACAGTCGAGAAAAGATTCCACAGCAGAAGTATCTTGTCTCGTAAAAATGGCATCTTTATTTTCTAACCGCCTTTTCTTAAATTATCATCACTGAAACGTTCTTTCTTGTAAGGTACATGTTACACCTAAGATGTACTATCAAATAGTCAAAACTTATTACCACAATTTTCTCCATTTCTTCAAACTCCACAGCGAGCATTAGAAACACTTTCATACTATGCAGAATGTTTTCAGACTTGCATAAATCTTAAGTAAGTTGTGAAAAGACAAAAATTTGAGTTGCCATTAGCCTTTTGCATCCCTTTTCATAACAATGTGTACTTTAGCTTCAAAGGACAGACAAGAATAACATTGAAGGCAAAACTGTCAAGCAAACAGTGCTTTTTTTTTTTTGGCCCAAAGTTCATCCAGTGGCAAGTTGCATCATACTGTACATAAAGGCTTAAATAATTTCTGAGTATATAGCTAACAATAATGTTTCTGATTAAACGTATCACAAAATAAAATTTAAAAGGCAACTTGGTCATATTACACAATCAATCATGAAATTTTTTTCTGTGACATGCTGATGCTATTTGAGTTATTGGTATGGCGGACTCCAGTAAATCAGGTTTCTATACTCAGAAAGGTGGATCTCCACAAGGTCAAAGTTGACATTGCATTAATGAGTACCAAGCAACGATTGACATTTTGCTACCCTCCCTTTTTTTTTCTGTTACATGCACCGTGCGCTTTCACAGTAAACAAATGTGCAGGGGATGGGGAAAACCTTTCAACGATGAAGTCCAAAAATCGAAACACAGTTGCTTCATTAGTAGTATACGTTGCAAAGCCTTATCAAAATTGAAATAAAGAAGTTAATAGCCAATGCTATCTCTAACATGCACTTTACATAATCATGGAAGTTATTCATTAAATTTCCAAATCGGATTAGTTCTCACACAAATGTCAGGATATGACACTCTGACAAAAGTTTCAGTGTCACCAACTTATAGTCACAGACCTTCAGTTTCACAGGATACAACCTTTGGCGAAAGGACATCTCTTGAGGGCGTATGTGTCGTGAGATCATCAATTATTCAGGTAATAATTCTTTTGCAAAAGTGACTGACTAGCAGTCAGAAGAGGAAAACATTCATCAAATACCATCAAAGAACCTGACTTCTTTGCCCCTAACTGCAGAGAAGTATGGTATTTAATCACCATGGTGATGACCCTTGTAGGTATGTTCCCCCTATCCACATTCATCTGGTTAGTGTTCTATTCTCAAACTAGGTCAAGAGTCTTTGCAGAACTGTATTAAGAGTCACAATAAAATTTGCTACATGGCTTGTGAATTTCATGATTTACACTCACATGGAGGAATAAAATAAGGGGAGAATTTTCCTGTGGGTTAAAACAGTGAGTTTAAAGTCACAAACAGCGTTAACACAGAATCAGATTTTTAGTGTTAAACAAAACATGATGAACACATCTTATAATCTGAATGAAAGGAATCCTAATAACTGCTGTAAATATGACTTTTCTTTGCAAAAACCACAGAATATATATGTTCATGAATGTACAAGACGGTAGAGGAGTTGCACAAGATATTTCAAAGCACATTTAACATGGCAAGATTTACATGCCAAATCCAATTTTGCGGCATCTCATCCACAAAATCGCCTTCTTAAAATATCCGCAATGCAATGTGTCTTGGAGGGAAGAAATTTTCAAAAGCCAAAGAGTGCAAAAAAAAAATCTTGAAACAAAATGAAAAAAGGCTTGACAATCCTGAAGGGAAATAGACAAGTGTCTGAAGTATAACATACCCTGCAAATTAAAGATCGCAATGTGTGTAAAACATTGATACATACAGAGTTGAATCATGAAAACCTCTAGAAAAGAACGAATATAAAAGAATTTGCATTACTATCTCAGTGACCACTGATGGTCAGCGCTGCTTATGTCCATTCATGACAAAAAACTGCCGACCGTCCCTATCTGTAACACTGATTTTTGCAATTTTTGGGCACAATTTCATAAAAAACCCAATTAAAATAGCTATTATCGATAGTAAAACTTTTCCAACTGGAGAGGTTCTTCCCTACAGAATTCATTATAGTTTCAAGCTGTTCCCCTCAATATTTTGAGTATCTCACAAGACCTAGAGAGCATGAAGTCAAAAACTTCTCTGTGTGACCTGCAGCAACTTTAAACCAACGTTGATGCTATGCCTGGATGGTCCTGTCAGCACTCAATCTGCCCTAGCAGACCCCTGGTATCTTGAAAATAATTTGGGCCCCATATGATTGATTTAGAAAGTCTCTCACATTCGGTTCACTATTCTAAAAAAAAAATGATACTTCTTTCGTTTTTTGGTGGTTAAAAATAACAAAAAAAAAAAAAGAACTGCAATGCGTTTTCAACCGTATGGAATGACTGTTTCGATGCGTTCCACCAGTTGTTTGGTGAGGGTTTTGTACAGTAATAATTTGCTCAGAGAAACTACAAACAATTTTATAATAAAAGATTAAATCAGTGGTTTATATCACAAATATATACAAAAATTGACTAGAAATTTTTAACAATCTATATTTCATTTAAGATCAGATCAGGTTCACTTTTTACTGACATCAATTTAAAATTCATGTAACGGATAAATTGAGATCCTTTGGTTTACAACAAAACAAGAGCAGTCGCTTTATTTAGTTAATGTTCGACCTTACATTCCAGAAAATATAAACATGGGGGGGGTCAAACAAGTTTCACACTAAACCTCTTATAACACAGCCAAGCGGTGGCTGTGTTATAAGAGGCTGGGGGGAGGATAGATGGGACGGGGGGTAGGCCAGCAGTGGTTCTCGTGGGCATTGCAGCGGCAAAATTGTGTCAAACATTTCATGGGTGGCAGCGACCAACATCATGCCCACTTTCTCGTGGCGTCTGAAATTTCTGTTTGTGAAAACATCACCACTCATTTGATAGCAAGCATGTAAGTAATGGTGTCACTAAAGCCTCCAACCCCTGAGAAAATGCAACCAATACTTGCAACTGCTCTATCACATGTCATCGTGCAGCCCTTCCCATTCCTACTGATGTGTAAAGATGGATAGATATTGAGCACCTGTTTTGGCCTTCCCACAATAGTATTGTACTTAATAATTCACCTAAACTACTTCATTCCTTTTCAAATTATATTGCAACAATTACAATAACATTTGACATCTCCTTTCATGTCAAATGTCAAAGTCAACTTTTCTGCTTACAACTTCACATATTCTTTATTCACACTATATTCAATCATATTAAAACTTTTAGCAAATAGAATAAAATGTAAACAGCTGACAATAGAGCTGGAAGAAAAAAAAAATTGAAACGTATTGTCAATGAAATTCTTGCACATGATTTAAGATATGGATTACAATGAGACAAGGTTTGTTTGGAAGTTGCTTTGTTGCCATTAGGTACAAATATTGTTACAACTTTCTTCTTGCTCCCTTGATTTTTGAGACATGGTTTTTCAACAAAAGTAACTACTAAAAATGCTGATTGAAAGACAGATAAACTCTTGGCATTTACGAATTGTGAAAAGGAGCAAAAGTAACATGAGTCACATCAATCATGGGCCACTACGACTCTTCTATTAACACCCCGGAATCCATCAGGTATTTCTTCTTGAAAACATATAAGCATAAATGTTTTGCATTTGCAACAGTAAAAACGTCAGTTCCAGAATGTGCATTTAAAATTGGAAAAGTTTTTTTAGGTCTTGGACAAGTGAATGAATGAAACTTTTAAAACATTTCCCAGTTTAACTAACTGTGCATCATGTGCTGCACAGTAAACTATACTTTACAAATATAATCTGAGTTTACATTGTCCAAATTAACATGAGACTTTTTCTGTCAGTTGTTCACTAAATCTACAATCCAAATTCCGCCAAACGATGAAGTGTTAAACATTTCGGTCACAATTATTATGCTCTTGTACCTGTCAAAACGGCTAGTATCAGAGAAATCCCCAAGGTAAATGATGTGTTGCCATGGCGATTCAAAAATTTTATGATAACAGTTTGCCATATGCTGTTGTCCATTAATGACAAACTAGCATCGTATGGTAATTGTCATCACCCAGGATTCAGAAACCGCAAATCTAAGGGAACAAGACATGGTCAATTGGAAACAACTTTAATTACATTTTGAAGTGTTTAAGATAATCCAGATATTTGCTGGCCAGCTGAAATCTGTGAGTCATACATAACATGGTCTCTTCTCCAGTTAGCAGAGAGCACCCAAAACTGGACTGGTCTACATGATCGGGAATCCCAGTCTCATCTCTTCTCTAAAACAAAAGAAAACGATGTTTACAGCAAAATTTGTTTACTTCTCAACTGACGGGACCACATCTGATGATTTGTGATTTCAAGTCGTATAGTTCCATCAAAAAACCACGAAGGGTCCTTGTCCACACACAAACTTGAAGGCATCGATGGATTGCAAATTTGCATCTCCTTGATTTTATGTGTATGAAAAGAAAAACTCTCACTGTTTTGGGAATGGTTCAGCCGTGCCAATAATAATCTTTTGGAAGATACATACAAGCAAGGAAGAGAGAAGCTGCGGGAAACCGAGGTAGATGCTAGCAACAGGAACCCTTTCCCCTTCCCTCTGAACTCTCCGTGGAATCTAAGGCCAACCTATCCTGATCTTGGTCTCGGTCCTCGTGACCTGCGGCTTTGTCGTTATCCAAGATCTGCAAAGAGAGGCAGAGAAGGTTCTCATAAAATCTCTTCCAACGACACAAAAAAATCTTCCCCTACTTCCAGGCTTTAGAAGTTTTAATTTTAAATAGATCATAGTGGAGACAACAATCCTGCCAATAAAAATGAGTCGGGAAGGGACGACTGCATTACGCAAGTGCAGGTGAAAGCATGAATGACATGAATATAATTGCTCGTAGGGTGGTTTAATGTGCTTGCACATATTTGTGACACACTTGAAATGCACCCAGTTCTCAAGATCGTCTGTGATACAAGTATGTAAAGGACGATTCAATAATAATTCACCAAGTTTCTGTTTCCTTCAGATGCAGTGTGCGGAGAAATAAGTCTGCTTCCAAGTGATCAGAAACGAAAGCACAACCAAACAGAGATTGCAGAATACTGTGGAACAACTTAAATTCACTTGGCGAAATTGGTGCATAGAAGGGAAGGCAAATGTGTAAGGAAGGGATGACGAGAAATATGGTAGATAAAGCAAGGGGGTATAAGGACAGAGGTAAGCAAGGTAAGAATAGAGGTAAGGAAAGGTAAGGATAGAGGAATACAGAGTGTGTATGGATAGAGGTAAATAGAGAGTGTAAGAGAGAGATAGGTAAGTAGGTAATATGAGGTGAAGCGAGGGTTCAGATAAAGTGTTCATTGTATCCATGCATACTTTCAACTCTGGTAGGAGCAGCGGTTGAACTTACAGCAGAAACTAAGAATCTGGCTGCCTCATCTATGTTGACATTTTCTTTGGCGGAGGTTTCGTACCAGCTGATGAACCCCTTGTCTTTGCAGTATTCGTCCATCTGTGAGCTGTTGTTCACAAGGCCTTCTTTGGATTGGTCGCACTGCGAAAATAACAAGGGAGGGTCAGTATACCATAAAAAGGAGCTGTTCTATGCACAAAGCAAAACATTTAGTAGTACTACAGAGCCAATTTCTGGTGTTAGCTACAGTACTTGTACATTAAAACATGAATCACAGGGGATGAGTGGGTACTGAAGGAGAGGGCATCCAGTGCTCTAGGAAACTGAGGAGGGGGGGGGGGCATAGTGTAAATATGGAATCAAGGACAAGACAAATGTACTGACTCTCACTTAATGAACAGAGAGCCAGTGAATAGCTTAATCATTGGCAGGGAATGGTATACACATATACGCCAATGCTTTGAAGGGATCCTCTTTTCAACTGTGAAGAAATCACATGATGGGAGAATACAAGAAGGGGCTGAGGTCAAGATAAGGATTTTATAAGCATCTTGTGTGACCAGCAACTCCCTGAAATCACCTTCACCAGACCAGTATTGATTTTTTACACTTCTACAGTACACTATTTGGAGTGAACCAGTCATATTTCCAAGCAACAGGAAGGGGGACTGTATATGTATCTGTAACTAATTCTTGAAACAGGAAGTAAAACGGAAGCTTGATGACGCCTGTGACCACGGCAACGTAGGTACTGATACAAGCGTAACTGATACATGGTACCTCACACGGTGAGTGCTATTCATAGAAACTAGGATTTACCTTGCTACAAAAAATAAAGAGAAAGCAAAACAGCCTTAGTGAAAAAAACATGACCTGAAGTAGAAGATGGTAACTGTATGTGACCACACATTACATCACACTGTAGACACTGCAAGAGGGAATTTGATTGCAGTTACTCCGTTGTCATTCACAACATTTACTTTGAACAAATCACAGCATCTCATTGGCAAAATTTACATTTTATTGCCAATTAACAGGGGTAACATACAGTACATGTATTTACCAAGTTACTGATACATATGCAGTGTACCAATGATCATGAATATTCAATTTCATTGTCAATAAGCTGACAACAATACACGTATTCTCATTGCATTGGACATGTACAGTACTTCATGGTTCAGAATGTGTATAGCTGTACAATATATGTAGTACATAAACAGTACATGAGTGATCACAATCTACTGTAATTACAGCATTTGCGGTAGTGGAAATGTTTGAAAAAGTTAAGTTCATTAAGTTCTGTAGGTTTTTACAGTCCATCCATTTATGCATGCAGTACATTAACAGAAACCACCAAATCCTTCCATTAAATTGTCAATTGTACAGTTTCACATTCATGTGTCAGGTCATCAAAATATCATACCTCACATCATGGCACAAAGATAGATTTGGGATTTGTGCCTAGAAACTAAGCTACTAATTTCCATCACATCATGTGACGAAAACCTGCATTACTAGGACAATTTTTTTAAAACTCTATCCCACTCCATCCCACCCACAAAGATCATGGCATGCCAATTTTACATCGTGACTATGTGGGACTGTAGAGTTTCTACAAGTGGGGATAAAGATTTACACACTTTGCATGTACTGTACCATCAATTCTCTTTCTATTCCCTCATTTAGGCTAACATCCTCGCAACAAAAAATTTGTTTTACTGAACCCACTCTTTGGAACTCCCTCCCACTCAGCATTCAATGGTGTCACTCTTTAAACCTACTTTAAGAAATCGCTGAAAGTTTTGCTCATAGATAAACGTTTGTAGCTGACTTTTCTTCTCTGATTTTTCCTGTTGTTTTTTCTGTAATCTCTTTTCCTTTGTAAACATTTTTTTTGAGTTTCCTCCTGAGTCTCTCTAAAGTTTCAATTCGTTGCATTACTTTTTGAATTGTGTTTCATGTAAACACAGAGAATGACTCAAATAAATGTTGTGAAAAATCAAATCAATAAAGGAAGCATTAGACTCCCTACAAAATTTGAGGAAAAAATCTCCCTCCCCTTTCCCAAACCCAAGACAACAAATTACAAGCATATTATTTATCCCGTCCCCTTGAAAAAGTGGTTTGGCTCAATGCATAATGGCCAAGTATTCCACAAGTGTAGTAAATCTTCTTGTCATATCACTGCACTATACAGTAAACACATTAATATCAATGAATGAAGATCTGCAACCTGCAGTAGCTTCCACTTTTCACTCTGCTAAACCCCATTCATGATCACTCTTGCATTCAAGGTAGATTTACACATCCTGTATATAGTTGTGTCAATACAGCTGTGCATGAAAGGTTACACGAGGCAACGAGCACGGGATTTTGCCACAAAAACCAAGCAATGTGTGGTAACTGAACTGAGCACACACAAATTTACATGTGAATACAACTTCCTGTAAATTGATACAAATATAAGATCGTGCATATTTTTTGCATGTCTGTAGCAATATCACATGTAGTAGTACTGACTATCATTGGTAACATTAACATCCTGCAGAATAGTTAGTACTGTGTGGCTGGCGCAGATGTGTAAACAAATGCAAAATGTAGGTTAAGTGTTGTTAAGTGTTGTTACACAGGCAGTGTAAAGTTACTGTATGATGAACCAGAAGTTTTGTTATTCCTGAATTATTAGGTACTCATTAACGAGGAACACAGAAACGGAAAATCATTCTAAATGTGGAAATGAATCCCTCCTGACTCATGTATTCAATAAACAATTGCTGTTTTGTACAGTACGGTATTTACACACTGAAACTTGCTTTCTCCCAGGGGCAGATAGTCAATTTGTCACACCCAAAAATGGCTATACAGTAAATGCACTATAAAGTAAGAGCCAGCTGTACGTAATACAGTGTGCGTGGATCGCACATTACAATACAAATCAGGATTTAAAGGGAAATAGGGCGTTTAGAATATTACAACATTGCGTACAAAGAAAATAGCTTTAACCATTGTTAAACCATGCAGAGTCAACAATAAACAAATGCAAAAGCTTTATCTCCTCAGAACATTATGCAAGTGATGAGTAATGGAAGATGCATCATTTGAATTTTGAACAATTTGGGTGAACAAATTATTCTTGAGCAACAAATAACTAAATTTCTATCTATGAGAAACTTATTTCTTGAAAAGAAGACTACTGTCCTTCCTCATTTTGAATAATCTATCATTCTATGACCACGAACATTGTTTTTAGAAATATGGATGTCTTCTGTAAAACGAACGCCTTATTTCCCTTTAAGGTCTGATTGCGAGAGACCCCTCTCTTACCAAGGTAAATCTTATCACTAGTTTCTGTTGCAAGCTACACTTTTTAAAGTGGTCACCAGAAAACGTGGGTTGCTAAACATCTAGGATCAATGCATTGTTCTAAGCGAGATACTTGTGTAAGGATTAGTTGACTTAAATGATGTTCCAAGGTGAATGATATTGAACTGGAATTGCCTTACAAAGGAATGAAATAACTTTGAGCTAATTAAGCAGCTTATCTTCACTCACACAAATGGCATCAGACATTCTTCTTTTGTACTTTACGTTGAAGTTGGGAATACACACATTTGAGTTGAAAATTTCGGTAGTAGCCTATTACACAATTCAATCATAGCAAATCGAAGGAGGAGCTTAAAAACTACTGCCCAGGGCCCACCAATCCAAACAAAGGACCGAAACATCTATGATTTATGCAAGTGCCGTGTGCAAAACTATGGGAGTTAGTCTACATTTTCCAGGTTTTAGGCAACTTTTTTGGTCAACAACTAGCAAAAGCCTATTATACATATTTGCTTCACACCTGAACAAGTAACATTTTTTACCTACATGCAAAGAAGATTGATGGAGAAGTTTGATAAACGCTGCCATTGGATCGAGACCCTGACATCATTTTAAAAGAATACTGGAATGTCCAGCTATATGTAAAGCACTGAGATAAAAAAATTTCCATGTGTGCAGAGACGGATGACTGGCAATAAAGTCAAATACCATAAATTCTGTGATACAGCCCCTCTTCCCTCTAGTCACCTTTGCCATACCCTACTGGGACTCGACGAGCTCAACATATGGCCGAACCTTTTCAGCGGTGGTGCAATTCAGCAAACCTTTTCATAACTCTGTAAAAATTAAGAGTAACTTAACTGTACATGGGTAAATTGAAAGCTGGGATTGGTAAAGTCTCTAACTTTTTCTTCCAAGCAATGAGTTTTACATATTGGTTTAGATGCTAAATATTGAAAATCATGGGATGGCAAAATATTTGTCATGTGCTCTATGAGATTGAGATAGGCAATCATATTTAGCTGAATTTGTAATTCATCAGAACTGATGCAACAAGTTTTTCAAGGATCTATGCAAAACGGACTTTTTCAGCAACAAATACCATTACTAAGCTTTTTTTTTTTTGTTACTCTGATCCAGTCAACAGAAGGAAAAAAATGCAGACATGTATCATATGACACCATCCCATATCACCAAACTTCCTCAGACTTCCATAAACTTACAGTTATTACTTTTGGGTAAGTATACCAGATGGATGTTCTGAAACTACAAGGTTATGGCTTATTTCTGGTTTTGCATTTTATGTGCACTCACGCTGTAGTGCTATTGACATGTATGACACTCTGTAAAAGTCACTTCAGCTGATGGTTTGTAAAACATAAAATATAGGTGTCTTGTAAAAAGTAAGATTTCATTGCAAAAATGCTTCATGAATGAGCATTACTGTTCATAATATCATCTGAAAAGTTGACAAGCTGTTAACAAAACTTAAAGCATTCTCTTCATTCAATACTTCAGTGGAACAAAGTGGAAAAATAAGAAAGTCACTGTCTGACAGACGATATTTCCAGTTGCCACAAGGGTGAGGGGGGAATATTTCAGGCCAGTGGGGAATATTGACTTTAGAAATATTGTGTGGTGCTCAGAGGGTAATGCCTTCAAAAAGATGGGTGTCCAATTGAGAGTAAGGTGAGGTACCTTAACACTCAACCGAAATATACAAGGAGAGCCATCTATAGATTAACTGGCGTTGACTGCTTTTATTGTGTACGTGTACACACGATCATAACATGCCAGGAAGTGGGACAAAGTTTTTGGCCATGGGAACTTTTTCTCCACAGCGACAAACATGTGTTACTGTTTACTTAAACTACCAGTGAACAGTTTTGTAGAGACTTGTCTTGATGGCTCACTATTAGTCCTGAGTTCTGATCAGCAGATGTTTTACTGAGCTAAAAACATCAAGCAGAGTTGAGTTTCCAAGTACGCAGAGACCATGAACAACTACAGGCAAACTGTTAGCCAAGCAATACAATTCATTAAATTCAGCTTGTCATAAGAAAAGCATGAAGAAGATGCCTTCAAATGTAATAGGCCAGTACATGGAATCACTGATCTGGCATCCAATATTGCTACACAATGTGGCATACTGTTATTCAAATGCAAATGTACATGTGTTGCGTATTTTTGTTTACACAGAAATGTGGGATTTTAAAAGAGTTCGCTACAGACACCTGAAGAGGGTTCGAAACCACTGTGGACATAAATTATGAAAGCTTTATTATTGGCTGGATCACCAACAGACGATTTAACTAATAGCATTTAGCATTTAAAGTATTGCTGTCTTGATCTGTTCTGTGTAATGAAATGGTAAATTATGACACATTGTGGGGTCTGTGACTTACATGACGACACATTGTTCCCAGGCCCATAGTCAAGAAGGGTGGAAGGGCAGAGGCAAAATCCTACCTGCAAAATGTTTGCCTCTCCCTAGAATTTTTGGGGTGACAAATTATTTTCAAGTTTACGTCACATGTGCAGGTGGGTCTTCCCCTTTTTTGGGGGGGTCCTCCTGGTATCTGACCTGGCTATGGACCTGATTATTCCTATTTTGAGCTCATACTCCTGCCCCCTAACACCACACTTAATTTCAAAGATCAACATATTTATCAACATCAATTTCCTCACTGAAATAAAGAGTGTCGTCCCTTTTGTGCGATGAAAAAACTGGGGTAGTCGATTGAGCACCACAAAGCCATGCATAGCCAAATACCTTATTTGCCAGTAGGACACATGGGATCTTTGAACCATCAGGCAGTTGAACTTTGGCGTCTAAGTCGTTTTTCCACTTGGCCACAGCTTCGAACGTCGATACCCTGGTGACGTCAAATACAATGAAACAGCCAACTGCTTCCTTGTAATACACTCTGGTCATATTTCCAAATCTCTCCTGGCCTGGGAAGGAAACAAACAAATAAAAAACAAGTGAAAATGTCAACATGTGAAAGAAATGATCGTCGTCATTATAACAAACCAATAAACAATTTTGTTGAGTCATGGTTGCCGTGTACTGGTCAGCGATGGAGACTTGATAAACATAATATCCCACGGATCTTCAGTCAGTCTCATTCATTGCTGATGTCGACATGTACAGTACTGTAGTGCTCCTCCAGGGGTGGCGGAGATACAGCTAGGGGTGGTTAGTCCTAAGGGGGGTTTTTCTCTTTCCTGTCCTTCTTTTTTGTTATGACAAGAAAAAATTTACGACATGGAATACTGTATTCTCTTCTCCCACTTCACCCCCCGCTCCCCTATCCCTCTTCTTCTCTTACTCTCTCGTCTCCTTCGACATTTGACAGTTCTGGCAGACATCCTCTGTTTCTCTGCTATGATTTTTACATCTGTTCCAGTTAATACCTTAAATACAAATCAAGGAATTTATTCCAAGGTTCACCTTTCAGATATTTTGTCAATATCATGAGTTTTGTCCAGTTTTTGTAACTGTCATTATGTGAGATCATTGCACATCCCACGAATATATACTTATATATACTTAACAAGTTGCAGTTAATATAAGCACAGCCCACCTCACACGTTCAAATCGGAGACTCAAACGCTGTGAGAGATATTCAGAGATGAGGCAGTGAAAACCCACTTAAAACCAAACCTAGCAAACACCACTTTTGAACAATGATGGTAAGCACCATTATCACATGAAAATGAAAATGGGCCTCTACGTTCTCCACTTCCTTTGACACTGACTGACAGAGTGCAAAGGACGTACCAAACAAAATCAAAGAAATGACCAAACTATACAGCACTTGACACTCATATCCTACATGTGAGGAAAATAGAAAAAACCAAGAGGGTTGGGGATGGGGTTGGTGAAAGAGGAAAAAAAGAATGGATGGGCAAAGGAGAGGTTTTGGGAGTGAGGCGAGACGTGATACATCCAAATTATCACATTTGAACTGACCAAAACAAGATAGTTTATGACCGACAAATTTTGGATGGACTAGACCTGAAAGTGAGCAATATAGAGCTCAGTGAGTTATTACCAACTCTGTACATTACTGTACTAACTAGTGGGCTGAAGTACAATGGAAACTACTCATTGAGGATTGCATTCCTGCAGACCAGTAATTAGTTAGAACTCTTTACTGACAAAATGTAATGGTATCAATATTTCTTTGGAGAGGTTCCACATATCCCCATCTATAAACCCAAGGACAATTATTTATCCAAGACTTTACACATGCTTTTAATGCTGTTTCAAAGGTAATAATGCTACACAATAGTGAAAATGTATGAGCTGAAAGGATCAAAATTTCATACATTGTCACCTAATGCATATTCCTGTGCAGCAGATCTGATTCTTCCATATACGTTATGCATGGTGAAAAGCAATACATCCTTTGAATTTCCATGTCCTGTTCCTTTTTATTCCTGGCAAATGCTGAAAGATGACTTTTTAAATGCACACTGACACTCATCAAACAGCTCTCCATATTGTTTGACTTGACACACAGTGAAATGTCTAACAAAAAGACTAAAAAACTGTCGTAGCCACGTGTCCTGAACATGTTTCCAAAAAGAAAAAAAGACTCAGGGGTATCTTAATTGGATGAGAGATGAAGAATTTCCTCATTTTACAATCATCATGTCATCAGCTTGTGATCCTCTTTGCAGTGGCACCAAAAGATTTGCAGTGGCAGTGCTGATCGGCACAGTGGCACCACTGACCTGCACATTGATATAAATTTTGTGATCTGAATGATAACACCAGTGTCCTGCAAAGTGCCACCGCTGATCTGCATGGTGGCACTGCTGATCTGCATGGTGGCACTGCTGATCTGCACTGACGATTAGGGATCAGCATGGTGGCACCGGTGACCCTCCATGGTGGCACCGGTGACCTCCATGGTGGCTCCGGTGATCTGCCTGGTGGCATCTGTGATCTGCAAAGCAGAAACAGTGATCTGAATTATGGCGCCTCAATGATTTGCGTGGTGGCAATGATTTGCACTATGTAGCACTGGCGACCTGCACAGTGCAATTTGTGATCTGCACAATGCCACTGGAAACCTAAACATTTGTGATCTGTGTGGGGGCACCAGTGACCCACAGAGTCACGGAGGCATTAATTAGTGATTGATCTGTAAAATGGCATTTGTGATCTGCACAGTGGCACAAGTTGTCTACAGTTACACCAGTAGTCTGCACTGTGGCACCAGTGGTTTGTACAGTGCCATTAGTAATCCTCACAGTGGGCAGAATCATCTTCAAGGTGGCATTAAGAACTTACCTACTAATGTAGTCACCTACTCTGCAGTGTACTGTAGTGACAGTATCTACACAGAAGTGCAGTTTCAACACAGGAATGTTAGGACGCCGGAAGAAAAAAAAAAGTATAAAACTTTCAGGAATATTGAGTACACCTACTTTATGAAAGTCCTATGTATGCACAGTTAAATTTATGTCCAGTTGGTACAGCAATATGGAAAATACAACACACCATTAGCTGTATCGTCCCCCCCCCCCCTACCTGCACTCTTTGGTTCTTTGGTGATGATGACAACTACAAAATTGACCCTAGGTTGACAATTTGTCTAATGGCAAAGTCACCCATCCCAGTGTCAGCTGTTTAAGAAACCTCTTTATAACTTGGTTCCACAGAGTAGGTAAACAAACATTGCCCACACAAATATGATACAGTGTGTGCAATCCATGTGCTTGGCATGGATACTCTGCATAGAATAATTTACACACAAGACTGTGCAGAGTAATGTAAGCTAATCACCAAAGTGCTGAATTGACTAAAAAAAAAAGCAAATGGGGAAGGCATGTGCCTTGCATATTTCAGGTATAAAGTTTGAAGCAAAGGCTTTAAGACCCACACACCTGGGTTCAGTAATTGCTGCTCTATATCTTTGTTCTTTGTACCTTCTAATAATACAAGATAACCATGATTACTGCAATGGCTCTGATTGTTTCTAGTAATCTCTGAAGATTAAAGGCTAGTGGTAAAAACAATTTGAAAACAAAACCGAAAGAAGCTACAGAGATTAGGTGAAAAGTAAACGAGATGTCTGTCTAGCCCACAGCCTGGTCACTGATCAATCAGCAATGAGGCACTGTACAGTATACATCTTTAATTTGGCATTCCATACAGTACTGTACTCTACAGTTATATTAACATGAATGAAGTCTGCTTTCTCTGCTGCAAACAAGAAATTGTCCCGTGCTCATCCGGTCCCAGACATGAATATGGAATGGGATGATGTGTACAATGGGTTTTAGGGCACAGTTGACCAGAGGGGGGTGGCACATGGTAAAGAACTTTTGTGGCACACAAAGGGCACTTTGTGCTTAAGAGATTTTATAAATAACAAACAAGAGCTTTTACAAATAACACATGTACATTTGAAATATCTACCAGGAGATGGAGAGAAGGTTCATTCCTTTTCCTCAACATGCACAAAGTTTGTTTACCAAACGTCATCTTCAGCACATTTTTTAGTTGGAGAAAAGGTACCGCAGCAGGGGATGGAGAGGGGTGAAGCTTAACACATGAGGAAGGGGGGAGGGAAGAAAGGAAGACTATGTGGTAGATGATGGACAACTAAGTGCTAAAAACATGAAGAGCTACAGTAGTTCGAAGGAATATGAAAATGAGAAAGAAAAGCTTAAGTAACATGGGAAACAAATTTCATCACACCAAAAGGGTTAAATAACCACTGCCATATATTGGCTTTCCTGCCTCTCCAGAGTAGACACTTCTTAATATCAATTGTCATGCAGTACGACCAAGCCGCAGCAAGTAAACGACTGATTAACCGTTACCCTAGCAACTATCAAATGACCTGCTGTTAATTATGAATTGAAATACGGCCTACTCTGTGAAAACCAACAAAACTGAGTACCTGGGATGAGTTTTCAAAGTACTCTTTTCAGTTTAAAAACAAAAGAGAATGCTCTTCTTTCGCCATCACTGAACCATCTATCACTTATCACTTCGGTTTCGCTACCCTACTTCCATGTAAAGTGTGAAAAAAATTTGCAAAACCAGCAAATTTGCAATGTCAGCTGTAAGTTCTGTAACATTACAAGTGCAAACCTGCACGAGGGAATATAAATGCAGTTTCCATAGGTACTGCAATATTGTCGCAGTTTTGAGAAAAGCCCCTTTAAAATACGGAGGCGGAACCGAGAGAAAAGGACATATCCAAATGGTAGTACACCCTCTCCAACCTGCATTGCATTCCAGGGATTATGTGAGAGAGTGCAACTGTGTTTTCCTCATTGTGCTGTTTGTTCTCCATGGAGCTATTACAGAATAGCTCCATGGGTTGTACAAAGAGTGACCTAGCAAAAGCCAATGGCTTTGTATGTCGTTATCAACAGGGTCTTTCTGCTTGTTGCCCTTGACTGCTCTTACAGTACTGTACTCTGTTTGCATCAGGAATCCTCCCTGCTGCTATCTCCTGGCACTGAAATTGACAGTGTATACTGCCAAAGTTTCTGGGATTAAAAGCAGCACAATCTCTCAACATTGCTATAGTATAAACTTGTAGTACCATCCTACCCTACCTTGCTTTATAATTAGTACCTTGAAAGAACCCTCAAAATCCTCCAAGATACCATCAAATCATTGAAAGAGACCTTACTGTACATCCTTCAACAAAATCCTTCAACTTTTAAAGGACAGACCTGAAAAATACATCTGAAATGCTTCCGGGAGAAAATCATGCCATAAAAAATTGCTTCAAAAGAACCGGATTCCATGAATAAAGTTCATAGAGAGTGCTAGCTGTAGTGCTTCAGGCAAAAGATCAAAGGTCGATGCTAAATAACATTTGAGAAACAAACTTTTGGAATACAACTGAATTTGTTGAACTCCAGATGACCTCTATGGGTGCTGTGGGGTAAACTAGAGGTAATAAAATGCAGCCCTTGCAGGTCAACCATTCACCATGCTGTGTGCGATCACCAGCAGGATGCGGACCTGATGTGAGTCAAATTCTTTGACAGGGAGAAATTGCATTTTTATGAGGGTAACCTTTTTAAAATATTGGACTAGTATACCACTAACGTAAGCCTATGATATTCATAAGATGTTGGACCCTACTTTCACCAAAGAGTTCCCACAGACAGGTGTGGTTTGTTTTCACTTCCTATTTACCTTGACACATTTCCACGGCAACCATTCATGGGTTTGACTTAACAAAACCATAGAAATAGCTGTACAGCATTTAGGAGACACAGTGATCAATATTGAAGCCAGATACAATCTATCTGTTGATATGGCGAGAGAATTTTCAATGCAAAATATGTATTCCTTGTCAGGGTTTCTGCCAAGGGGGGAAAGGGGGACAAATTCCCACCCCCCCCCCCTTTTCTGCTAGGTGTAACTTTTCTGGAGTACAGTTTGAAGATTATTCCTTCAAATAATTTCTCTTGAAATCATATAGTATCAACTTATTGATGGTTTTAAATCAAATAAAAAGAATGTTTGTTTTCTCCACCCCTTGACCCCACACGGAAACCCTGCTTGTGAACCTTAATCACTCAAAATGGTAATCGTGGGCAAAGAAGTTGTGCATCACAACTGCACGTATACCATACTGTAGGTATGACGAAACACATCTCCTTAGGTTTCACACCATACTGCAAAAACAGCATCAAATTTTGCTTGACTCCACTTGATATAAACACATTGCAATAAATCAAGTCTACATTCTCCCCTTTTCAAAATTTCTATGAATGACATTTCACTGCATGTACCAACCAATGAGCTACATGAGATGTACATTTCAACACCGACAATAATGACAAAAAAAAAATGATAGAAAGAAAGTGTACATATTGATACAGTACCTGCAATATCCCAAAGCTGGAGTCGTATCAGTGTGTCTGCATCCCAGTTAATGACTTTCAGTGCAAAATCTACTCCGATCTGTGGCAGAAATATCGTCAAGGAATCAAAGATACTGCAGTCCTTTTGATGATGCTGAGATATGGAAATTGTACAGTAAACAAGAACTAAGTACACATGGCAACATTTGTGCTGTACCTTCATGGAAGCACATTACTGTAGTGTGCTCCCTTCTAAGGTTCTACAGTCATAATATGTGCAGTATGTAGCCTCCTAGATATGACACAGTTTGATTTTTTTCCAAATTTACCCACCTTTATCAAATGCACCACTGTTGTGCTTTATGCACCAGTATTCAGGCCTAAAGTGTACATAAAAACGACACAGACAGTGCAGCTTTATCAACATAACAACTGTGCATGCAATGTCTTTCACTGAACAGTAAGAATATTGTAGGAATTATTCAACACTATTCTAAACAGTTCTGCTAAAGCAGTGGCAAATTTATTGGTAGAGCATCTGAGATGAACTGCACTTTGTCTACACCTGCTACGGGACAAACCAAATCTTGTTACAAGGTCATCCTTCAGACATGGACCAAATCAACCAGATTTGATTTAGCCCGTCGACCGTATCATAAAATTTGAGACAGAATTTGCATTATAGCATAGCAAATTGTGTCCAAAGAACAATCAAGAACATTTATACGACACTTTTAGATTTTATGGTAATGACATTTTGGGCAGGACAGCTTCATTTTGAGAAGGGCAATGGTATTTACTGTGCTGTACATAGTTCTCCCTTGAGCTCTGCTGTGTAACCTATCATAAATTGTTGAGTACTGTAGGTTCACTTAATTGCTACAATTAAGTCTATGATAGGGTACAAACTGAAATTCAATAAAACTGTCTGGTTGATAAAAACCCCGTTCATGTTCCTATTCCTGAATCAACTGAAACTGTTTGTAATGACAGTACTATTAACTTAATAGTACTAATAGTACTAATAGTATTAAGTGATAATTACTGCTGATGTATGTGCACAGGTTTGAAAACACTTGCAGAGGTTTAGTCTTTTATTTTCTGTCCGTCAGTAAAACAGGGAGAATCTAACAATCAGTCCTCTAAATATGGTGTTTGTTTCTAATTGTTATACTCCTGGGGAAAGCGAAACCATCTGTGTAATTTGATCCTGTTTCAAGGAGTATTCAATGTGATCGTCAAAGACGAAAGGGGGGAAGGAAATGAAAACACTGAAAGGGTAATGCTGACCGTGTTTAATATACATGACGTCTGACATTATTGTGCTAGTGTACTGTAGTACTCAAGCTGTTTTAATGATAAAGGTTATACTGTAAACTGACACACGCATTTGTTTACTGTGTATCCATGTATGATCAAAACAGAACAGCGAGCACAAACGTCTTCACTCGAAACTGATAAACACCTTTGCATAAACGGTAAAAGCACTTGACTGCACGATACACCGTGCATTATCTGCACCAAGCTTGGGTAGGAAGTTTGAACTTACTGTAGGATGTGTCTTTCAATGGTTTATGAAAGGAGGTTACAAGGAATGAAAATGTCAAGTGGAAAAATGGAAGGGATTAGATGAGGGAAGTTATGAGATATGGGCATAAAAAGACAACTGGATTAACAGATGGGATCCAGGGTAAGGGTTCAGAGATAATGGGATTAACATATGAGAGGATAAATAGTTATGGGATTTAGCAATAAGAAGACAAACAAATAAATGGGATCAAGTGAAAAGCAAATCGAAAGATAATGAGATCAAGGGATGAGAAGACCAAGAGGTTATGAGATCAAAGACGTAAGGAGTTGAACGGATAATGATATCAAGAGAAAAGGAGAATACAAGATAATGGGATCAAGGCTGAGAGGACTAAAAGGATACTAGGATTCAGAAATTGGAGAATACATGTATATCATGAAAACATCAGAAGAAGTGATTCAGAGATTAAATGTTAAGCAGAAGAGATGATTAAGAGGTTCAAATGTAACAGGATCATACTATAAAAAGATTAAGAGATAATTGGATCAAGAGATAAGATCATACAGTGATGATTAAGAGTAAAGAAACAGGATTTGAAAGACGGATTGATCAGCAACCACTGGCTGTGGCAATATCATTTGGTAACACAGAATCACAAGTATCACAATGTTAAGGGGACATTCTATTGTACTTTTCATTTCAAGAAGTGCAAGTATAGGCTGATCAATACAGTACCCTAACCATTGCTCAGACAGTGTTCATCGAGTTTGCTCTTCCTTCCATCTTTTGCAAAGTCTGCTCAATGAACGCAAAAGCAAGAGAACTCCAGTGAGTACTTGTGGCTTTCATTATTTACAGGAACAGAGGTACTTGGATTTCAGAGAAGCTGCGGGACCAGAAGGGCAATCATGATCTTATCTCGAATATTTTGACTTTGCACTTTAGAGGCACCAAACTATTGAGGTCAACTCGAAAAGCAAGCTCAGAGATGGTCATCAGTGTTTTGACTGAACAAACAACTTTAAAGTTTAACTGCCAAAGGAACAAACAGCATCACTCTTGCATTTCACATTTTTTCATTTTTTTTTTTTCAATTTGCTTAAAATTTAGTTGTTCTGCAAAGAAAGTTTGACTGAAATGCAGTGAAGAGCAAGTCTTCAGACTTTGTTCTTCCATCTTGAACTGTGTTAAATGTTTTCAAAGGATACAAACTCTAAACATCAGGCATGCACCATATCAAAGCTGGCTGTTGCTCTGAATGTGCTTACATCCAAGCAACAGAGCAGTTCTGCTGCTGTTATATAAACAGTATTGATGTGAGCAGTTTAGCTTTTCCTAGTGTGCAAACAGAAGGTATTAATTGCCTGTGATGTTGCTTTAATGCTCTACATGGGCAAACTGAAGCAGTAAAGCTGTTCTACATAGAAGGAATAGAGCAGTTCTGCTGCTCCCAGAAGTGTGTAATCAAAATGAATAGACTAAAGTAGTTCCGTTGCTGGGGTATTTAAACAGAAGCAATAGAGAAATGTTACTGCTCTGCATATCCATAAAAGGAATAAGAAGTGTGTAAATAGAGGAAGGGAGTAGGTTTGCTGCTCTGAGTAGGTAAACAGAAGCAATAGAGCAGTTCTACTGCTCTGCACATCTACAAAGGGAATGAGCGATTGGAGTGTAAACAGAGGAAGGGAGCAGTTTTACTGCTCTGTGTAGGTAAACAGAAGCAATAGAGCATTTCTACTGGTCTGCAGATCTACAAAAGGAATAAGCTCTGTGTAAAGAGGGGAAGGGGGCAGTTTTACTGCTCTGTGTAGGTCAACAGAAGCAATAGAGCATTTCTACTGGTCTGCAGATCTACAAAAGGAATAAGCTCTGTGTAAAGAGGGGAAGGGAGCAGTTTTGCTGCTCTGAGTATGTAAACAGAAGCAATAGAGCAGTTCTACAGTACTTCTCTGCAGGTCTACAAGAGGAATAAGCTGTGTGTAAATAGAGGAAGGGAGCAGTTCTACTGCTCTGAGAATGTAAGTAGAAGAAACATTGGTTGTTCAGATGATAATTCCCTAATAGGACACACTGTACTGTACTGTCTTGCTTTGCTAGTCAACAGAGAACGACTGAGCTCAAAACACTGTTCACTAAACTAAGTTTATATGACTTCAAAAAGATTGAAAAATGTCACAAGAATGAAAAATACACATTCCATTGATTTGATCAGTTAATAACACATAGCAGCCAGACTTACACCAAGTTACAAATGCTTTTGCATACACAGAAAAAAACAGTAACACAAGTCGCTGAGCATGTTATACTCTGTCAGCTTAAACTTGGATACAGCAGTTTGTACTTGCTGACGTACATACCATGCAACATAAGACTACAAGCACAATTTTGTCACATTTGTGTTCGTGAAGAAAGCAAACAAAGATCTGCCCCTAGTTTCTTTTTATTCTGCTATGAGTCTGGTTTCGGGTTGCACGACGCTGAATCACACATGACTTAAATATAGCCTATTGTTATGCCATGCTTCAAATGTTACAATAGCAGTCAACTTTTTAGCGAAGTTCTTAAACATCTCACTCAAGGGAGCAACGGGTTAAAAGATACAACAAAACTATTGTAACCGTGACAAATAATGACAACACCTTGTGAAAATTTCAATTTAATTATTGCTAGATCTCTGGCATGTATGCATACTTGCCAAGCTCAGCTGCCTGAACAAGATGGCACCTTTACTAAAGCACAAGTGCTACACATGAAAAGGATACCGTCGCTCGATAATGCTGTGAGAAAAACTGATGAACGTATCTTTTGATGACACTGGTCTTGCCCACTCCAAGATCTCCAATAACCAGCACTTTGTATAGGTGCTCCCTCTTTTCTGCCATAATGGCCTGTCAGAAAAAAAAAAAAGAGTACAATTTTCAAGGATATAAGACAAAATATTAGAATGAAATCTAGATGTCCAAAGCATAAGACTTTGAGGCTTATTCTTGTTGTTGAAAAGCATCAAGTTTTGATAAATGATGTACTGTATTATGATTGTTGATCCTAAAAAGCACCACAGGTTAGATTTCTTGTACATTGTTAACATGATACTGTGCACCTCAGTGTACCAGAACTGAGATATGATGTCTGTTGACCCTAATTAACCTTTGACCTTCACTCAAAACCAAAGACCACAATGTTGTGCGCCTGCACGTTCAAATATGTTTTACCAAGCTTCCTGTCTAAAGACTTACACATGTGGTAAAGTGTTTTTTTACGAACTACGAAGCAGTATGATCCTTGTTCACCCCAATTGACCCTTTGACCGAATCATGACAAAAAACAGTGTACTGGACTTTTGTACTCAATGGGGTACAAATTTTCAACTGCTACTGTACTGTACAGCAGATTGACCAGAGCTTCTGTTCTTGTTCACAAGCCAATTCTTATACAAACATGAACTGTGCACAGACAATCAGAGTACCATAACGCAGTCACCATAGTTACCTCACAACTAACTCTGAGCCAATTTAGAGGTTCAATTATACCAATAACAGATCTGCACCTGAAACAAAGGCAATGATTGCAAGTTGGATTATACAGTACAATACTGTGTGGTTAACACAGTGTGCGATTTGCATTGCAGCACAAATGCTCATCGGCTGCTGCCAAGTATCTACAGACATGCTTAATACAATGAAACAACTGGAGGCTGAAGGGTTACCATGCTGCTTACAGTAGCATGATAACATCGGGGTCAAACTGCAGCCTTATCATCTCAGTAAAATTTATTTTCACATTTTAAATGTAGGGGTCTACATACAAGAAATTCCTGTAGTTATCAGCATTTTTACCAATGCAAGGTCCTGCATCCAGAATGCAAGTGTTCTCCCAGGGGCACAAAGTCCTACAACTACTTGCATCAGAGGCACACAGCTTTTTAACGGCTTTATTACCAATCACAAAGTCTTCAAAACCACATTTACAGTATCGTACTTCTTTCTGCCAATACTGTATGCCTTTGGAGTTTCCCTAAATACAAGGTGATAAGGCTAACAAGTTCTTAGGTTCATTCTCTTCAAAATACATAATCAAGATCAGCTGCAGAATCTTCTCAATCACAAAAAACAATTATACTGTACTACAGTTACACACAAAAATCTTACCAAACAGGCTGATAGCAATGGTGCAACAAAGTCTCTGTATTTTGTATATTTTTGCCTTGGGGATCAAAACAAATGTCGATGATCCTATTGGCTAAATAGTTGGCAGTTTGGAAACATTTTCCTTTCAGTGGCAAAGCAACACAACAATCCGCAGATGATACTCCAGTGTAGTGTTGTGTAATCTCTGCACAAGTGCAATAAGTTGTTGTATATGTAGGCTATTCGATATATGTACATAGCAGTCATAACATTAGGCCCTGTCCTAAGTTTTGTGGTTGCTATGTGATTATAATCTATATATCATCTATACAATAAATGGTCTATTATTATCTTTGATAAGACTACGTCTTAAAATTTTGACAACAAAGTGATGCTTTTGTATCTGCCATCTATCCCTTCTGTCATTTAATACTGTGAAAAACATAAGTCACCATAAAAGCTGTAAGTATACTTCTGTAGGTCCTAGTACCATACAGTACCTTGTCAATGCTCAGGTGTACTTCCTCACAATGTGTACAGTATCCAACTGAACCTTCTCGATCACACATAAAATCTTTTAGTATCTCAGGTTTGTCTTCTGGTTTGATGGTACAAACTCCACCAAGATGCAGTCCTCAATGAAAAGACATCTGTAAAATAATTGAATGGCAATCAAGAAGTTGAATGTATGACTACACTGTTTGCTTGAACAATGAAAAGAGTAAATATAGGCCTACTTCAAATCTTTTGCACATTCAAATCAGCCTATGACACACTGTACTGTAAGAACATACACTGACAGTAGATTCTTTTCAGAAGTGACGATATCATTGAAAGACCACCCCAACATGCTACAAACAAGGCTGATGAATACCTTCCAAAAGACACGCAAAACAGGGAATTTCCGAGAGACACTGTAGCTTACTGAAATCTGTCTGGCACTTATAAACATGATCTGTGTAGTCTGCCATGCAGCTGACGACCATTCATGACCCCTGTGCAGGGTGTTAATGTCAGTGTTCTGTAACTTCTCAGTCTTATCTTTATTCAAAGTACTAGGGGCCAAAAGTGCCATGAACATGCCCATCACATTCACTACAAGCCAGTTTGGTTTTCCTCCCTTCTCTGTCTGCCATCAGATTTACATTCTGATGGCCTGGAGGTGAATTACAAAGATTCACAGAGGTCTGATGCCAGGTCACATTCCTTCAGTTTTAAATAACATCTGAGATACTGTAGTTTGAAAATTACAAATTTTCACTGTTTTTATGACATCATGAAATATGATCATGGCATTGATTGAGAGGTACGTACTACTGTGGAATACATGACAATTCAACTACTGTACAACTCCCTTCCGGAAATGTGCGAATGCAATGTTTGATGGGACTCACCTCACTCTCAAAAAAAAGCATCCATATACTTACAAGACGCCTGCACTCATTTATTGCGATAAAAGTTTTGACTCCACTTTTGAGTAAATTTGCAAATCCAACAAGGGGATGCTTGTAATAAACTCAAAATGACCAGTTTTTTCTAAAATTTTGTTTTTGCATCTGTACATCCACCCAGGGTTTGGAATGGGCCATTTCAAAAAGTTTTTAGACTTAAAAACAATAAATAAAGTGAAATGTTTATTTTCTCTCTGCATCTGATCCATCCAATTGTGAGATATTTGTATCGCACTTCAAAAAATACAGAAATTCCACATTTAAAGATACACCTACCATCGTCACTCTGTATTCCGATCAACGGTGACTATATGTCGTTCTCAAACTCTGCATCCAAGCATCCATCTAGGCAGTGGTTGCAATTGCAACAGACTTAACAAATTTCACTGAACTTTCCACATACATAGGCATAGCTAATGTTAGACCACCAACAACACATTGAGACTTCGCAGATCTGCACACCTGGATGCTTAGTTACAACCCTCCAGTGGCCTTGAAACTAGGCTGTAAAGTTAATCCAATCAAGACAGCAAAACAATTACCTTAAGATTTGGTCGTCATATTTTGCAAAGTGACTCTTTTCTGACTTGGACCGGAAGTATCACTTGGAGTTGAACCTGAACAAGCTGCGACATTACTGTGCTAGACTTTGTTTGGCCTAGAACCTGAAGGTACAGGAGCTTAAGCCTACAGCATACAAAAACTTACAGTGCTTACGTAACTTCGGCCTAGGCTTATGTCTAAATAATTAAGAAGTTAGGGCCTAATGCCAGGCCTACTGTATGTCACTGTCAGTGTGCTAGTAAAACTACTTCATAATTTTTTTTTTGTTTTTTGTTTTGGGTTTATTTATGGCTAGGCCTGGCAGAGCTAACACAAACAGTTAACTTGCAGGCCTTATGGGCATGTGTACTTACCAAATTAAACAAATGTAGTTTGGCCTTGGCCTAGTCTAAGCTAACTTACTTAGCATTTAGAATTCGGTCTTAGAATTGGTTATATATATTGGCTTATGGGCTAGGCAATTCTGTTGCTCTTTGTTATTGCCCTAGGCCTAGGTACACAAATTGCTGTGATGAATGTAGTTATAGACTAGGGTAACACTAACAGATTGTGAGATACTGTGTGAAAAAGAAGATTACCCTTTCCAGCTTGGCTGTCTTGACTTAAAAGAAGAGCTTCCTAAATTCCAGTCCCACTTGCAGAAATGTAAAAACGTAACACTTTCTGCCCTTCACAAGCTATTCCATGGAATATTTCAGCTGCAAGACTGAGAATTCGAACGTTTACTAACTTTTCTGCTATGGCCCAAGTCAGCTGTAATTTGTGTAAAGCGCTGCCTAATAGTACGGAAGTGGTTAGATACCAAGTTGAAGTATTGGCCAAATGTGTACCTCCATTATATGCTATTTGTTGCAGACAGCCAGTGTTGAAATTGTGGTTCTCATCTTTTACAAACCAATTGTCCCAGAGGAAGAAAAAATTTTCTCTTTCGCGTAAGTTTGCCATTGCGATCGGTATCTCCACTTTCTTTTTCGGTTCCATGGAATTCTTGTCGGGATGCGATCAGAGATGAATTGTTCAAATATCTATCTGAAAAAAGCCAGAAAATGGTCACTGCGTTGAAACCTGGTTTCAGAGTCATGTGCTTCACGATTTCAGGTCATGTGCCCATACAGAAGTGTCTTGACGCTCGGACACGAAACAGCATAGAGCTCAACGGTCTGAATAAGTAGAATGGTATTTTGTGGCCGGGATATACCGAAGTATTTCTAAATTCTTGTAGTTTTTCTTCACACCGGAGTCAGCTGTAGAGAAACAATTCAAGAGGCATATTTTACCGAGTTCCTAGATGAAAGCGAATAATTTTACAAGTAATCCAAGCCAACATTGTTCCTTCCTCAAGATATTGCTGTCATCGGAAGAATTGCCTGCGTAGCACCTCCTTTGCCGTCGCTCCTGTATCCCTTGCTTTAGTGTCCCTACATTGGGACACTACCTTGCTCCATTTTATAAATCGCTTTATATCTGGATATATCTGGTTTAATGAAGTCTTGATATGGCCATATAGAACCACACTTAATTGGTAGGCCTACAGTGGCGTACCCATGAATTTGTGGAGGGGGAGGCCGTAGCCTCTGGCGGAATTACTGCAATTGAAAGCTCCGCCACGATCGGTTTTCGCGGAGCGTACAAGAAAGTTTTTGCTAGGTGGGCCGGGGGTATGCTTTCCTTGGAAAATTGTGAAATCTGCAGATCTCCTGCAATCTGGAGCATTCAAGACCTTAAAAGACCTTTCAAGGGGAAGGGGTGCAAACTCGTGAAGACTAAGCGGAGCGCCACCATCGGTTGGCGCGGAGCGTACAAGAAAATTTTGGGTTTTACAAACCCCCCAGATGGCCGGAAATAGCCCTTCCCACGTTTTTTTCAACTGCATTAACCCAGCCTTGAAATATGGATCTCATGTCTACAATTTCTCAATTACTGAGAAAATTATTAGTCTGTGAAAAATGAAGCAATGCCGAGATGAGCATTCGAAGAAACGTTTGGCTCTACACACCACTCAGATAGATGAAAACTGCCCTTCCTGGGTGTTTAACATGCAGACATACATGCTCCCAACCCTGCATTCCACCCCTGCCTTGGTAGGCCTGTCGCATAAATTGAGGGAATTACTATTTAGCGATATCGCCGGGGAAAAAAGCGAAAATGAGTACAAGCAGGGTCGCCCTGTTCGCCCTACTTTCCCTGGCTATGCCTATGCTCCTGGGTATTTCTGGCGAAGTCCTAAAAAAATACCACAATATGGTCGGGGGGGGGGGGGCGATCGCCTCCATCGCCCCTCCTTGACTGCGCGCCTGAGTAGACACTTTGGTAGTCATGGCGGTTTGAACAGGGCTTAAAATGCACCGACTGCACCCGACTACAATTGAACATATTTAATGGGGCCCAGCGACGGCTTATGACACAACTGAACTCTAGTCGTGGAACCGATCACACCGCCACGATTACAGCAGACGCGGTGGGTGGTCGCCGTCGTGTCGCAACTTGTCGTGGCAGTGTGTCCCGGGCTTTTTATCGTATCTAGTGTAATGATATCCACAGCCACAATGACATAACCATGAATGCGCGTTTTTTAGCTTATTATCTCATTACCCACATAGTATATGTATCTACTGAAGATATATTGTGGTCAGTTTGGGCCTGTATACATTTTATGACATAAGTGGAGAGGTTTTATCTTCCTGCTAAAAGTGCACGATATGTCAAGATACAAAAATATTTCATAGCTGACCCTTCAAACACATGGCTGGAAAAAATGGACCTGCCTCAACTTGGGATGGGTCGTTCGAACGCTCCCCCCCCCCCCTGCTACGGGCCTGTATTCCCTCAAGTTTACCTATAGTAGGCCTATATTGATACTAATCATGTCAACTCCCGCTTATTTCTGATATTTTCAGCAAGATATGCAGTATTTGAAAAAAATGGGGAATGTGAGGGGGGGGGGACCATGGCCCAATGCCCCCCCCCCCCGTGTACGCTAGTGTAGGCTATATGTTTTTGGTATGGCCATATAAAACCAAATGCAACTTGATAGAAGTGCAATCCAGATCGATATGCACATAGGGTTTGACTGATATGGCCATGTAAAGTCAAATACAACCAGATCAAAGAGTCATCCGTCTAGATATTGGTTCGATGTGGCCACAGAGATATAACTTCATATATAAGTGTCATCCAGATAGGTAGGTCTATTAAGATTTGATATGACCGTAGAAAGTCAGATATAACTTGATAAAAGTGTCATCCCGATATATCATTTGGTATGGTAATATCAAACCAGATATAACTTGATAAAAGTGACATCCAAGCAAGGTTTGATATGGCCATAAAAAGTCAGATATAACTCGATACAAGTGTCTTCCGGTTAGGCAGTAAGATTTGATACGGTCATAACAAGTCAGATATAACTTGATACAAATGCCTTCCAGATATGTATATATGGTTTGATATGACCATATAAAACCACTGATATAACTTGAAAGAATTAAGTGTAATATATGGTTTGCCAGCGCCATATAAAGTCATATTGTAACTCGTTAAGTGGTGGTGCTATGAGTAAATTTTATATGGCCATATCAACCCAGACATTTCTTGACAAAGTAGGTGTACCAGATATACATATAAATATTCATGTGACCATATCAAGCCATGGATAACAGAGTAACTTGATGAAAAGCATTACCATGTATGGATATGACCTTTTATTGCGATATCAAGCAAGGTATTACTAGATAAACTGTCATGCTAGATATACATACTTAAAGCTTCATATCAAGCCACATATTTCTTGGCAAGGAATGAACCAGATATACACAAAGTTTCATATATCCATATCAAACCAGATATCTCTTGATAGAAGTGTATGCTAAATGTACATATAAAGTTTAAAATTGCTATATCAATCCATATAAAACTTGATGAATTATTACGTCAAATAAGCATTATAACGTTTGATATGGCGATAACAAGCCAGATATAACTGGATAAAATACCATGCGAGATAAACAATTCAAGCTTTATATCGCCATATCAAGTTGGATACAAATTGATCAAAGCCATGCCAGATATACCGAGCAAGTTTTAATTATATATACATCAAGCCAAATATCACTTAATGAAAGATCCGGCCACACACAGATATTAAGTTTTATATGGCCATATCAATTCAGATATAACTTGATATGAAACAATGCCAGATACACAACTAAAATTTTGTAAGCCCATATCAATATTTCTGTTTTCGTTTAAAGTTGGTTACTTTTCCCCCCTCGTAGACCTTCGTGTGAAGATGTAGAATGTATCTCTCTACAGAAGTCATCAAATTCAAACCCTTTTTCTAATATTCAGCCTATTAAACTAACATATATGCAAATGATTTGTTAATTTGATCGGAGTCAGGATTCAAAGTCCTGATTTCATTTTCCATGCTTCATTGGAGAAGTATAACAGTGAACATCTATCGAAGGGAAGACGTATTCTCAAATCCGAAACACCGCTAACATATTTTTCGACACGTCGATGCTGGTGTAACCTGACACATGGGTAAGTTTCCCAAACGAATGGGTTATGGTCCAATGACCCAGATGAAAACATTCGACCGTAACAATGTGGACAGGTGGTTAAAGGGGGATGAAGATGAAAGGGCACATTATACAATCATGTTTGTTCCACCGCCACCCCAAGTCGGTTTACAGTGACATGATATGCCTCTGTATTCGATATGCGATTCAACACCGTTGTGTTACAGAAGTATATTGCATCCGGATTTTCATAAGCAACTTAAGATACTGTTGGTTTTCGTTCTTTTTTTTTTAAATTTAGATTTGGCAGGAACCTTAAAGATTTTGTGAGATTAATTAAATCACGTAAGATACTTCAGAACAGTTGTGGGAATGTCAAGACTTGAAAGAGTTTTATGTATGTAGGATTGTTATAAGTGTCCTCTTTTCACGTTTTTCGAACATGGTTTTACTTCACTTGCACATTTTGGTACCAAAACCTGGTATTGTAGGAAATGTTACTGATTTTTCATTTTTAATTTCTGATACTATCAGACTATGGTGACCCTATGCGTTGTCTTCTAAAGTCATGTATCAGTATTAGATGATGCACATCCCTGGGGGTTTGTTAACACTCTGAAAAGTGTCTAAACTGAACCACTGAGATCTCTTTTTCTTCATGATTTTATTTATCATTTACTATTATTTACGGGGACGATGAAGAGCACCAGTAAAAGTAGAGATACTGCGAATTTTAGAAAGACTGAAAGCGATTTAGATTGTTTGAGAAAATCGAAGTTTTTTTTGTGATATTTCAGTCCTAGAGCCTTCATTTCAAGGGGCCTTCAGCATCTTTCAAAACTATCACCCTTAAGCTATCACAGCTTAAAGTGATTTCGTGTGTACTGAAAAACCATAAGGATAAGATTATGCTTGATCTTAACTTTTTCTTTATACTAAAATGTACACGCGAGGTTGCATATGGACGGACTACGTCTTTCAATGAAGGAAAATGACAGTAACTTCTTTCAAAAGTGACGGGGTTGGCATGAAAACAGTAAAGAACAGAAATCATATTTGAAATATAACAGTTCTTAGTGCATGTAAGCGCCTACATAATAAATATGCAACAGTACAGGTTTCACTGGTGTATCAAAAACATACTACTCAAGTCGTGGTTCCTTGGTCGGTATCGGTTATTGTATAGTACTTGGTGAATACTACAGTATTGTATTATCATTATTATTATTATTATTATTATTATAATAACCATCAAACTGATCACATCATTGTGGTGTCAGTGATCCTGAGTTATTTTGACTATAACTGAATATTCAATACTATAGTATACTTCCCATTGGCTTGTTCAAAGAAGCACACCGTTGGTTTGAATGAAAACTGTCAACCACTACATTATCGTATTCTACACTTTTTGTCGTTATGTTAGAAGAATTTGGAATCATATGGAAGAATTAACCAACTGAAACCTATTTATTTTCCCAGATTGTATGATTGGTGCAATGAAAAGCCTTACCAAAGTTTTGGAGATAAAATTTCAATGTTTTTGCTTTTGCCTATAAGAACGAAATCACTTTAAAATCTGAATCGTCGGCATAGGAAGATTTTAAGATGTCATGACAAGTTAGGCAATTACCATTTATATGAAAGGTCCGGAAATTCTGATATCACTTCCCTTGCATACACAAGCGACATTCGATGGTCGGTTTTTTAGTGTGTAAGTCAATGGGAGAGATTAATGGTGTTAGGGGACATTTTTGACAACTGTCTGGCTTTTCTCCTAAGCTTAAATGCTGAGTGGTTCACCGCTCTCCTTCCCCACAAAAAAGGGGGGAACGGCTAAAGTGATGCACTGGCCACATGGCATTTGTTTGTATGAGACGGTGAGCCTTTATACTAGAAAAAAAAGAAGAAGTCAAGACTAAACAAGACGATGTACGTAAAACATTCACGATCCAAATAGTATTGATCTGTTATTTTCATGAAGTATTTTAGCAAGAAAACATAATTGTCAAAAGGAAACATGCATGTACATTGCCATTTACATATTCTAAACCAAAACATTGCATAGATGCTGTAAAAGAACCCTGGAGCTTGGAACTTCTGATAGTGAGCCACTTTCGCTTGGGAGAGGACCCACCCTCTCTCTGCCTAATCGTCTCCCCGCTACATGAATGCATGCTGTTAGCAAGACCTGACCGTGGCTACTGTGTCTATGGCAGGCTTTTAGGTGGGCTCGGCCGGTTAATGGGACGTTTCGTTACTGTTGTTTTCATCACATCTTTCGCTTGATACTGCTTTTGACTTCTTTCATGGTTTAATGTGTGTTGGATGCCTAAGTGTCATGTGCACACCAGTCAGCTCACCATTGTATGTTGTACTAAACACAGGCATTTACTGCTGACATCGATCAGTTTTGATAGGTTCAGCATGGATGGTTATTTGGTAAATTTGTCATTGAGTTTCTCAGCGATTATAACATATTGTCTCTCAGACATCAGCCTGGCACATTTTCTGATTTCAGACGATGTAAACTATTTCACCTAATTCCATCTAAGGTTACCTGATAGTTACAAATGCCTCGGAGGGAATGCTGGCACCCCGTCCCATAGAGCTCTCCCCTATAGGCCACCGGTCATCCATTTCACGTTATCTTCTGCTAAAATTATACTTCATACGTATGCGTAGTCATTTACAATAGTTATAGGTGCAATAGAAACTCCGCTTTGTTATGGTAACATTAAAAATTGTAGCAAAGGTTAAAAAAATGTTCAGCATAAGTAAAGTATTATTGTTAGATTAAGGGAAACTAGGATTTCTGGGGAAAACACATAACTTTAAAAGATACAAAACACTACACCAGATTGCATCTAACTCTGGTTACCTGTAATTTCTCCCCATTCGCCTACTAACCTTGGAACTTTCCATTTTGTAATCATGCATTCAGAGTATTCTACTTTAATAATCACAGGCGTGTATCTGTTTATTGATAAAAAGTTACATGAGGAAAATATATATACTAAAAGAATCATATCACCGAAAATTAAAATTGTAACACAAAACATCTCGAAATTAGGATGCCTTAAATTTAAATTCAACGTGTGGGACATGCGTTTTCCGGCGTTCTGAGCTGTATTTTAACAAAAAGCATTTACGCACGCCATGCACCATGGATGGTGGCGCTCGGTTTAATTAGTGTCGTGCACTTTCTAGATTTTTATCCGCTTCTCTAAACAAATCTAGCCCTCCGTGGCAAGATCTTTTGTATGGGTCTACTGAAAATATTACCCTTATAAGAGATTCTCGCCAATAAATTTTCATGACATTCTCGCAATACTTTTGGGAAATGAGAAATTCCTCAAGCTATTCTTATGAGATGTGCTAATTAATGAGTTTCTGGTGGTATTGATTCCGATATTGGACAGCCTGGGATGAAGCTAATGTTAAATTTTAGCTGGTAGTCAACTTGAACCGACCGAACTAGGTGTAGTAATTAAGTGCTCCGTTCTCCTTTAAACAAGAAACAAATGTTTTTGAGAAACGAAAAATACATTTTGGGATATATTGTCTGTACAAGTCATTAAGAACTTCACAAAATAGCCACAAATGTCATTTCAATCTATAGAATATTGAACGATTTTACAGACACAGAATTCCTGTCTTATATCTACATCGTAAACTATGAGCATTGGCTAAGTATGCAAATATTTGACGTCAAGAGAGGGACTCGCATCATATATGCCCTATGTTACCTTTTATTTCAAGGATATTCTTGTGTGTATTTTGTTTTGTTTTGTCATGGTAGCATGTGTTTTTGTCTTTATATGATGTTGATATCACTTGCAAAATATGAAACCCTTGTAAAATATGAAAATGTGCACTGTGAAGAAATACTGACGCTGAGAAGTACCCCACGTTATCATCATATTTTTTCATCAAACTTTGAAAAAGGGTATGTCAAAAACAGTAACAGATATTGGCACAATTTGAACGGATTTTTGTTCTGAGTTTCACTCTGCAAATTTTGAATGAAGCGAGTTCTTTCTAGATACATATCAGGGGGACTTTAAAAGCAGGGGACATATAGCTAGATACATATGTATAATGATAATGTTCACCCCTGATAACCCTCACGAAAGGTCCTGCAAGAGGGTGTGGATGAGCTACATGTGACATTTTTTTCCTACTTTTCTTTGTAAGGCAAAACTATCCATTGACAACAATGGATTAGCCATACAAATGAGGATTGTCTTCAATCAAACTGCATTCTTAAAAGAAGCTGTAACCATTCACTTGTGAGATAATGGACGTGAGACGAGAAAGGAATGCGGATTAAGGAGAGAGGAGTTTCTGCATAATTACGATGTTTTGGGGAATGCATTGTAACTGCTCGGTATTTTAGTGGCTGGCGGTCAGATCTACTTTAGCTACTACTGAGTAGTTGTTATCCTTGTAAAGTTTCAAATGTTGAAGTCTCTGAAGAAATGAAAACAACACGTATATTGCGTTGTCAGGAATGTGGGTATGAGACCTACCAATGTAACCAGGGATTTTACTAGCGAGCCGATATGAGTTGCAACTTGAGTACGAATTCTATTCAGAATTTACTCATTGGCGTCAGCTATGGTGAGAAAAATTCTGCTATAGTAAAGGACGGGATGGATTTCTTTTTCTTTTCTTTTTTTGACAATCTTGACGAGGATATCTGTCGGAACATCGGATTTATCAGAGAGGCAATGGAGATATTGCAGTTGTGCAGATGCAGCAACGGAATGACAGATTAATTGCATTGACGTTTTAAAGGTAAAGTTTGTTTCCGAAAGTGACACCAAAGAAAACTGCACTGGGAGAGGCTCTAGTAAAACCATTATAGATATTTTGAAGACAAATTCACGTTCGTCAGTTCGAGACGTCAGTTTCATGAAGCACCAACTTTCAAGGTGAGAAATTGTAAATTTTGGTTTAGGTTTTTTTATGCGTTATACATCATTATAATCGGCATACTGATTGAATTTGCAGTTTGTAGCCTTCATAATATTCAGGGGGTAAAGGGATGCCTGCGTTAAGGGTATCCCTCGGATAAGATTTGCAGTGAATTTGGACTTGCCGGTTGGGCAGAAAAAAAGAGAAGAGTCTAGTTAAATGGTACGTTGAATCTGGGTATTTTGTATCTGATATAACGCTTAATTAAAAGCTTTCTGACATGTAGAAATAAACCGGTTGTAGAAGAATATTTGATAAACCCAATGTGAATTCCGGAGAGCCAAAAAGTCTGGTTTATGTTGATTTACCTTGGCGAAAAACAAGTAGATATTTTGTTCCAAGTGGGTCGTTGTACGATTGTCGATTATTCTTTCTATTTCTACTAGAGGTGGGGGCCGGTAGACTGTTAGAATTTGTGTTGTTCAGTACGATCTTTACTGACTCACTGATTTGAATTGATTCCATTTTGGCCGAATTCCTGAAGGGTGGTTTGAAAATAACCTATCTATGAAGTTCATTAAAAAGTAAGAATATGGGAAGACGGGGGTAAATGTCAGGAATTTGATACACATAATATTATATCCAGGGGAAGAGGAGGTCTTAAATTTCAAGATGTAAGCCTCGAATTCGTTTAAACATAGTAAAATATTTTCGTTTAAATCTCAAAAATGGAAACCACAAGGTTGCGGGTAGGGTTTATGAGGGCTTTAAACTTCCTCCAAAATGTTTTGAGATTTGTCTTCGTTAACTATTTTGGATGCAGATAATGTCGCCCGTTCGAGTTTATTTATTTATTTATTTTTTCAACGTGGTTATGTCACCCCTATACGTAGTATAATTTCGAGGAGATCCTGTACTCCATTGAGCTGCTTTAGTGACACTTAAATGGTTGACCACCTTACCGAGGACTCTCAAGTATTCGACTAAAACTAAATGGGGTTGGTAGGTTTCCTTAGGATGCAAAATCGCTTAGATCAGGATTACTGATTGTGGTGATGTGGTGGAAAGTGGTATCAAACTGTGTGTGTGCGCTTGTGTGAGTGCACGGTATGTATTTAAGTGAACCATCTCCTCCTACAGATGGTAAATCGGATGAAAATGACAGGTAGATGACCTAAGGTAGGATATAATACCCGCCCTACCGATAATGGCAAGGGCAAAGAGTCACAATTAATAAAACATCTAGAGTTATACTTGTTAGCTTCCCAATAAGTAAGGTGTGTTGTGCAGGTCGCGTACATCAACCAACCAACCCCTAGCTGTTGCAGAATTTTTAACATATTCAAACATACCTATATCTAAAGGAAGGGATTTGTAAATCCACATTTAACTTTTCAGTACTGGTAGGAATTGCGATCACAATAACTCACGATATAGCTGGATTGAGGTGACTTTTATGTCACTTCCAAGTTACCATACTCTGACCATGAGGTCTTCAGCCTAGTTGCAAGAGGTCAATATTTTGCTTCCTTATTTACCATTTGTTTTTGTAATCATTTCCTTCTATTAATTCCCAAATCATTGCACAAGACGTTATTGCATGCAGGTGCTGACACAAAATATTTGAAAAGGTGAATATCGCAACTTTACACGTTTTCATAAACGTTTTCTTAGAATACATGATCAAGACGACTAAACCCCACCCCCTTAAACAAGGAATTTTTTCATGGCTGAAATTTGTATTTTTCAAATGAATAGTTTCCCATTATTCGATAAAACCGTTTCTATATTTCATGTAATCATCATTTGATAGGAAAGGTCTCAATAAAAGCAGAAGCCTCGGAGACGTAAGTCTCCGAGGCTTCTGTTTTTATTGAGACCAAATTCATCTAACATTAAAATGAAACATTTCTTTGTAGAGGAGAAGCAGTTTGTAATGAATATTCATAAGTTGTTTTTTCTCAAAAGGTTTTTTTGTTACTCGACCGTATACAAAAACCTTTTAAGGGGGGGGGGGGGGAGGAGTTATTAGGCACAAACAATATGTGACTATTGTGCTCGTTTCATGGTGAACTGCTTGTTAAAGGATGGCAGAATGAATAGGCGCTTGCTCACAATAGCAGCACACAGTAAAGGTGGCCTTCTCTGTCAACAATGAACTCAAACGGACAGAAATCTACAAACACTGTTTTGTAAACTTTATGTATCTGAGTAATAATTCTAGGTGTTGAATGAAGTAAAATGTAAGACATCTACAATAGGCTTTATGAAAAGTCCCTATAGCTGAAAGGTTCAACGACCATTGTCAACAGTCACTACAGGAAAGACGTTAGAGTTATACTTGTTAGCTTTCCAATAAGTATAAGATGTGTTGTACAGGTCGCGTACTTCAACCAACCAACCCCTTAGCTGTTGCAGAATTTTTAACATATTCAAACATACCTATATCTAAAGGAAGGGATTTGTAAATCCACATTCAACTTTTCAGTACTGGTAGGAATTGCGATCACAATAACTCACGATATAGCTGGATTGAGGTGACACAATTCTTTTCTGTCAACAATGAACCCAAACGGACAGAAATCTACAAATACTGTTCTGTAAACTTTACATATCTCAGAAATAATTCGTAAAGCTCCAAGGGTTCTGTTTTTTAAGAGACCGAATTTACCTACGTCTCATGGTGAACTGATTGTTAAAGGATGGTAGAATGAATAGACGCTTCAGAACAATAGCAGCACACAGTAAAGGTGGCCTTTTCTGGGAACAATGAACTCAAACGGATTGAAATCTACAAATACTGTTCTGTAAACTTTACATATTTGAGAAATAATACGTAAGTCTCCGAGGCTTATGTTTTTATTGAGACCAAGATCAGCTATACCTTTAAAATGAAACATTTGTCTGTAGAGAAGAAAAATGTTGTAATAAAGCTTGAAATCTAGGGATTGCTTTTTCTTTAAAAGTTTTTTTTTCCAATTAACCGTTGAAATAAAACTTTATCGAGTCGAAAATCTATTACTTTTATTCATCTCTCTTAGTTGATTTTTTCGTTCCGATGTTTAATAAATTTACAGGTAGGGTAAGAAAGAATTGTCTAGGATCTGTCTTTTGGTAAGTAAATACATGATCATTACAGTCTGAACCATGTTCATCCATTTTAAAAAGGAACATTTTTCTTTCGCCGTTTACATAAGTAGCTACACTGTCACAAGTTTATTGTTCTACTTTACGGAAAATGTGTATTTAATATAACCGTCAAGTTTTTCGAATTATAAAGACACCATTACAATGCCCGCAGTTACAATTTCTTTTATAATGGTTCACAGTATGTTTCTATTTGTTAGTGCTTCATTCCCGAAGTTTTCTGCAACTGGCTAATAGCAGTGTTTAAAAAAAGGCCTCTGTTAGAAAACAAATAGACCTCTTTGACTATTGACCAGTCACCATGCAGATCCTGTTAGTCAGGCAGACTAGATTAACAATGTTCCTATTTTCGTTCACAATTAATTACCCTTACCATGAAGTAGTGAGTAGTGCCATGCCAATGGTATGTCCTGATAAGGACACACAAATAGTTCGCCAGACCTCGTAGCTGGTATATGTGGAACTCGTAGAAAGGACCGATAAAGGTCCCCGCAAGGCAGTGTGTGTGTGTGCGTGTGTACGTCCGGAGCTGTCCAAATTGTGGCTTATCCACAATACTTTAGAAAGTATATGAGCGATAAAGTTTAAACTTGGTAAGGTTGTGCATGATGCCAATATGTCCAAGATGTAGGCTATTAGTTGTAAATCGAGTCAATTTGCGAATTTTTAGGAAAAAAGTTAATTTTGCCCCAAATTTGGTATTGTCAGTATATCTCGAGAAGTATTTGAGCATTAAATGGAGTTTTGCAAGGACTTTATGTGAGAATGTAATATTCAAGGAATATCACTTTTATAGTACAGAGAGTCGGAAATTTGCTGATTTTTTTTAGAGAAAAAGCCAATTTGGCCCCCAAATTTGTATTTCCAGCATATCTTGAGAACTTTCAGACCAATTAACTTAAGGCTTTGTGAGGACTTACCTAAGAATACATTGTTCAACATAATATTAATGTAACGGTAAATCCAGTGAAATCTCAGTGCTGATATTTGAGAAAGTCAATTTTGCCTCAAAGTTTGGATTTCCACCATATCTTGAAAGCTACATTTAGCATTATACAGCATTATACACAGAATTTTTGTATGGCTGTTCCTATGAACACTAATGAACATGCAGTACATCAGTACAGTACAGTAGATTGTTTGTTAAAAAATAAATAGAGCCGGCATGCGGGTCAATATACACCACCTTTTACATTTAGGTAAGATAACTTTAACAGAACTGGCCCCTGTGGGTAATGTATTAGAACATTCCTGCCAATTTTAGAACAATATTAAGTCAAACAATAAGTTAAGCAGAACCAGGTCCTGCACAGGTAAATAGGAGACTAAAAGACTAAAAGAAATGAACCGAGCACGTTACGTACTGTAGCGCAACTTTCAGTTGCTGAGATATCTTCCTCAATAGGTTTTTAGCTTTTCCCATCTGGTAAGCTCACATGACCTACGACCTACCTGGACAACAACAGAGATCAGCTACTAACAATGGACAACCTACATAGCAACTTTCCGTTATTGAGATACTGTGTTTACAAGGCTTCCAAATTATGACTTCAGTTGACTGAATATATAATAATAATATATATGATGTTTGAGCTCCCCCAAACTTGGCAGAGATCATCTAGGGCTACTTATCAAGGGCTACCCATGGTTACAGTTTGGTGTTCCAACAACTCTCAGTTGCTGAGATATCCTCCATAATACGTTTCCAGACTTTCCTCTCTGGTGACCTCAAATGACCTTTGACCTACCTAAAAGGACTAGGGATCATCAACTCACAGTGAATTACCTCCACACAAACTTTGATATTCAAGCAACGCTCCCTTCTTTTGATACCATGTTACAAGCCAAGGCATCACACACACACACACATATGCCATCACCGTCGCATGGATTCTTTGCCTGCCTTCAGCAAGGACTGAATAAAAATTTCTGATTTCATTTAAAAGAGTTTCTCTATTATATTGCGAAATGGAAAAACTAGAAAAGTTACCTTACCGAGGCAACAGACCCCAGTAATAAATACAAGGAAAAGGACACAAATACCCTTTGTCTGCAACCTAGATAGACTGAACCTACAATAAGCATAAAGCATGAAAAAGTCAAAAGCTGCAATGTTTGTCTCTAATGGATAATTTAATTGTTTTATTTGGAGGTAAACAAAGCAAAGAAGTGAAATACAAAACTTGGGAAAGTGAACCTGAACCACAATGTAAAAATATTGAATTGTGACAGAATTACATGATTTATTACGACAAATGACATCATGGTGAAGAAACTTTGCAAAAATACGGGACCAAATTTTAAAACAGACAAATCACAAACACAAATGGTCTTGACGGCCACATCGACGACAAATCATGAAAATAAGAACCAAATACCAACACTGAAAAAGATGTGACTTATATAAAATAGTATTATGCTGTAAATAATTTTGTATTAAAATAGAAAACCATTACAATAAGCATATATATATATTCTTCGCTCACGCTATTGCTGCATAGAGGTTGGGAACTATTAAAACTTTAATTGTTCCACCAAGGATACGATTACATCATTGCCTTCTTACCAAACTTTGGTAACCTTGTCAGATTGAAATGACTAGATTGTGAGAGCACAGTTGGAAGGGGTAAGGAGTAATTTATGTTTCACCGTAAAAGCAGAGCACCACCATTGCTGGGAATGTAACACAAAAAGAAATTTTTAGCCTCCCAGACTGCAGGAATACTACATCTGGGCCTTGTTTAAGGCATCCAGACATTCTTTTTTTTAAGGATCTCACTTTACTCTTCCAAGGAATAAAGATGACTGATAGTTTATACGAATTGTTCGCCCAATTTTTTTTTGGCGGGGGGGCTACTAAAATTTTGGCAACATTCCCCCTTCTGCAGAACTGCCCCTGACTTTGCCAGTGTGAATGTTTGGAAGTAATATTTGTATCATTAAAAAAAGACAATTTCTGCAGTTGACTGTTTGAAAAGTAAACACAGTTCATTTCTGCAATTGTCTGGAAATATTTCCTTTGTGGGCTTTTTTGCAAAATATGGCAATTTTGTTCATACCATTTGGTAGCAAGTTGTCAGCAACTTAACGCAATTCTCTGAATGCAAAATCACTGTAAGGGCAAGGTTTATTTAGAATTGCAAACCTTTAAATGATGGAGGAGCTGGGGTTTTTGAAAGTTTTGTTCAAAGGAAGTCAGCCTACAGAATTGTAGAAGTGACAGACAAATGAAAAAAAGGACCACTCTGCTAAACATAAAATTTCCATAAAATTAAAATTCTGACAACTTCAATTTATGCTTAATTCTAAAAATTTATTTGCATGCAAAAAAAACCCCTACTGCAATATCTTCCAGAATGAAAAGAAGTTTTCTTTGCAGACTGTTAAGTGGGGTTGAGTATGGTGAATCAGGCCATATGCTGGACACTATTAAATAAATAAGTATTCATGAAATGGCCTGCAGTATCAAGGCTAGCAAAAAGAATCTTCTGCACCCTGCAGGAGTCAAGAAGTGAAAGAAAAAATAACTGATCGATAAATAACAAGAAAATATCACTGTTAAGAGACTGAGATGCGGCCACCAAACACTTTTTGTTGCCAAGGTGATCATTAGCAGTCGCTGCCACTGCTGCTCTGAGGAACCTACAGGACAAAACAAATATAGAGTCACATTAATAATGAATCAATAGCCAGGGTTTCAGCCATGCCAGTCTGATGAAGCCCCCCCCCCTCATTAGACCCTTAACAAGAATGGTCATCATACTGCACTCTTAAACAAAGCACTAAAGCTGCTACTCACATTCCTCTGGCTACAACTCTGTAAGACAGAAATGATTAATAAAAAAGTATGTTTTTGTTTCAGCACTAAAAGAGGGGAACAAATCCCATCAAGGGAAAAGGATTCTACTTCACTATTAAACTACATGTTTATTCTTTAAGAGGCACAATGTAGAAATATCTTTTTTCATAGTGTTACAGTCTTTACATAAAAAATCCAAGTGTTAAAATTTTAGTAAAAAAAATTCCAAAGAGGCATAAGGTAACAGGTTGTGGCATCTAGACATGAAAAAAAAAAACTGCAGAAAATGGTCACGAGAGTTAAAATTCCAATTGAAATGATTCACTTACTTGACCCAACACACGGCTTGACTGTGTTAACTATTTAATCAATCATATTTACAAATGACAAGCTTTACAGACGATTACCAGGTACAAAAAAAGAGAAAAGAAAAATATTGGAGCAAGTGCTAGAGATGGTGAGAAAGATGTCCCCCTGATATGAGGAAGTGACATACCAATAGCAAGTTTTCTTTGGGTAATACTAATATCATGTGACCAAAGATGACGACAAATCTGACGTATTGGTCAGGTGAGCATCCAGAGGATACCTTTAACAAGTTCAAAGGTTAAAGAGTTTAGAGACAAAGAGTTGATGTCACATGGCCTGTCTAGATATTACGTAGCTCTTTTTAAATAGCATAGCATGGTTGACGTCATCAAATGTCAACGAGTGTAAGGAGTGGACACTGCCAACCACGTATGTGCTATGGTCGACATTTAAGCAAGCAAACATTACAGCCCTTTGAACGCTTCATTTAGATATAGTGCTTTATGATTGGTGATCTATTTGCATCAGCGGATATCTGCAGGAGGCAGCTCATTGCGACATGCAATGTCGGGGGGGGGGGAAGCACAAGTCAGAGTAGGTGCATTATTAACAGCCGATGATCGCTGGTACGAAACCAGCTGTTGACTCTTACCTTCATGGTGGTGGGATTATTTGACTTCCAACATAGATAAGTATTCCAAAACACTGATACTATGTTGATGACAATCGGTCTGTGGATGGAAGAGTTCAGAGAAGGAAATAACTACTGACATGTTGTGCACCATTACAAATGTACACAGCCCTGCTTGCATGCTGATTTAGGCAGTAAAGGGTACAACATCTGCGAGGAAAATGAGTAAAAACTGTTCAGAAAAAGTTGACAAAACTACTTGAGGCAATCTCAGAGCTTAATTAAGATTCTCTGAAGGCTGAGGTATTGAATATTATTACATTTACATGATATATCACATATTTTCACAAAATAAATAGTGTCATATGAGTGATGTTACTGTCCTCTGATATACAAGTACTACTTTCAGCCATGCTGAGTGGCACACCAAAGAACACCAACCTATTGATGACTCAGATCACAGGTGGATATTTGTTCAAATGGTTCTTCCTCAAAAATACCTTTTTTAAAAAATATTGATAATAACAATGGATTTAACTACTGCAACAGTGTCCATTTTTTACCAAAAGAAATGAACCAGCAAATCCAGCAAAATAGTAATCAACAGTCTTAGCGTGAGGTCCTGGAGGACAAGGGGAAGGCAAGTCAACTTGATGAGAGTTATGAGAGTTGGATCTCTGGAGTTGTAAATTTTGGAGTTTGACCTCTGGTGACCTCAAAATGACCATTAACCACCACCAAAAACAATAGGGATCATCTACTCGGTATTGTTAACCTACACACCGTGTATGAGATTAGTCAAGGTCACAATTCTAGAGATATTATGTTAAAAAGGTTTTCACACTTTGACCTCTGGTGACATCAAATGACCTTTGACCTCCACCAAAAAGGATTAAGGATCATCAACTTAGTATGGCAAACCCACACACTGAGTGGGGAGGTGTTATTAGATGGAGATCTATCGAAAACTCTTTCTTTGAAACCTACTAGTTGCCGACACTAATCTCTTTTGTGTGTTGTTCTTGATGATTCAATAGGCTGAAGAGGTGTTAAGAACTAAGTACAAATGGGAGATGTCGTCTGCTACATCTCGATGAGCAGCTCGCTAAATTTGCCCCTTGCCTTAACATTGCCAGTCGCTTAAGCTGTAAATTAATTTGAGGGTTTCGATGCGTTTGGACACTATTTACAACGTACTTGTCTAGTACCCTACAACTTGTTTAATATGAGGGTCTTTTAGATCATGCGAGCGAATGAGAAAATAAGTCAATAACCGACGGCAAAGTTTAGTCTTATACTTCTTTTGTTCATTTGCATAGATCATGAGCATTGGTTTATAGCCAGCATCATTAGGTTTCTAAACAGTCGTTTGGAATGTCAGAACAGTGTTTCGAACTTAATGTCGGCAACTAGTTAGACATTAAAGCATTCCTTTAAGATAATCCTTTCTGTTCGGGGACGCTGTGGGTATGAATGAGCAGATGAGTTTGCCTAGATATTAGACAAAGGTCTTTCAATGCCCATTAATTCAATAATCCCCAATTAAAGGATTAGGTCACCACTCTGATGTCAATCCAATTGGATTAGCATAAATTAAAGTTTTTGAAAGATCTCCATCTGATAACACCTCCCTGCACTGAGTATGGGATCAGTCAAGATTACTCTTCTTGAAATATTGTGTTTACAAGCAGTGTCTAACACACGCACGCACGCACCAACCCATGCGAACACACACATGACATTGCCATTGCGTAGATTCCTTCCCCCTTCCTCAAGTAATCAAACACTGGAACTGGGGAAATTACAAGGAGAGTAATGGGGTGAAAATGTTTGATGTATGACAATTACACGCTGACCTGTAATCTACTGGCAAGATGTAAAAATTTGCAACTTGGACAGCAGGATAAATCTAAAAAGAATATAAGACAGTGGTAAGAGAAAGGTTATTATTGTTAAATGTCATCACCATGGAACAATACATTAATGCCCTTGAAAAGTCTGATGCACATGTAAAGAAACATCTTTGCTGGATTTTAACTCATCCATATTCATATGATGTATGGAATGGGATATTGTAGGTGCTTGATGTTTAGAGGGTATTTTGGCTCTCTTAGTTGCTACAGATGCAGTCGCCATGGTAACATTATGTATGGTTGATTTTATATACATGGAAGGGTCACAAACTTTCTGCTTACAACTGACAAAACTCTTCTTTTATTTTGAAAACAATGTGCAAAATCCCAGTATGAATTTAAGTAGTAAATCATTGGTTATTTATGATTTCAACTGACAACATGCCTAAGTTTAAACAAACAGTTTGGGATTTTGCTGAAAAATCTAGTCATGGGGTGAGACTATTAATGCCAGCGATCATGTTATTTGCCATCATTTTAGAACAAAAAGTTAATTTTTGAAAGATGGAATCCGAGTCATAACATTTACAAACAGAAAACTTGTTTCATTTGATATGAACCTATGGCATGTTGCAGTAAACTTATAAAGCAAAAAGCTGAACTGAAGGGCAAATTTCTTCCACAGAATACTGACATGGTTTCCCATCATGGAGGCTGTTAGGTGAGAAACTTACCATGTATGAAGTGAGCAAGGCCGTTACAAAATCCTATGTGAAGCAAAGAAAAATTACACTCAATGTAAAGTAATACCACATGTGACTATTTCTGAATTACTTTAAGCAAGTTTGTACAAACTTTAACTATCCGTTACTTACCTTGTAATTGATTGAGCTGTCATGTGAATCTCTTTTCTATTTTTCATTATTGAGCAGAATTACTTGTCATATATTGCTCCAAACCTGTGTTTGGTTGCTAGGCAACACCAGTCACAGACCCAGTGACCAATTAAGACACAACATTTTGCTTACATGAAAAATTTTCAAGCATAATTTTTACAGCACAATGCACAGTATGGTTATTGCAAGAAAAAAAAAAACAGGGCAAAAGCCATAAACTCTTGACTGCACAACTGAGGGTTAAGATGGCAGAGTCTAAAGTGCAAAATAATATTATACATGAGCATTAAATTGCGAGTTAAATTAGAGCTGGAATATGAGTTGTACTAGCAATCACCTGGTCATCAGCCTTTGTTCTTTGTCAGTGCTTCAGGGGAGAGAAAGTATGGGAAAAGATCACCTGTCACAAAATCTGAAAAAGGACTATGCACTCATCTTCTAGATATTTGAATATGAAAATGGTCTCATCATTTTTGTTGGCCCTACAAAATTCAGACTCTCCAAGAGAGCATAGCAGCTAATCACTGTTACTTGAAATCAAACAGAACAGTGGGACTGAATATGAATATTTATTTACGGAAAAATGGGCCTGAATAATCTTTTCCGGTAGTGGCGATAACACATCCTGCTGAATTTGACTTTCACCGACAAATTTTCAACTCATATTCCAGCTTTAACTATTAAGAAATACCTACCTTAGAAGAGTACAACCAAGAAGTTTCTTGTCGGACACTCTTGACGTTAATGCTACAGCCATCTGAACAATGTTTCATCTATATGTGTCACTGAAAATGTCCCAATCCTGCATTTATGACCACAATCACATGTAACAAAACTAAATCAGAATTAAAGATACTCTGACTTCCACCTTGTAAACCGAATGTAAAATAAGCAGTTTCCATTGCGGTAAGATTCAATAAAATATACAAAAGCACTTACTGCTTTAAGCTGAGCCTTGGTCTCTGGTATCGTTCGGCCATTTCCCCAAGCAACAAACGACATGAAGCTCGTTATCATGAACGGTGCAAATATTGCCTTTTGAGATTAAATCACGAGACAAATAGGAAAAACCAAAATAATTATCATAGAGATGGGCTGTTGGCATGCATCTCTTAACTCCATACCTTCTCCCATCTCCAAGGTGGAGAAGATATCGAGAAGAGCTCATACCGTTACTATTAGTATCAGAATAAAATAATGGAGACAAATGCAGGCAGTGAATACCCACACAGACAGACAGACAGACAGACAGACAGACAGACAGACAGACAGACAGACAGACAGACAGACAGACAGACAAAAGTATGGCAGAAAAACAGCTGACCAGACATACAGATAGACAGTTAGACACACACATAAATGAATGGACTCAATAAAGCAATGGGAAGACAGACATATACATGAAAATACATGCTGCCCAATCAAACTTCTCAAATACTAGAAACATCCAACCATCCAAAAATAGTTCATTCATGCTTTTGGACAATCGTGACAATCCGATTTACACTTCATGACACAAGAAGTAAGTTATTTTTTAAAATTTGGTATATACTTGAAATATGTGATACCTCATCTCCAGTTCACCCTTACTCTATGAGCTATGGGACTCCTCTGATGAAAACAATCCCCATTGTTTTAATACATAAAAACTTTGCGCAACTTCATTCTGATCATCATTGGGGTATGCTACTATTTATGTGAGGCTCTACTTACTACTTCTGAAAGGTTAAGCCATTTTGTTTCAAAGAGTGCAAGATTATCAAGAATGTAAATTGTTACTTCTTTCTATAAAAAAAAAAATTCACATTCTTCATTCACCAGAAACCAGTGCAGAGGTCTCACCTGGTCTGTAACAACCTTGTACATTGGAACAAGTTTCCCCGAACCTTTGTAAATTCTGTCCAAAATTTTGTACCAAGTGATCAAGGCTGGACCCTGTTAAGACAAAGTGAATAAAAGGAAATAAGGACATCAGCAGCTTTGTTGATCACAAATGGAAAAGAAAAGATTTAAGAAGTTTTTTAAACTTCTTTGCTTATGTGAATTGTGTGACTGATATTTAAACAGCTTGATGCTTCAGCACTATTTAACAGTTAGGTACAGTACTTGACAACTTAAATGCTCTTCAAATTCGTTAAATAAAGACCTAGACAATGATCCATTCTTGGCTGTAAGAATGCATCAGGCCAGCTACCTACCACATACAGAACACCGAACAACGCCTGCCGACTTGTCCTTGCTAAATCGTGTCCCTTGATCCCTTTCTTCTCCACAAGTTGCTGCGCTAATATGTCACCGACACCAACAAGAAAACCTCATGAGGTAAAGAGAGCAAACATGGTAGGAAAAATTGAAGGCATGAGGATGGATTTGAAAAGGGAAGGTAAAATAACAGACCAAGAATCATATTTCGGATTGAAATGATGTCATTGTGAAAGCAAGTACTTTATCTTCTCCAGACCTACAGACACATCACAAGGACAGTCACTGACCAACAAGAAAGGACAAAGAATTGAGGAAAATTATGGTACTGAGCATTTTTGAACAATTTAAAAAAAATACAGTCTGTAAGATAAACATACACAATGGATAATTATCTTACAAAGAGTTTGAGCATGAATGATAAGAAGTCACTCAAGAAACTGAAAGTGCACGTACACCACTTCACAATTACCTGCAGTAAGACCTTGCGCTTTGATAGGGTGAGTGATGAGAAATCTCTGATAGGCACGCCATGCCACGATAATCTTCGACATTTCAATTGTGAGTACAGTGACCGGCCAGATGGCGTATCAGATAACCCAGGAACTGCAGTTTTTCATTTTATTGATGTAACTCAAGATTGCATTACAGGATCTATCTGTGAATTGAATAGAGCTTGCGTTGGAGAGTCAAAATACAGATGTTCCCCTTCCTTGCACTCAGACAGTATGGAAGGATCTGTAGAAGCAAAGAATGATAAAAATGTTGTGAAATTTGACTTTCTTTTGCTATCAATGCCAAATATATCAATGCAAAATCATACGCACAAACTATTTTAATGTATGATACAGGTATCAAAATTGTTAGAAAAAGATAAATTCAGCCATTCAAGAGCTACCATATACAAAAGGAACCTTGCTTAGTTTTGGTTCCAAATGAAGAAAAATATGTTATTTTGTATCTATTTTTCAGAGAAGAAATGGGGTAGTGACTAGCATCATGATGAAGATATACTCAGCAGTGTGGCAAGACCTTTGAGATACTACGTATTAGAGACAGTGAGGCACCCCCAAATTAATGATATCATGAACCGATTTTGTTGAAGAATTTCTTTGCACTTTTGGTTTGGGTGGACCCCAGGACATTGTCCACCCTATCCATCCACTTCCAACATGCCTGGAAATACTGAATGGTAATTGCAATTAGACACGTGATAAAAAAAAGCATGGGGGAAAAAGAACTGCATTTTATTTATCTGACCAGGTCAGATGAACCCCATTAAGAGAATAAATAAGAAAGTTCCATAAGTGTGTGAACAAACTTTTCAAATTTGCCTCAACCTCTAAGTTAAAGTGCTTATGCCCTGAAATTATCATGTATGGAATTCAAGTTTTAGTATTTCACAGCATTGGGAACTGAGCTTCACTAGGTTTTCTTTTGTTCCAGTGCTGGCATACAGTGTACACATTAAGGCCCTGACACCAGACTGGCTTAAGGTACACCACTGTACAACTTTTGCACTTATCAGGTAGCGAAAGGAGCGATTCGTTCCATCCATGTAATGTACCACTAGACTAGAGAGCTACAGTACAGTAGCATAAGAGAAGGACAGTAGAGTGCAAGCTTGCTACCTGTGTGGCCCACCACAGAGTACCAACGTGGGCTCTTGATTCAAAGAGGTTGGACACCACCCCTGAGTTGTCTCTCATGTTCACAAATAGTGAATGTTTTCCCCCAAAACTTTACACAAACGACCTCTGGCACCGCATCCATCTTTCTGCAAACTGTAAGCTTTTTACCCAAATATGATGAAAAAATGGACGAATTTTTGACTTGAAAAAATGAACATAACACTAAGTCAGCACAGCGCATTGCAACATGATGAATACGAAGAGTTCTGATGGTACAGACTACAGAGTACAGTCTACTGATGGTGAACTTTGCTATTTTATGAGCTGCAAATGGTCACCAAAAACACTGTCACACAGTAGAGTGTTTAAACGGGGAGCAGGGAAACTGGTCCCCCCACCTCCGAAGTCAGTCGAGGAAAAATCACTAAGTCAGGGGATTAATGAGTAAGGGCAAGAGAAAAAGACTGAAGACTCAACAGGGGTTGGACCAGGTGAAGGCAGGGGGGCACATTCCCATCAGAGGTTGCTGCCCCCAGTCAGGCAATCTTATTCGATATGATAAAGAATGCAGTCCGCCACGAATGCCTGGTTTAGCTCTCCAGAGAAAATTTTATGCAAATGTCATGAAACAAGTACTTTTAACTTTTGCTATCATCTCAGGCAGCCTTCTTGACCAAATGACTGGTCTTGTGATGTTCAACTTGTCACACAGTCCTTTCAATGTATATGACACAGCCTACCACACATAGTGGAAAACCTAAACTCTTTTGCAAAGTTTGAAACGAAACCTAATCAATAAGGCCTCTAAAACCAATGTTTGACATATATTGCTGGAGCTTCTGGATGTTTCACCCCCTGGACCACCATCAGGACTCCACACGCCCAGTGCTGCTTTTAGCATGGGGGTATCATGTAAGTTGTTTACCTGACAAACATTTTAATCCTAAAAATACAAAAACATTATTATGATATATGTAACTTTACACAAATATTCATAAATGTGCCCTTATCATTCTAATACCTTTTGGTTGTGTTAAAAACGAGTAATTACTTGGAAACAGGTTTTGAATTTAACGTGGCTGTACATAACACTTATGATGGAATCTTGAGTCGATCACTTTAGAATAAGATCAATCAAAATACTGTTTAGTATCAACTTAATTCAAAGCAATGTCAAAAAACAATAAAAATATTGTGTCTTCTACCCAAATTTTGAATGAGAGTTTTACCAAAGACATTCTGGTCAAATTTTGGCACGATTTGAAACATTATACTAGGCAATATTGCTGAAACTTAAAACTTTGGCTGTGAGTAAAATGTTTCCATGGAAATGCAAAATAACGTGGCAAATACTTGTTTTTGATGTTGTTTGAAGTTAATACAATGTAGACGGTGCTTACTTCGGGATTCCTTTGCATCCACATGGCCTCACTGGAGTTTAGAATGCATTGATTGACACAAAGCACTGATAGACAGCTCAAGGTACTGTACACGTGGTATACAGTATGAGTAATCTATTAATTATTACAGTGTTTAAAAGTTAATGTTACGACCTACGTATGTATCATTTAGTCGTAATAAAAGCACTGTACAAATCATTTGATTTAGGAGAATTTTGAAGTAAAGCTTCAATTATTTAAACATTTGTGTTAGCAGCACAAGGGGTGTGATGAGAAGTGTAAGGTCTTATTATGTAATACTAATACAGGTTTATTACTTAATGCTAGGACGACCTGTGGCTTATACAGCCTGAGGTCTAATCCTTCTGAAGAAACACAGTCCTACAAGCCTACCTTAACATCAATGTAATTAAGTGGATGTTCTGCATGGGGCACATACCAACGTACCTCAAGGGAATAAGACTGATGTGTTGCACATCGGTACCTATTCAGTTCAGTTTGCAGTAATAGTAATACATGGACATGTACTTTCGCGTAATTGGCTCCAATGATATTAGCTAATGTCGCCTGAACACTTAACTAAATATGCCACATACAGGAACTCTAATTAAACGAAATATATGTCAGGTTCATGGAATAAATCATAGAACTATATCTACCTACCTGAACAGATTTCCATGTAATATACTTACCAGGTTATGTAATAATTAGCGTTGAAACAAAATTCTGAACTACTATAGCGTTCGTCTGCGAAAACAAGGAAGCATACAACTTACACAGTAGTCAGCTGGTCGTGAAATTCTTTGACCTCTCTATATACCCCAGAGTAGCCTGTTCTACGCTGAAGTCACCTGAAGTTCTGTTTCCTCCATATTGGTTCAGGTTCACCTAAACAACGAACTTAGGTAGTAGCAGAAACGTGGTCTTGTCAATAGACAGAAAAAGCCCATTTCCTTCTTTACACTCCGCACCACCCGATGGCCATGGTGTTCCGCTATGATAGTCCTGCAGACACCCATCCTCCCCTCCCCACAAAATTATATCTTTTTCCCTTTTCCCCCTAACTTACCTCACTTTAAGGAGACCGGTGTGACCGGTTTTAGGCCATGCCACTTTCAATAGCAAATCGACTCCCATACGCTATGTCATTTCTTTTTTAGCTGTGCATAGTAGTCCCAAATTCTTAAACATGTATTTGGTAATAGATCATTGAAACTTTCAGTTTTCTGTATGGATGAAAAAAGTCAGAATTATTCGATTTTTTGTTCATTTTGCACTGTATGTTAAAGAAAAAATCAAGGAGAGGGAGAGAAGAAACTTAATTTCAATTGATTTCATCAATGAGAATTTTTTTCTCCCCGAAGAGCTTTGATGCAGTGTTAGTAACAGTAACCTACATTTGTCACGTTGTGGGGACCGCAAGGGTGGGGGCGGTGGTTAAAGTGTTGGATTGCGGAGCAAGTTGTCATGACACTATTTAAGAGGAGCGCACATAGCGTACTGAGTAATTGTTTTGGGCATTTGTGTTATTTCAAGAAATGTAAAAACAGAAGATCCAAATTATATTTCTCGAAATAAAACTTTACTTGAAATACACTTCTCAAAAAAGAAGGAAAAAACAGAAGATGCAACATATATTTCTCTGAAAAAAACAATTGCCTCAAAAATATTTTTCGAAAAAACAGAAGCTTTAAAATATATTACTTGAAACAACAGAAGCTCCAACATTTGTTTCTCGAAAAAACAGAAACTCCAGAATATATAAACATTGACTATGGCACTAATGGGCTTTCGTAGGTGCTGCCATTTCAACTCCTTGATAGTGTTTCCACTTTGAAGGAAATTTCCCGAATTTCGGGAAATCTGGCCCTCTTCCAGGTAATTTCCGGGAAATGGAAAAATTGCAGAAAATTCCAGGAAATCAAGAAATTGTTGCGTAAAAAAAATAATAGTAAAATCTAAGGTAATTATACCAGAACAATTCCTTTTTTTATTTCTAAGGTTTGAAACTCTTTACTAGTCATTCAAGAGTACACTGTACACTGCAGTTAAGTGTATACTGCATCGTATAGTACAGTACTGCATACCATTGAATTAGTGCTCTACACACACCCGCCTTAACTGTGCATTAGTTCAAAGACCCCGTCTGTGAAAGTGTAGGGCATGTTACGGCAAAATTAGCTCTTGAACTACCAATTTGAAAATTCCAGGAAATGCAACTAAATTCCAGGAAATTTTGTATTCGATTCCAAGAAATCTAAAATTGGGCTGTGGAAACACTGCTCCTTCATGTGTACCGATATCTGGAAAATGGGAAACGCAGGCAGTCTACGATGGAGAGCATTCAAATTACTAACACCATTCAATTGCTAAGCTGAGTATTTTCCTGAGTTGTCTGGAGTCCCATTAATTCATATAGGAAGTCGGGAAACTTAGAATTATTGTTATAAAATTTATTAGCATTGTTTTCCTTTTTCAAAGCTCCATACTTTGATCTGGACCGGCTTCCAACTGTTAGCTTCAAATGTGAAGACAATTGTGCACCTGAACGTAAACCAGGAATGTAATATATAAATTTCTTTCAATTGTCTTAGGTTGACTGATCTCTATAGCAGCTATCGCAGAATTTAATAAGAAAATAAAGACTTTGAAACACCCAATGCATCTTCAAGAACGTATTTCTGAGGTATAACATTTCCTTAATAGTAGTGAGCACCACCGTGTGTAGGCTCTATTTGCCTCAAATATGACGACAATTAACTGTGCGTCTTAAAATAAATAGGCTAAGCCAAATTCCATAAATGTAATAAGTCATTCATGAGCCCAACTCCTAAGTTGAAATTGAAACTGGAGGCAATCACTGTGGGACATTTAACTAACAAATCTCACGTACAAGGCTCGGTTCCTTACACAAAAGTGTGCAAAAACTGTTAGCTTCAAATGTTTTCCTTTTTCAAAGCTCCATACTTTGATCTGGACCGACTTCCAAGATTATGCAAACTTGTGTAGGTAATACATTGTAAAATTTAAAACTGTTAAATTTTGTATCTCATCACTTGCATGTGGGACGATCAGTCCTCATCCCCACCCCCTTTTTTCTTAATATGAAATATTGATAGGCACTCATCTACAACCGACATCAATATTTTGTGATGTGATAACCAACTTTAGAGTTACTGAACACTGTGGACGAGATCATTCCTGGCGAACTGACTGATGCCAGTAGCAGATTTAATAGGGATCTGTATCAAAGGTTTATCAGAGATATCCATTATTTCTGTGGAGACTGCTGTCCCACCGTTGAAGGAAAACATGGCAGTAATCCGGGTGCTTTGATGATCAAAGCAGTCATCCTAATTTTGTTTTATTTTGTTCTTACTTTTTTTTATTGGGGTATGTGTGCAGCAGGAGGTGGGGGGGGGGGAGGGGACCATGGAGAGCAGTTGGTTTGTTTACAAAACACTGTCTGCAAACAATGACAATACTAATTATCTATGAGGTTGTTTGTTTCACATTTTACCTCAACTTCATTCTTTATAATTTTTCATGTCACACAAATATACTCAATGTGAAATTGGTTCACAGACAACCCCCCCCCCCCTGAAAATGCAAACATAAGCAATGACATTACTACTTATCAAAGAGATTATTTCACATTTAACCTTGACTTTATCCTTTATCATTTTTCATGTTAAACAAATATACTTAATGTTAAATGGGTTCCCAGATAATTCCCCACCCCTCCCTGGACAAATGCAAACAATTGGAATGACATCACTGATTATCAAAGAGGTTATTTCAATTATTTAATATATTACATTGACTTCATCCTTTATCATTTTTCATGTTTCACATATACACTCAATGTCAAATCAGTTCCCAGACAATTCCCCACCCCCTCCCAAAGAAAATGCAAACATAAGGACTCAGGGTTTTGTCCTGGTACAGTCGCCTTTGCAAGAGGCAAAACAGCGAGGTATTCGCAACACGTTAGAGAGGCACTCGAGCGAAAGGCAAACGAGGGCGAGCTAGGCCTTAGAGGGCGCGGTGTCAGAATTGACTTCGAGGTTTGTAGAGCATAGGTCAAACTGATGCAGTAGTATGGCAAGGGGTAAGTATAGTCACTCGTGAATACCCACACCAGTGAGTTGTGGGGAAACATAAGGAATGACATTACTAATTATCAAAGAGATTATTTCACATTTCACCTCAACTTCATTCTTCATTTTTCATGTTGCACACATGTACTCAATGAGATAATCTGCAACTTATGAACTTGCTGTTGATCAAAGAGCAGAACCAATTGAGAATCTTGCTCTCGCCTCACCAAAAATATTGTTTGGCGTGATGAGAGACTGCAGCTTTGATGTGATGATTACTCTCAAACTATTTGATAAGAGGATGGCAGTTTCCCCCAAGCCCCTCAAGATGGCTAAAGACATTGTCAGAACTCATGATACATGAAAAAGAACCTATTTCTTTATTTAATAATTTCCTTCGATATCAAAGTTTATTACTGTCCATTATAGATATTTTGCCCACACAATTACACACAAAAGGATTCGAAATTCTCCTGCCAAGTTATTTGGCACATAAAGAAGAACAGTGGCATAAAGAATCAATCATTTCAACAAAATACAACAAAAAATTTAACGTAAGAAACAAGTCATCATCATCTTTACCAGGTTTAATACCTGTTGGATAATCATTCACTTCCAGTGTGCAAGCTTGCCTTAGTTTTTTGAGATGGTTAATTCACTTTGTAGTACTTACAGGGATACATGCAATATTAAATTTCAATGTGATTACATTGTACACCTTAAACTTGGTCTGGTTTGAATTTATTTGTATCTAAGGTTGTCTACAACGAAGAAAATAAAACATTAGAAGAGTATTTTGGTTATAAACACAACAACATAGTACACATATTATAACTTTAGTCTTGTCTATAATATCGATAATTATAAAAACAAACATAAATATACGTGAAAGCACATGTTTATATTCACAGATCAACACTGTGCATGTTTTGACAGATGTACTGTATGTGGTATTTCCTGCTGGTAAAATTGATGCATCTATTTTTTTTTTAACACAGGGAAAAATTGTACACTGATAAACTTTTACACATATTTACAATCTAAATAGCAGTTTGAACTTCAATGAAATGGTCCTACAAACCATATGCAAATATTTTTGAACTCTTCAAACTTCCATCATCGAAGTAATTGAAATCTGTCATTACACATGGTACAAGGTCTGTGATAGTAGTAACTAGTTGAAAACAAAACTGCATGCATATTGATTCTGCACTGGCTCCTCATTTGTCATACCAGTGACACACTTTGCCATAGCATAAATAATATGGACAATGTTTCTTTTCATCGGTATATTGAATATCAGTTGAAAAGACAGTGAAAATGTGACTCATGTCGGAGTGACATGGAACATGTGAATCAAAGTAGAACAGAGAATGTGGCCAACTCCCCTCCCCCACCCCTGCTTACTACAAAAAAAAAAAAATCTGATCCAAACATTGCCACTTTTAAAAATGCTTCCACACTATGTGTGTATATTCTCTCTTATCTCATGCTGAGTTGGTATAAAATTTCTGAATGTCTATATTTCTTTATATTTTACATATTTGCTCAATGAGTACACATCAACAGGTACAAATTTATAGCTTTAAACTTGCGTAAATATGAAGTTACATATTCCTCACTGACATATTGATGTCAAACACTTGAATTCGTGACCAACACTTCCCAACGTTGTGGTACACGTCTTCCCAAGACTAGCTTTTACATCCTTAATTGGCATTTGTTAGTACGAGGAAAATTTTCACACAGATCTTAACATTTTAACAAAATAACGTACTCTGAACGTCACTGACTGCTTTGTATTTGACCGTCCATTTGTGAGGTTACACTGTATTATGGGTGAGCTGCTGTTTCCTCGTCTTCTCAAACTGATGAATGAATAGCTTGGATACAAAACTGTTCGACTCCAAAGCACAATTTACAATCCTGACAACTCAAGGAACAGAAAATTCGAAAATGAAAACGATGCAGATGCATAAAATGATTACATATAGGGTATTCGTGCAAACCTTGGAATACATAAACCTGAAAAATTTTGTTGTATAGACAAATCCAGATGAGGCTCAGTTAGTCAAGTCACCCCCAGCCTCTCCCCTGCATGGAAGTAGTACTTCTAGGCAGTAGTACTTCTAGGCAGTAGTACTTCTATGAAGTAGTACTTCACCTAGTACTTTGTGCATTTTCAATACTAGTGAAGACACGATTTAGACCAGGAGAAGGCATATAACGCTTTCTGTTTTTGACAATCATTCAAGAAAAGCCGTAAAAGATCCTCACGTATATACAGCTATCTTCCATGCTCTAATTTGTAAGCTTTGGTCCTGATGTGACCCTTAATTGAGTCCCCTCCTGGCCCCCCTCCCTTTACCTACCCCTCTCTACCTCCCCCACCCAAAGAAACACATACAATTGAATCATTATTCTTCAGCAGAAGTGAAATTTATAAGGTAGTTTCAATCACAGCACCACACTGATACAAAATTTACTTCACCCACAAAGTAGGTACTGTTTCACAAATTGAAAACTTTGAATGTGGAAACACAATTGGATCGTTTAATTAAAATTATGAATGTCATGCAGCCTCGATCATAAAAATATTGGAAAAGATATAAAGCACTTTTGGTAAAACTTCTATAGGCACGTAAAAATTGCACTTAATAATTGATTAGAATGCCAAACCTGGGATAAGATATGCTGGTATTTCAATGATGATTTTCATTCCATGGATTGGATTTACTCCAGTCTATTAAGAAAGAAAACAAGCAGGGGAATTTTGATATGATACCATTTATCTCTTAAGGACAGCATATAAAGACACATACACAGCATAAATGGATGAATACAATGAAGGAGAAAGGAGGGGGGAGGGAAAGATGAGGGGTGTCCTAAGGCATATAGGTGGGCTTAGTTTTTACCAGCTTTGGCTATACAGTACTACCCTAGAGCTTGAGTGCTTGAGTGCACACAGAGAATGTATGGACTCTGTGAGGCCAGGAGATATGTGCACTGGGGCATGACTCATTATTGTCTGGTTGCTATCCTCATTACAATGGTTAGCAACAGCTCACTCTAAGATGATCAAGGGTTGGATTTGTGAGGTTTTCCTTATTCAAATGGTGGTGCAGTACAGTTTTGCTGTCGTTGTAAGAGAACACTATTTGCCTTGAAAACACCCCCCCCCCCTAAAAAAAAAATGTGTTCACATTTTGAGAGGCCAAAATGTTACGGTTTCATTCTCACCTTAAGCAACATAGGAAAGGAAGAACCCTGGCTCAGTGTATTGATTTGGGCTTATGAAGGGAAGTAAAAAAATTTGAGTGCACTTAACTTGCAAAGTAAACAGGCAAATTAGTACTGTGTCTTCATACCAACTGCATGCAAATCAAATTTTGAAATGGAGCCTTCAACTTTGAAAGCAACAGTACTTTTCTCGGAAAGGTACTGACAGGTTAAAACTTTGCAATTCAAAAATCAAAATGTTTTTTGTTCCAATAACTCTTACATTGACACACCGAATTTTGAAGAGAGAAGACATTTAGGACTAAAGGCTGCTCCTCCCAACTGCAATGCAACAAAACTTAACGAGTTTCAAACAGTTGCATGGTGTTTCAGGAAGGGTCGCATGCTAGCCACACACTGAACTGAACAGATTCAATCAATGAGTTTGACTTAATACTCAGTCCTTGGGGGGTCCCCATTTTGGGATCCTGTTCAGTCACCTGATTTCCAAAATAACCCCTCATTGGCACTGAAACACCGGTATTGTCGCAGTCAGGTCGGTGACAGACTCACATTGACCTCATTACAACTCAACTCAAACTTAACAGCTTAAAACTTTGCAATGAATATCAAACATATTTGAGATACACCTAATTTCAGTTTAACTCCTAAAAGCTGTTGCAAGTGAGTCGCTTCGCAAGCAACCAAATTACTGCACTGAAAATTAAAACCCACCAGCCAGCTGCAAGGAAACTTGTTTCATAGCTTTGCAGTCAGGTCAGTCAGTGTCCTGTAGTCTTAAACTTTTGCTGGCTCTTGGGAGACAACAAACAAAACAACAATAGGAAACACCAGCATCTTTTAGGACAAAGGTCAATATTATGTACATCACCTTCATTTAAGTTCAGTGGGATTGTTAGATTTCCAACTGAGGTAGGTGTTCCAGAACACAGAGACGATGTTGATTACGACTGGTCTGCAAAAAAAGATAACTGCCTCTAAAGCTGTTTCTCCTCGTCATATGAGATAGGACATAAGTTGGGGGACAGGGGGAATCTAAAAATTTATTTCTTGGTGAAGTTTATTCCTCCAGATGTAAAATGAACACGCTTCCTGCAAAGGCAATTCAACATGGTAAACAGGGTTCTGGCACCTTCGTTCTTGCATGAACAATTATTTTTCAGTCTTGATAATAACATGTACACAGTGTAAATGATTATATACTTTTTAAACTGAGAGCAGCCACGACAGGCAAAGATGCTTTCTAAGGAAGTCAAATTTTATGGTTTTTTTCATGACTTTCACAGAACAAAATAAAAAATTTCCATTACATTTCTTTCCAAGTAACAGCAAAATCTAAAATATGAGGTGAAGAAAATAATAGGTTTTTATACTACAAGTGATGATGTGTTCTTATATTCATGCCGTGAAATCAGTGGCCCATTACAGAAATGTACACTTCTAAACACCCGATTTAATGCCCTTTGGTCGGGTTTTCGAACTGCAGACAGGAAATGAGAGCAATTGATCAGAGGACTCAAATAATAAACATTACATGCATGGCTGCACAATTTTTGTCGAAATTTGTGAGAGGAATTTCTCGACGTGTATGAGAGAGGAAAAAACATCGGTGTCGTGTGAACACCAACATTTAAAGCTCTACAGGCTTGAATTGCTGCGACATATGTCATCCAAAGATTAGTGATGTCATTTGAACAATGTGCTAGAGGAGGTAGCAAGGTAAATAAAAAGTGCACATAGACTGTAAATTTGTCATCATGCTTGTAATGATATGTGGTCAACATTTTTTCTCTATTATCACATTTGTTTTAGTTTGACTTTCAATCATACCTGTAGTACAAGGGCAGAATGTAAAAGTTGAAAAGTTGAACAGCTGGAAAAACCTGTATACAAGCCAAAACGAAAAAGACTAGAAACTCAAAGGACTCGGTGATCCCTTGCGAATACTCATGAAAATAGTTTGCATACAAAATTTCCATCATACTGCTTTGCTGAGGGGACATTCTTGCAAAGATCTGGAACAATTTTATACAGTGATGGGACACGATTGGACTGTAAAAAAAGATGGACTAGTATTTTCAACAATAACAACAGCTACCTACATAGAAAGTTTGAAGTTTATGCAATATTCCCCCCCCCCCCTTAAAATATGACATTTACAAAGTTTTAAAACTTAGAACGCTGCTGATGTCAAATGTTGTTTGACGTCTCTGAATATCATCGCATCACAATGGACTATCAAGGCATCGACTTTGAAGTTCAAACACCTATCTCTTCTTGTGATATCGTGTTTGCAATGCCTCCGATGAGGCATCACATACACACGCACATGCCAACATCATCTCACCAATTCCTCCGCCTTTCACAAAGAATCAGTGATCGAGAACCAATAGAATTTGCCCTTAAATGAATAGTATTAACACAGTTCTGACAGGACCATTGTCTCATAGGTACATTCCACGCATAGTTTTGAATCACATGTAAGTTGCAGTATCATTAGAACATACTGCCCTCAATAGATCGAGTAAAGACACAGACTGTTCCATATCTCCTATAATAACCTGTGAGATTTTGTTGATAATGTTGTCAACATCAGTAGCCATGTATTTATGCTTTGCACCAATAATACCCATAGAAATTCAGTAAACAGGGAAAACCACAAATGCGGTTACTATGAAATTTATTGGGCACTGATAGTGAGAAGTCTTCTATTGAAATCTTCCATTATAAAAGAAGAAGAAAGTTATCACAAGAACTAAATCAAAGTATGACTTGTTTCAAGTCTTGTATATTGCACAATCCTTAACATGAAAACAGAGAAAATTTTCACATATTTGCATGGCTTGATTTCTTCCCTATTTTTAATTACTTTATAGATAACTATGCTTACCTTGTATGCATTCAGAAGGGTGGGAACAAAGTCCTATTGAAGGTAGAGACAGAAAATATGGGAATATTAAAAAACCAAAAAACATAAAAGAATGAGGGATTTGGTTTACTTTCAACTTTTCAAACGACAAGAGATTCTGTTTACTAAATAAACAAGATTCACGCCGATGGTCTGCAAAAACAACTGAGTGCGATGTACACTTAGCATGACACGTACTGGTGCAATAACAGGACCATTGTAAAATGGCATGTTTGATATGATACTGCTCACACGTACAAAAGCACCTGTGTAACGTACGTAGCTAACTTTAGTGCCAATCACATAGTATAAACATTCCAATATATTGTATATTATTGCAATATATGGATTACAGGATAAGTCTGATGATCACTCATAGCATGAAACTCGGAATTACAACTACGTTCCACTAGTCTCCATATCTATAATAGTCTATATGGCTGTCAACTGAGTACATTACAATTCATTTTATCCCTGTTTCACCACTGACAGAGTACTGTGTATCAAACATTTTTTGATCTCTGGTCAATGCTTACCAATTTGAACTGACTTTTCACTTCTGTTAAGGTGCTCCCTTTGCCCAGTGTTACATACATCATGAAGCAAGAAATGATGAAAGGAGCAAAAATCACCTGGAAATGAATAGCAAATGTTAACCAACTCTTAATGCACACATGATGGATTGTATCTCTTCAACTGATGTAGCACAGACTGTTATTATGATTCTTCTCAAGTGAGGAGGGGGTCAGAGAAGGGGGACAAATGCTTGTCTTTACATGAAGATACAGAATGGAAGAAAGAGAGCATAGGCAAGTGTCAGTGAGGGGAGAACTGAGGGTTCCTATAGCTCTAAGATCCCTTTTAGAATCTTCAAGCCAGAATTTCTAAGTTGAAGTATAGGTCCAAAACTGACTAAATTCTGACCCTATTCACACTAATCCTGAAATATAAACCTACACCAGAGCATGAATATATCCTGACATCAATTCTTCTTTTGGATCTAGCCAGAGGGAGGCATAGTGAGAGAGAGGTAGTCTGGAGAAGCAGGGGGAATAGGGATGTAATTGACTAGTAACCTGACATTGAGAGGACACCGTGTGCAGATCATGCCGTTACCTTTCCATAACTGATCAGTCACACAAATGTGAGAGGTCTGAGGGTGTGCTTCATGTGTGTCTCCTATGTTAACTTATTTGAAAGTTCTTGAAAGGCAAAAACTTCTTGATTTACAGCATTTGAACAATTTCCAATCTCATGACCTCAAATTGACCTACATTACCTGTATCACCAACCTCAAAAAGCAAAGTTCTGCATTTTGTGATGAGGTTTGACTCAATTGTCTTTCAGTGACAAAATCAGTTGGAAGTTTAACATCAAATACAGACATTAGTCACATTATCTCAAATACAACAGAGGGATGAAAATGCAGCAAATTTGCTGCATATTCTTCATGTGAGTGAACCTCAAAACTGATTTGAATAGATACCCACTGTACAAATCCTATTCTGTACAGGCTATTGTCTATTCATTCGTCTTTCAATGTCTATCCATTGTGGTTTGAGGTTGGCTTGACAAAGTTGCATCATCGATGACATAAAACAAGAATGTCCACCATACAGGACCCCACCCCCCCAAAAAAACAATAAAGTTTATTTGCTATATGCCTGAAATAAGTTTTGAACGCTTAATTTCACTTTGCAAAGGACAGAGTCGAGGACAGCCACATTTTGTCAAAATTTGCATTTTAATCTGCTATTGAAAATTGCTTGAATTTCAGCAGAGGAGTGACTTTATTTAAATTTAGATGCATATACAATACCACATACATGGTACAAAGCATTCAAGCATAGACTATGAAAAATCATTGTTTTACACGGTCCCCGAACAAAGAGAATGGTAAATCACATGGGAAACCATGCAGAATGGAATACCATACCTATCAAGTTTAAAGTTATAGAATTTGTTCATGGTCTAGAAAACAAGCATTGATGAAAGTCTGAAATTACAAACACATCCTAAGCAGTTACTACCAGCATCATATCATTAATTCTACATGTACTGAAAGTTTTAGTGAAAAAAGAAACCTTCACAGCAACTGAAAACAACATGTATGTGTTACACACATTGCACATCTTGTGCACTACAAGTTTGTAAAGGCTTAAGACAGAGTTACACCAGAGTGTATCATATGTTATTCAAATCGCAAAGACATTAACCACTTTGGAGAATTTAAAAAAAAACAGGGCAAAGTTGAGAGTGTCCAAATGTTTAACAATTTCATTATTTATTTTCCATCACTTTCGAATGAGTACATGCCATTTAAGTGTGATCCAAGACTCTATGCACCCAACAAAAAAGCAAACAGTGGAAGCAAATTTCACGTTCCATCGACTCTGTAAAAACTTTTGCTTCAAACGAAGCAATGTCGTGATGATGTAATGTTGTAAACATGGTTGTTTGGTGTGCACAACCACGGCAGAAAGCAAGCAACATTGCACTGTCCTGACCTACGTACGAACGTGAGCAAAGAACAGAGGATTCCCGAAAATGAAACCGACAATGATATCAACTCAAATTTAGAAAACAGAAAAACTGAAATCGACACCTACAAAAGATGGAAGTGACATGATGATGAAATTTTCAACATACCTGGTCTGTGGTGACTTTGAATAAGGGGGTCAGCTTTCCAGGTCCTTTGTAAACTCTATCAAGAAGTCTGTACCAGCTTATCAAGACTGGACCCTGTCGATTGGAAGATGAGAACTTTAAATGCAATTTTGTTGTTCGAATGAAAACAAAATGCAGAAACGTTAGTGACTGAGGCCGCCGTAAGACTGTGGAATGCCGAAAAGGAAACCATTCCATCTGCGCCACAATGGTTGCCTTTTATGGCATTCCACAGCAAAGCAATGAATAAAGAAGATGTGGAACTATTCCTACACAAAGCAGGACGAACGAATGGGAATATATCAGTCGCTACTGTATTTAGTAAATGTGCTAAACAAGACAAAAAAAAAAAAAGTAACACTTTAAAAAGCTGGAAAAGGGGACATTGATGATCCTAGTGAACAGCAGGTATCATTAACACTATTTTTGGGAGAGCAAGTCTGGTAAACAACAACATGTGATTCTGCTTCTGAAAGCAGCAATCCTGTAGCATTGTGATGTAACACTGAGCTTGTTTCGGCTCTTTCAATCGTCTTTGACTCAAAGAAAAGAACGTTTCTTTAGAGACTGTCACAACAATGGATGCACTTCATTCAGTTTGAAGTCCTAAGACTCTAACAAATGTTATCAAAACTGCCTGCTCTTCCAAATCTCTGGTCATAAAATAACACACAACTAACCATTAGACCTTAAACTCACCACAAAAATGAATCCAAACACTGTTTGCCTTGCTGTTCTTGCATAGTCATGGGCTTGCATCCCCTTTTTCTCGACCAGTTGCTGTGCGAGTACATCTCCGACGAAGAGAACACACCCTATTAAAGGTACCAGATGAACTGTGTGGTTAGTCAAGGTTGCTATGATACTATAGGCATGAAGACCAACACAGATGAACTGAATCTTTTTCAATGACTCAGTATTAATATTAATACTTTTGACACCATGGTTATTGCTAGGGGGTAACCGATGTGATTTTTTTGTTGACATTCACAAGCTGTGATCTGATATTTTGTCTATCAAGTGTCTTCTCAATTACTGATTTTTTTTTTATTTCTGTGTATGATGTATTTTCTCATTCATCTCTACTAAACTTTGCTACATAATCTGGCCTATACACATTTGCTGCAGATAATACCTTAGTAAAATAGTAATATTTCAAATCACTCCTTTGAGCACTTTCCAAATAAACTGAAATTCAATGTTATTTTTATAGGTGCATGCAAGAGACATGCATCACACAAAACCTATGTACAAGAAAAGAGCCAGATAAAACAGGCTGCACATGAAGGTGTGAAAAAGAGAAACATTGATAATGTACCTGAGGTGAAACCTTGTGTTCGTAAAGGATGTCTGGCTAGCAACTGCTGATATCCACGCCAAGCCCTCAATATCATTTTTGTAAGAAGTATGTATATCTAGCATGCAACTCTTGAAAGCGTCACTGAATCTGTTTGACGGCATGTGGAGTAATCGTCCAATGTTTTATATGTTGTGCACAATCTGAGAATGAAAGGAAGATGGATAAAATACTCAAAACCTGTTGGCAAAATTTAAATGTTAAAAAGGGAAAGATGTCATCTACGTATCTACTGATACCTGTACATTCCCTGCATTTTGTGGTGTAGTCTATTAGAATTGAGCATTAACCACAAGGCTGACACTGGTAATCTTGTTGTTGAACAGTAAGTGTAAGCATCTCTCTGCCCATACAGCATGTCTCTGTACACTATGTAGGCCTGTGTCATTGCATCGTGCACTCTCTCTAATCAACGTCATGTAATTTTTCAGTCATCATCGTGTAGGGAACCCCACTTTTCTTGGTTGGATGGCGCTAGACTTTCTCTGTTTGACTGTTTCCGATTTCAGCGCTTATTTTTCAGAAGTCTAGTCCTTGTTTATTTCAGCGCAGGAAATTCTCTGTTTAATGTATTCCTTCACAAATCAGGCATTTTACGTAACTATGCAGATTAGTTAGCCGTTTACTCGGCGTAACATCCTGCTCAGTCAATGCACCCCTTTGTTCCCCGGTTCCTTGCTAGTTGCACCGGCTACTCCGGTAGCGTCACTTTCACCTCAGAATTCGACTGCACCAGATGCATGTTCGTAGCAGACCTTGTACAATTTCGTTTTAGTCGATTTTACTTACGTGGCCATGACAATTCAGCTCATTGAAGGGCTGTTTTGTCTGGGCTGAGTGCCACCGACTGTCGAAATAGATGAAGAAGAGATATTTAATTTCGAGTCACGAGTCGGCCTACTGTCTTGTACTATAACTACCACCCCCTAACTGTTACCCTGCCACTCTGGCACCACAATCGTCGACTAATTTTTATAAATTCTGTGGGCCAGTCGAATCATAAAGTGAATGGAACCCTGATCGTTAAATCACCTTGATACCTCTCTGGATTTCACACCTCTGAAATTCAATACCTATAATTTGGTTCCCTTCCCTAGCTGCTTCTGGATGCATATACACTGCCTTGTAATTTGAGGATAGTTCAGTACAAACAATGGTACAAATTTAGAATCCGTGACCGTAAGTGACATCAACAATTAAGGATATCAGACAACTAAAACATTTATGATATGGTCTCTGTCTCAACATTTATGATATGGTCTCTGTCTCCTTTTTTATCTTTGATTTTTTTTTTAATGCCATAAAGTTATAGACATTCTGTGAAGGGAACTTTGAAAACCTGTGGAAAAAATGAGAGAAGTTAAACCTGCAAAGGAAAGAGGTTAGAAGAGGATTTGAACCAAGGATAATGAAGATAACAGTCATATCATATGTCCTAAGCATAACCTACTATGCTACGAAAGCGATTTTGGAGGTTGGGCGTTAAATTTATGCGATACATCCCTAACCCCTAACCCTGTAATATATATGCTAATCCTATAATGCAATATATATACACTAACCATATACGCTACTGCAGCAAGTGCTCATTCAAGCATATCATTGTTTACTATGTGCCTGTAGTCACAGATTCTAAGCCCCAAACAAGATCTGGGACAAAGACTAGAGCCAAGTAAAAGGACCAGCATTAACGATCATCCATACTTTACTTACCACAGCCTAAGTTTATCTTTTTAAGGCTTCTTTTATAACACAAGTTCCATGGCCAACAAGTAACAAACTGTGACTGTATCACTATCAGTAATTTACAGTATCCGACCTGAACTGGTGAAACTGTTATGAAGTGAAAACCACGGTATTGCGAGTTAAAACCTGCTAACCCAATCAACGTAAAGATCTATCTGATCGGTCCACCATTTTGTGTCCACAAAAATAATTTTAGAACTTTATAGAAGGTTCACGGAACCCTACAAGTTGAACAACCTAAGAAACAGACGATGTTTACCAACAGACCGACACGCGTGACAATGTAACATTTCGCGGAACCACCCCTAGTCTGGAATCCCGATGCACCAGAGAGATAAACTATAGATTTGTGAGCTACCAAGTTCGTCACCGACAATCATCGTCGCCTGAGCGTTTCTCGGCAGTCACTGTAGCAAGGTCCGTCTGTTTGTCAGGAAGACATGTACATACTGTAGATAGGTGGGAGAAACCTTGCAGATTGTACACTCTTGCTGGGTCAGATGATTCATATCATCAAAATAGAAAAAAAAGGAAACAAAAAGAGAGAGACACATGTGGATCCGCAACTGTAGTAGGCCCATTACTTATGCAATGGTCTTAGTGGGATTTGGTTAGATAAATGGGGCACAAACTATAGACGGTCGGTTGGTATGACATTCAATGATGATGGCGAATCAAAGTGCGGGCAATAATCAATAAAACGCAATTCTATTGTGCCAAATAAAATTGAGTCATATAGCCTATAAAGTATATTTTGCTGATCATCACCGTCGGATTGATTGTCCAAGGAAAGTTATTTAAGTTCACAGTGGGAGCAATAAAACGTATTCTTCCACCCATGTATTCCACTTTATTGTACCAATATTCATTATAAAGTAACATTTTAATGATGTATTACTAAAACAAGAAACTCACCGAATCAACTTGCGTCCTGAAAGGCCCAGTTCACTCTGCCCTTGGAGTCTTTGTGTAGCTGGTAGCGCTGTAACTTATAGACAATCATTCGTGCAGGTGATTCACTGAGACAAGAATTGAAAACCTGCCCACAAAACGAGGTTATTTTATGCCACAAAATTCACACATTTCAAACTCTCACGTTATGAGTTGGCTTAATCAACAGTGAGTTTTACGACGAACGATCTGTCATTCAACACTAAGCGGTATAGTCATACCAGGCGAATTATCTTACCAGCAACTCTCCCTTCAATGAATATGTGAAGTTGTATCATTTCCATCTGGTGTATGTATGCATTAATACATGTTACACCTGCTCTGAATTATACTAATTTATACGATATTGTATATGTTATGATATCGCACAGGAATTTTGTCAATTTAAATCTTACTCTTACCACAGGTCTTGTTTCATCGAACCGTGCTTTGCATACTTATCCTCTTTACCGTTCCTTGGGCAGCAATGTATTTTTCAAGTTGTTGTAATAGCTAGGCTATCAGTGGTCCGTTTCATTTCAGTTTCACAAATTACTGAAAAAAATTACAAAAATATGTTACATAAAGGCCTATGAGTTATTGTACAGTGGAGTAGGTCTATAAAACGCGGAACCTTATTGCCTACATTAAGACCACCTACCCTCTCCGCAATTTAATGCACAAAGTAATTGTATTGTAGTGTCCACCGGTCCAGAACAAAAAAAAAAAAAAAACAAGAACATGGATACAAATAACCTCATTACAAACATTAAAAGTATACTCAAACTTGTTCATTTTGTGTATATTTATGTTTGTCATTTAACTCTGAGGTAAATAATGTTATGGTCAATTGAAAACGTCAACCCAACTTGCTTTTATAGACATGCAGAATTTCTTACAGCCAGACTTTTTAATCGGTGGTAGGGGGAGTGAGGGGTGGCAATTGGTTGAGGTGGGGGAATGGGTTAGCAGTAATGACACTATCTAAGTGGATACAGCACCATCGGTTGGCTATCTGTTGAACTATCAGGCAACTATAGTCATAATCTGGTGCAATATTTGGCATATTTGTAGGCCTACGTCATAAAATGCGGTAGATTGAAATATGAAAAATGTGGTATTTCAGATTTTTCTACTATCGTCAATCTGAAAATTTTTTTCGAGAGTGAGACACCCCCACACCCCTCCCCATCCGGTCGCGCAGTAGCGGAACTACCATATGGTCAGACGGGTGGTCCCCCCTGGTCGACTCAAATGGACTACAGGCGCCCTTTTTAGCTTATCACAAAATATATGAAATACGTAGAAAAAGATAAGAATGAGAAAAAAAAAATGAAAGAGAAGGTAAAGAAAATGCAAGTTTGAGTACTTTAGCGCCCTCTGCATCCAGGAAATGATGATGATGTTGCCAATTTTCTGTCTTCATATTCAAGCAAGTACAGTATTCATCATGAAATGTGCAATTTTTTATCAGATTTTTGAAGTAGAAAACTCTCATGAGATAAATTTATCATTCAAGTAAATACTGACAATTTTGGAGCTGACCTGCTGAGCCCTAAAGCACCCTAGATTTCCGGCAACTATATGGTTGGGGGGGGGGGGATGTACTTTTCCTAGTGAGCTCCGCTGTAAACGATGCTAGCGCCCCTCCTTCTTAGATAATCTTCAAACAATTCTTTTTTTCACCAATAATCAAAAGTTCTGCGTGCGAAATGCAACTTCCTGAACATGGGCATACTGTATTTCCAGATCACATATCAAACTCGTTGTGTCCCAGGCTCAATAAGAAAATAAAGCTACACTAACTACACTCTAGCTACACTCATCAGTGGCGTAGCCAGCAGGGCACAGAGTGCAACTCACCCCCCCCCCCCCCTCCCATAGAAATTTTGGGGATGGATGGATGATGTTGAAAAATAAAATAGAGGGAAAGAAACGACGAAAAGAGGGAGGGATTATAAGTTGAGTGGTGCAGGGGACTGGGAATCTGGATTCACAAGTGTGATCTTTTTATGACGTGCAAAGCTAAGACGAAACAGATTCACACCATATTTGAAAAAAGTTGTACATGCATAAAGGTGTGAAATCTTTGATTCGAGGTTTAGATTAACCATACATGCGTCTGTTGCTTTTCGCAGTATACGAGTATGCGGCTACCGGATGGAATGATCCCCGACAGAACAGTCGGCATATTTTCATTTCATGCAGGATGCATCGGTAATGCGTCTCCCCGAACATTCTCTCAAAACCTTGGATGTTAATAATGTCATAGATTATCAAAAAAAAAAAAGTTCCTTCTTTTTTCTCCAACACTAACCCTGAATAAAAAAAATAAATCCCGAAAAAAGTACTGCTTGTTAATACCAACTAAGGCTAGCAGTCAATAAGATCGAGTATGATGTCACATTACTTTAATTCTACTACTTAAAAGTACGTCATTTTTACCATTTATAAAAACTTGAAAATGTTTCACTACGGTGCATGCTACAAGCTTATTCCTTCCCCTGGCGTTTCCCCTACACTGCGATCCAATCGGGTTCTGCATTGCTTTGTTGCGTTAGGTAATATTCAACCGCCTACTCTAATTTTCCATTTTTATTTTCAAGCAAAATGGGGCATTATCAGCCAATAAAAAAGTGGGGGGTGGGGGCTAAAGGTATGCTCCGCTCCGAATTATTTGCCAATTTTCCAAGAATAAATGAAACAGGATACATAATTCATTATGTTCTTCTATCATCTCAACCCATCTAATATGTATTACCATTTTCATACATTGATTTTTATCTCATTAATTGAGAAATTGCAGACATGAGATCCTTATTTCAAGGCGGGGCACAGGCAACTTGGAAAACTCGGGAAGTGTCGCTTCCGGCCATTTGGACGGTTTGAAAAACCAAACAATTTCTCTCACGCTCCGCGCCAAACGTTGGTGGAGCTTAGATAGTCCTACCGACACTCAGACCCTCCAGTGCTTTGGATTCAAAAGTTATTAATAAGGATTATTGTATCATCTCAAACCCATCTGATATGTATAACCACTTTTTCGTACATTTGTTGTCATCTCACTAATTGAAAAAAAAAATGCAGGTGTGAGATCCCTATTTCAAGGCTGGGTAAATGCAGCTTGGAACACCCGGGAAGTACCATTTCCGGCTATTTTGGGGATTTCAGAAGTCAACATTTTCTTGTACGCTCCGGCCAACTTTATAATGGGCGCTCCACTTCATACGTAACTAAGACAATTCTTATTCTAGTGGGTACACTAAACGAGCTTCAGTTCTGGACAAGTACCCCTAAACTGTAGGTATAGGAGTTTGGTATCTACCCAAATGAATTATCTTAGATGCATATTCCTGAATGCACTCAACGCCCTCTAATACTATATCATGTAACCTTCAGTCTATGGGGGCGGGTATCAAAGAGTCAAGTTTGCACCGTGAATGGTCAACTGAGAAGGGCAAAGATAATCCTCATGACACAAATCTGTGAACTGGATGATTTGAAATTCTGGTTTAATTCCTGGGAGGGGGACTCCTCCTTTCCTTATACCCCTTCCAGGACGATGAGTCGATTTTTCCTCCTCCTCCTCCTCCTCCTCCTCCTCCTGACTACGCTCCTGACACTCATGGTGGCGAACTTGGAGTCTCTTGACACCATGCAAACAATCACTATGACTCCACTGTCCAATGGCAAAAAAGTTGGAATCTATAGGTATGTTCATCCCCACCCAAATGATTGCCAAGTGCTCCAAGAATATAAGAAGGAGGATGTATAATTTATGGTTCTTGCATCATCTCGACCCATCTTATATGTATTAGCATTTTCACAGATATCGTTTTGCTCTCGTTACTTTGAAAATTGCAAACACAAGATCCCTGTTTTAAGACTATGCGTATGCAGCTTATAACACCAGGAAGTGCCGTTTCCAGCCATCTGGGGAGTTTGAAATGCCAGAATATTCTTGTGGCGCTCCGCTGAGATAGTCTTAATGGGTTCCTACACAGAGAGCTTTTCGCAATTTTTCCTCCAACTGTATTGATGACATGAATTTTAATCAAATTTTTACTCGTTATTCGTGTTTGTTTTCCCTGAATAAGATCATCGTTTACCATCGTTTGACTAACCTGCATGCTCGTATACACTGTTCTGGCAGGTGGAGGCGAAATGTCCAAAATCGCAATCCTCCCTACCTAGGAACCCTAGTCTTGCTGAAACTGAAAGTCTAAAAGAACGACCAATGTAGGTGCATATGCACGTATGATACAATCTGTACTGCAGAGCAGAGAGTATATATCGCGTACTAACGACTCGGGAATAAATAGATTTTTCTGACAAATTCGAGGCGAAAACAAGCTAAAGCTTATACACTACTGTACTGGGAAAGGCATTCAGACTTTTTTTTTTTATTTCTAGAGCAATATACCCGTGTGTATACGTAATACCCAACTGTGGCTGCAGGGAAATAATAAAGCTCGTATAAAAAGTGAGAACGTGTCTGATCACTGATTCTTGAAAACTGATTAAAGTGTTAATTATATATACTCATTCATTAATGGTCCTTATATATAGGATAAGGATATCATCTTATTTTGACGAGGGCCCGAACAAAATCTACATCAAGTTATTCATGGCCCTATCATTCATCCGTCCCAAGTGTGATCTTAACAAATTGCTCCTACATATGTTTACATTACTAAAGAATCCAGATTTATCGGAGTGTCCTATGTATGATAAAGCATATCGTAGTCCTTGAAACTTTTGGTTTTTGATTATTTTACAGAGATCTTCAAATAAATCCCCCCCCCCCCCCCCTGATTGAAACTGCTAACCCCGCCACTTGGATCACAACGGACTGGATCAGGTTGCTCTGATAATCTTTTACCATTGATAAGGGTGCAACAGAAGAGCTTTGCGATGATGGTTGCATTTACATCCTCAACTTGAAGTTTTTGTCATTAGGAACAAAATTGAGGGCAGTAGTTAAATGTGACCTCTGATGACTATGCGAACTGGCGAACGTACCCGCCAAAAGATGCGAGCGATTTGTAGAAAACAAGTTTATGGAGGTACCACGATATCCTACAGAGCTAGGAAACTCTTACCAGGGAACAACAACTCCTTGATCTTATAACGAACGTTGGTGGTGCAGGTATACGGTCCCTTTCTCATACCATGGAATCACTTTTCGTGGTGGGTATTATTTACGTCCATTGACCAACAAAACCATCCGCAGCTGGAATTTTCACTGATTTTGATACATTATGCAAGAATGTATGGGGCACTAATTGATTATTGATATGGGGCACTAATTCATTAATTAGTAATGGTTTGTATTTTTTACTGACCGATTTAAGTGACATCATGATGACGTCAGTGGACACGTTGTAACTATAATCTAATAGCCCCATGCGGACACAATACTCAAACATTTTTAAATTATATCTGACTCTGGTCGTGTACGAGTCATTTTACTTTACCTAATGATCGTCATTAGTGGAATGATGAGGACATTGTGTCCCGGATGTGATTATTCATTTGTATCGAATAAAAATCACAGTTCTTGTTCTTCAATAACTTTTTATTAGACAATTTGAAAAATTAATGTAAGGATATAGGTTATATTCTGTGTAATTCAAGTTATAACCGTATTAGAGATGCATTTTCTTGTGGTTAGTCCCACGTGCAGGTCTAAAAGTTATTCTTGTGTTTTTTTTGTGTGTGTGTTTTGTTGTGTTGTGTTTGTTGTCGCACATTCCCCCATGGTATCACACATGTTTATTTTGTCATGTATTTTTTACTGCGAAAACCCTAAAAAATTCAAAAAATTCAAGCTCAAGAGAGATAGAAGCCTTGTCTTCGTAGCTGAGGGGATGAGTACAACTGCCCTCTTTTTAAGAAGAAGTAAAGTTTTGTTAACTGTAAATCATTCTTTCAATGAATTTTCATTCAAAATAATGAATAATTTTAGAGTGATGAATAATTTTAGAATGATGGTGAATTCTCTTGCTGTTTCCATGGTACTTTCAGTTGATATGCAATAAATATTCCTTTGTGTGTGCACAGAGGTCTAACGTTTAGTATGCAAGCATCCTGAGCAACACAAGTTTGTTCCACAGTCCTTTATCCGAAATGTCTACATCACTTTCATGAAAACACTGCACCCAGTCTATCTCTAAATTTAGTGCAGCATTTAAGTGAAAAAGTATACATGGGGGCAGTCCTCTATACTTTTTAAAGACTGCATGTTTTTTATTAGCTCGTTGTATACTACAAACTCATGCATGCAGTGGCAGAGGATATAAAGGATACCACTATAAGTATTCAATGAATTTATTTCTTGCTAATAAGAACGCAGGAAAACCACACCACCAGGAACCCCCATAAATACCATAAGTAAGTCCGCTACCTTTTTCTTAAGGAGACGCAGTAAATTTCAAGTGAAGTTCACTAAGTTTCCTTCATATCTGCTTATGACAGATTGTCAAACTAAAAGTATCCCCATGCGTCGCACGCGATTCAATTCGGTTTTTGGGAAATTTGTGACCAGATCCTTACAGAAGAGATTTAAGTTCTGGGTAATCACGATGTTCTTTGAAATACGTAGTAATAATCTATTTTTGGAGGACCTTTCAAACGGTGCTGGGGATATCTCATGCAAACAAGAAAAATTCGGTGTAATCCTCCCAAGCAAAAAAGTCAGCCTCAGTCCGCATGAAGTTAGAAATGACTGCTTTTGAAGGAAATGAAATGCGTTATCAACAACTTGGTGTTCTATTTTACGAAGTGTAAAAGTCTTGCAGACAGAAATGAAATGTATCCCTATAGAGAGATCTTAACACAGAGAGCAATAAAACCCATAACTTTAACAGAAAGGAAACTGAACACGGACAGAATATGTTTTTGTTTTCCTTAGAGTTTATTTTTTTCTATTTGGTACTCTTTGTACACTTCTCCTTTCTACTGCCCCTCCTCTCGCCCTTCACCATAGCCTAGTTTAGTTAAGTAGGAAAAAGGATCAGGAGGGATAATTAAGTCCCATCTTGGACCCTGGAAAAAAATACAAAAATCAAACCCGGTCACAAAGCCTAAAGTACTTGTCCAGTGCATTCTCAAACCCATTTGCACTTCTTGCCATCACTACATCCTCAGGCAACCCATTCCACTCATTCACTATCCTCTGAGAAAAGAACGACGAATATTGATCCTACTTTGAACCTTCTGGAGTTTAAGACAATGACCTCTAGTAATTTTACTATTTGCAAACTTAATTGGCAGAAAATGATAAATTATCAAAACCATGAACAATCTTGTCGTCATTGATGCTGATATTGTGTGTAGAGCCAAGAAGTTTGCTGATGTCACCAAACTGTATTCTGAGGTACCGGTACTGTTATACCATGTACTACAGCTTTAGCGTTATTGTTTAGAATCACAAGACTTCTGTATGACCATCAACCAAGTGTTACACTGGCTTTTAACATCGACATACACTCACCGGTAGAATGCCGGGGACCAGCCTATTTAGAAGTCTATTTCTGGCCTTCTCCCGTAGTGATAAAGTAAATTACCCTGCAGAGCCAGGTCGTCACCTGAATTCAGGTCGATCGACACCCGGTGGATACAATGACCGATTTATTTACACGGTGTCTTAGACGATATTACTCATGTCCGACATCGGAACATCCGTCAGCCGAAGGCGATGATTTTCCGATGCCCGACTTTTGGACTCCGACTGACTTTAAGTCCGAATTACAAAGAACCTGGTGCTCGCCCGATTCACGACAATGACTCAACACCCAGCACGAGATTTGTAGGTCATTCGGCCAGTAACAATGCCTTGAAAAAAAAAACGGCGAACCGGCAGGCTTATACTAATATATGCGATTGACAGTGACGTACTTGTGCGTAATCTTACTTTGAGCCAATGAAACACGACATTTGGTATCATGAGGTTGACAACATGATTTTCTCTCTTTAATGACGTCAGTGGAAGGCACATTCAATCGTATGGACAAGTTGTGTTCGCTCCGGCTTTATATCAAACTTGCAATAAGAATCATCGATCCGTAACGTTGCTGTTCTACTTTAAGCTCACTGTGTCGTTAAGTATAGCGCTTTTTGCCAGTGGCGGCTGACAAAATGTTTCGTTAATGTGAAAACTTGCTGGACCTAGCTCGATCGTCACCTCGGGCTATTTTGCTTTCAACTTTTCTTGCCTTGCAGTTCTTGTAAAGTAAGTTAGGCTCCTGTTAGTGTTACACTTACAGTGACAGTGCGCAGGTATGTTAGGCCTAACAACTTACAAGTAACATTAACAACATGAATAATAGCCTACCACCAGCATACGTAGGCCTAAGTTGTCCATTTACTTTAAGCTGCACACACTGAAATAGGCGGACGACTGCGTGTGTAGTAAGTAATCTTGAGTCGATGAGTGTCATGAGTTGATCACTGTGTTTAAATGTCATGTCAGTGCATGTGTAGATGTGATGTACTTTGTACGTAAGCCTGACCTACAATGTGCATTAGGCCTACTGTACTCCAATGAATTCAAAAATAATAATTTGCCTTATCATTTTTTATGCAACAGTTCAAAGCGTAGGTGTAACTCATGGTGAAATTTCCAAGTTTCTGCTTAAGGGTGAACAGAAAATTTGCAGATATTACCAAAATTTGTGACTAAAATGTCTTTGATGAAGCTTGTATTGTAAAGAAGAATTTTAGAGAAGCCAGCATTCTTTTTGTTTATAAACATCACAGTTCTAAATTGTGGTAATTAATTATCAGTAGGACATCTGTTACTCAAAGTTTGCATGACTCTTACAATGTGTCAACTTAGAGGCCCAAGAAACTTGCCAAGACATGCCCCACTACATATTTCTGCCAGAATTCTTTATCCTATAATTAAGTCTTGCAAGCAATGGTTATTTCCTGAGTGAATCCTTGTAGTCTAGCCAGTTACTCTCATTTCCTATCTGCCCATACAAGCCCAAACAAAGACCCTTTGTATTGTATATATTATGGGGAGTTTAGAAGTGTGCATTTTTGTTGGCATTATTTCATGGCATGATTTACTTATGTCAGCAGACATCTTGGGCCCAAGTTGGGCTCTGTCTTAAGATGTGCAGTGATATTTCTGAGGTACAGCTTTTATTAAAGGAAAATAGGGCGTTTGTTTTAGAGAAAACGTCTATATTTTTGAAACCAATGTTTGTGGACATAGAATGATAGATTGTTCAAAAGAAGGAAGGACAGTAGCATTCTTTTCAAGAAATAAGCTACTCACAGCTAGAAATTTGGTTATTTGTTACTCAACACTTATTTGTTCACCCAAACTTTTCAAAATTAAATGATGCATCTTCCATTACTCATCACATGCATAAGGTTTGGAGAAGATGAAGCTTTTGTAGATGTTTATTGATGAGACTGAATGGTTTAACAATGATTACCACTATTTTCTTATGTATGTCATGTCGGTGTATTCTAAACACCCTATTTCCATTTAAATCCCATCCAAATGAATGTTTTGAAATTTAACATATTAAAAAATTGAACACTCTAGCTCCACTGTGCTTTAGGCACATGACCTTAGCTGAAATGAGATTATTTAATATTTGCTTGCAATAGTGTTGAGTTTGGGAGTCATAAGGAATGCCCCATTTTGCATCAAATGATAAGAAGAAAATGAGCCAGGATTGTTATTTTCTGCAGGATTTTTGTTGAAATTTGTGTCAGCTAGTGGGTGGCAATTTGTTATTCATGCTGGTGTTCAAACAAGCGTCTGTTTAGGCTACAACTTGCTACACTAGCCGGAGTCAGGCACAGATCCAGGATTTTGAGAAAGAGGGGGCAGGGGCACACACCGAAGACTGACCAGAGCGACTTATTTACAAATAGATGACTCTGAGACCAACTAGCATGCGCTGAAGGCGCAAAGCCATGGTAGGGAGCCTAGAGGTCCCCCAAGAAAATTTGAATTCTAATGTGCTTTGGGATTTTCCACCATCCGGGAGGTATATTCTTCATATCTGTTCGCTCATTTTGGTAAAAAAAAATTTTGGTTTTGAAAAAGAAGGGGCATGTGCCAGGTGCGCTCCCATCGGGATCTGCGCCTGGGAGTGTACTATTGTGTTTCACCGACTCACACAACTTTTGACCAAGAATAGCCGATACAATGGGCCATTCCATTCTCCCAAAAAGTTGAGAATTGAGTTAAATGCCAAACTAGCAGTAGCATTGTAAACCACCTTACAGTAACTGGGAACTGAATGTTTAACCTGCATCCATTCATGTTAACTCGATATATTTTAGTTAATTAGGTCAAGCAGAGAGATTACTGTAAGTTGCTTTCCATTCCACATGACATCGTTGACCATTTTGTCATTTTCTGATATTCTTAATCAGCGTAAATCTGAAACTAGGTGAGCTTGTACATTGCTGGTACATAGTCTCTGTGACCATGTACATATTCAGTGAGATCTGGATGAGCTGGAATTTGCAACCCAAGTAAAATGACAAATTTTGCATCATGTATACTTGTACATTCACATACCTTCTTTGTTCATTATCACCACTGCAGGTTTTGAGCCCAACAGTTGATATGGAAGTCATTGTCTTAAAGGAAGGATACTGTCGGGATGGGGATTCCACAGGGCACTTCAAGGCCAGTGGGTCCATAACACTGATAAAGGGGGAACATCAGAGTGTGTTGGTAGACACCGGCAATCCGTGGGACACCGGAGAATTGATATCAGGTCGGTGATACGAACTGATTGAACAAGATGATTCATGATACCTTAAAGGGTGCCTGGGATTGACTGGCAAATTTATTAATCAATTTATAACTTCAGTTAAAACCCCACGGTGAGTGTGTATAAAGAAATACTTAGCCGCCAAAAATTACGATCAAGCAAAACCTAGGTGTATGAAATTCAGGACGTTTTAGAAGTTTGTAACTTACTTAGATTTGCCTTCCTAGCTTCTTATTACAGTAAGTTCTCTCTGAAGTACGAATATTGAATTTCACTTTAAATGCTCACCTCGTAATGTGTGTAAGCTGCTACAATGACATTTTTTTAAATTGCTTTTCACCCACCTTTTTGCATGCAGGCACCAGAGAGTAACCCAACCCAAGTTGCCTCTGAGGAATAGAAAGATGGAGGGAGAGGGGGGAGAAAGAGTTACAGTGTCATTATTTCTGTTACCTGGAAAAGGATTTCTTGGGAGGAAAAAATTCACTTTTCATTCTTGTGCTCTTAGGATAGATAGAAAATGCAGCAATTTCCAAATGCTCAGTACTTCCAACACGTTTTTGGATCAAATTTTACATGCGGTCATCAATTATATTTTTTTCTTCAGTGTTGGGGAGAGGGAGACTGAATTTTTGAACTCCTAGATTGTCCAGGTTTAAAATTACACCTGTGGGGCCATCATTGACTCTCCTTGAACATGCCTCTTTCACACGATAAGATGAGTTTCGGTGTATCAGTTTTATACCGAATACTACATAGGCCAACAGCTTTATCAACTTGAACATGTTCCAAAATAACTGTGACAGTGCACAAAGAAAACAAATCATATTAATGCAATTTCCTTTCTTTTTTCACAGAGCTGACGAGGCAGGGAGTAACCCCCAATGATATCAACTACGTGGTGTGCACTCACGGCCATTCTGACCATGTCGGAAACCTGAATTTATTTCTTCAGTCCACCCACATTGTCGGGACGGACATCTCCTTCAAGGATGACTATGAGGAGTTTGAATTTAAAGAGGTAACCAGATATGCGGTTGCATCTCTTGTAACCATGGTGTCTGTGAGTTCGTTGTTAATGTTGTATGGACTGTAGAGTATCTGATGGCCTTAAGTTGCCATAAACCGGTATAAATTTTACCACTATTCGGCCAAGATATTAAGCTCTGTAAAGCACAGTGATGCATGTTTCCTATGTCCACTGTACGTAGTGGAGAATCAGCTACTGCAATAACTACAGTGACCCAATCAACTAACAGAATGATCAGGAGAAAAATTTCAAGAGTCCCTTGTGTTTGGCCAAAAATCCAGGATTCAAGGCTTGCTGTGGATGTGAAGGTTGACTACTTATTTTGAGCATTTTCATGTGGTTGCACTCTTCGAAATTGTCATAAATTCATCAAATGCCAAACTCAGTGTTCCCCTTCAAACCCTTAGTTATCATTTTGTGGAATTCGAATTGCGTTATGTTATATCTCTACAGGGCAAACCTTATGAGATTGAGGATAACATTGATGTTATCTCGACCCCTGGTCACATGAACCACGACGTGAGTGTCATCGTACGTAACACTCCCCATGGAACCATTGTGATTGCAGGTATGTAATACAGCATTGCAGAAAAAGACAACAGATGTAACTGAACCTGGTTATCGTTACTTGATTATAAATGGTTATTTTGGTTTCCGTGATAGTCATAACCTTTGAAGTCATGCATGTGTGTGTGTGTGTATGTATGTGTGTTTATGTCTGTGACGACCTACCTCGTAAACATGATATCTCAAGAAGGCAAATTTGGACAGACCTAATATTTGGTATGTAGGTGTACCACATTAAGTAAAAGAATCTTTATGTTTTTAGTGGTGGTCAAAGGTCATTTGGGATCAACAAGAGTCAAATTGTGAAAACTCTATAAGCAGGATATATCAAAAGCTAGGACAGATGTTGTTTTTAGTATGTAGGTGAACCAATTAAGTACAAGACTCCTATTGCTTTTATTGGAGGTCAAATGTCATCCGGGGTCAACATGAATCATGGAACATGGATATTTAAAACCTCATAAGAATGATATATCAAAAATGATATCTCAAGAAGATAAGCTTGGACTGATTTAATATTTGTTATGTAGGTGTTTAACAACAAGTACAAAAATTGCATCATCCATCGTGGGGGATAAAGGTCATTTAGGGTCAACAGGGCTCAACTTGTGAATACCTTGTAAGCACGATATCTCAAGAATGGAAACTTGGACAGATCTTATATTTGGTATGTAGGTGTACCTCATTGGGTAAAGGAATTGTTGTGTTTGGTGGGGGTCAAAGGTCATTGGCTGTCAAGTGGGGTCAAACTGTGGCAAACTTGTAAACAGAATGTCATTTCTGGTCAATAGGGGTCAAATTGTGAAAACTTTGTTAGCTGGATTTCTTAAAATAGGAAGCTTGGAAAGATGTTGTTTTTAGTATGAAGGTGATCCCATTAAGTACAACATCCCCCTTGCTTTTAGTGGAGATCAGATGTCAACAGGGGTCAACATGGATCAGATGTTGAAAGCCTTGGAAAAATGATATCTCAAAAAAGGAAATCTTGTACCAATCTTATATTTGCTGGTGATGTACAATATTGGCCGCAAAACCTGTTATGTTTGGTGGAGGCCATTTTGGGCAACAAGGTTGAAATAGTGAAAACTATATATAGACATTTTGAGAGAGGAAGCTCTTAGACATATTTCTGTAATATGCAGTTGTGCATGTTGAGACATGACCCATAGCAATCATGTCAGATTCATAAAAACTCCTCATAGTGAAATCATCAAAACCACATCGCATTTTGTGCGTTCTGGTTTTTCTTCCCACTTAAGGTATATAGAGAGTATTACTTAAAAGTAATTATGTACCTGCGTTACCTGTGAACACTGTATTTAGTGTACTGTTATTGTGGGCTGTACCTTATGGAGGCAGGAACTTAACCTGTCAAAACATCAATATCAATCGGGTAACACATCAAATTACCACACAATGCAATTTTTTGAGCCATGTCATAAATTGAATTACTACATGAAGCAGTTACTTGGGTCATGTAGTAATTCAATTAGTGGTATATGACCTTAATTATGTGACATAGCACCACTTATTCATTTAGCGTCATGGCGTTAAATGGTCGAGCATTGATTTGTAATCAAGGTCACACAAAACAATTGCAAACAATAAGAACAAGTGTCGTAAATGGAATTACTATGTCACTGATATCATAACTCCAAGTACTTCATAATGCATTATTTGCATCATGTAGCAATTACATTTATGGCATGAGTTTAATTGTTTAAGGTAGCAACACATATTTAGTGGTGTTATGTTAAATCATCAAGCAGTAATTTGGGATTGCGTCATGTCGTAAATCCTATTACTGTGTGATGCAAATAGTGGCATCGTGTAGTGCTTTGATTTATGTCAAGGGGGCTTTTGATGTTTGTGACAGTTTCCTGCTTCCGTGTTGTACCTTGGCTGGGACTCAGAAGCTGTGACCAGACAAGCTCCCCCGGGACAATTTCCACTCAGAAAATTTCGCGGGACAATTCTGTCCCCTTCGAACGACCTCCCCCGACAATTCTCTCCCAGACAATTCCCAACCCAAAGAATCCCCCCTTGGATAAATCCCTCACTCACAAATTCCTTCTGGGAAAGAGTTAGGTTTAAGTTTTTGGTGGGCGGGAATTTTCTGGGTTGGGAATTGTCTGGATTGGGAATTGTGAGAGTTGGGAATTGTCCGGTTGGGAGTTGTCCGTTGGAAATTGCCCGGAGCGCAATTGTCGGGGGGGGGGTGGAATTGTCCAGGAACCCTGAGCAGCAGCTAATTACATCATTCTTTTACAGGCTGTTTGATTTACCTTGATTGCTCCTTGACTTTTTTAGATGTCATAAATTTTGAGTGATGAGTGAAAAGAAATAAACTAGTTAAAGGAAATAAACTTTTCTTTCTCTCTCTCTTGATGAAGGAGACCTTTTTGAAAGTGAAGCTGACTTGTCTGATGAAACCATCTGGCAGAGGAATAGCGCCGATATCCAGATGCAGGAGCAGAGTAGACGGAGGATCTTAGAAATGGCTGACTTCATCATCCCTGGGCATGGCCCGGGCTTCAAAGTGCCTAAAGCTGCAAGGTGAAGACAGTTAATATTAAATTGGTGAAACACTAGCATGGAAGGAAAAACCTGACGTATAAGGCACCCTTCATGATCGCGTGGATAGTACCGAAGAGATAATCGAACCTGAATGGTCGAATAAAGGGATTCAGGTCAATGGGAGAGGATCATGAAGAACTGAGGATTCTTTGAAAATGTAACCCATTCTCTTGACTCCTATGGTTTCTCTGTTTCACCCCAAGTTTCCTGAGTCCTGACACAGTGTAAGTGATGAGGTCAGGGCTCTAGCCCAATTAGCTGGCTGTAGCTGGCACTGGGGCTTGCAGACATGCCTGAAGGGCAATTGCCACACTACCTTATGGTATAAATGTCAATGAAAATTTTGTGGAAAACGTCTAAAAATCTACGGAAATATTTGTTATTGGAATATAAAATTACCTGCATTTTTGTATGGTCGTTTGATTTAAAACATAGCATTCTTCCAGAGTACCCCACAATGGATTTCAAACTTGATCTTATTTTACTTTTAATTGGTAAAATCCCATTTGAAGTGTAGCTCATATTTACAGAGCGTAAATGAACATTTTTCATACAGTCAGTAGTTTTAATCAGTGCCATGCTGACTTTTTTCTCACTTTAAGAAAATCCTCATATTTAATTTTTTCCACTATGCAAAATTTAATTTTCATCTGTATTTGCTGAAAAGATGAAAATATTTGCTTAAAAGATGAAAATGACTGATAGTTTTATAATTTGCTGTTGTGGATGTTTACAGCTACAGTAGTTAGTTCATACATTAATTGTAAATGCACAGTGAAGTGAGACCAGTTGCATTATCCAGCAACCATCATACTTCTGTATGTAAAAGTCATCCCTTTTTGTGCTTTTGGTATTGTGTTGTCTACTTATGATGATCCGATTTCGAACTTTCGTGTCCTAGCTTTCATGTTGCACTTAATGTAGTATTCAAAAGCTGTCATGATGAATTAAAGGGAAATTGGGTATTTCAAGTGCATCAACATGACACACACACACATACACATGCACACACACACAAAATAGATTATTCAATGTTAAATGATTCAGTCTCAGCACTAAACATCTACAAATGATCCAACTCCTCAAATCATTATGAATAAGATGAGTAGAACAAAAGAAGAAACATCATTTGAATTTTTGAAAGTTTGGGTGAACAAATTATTTTTGGGCAACAAATCACTAAATTACTATTTGTGAGAAACTTACTTTTTGAAAAGAATACCACCATCCATTTTATCATCAATAATCTATCTTTCTGTGTCCATAAATGATGGAATTTAAAAGTACGACCATTTTCTGTAGAACAGATACCTTATTTTCCTTTAGTATGATTGAAATAGTCAGCAAGTCTGCTTCGAAGGGATCCCTCCTCAATGAAACATTTTTGCCTAAGGACATGATGACATAATATTCCATTAATATTTTGCATGCCTTGATATGAAATGCAGCTCAAGAAAACTCCTAGGTACAGTAGTGGATGTCTAATTGACCGTGCTATCATTTGCAATTTGAGTGGAATAGAATCTCTGTGAGGTGATAAATGTACCTAAAGGTGATGACTGATGAGGTTGGTGACAAGATATACCACACTTTTCTATTGTCTAAGTTTGCTGTGAAAAGCAGGATCTTTAATAGCTTTGATTCAGCATGATAATATTCCACTAACTCCCAACACTAGAGGTCATAGGATCATGTGTTTGTACGTTGCAACGTTTGACTGTACGACCTACTCAGAAAAAGAACGGTTATAGAGATCGATCCCTTTTTTTATTTTATGATTTTCCTAGCCTTTCTGTTTTTGTGCAAACCTTCTTTGTAAAGACATTGATTATTTTTTAAGATGATATTATCAAGGTATCCAGTCAGTGAAATTGACTGAGTGAATAATTTTGAAAGATGTGTTGGACAGCATGGCTTAAGTTGCAGCCAAAATGTCTTCATATACTTATAAGAAGATGACTTATTTTACCTGTTTGCCCTTCAGTGCACACAGAAACCATGATGATTAAAACTGTATGCTACGTCTCTCAGTCAGTGTACAGAAATGGAAATTTTGCTCAATGAAGTAAACTGCAAACGATAATATTTGTTCTAGTAAGTTTCATGTGAGGAAATTAATTTTGAAACCAATACATATCTTCTTGCTTAGTGTTTCCTTCAATAGTTGGATGTGTATGTTTCAGTAGAGGAGAGATGTGTAATCCTAATTGTTGGCAGTGCAAGGTCTTTCCCAGTCTCGCAACTTTTTATATTAAAATGGCAGTAAATACAGACTATAGGCCTATTCTACTGACCACCGACCAAACTGGCTTGGCTCTAGAAATGAAAAAGCGACAAGGAATGTTTGAAAGGGTGACACTGAGAGTTAAATAGCCTGCTTTTCAGATCAGCACTGAAGGAGCACTTTGTTAAGACAAATTTTCCTGTTAAGTACTGTTTTGTTATGTACGAAATATAGTATTACGGTACAGAGGTTTGGTGAGGGACTTGACAGAGGGTTCCATATCCAGCAGATTTCAATTTCAAATTTATTTCTCATATGTTTTACAAAGTATGTACAAATTAAGTAATGCAGATTGTAATACATGTATACATATGAAGGACACTAGATTAACAGAGTAGACTGTTATCTAAGCTAGTGACCAAAAGTGAAAAAGAACAAAAATATACAAGAATACAAAAGTAGAACAACAAAAGAACAAAAAGAAGAAGAGGAGAAGGGAAGGAAGGGAGAGTAGAAAGAAGGAGAAAGAAGGAAAGGGTCCTGCAAGAGGAGAGAGTAAGAATGATGGAGTCTCAGAGCATAGTGTAGAATCAGCTTACTGATAACTACTGAGAAGTTCTTGGGTAAGTTTACTTTTAAAAGACTTTAGAGACTTAGCAGATTTAACAGATTGAGGGAGTGACTGCCATAGGTTGAAACAATAATTGTTACGAAACAATTTTCCATGAACAGTATTATAATGAGTAACACTAAATAAGTTTCTGTTCCGAGTAGTGACGGAGTAATTGCAACCATTAAAATGTCTTACAGCTTCAGAAATGTTATTGGGCAACTTACTTTTAGAATGGTTGTACACAAAACAACACATATAGAAAAAATGCATGTCCTTTATCATAAGTAAATTATTATTTCTATACAAGTGGTCAGTAGAATAACGTCTGGGTTTGTTTGTAAGTACCTTAATTAATCTGTTTTGTAGGATTTGAAGAGGCCTTAGATACGATACTTTAGCAGTTCCGTAAACTTCAGTGGTATATCTTAGCTTAGAATAAACAAAAGAATAATAGATCTGATTTGCAACGGCTTCAGAAAGAGTACCCCTTAAATTATAAAAGATACCGATATATTTAACAAGGGATTTACAGAGATCATTGATGTGGTTCTCCCAAGATAGCTTTTCATCAATTATTAATCCTAGATACTTCGTACAAGAAGACTTGCATATAGTAAAGCCATCAAAAATAAAATCATAACACGAACGACTGGTATTTTTGGCATGGAATATAGTGTAATTAGTTTTCCCTAGGTGTAAAGTAAGTTTATTACAATCAAACCAATCCTTAAGTTGACTTAAAGTCTGGATACCTTTAGCGATTAACTGACTACAGTCATTATCGAACAAAAATACATTAGTGTCATCTGCAAAAAGACGAGTAGAAACGTTTGGAATTGCTTTGTGAATGTCGTTGACGTAAACGAGGAACAGCAAGGGTCCGAGGACGGATCCTTGCTGGACACCGGTAGATACACTTAAGAAAGTCGAATAAGTATTATTCACATATGTACATTGTCTTCTGTTGTGTAAATAACTAGCCATGAGATCATATGACGTTCCACGAATACAATAGTGACGTAACTTTTTTAGAAGAATAGAGTGATCAACCGTATCGAAAGCCTTTTTAAGGTCGAGGTACAAGCCTAATACATTATTACCGATGTCAAGATGAGATCGAATGGTATTAACAGTTTCTAACAAAGCATGGGTTGTTGAATGACCTTCTCTAAAACCAAACTGGAAATCATAAAAGAAATTATTTTTTGTAAAAAAATGCCGCAGCCGTCTTTCAATAACCGTTTCCAGAAGTTTGTTAAAACAGGATAACAAACTGATTGGTCTATAATTTTCAGGGAGGGTTGGGTCACCTTTTTTCAATAGGGGGATAACCTTGGCAATTTTTAAAGCATCAGGGTAAATTCCACGTTGAATTACATTGTTAAAGATCATTGGACAAGTGCTGGAATTAGAACATGGCTTGCGGACTTAATGAGCTTAGAAGGGATTCCATCAAAACCCGGAGTTTTGTTAGATTTAAGTGCATTGACATACCTAAAGATTTCATCTGCAGAAACAGGTGACAGGAATATAGATGTAGGTACAGAGTTTCCTAAGTAATTCAGGGGACTAACCGAAGAAGACAGATTTTGGCTGAGTAAACTACCAATGGATGAAAAATATTCGTTGAAAGTATTAGCAACACCGATGTTATCAGAGTATGTAACACCATTGTAAAAGAGCGAAGTAACAGGAGACTGCATATTTTTTTACCTTTAACAAGAGTGTTTATGACAGACCATGCTTTCTTTGAAGACGTTTGTCTCCGAGTTAAAATACTTTTATAATACGTAGATTGAGCTGACCTGATGATACGTTGCAAAATACGACGGCATGAAGAAAGCTTAGCTTTAAGTACTGCAGAAGGCTTCTTTACGTATTTACGATATAGAATGTTCTTAGTTGAAATAGACTTCCTAATACCAGCTGTGATCCAAGGCTTGTCATGGAATTTCTTCCTAGACATTCTTACCAAAGGAAAGTGTATATTATGTTGAGATTGTACAATATCAATAAGATCATTATAAGCGATATTAACATCAGTATTGTTATATACAGATGACATGTCCAAAGATTCCAGAGATTGAACAAAATTATTAAAGTTGTCTTGATTGTAAAATCTAATAAGAGGTCTATCTAATTTGATATTTCTAAAGCCTTCAATTATGCAAAAACTTGGAAGGTGGTCACTTATGTCAGTAAATAAATTACCGGAGAAAAGATCATTGTCAAGTAGCTTATTGGGGAGTCTGACAAAGATGTTATCAATGAGGGTTACGCTTGAATGGCTAATCCTAGTTGGTAAGGTAATAGTAGGAATGAAATTATTACACAATAATAGCTTCGTATAATCATCACAAATTGCATTGGTTTCTACATTTAATAAATTAATATTAAAATCACCTCCAATAATACACATGTGTGGAATGAATGAGGAATTTAAAGTATCCTCTAAGGAATCCAAAAAGATGGCTGCAGTGAGTTGAACTAGACTAGTTGTGCCGATGGAACATTGTTGATAGAAGTCACAAACAGATTCTCAAGTTCAGCAATTATCAAGAAAACTATTTCTAATCCCATGAGGCTTGTAAATGACAACAACTGTCGTAACTCGAAAATCGTTTGCAGTAGAGCGCCATCGCAAGTGTGCAGCTACGTTCTGCTTACCCTCCACTTAGACCGTTATACTAACATTCTGTGCCACCACCACACTCCTGGAGTAAATCAGTTTCGCTGAAAAGGGTCTTACGTGAATACATAATACCATCAAATCTATACCGTACAGAATACTGCCACTATTGGATGGTGTCAGTAGTGATAACTTCAGTCTAAACCGTTGCGCTAGCGTACGTGCAGTTGTAATTGTGTGGTGACACCAGGGAGCTACGCTGCAATTGTGATTGCTACACGTGAATCGTACCGGTGAAATATAATATAATTCAAATTTGTTGATGGCAATTACTAATTTACAGTAGTATTAGCATCGAGGAAACGTAAAAGAAACACGGTCGCAAGAAGACTTCGATAGCGACTTCAGTGGAACAAACGTCTCATCGTCTTATTGGTAAGTTGGTTGCCGGGCTTCGGAGGTTAGGCCCCGAGGCACATTACACAGACCCAGGGACCAGCACTAACTTGCGCCGAGTAACGTTACCATAACTTAGCACTGATGTATAAAACTTTTCACATCAAACGTAAAAACCTTGGAATTTCTAGCTGCTGGAAATTCAAAATCCCTACGAATCTAATTACCTTGTTGACGCAAGTCTACATTCAATTTTACTAACGTTAGTAATTTGATCCAATATGCTATGGATTGAAATCTGTTATTTTAACCATTTACTTTAGTCGACAAAACGATGCAAACCTGCCAAACTTCGCACACCTCACTAACTTTAGCATGACAATCATTACATGAACTTGATGAAGAGTGTCCTTTAATTCCTGTGCCTAAACCTACAGCAAAAACCTGTGAACAAGCTAGCAACAAAATGATCAGGAAAAATTCCAGTGAAGAGTCAAAATCATGAATTGAAAATTTGTAACATTCTCTGGAATCTGTGAATGGGATGCTCTAGTCCTATGCAAATTATCGTAAAGTTGATTAACCAGGCAAGGACTATTGAAATTTAAATAAACAGTGTCTTTACTCTCAGCTTTCTTTTCAGTCATTTCAAGGCATGGTAGTAAAAAATCTGTCCAGCTACTCAGGTCATTGCATTTTAGGGCTTATTTTTGTAGGGGTGTGCGAACTTTGGCAGTACGTGAAGTTTGGTGTTTGCACCATACTATAACTTAGGGGTATGACTGTTAATCCTATCGGTATAAGCTCCTAGCTGTTACAGACTTTACTGTACAAACACAAGTTAAACAACAGAATTGTAGAAGTTACTGTACTCAAAGTCACATTCACGCAAAATGAGTGCCTATGTGTCAGTTAGACGTTAGTGTAACAATTATTGGCTAAATCCAGGTCACTTTAGCCATATGCATACCGTGTACTCTGGGGCCGGTAAAGGCCTAGTTAAGGTCACAAGGCTATGACAAGTAAATTATTCTGACCAATTTCTTGTGTAAGCTACTACTATTACTATTCTAGTTATGCCTAACTTAGTGTTCTTAAAAGTCACAGTACTAGTAGGCCTTACAGGCACAACTTTTGCAGAATACCCCGTACCAATCAAGCCCTGTCTTTTTTAGAGTGTATGGGGCTACTCAGTCTTCACCTAGACTGTGTATCCTTTGTAGAATCCTAATTCGAACAATATGACTTCATTTTCTCGTAGCCTTTTAAGAAAAAAAAAAACACATGAACTGATGATGATTCGTTCTCAAATCAGTGATTACGTAGATATATAGAATCTTGGCTGCATATCCTCTTGGTCTCTAAAAAATACATTCGGAAGTGGGACGTACAGTAGAAAGAAAAGTTTTCTTAGCCTAGCCTAGGCGTATACAGTACAGTATGTGTCGTGATCATTCTGATTTTACCTACGTATCCTTGTAGCCTTTTCAAACTCATCTGAAAATGACATGATGGTAGCATATCCATGTAAGCTAATAAAAATGTATCGAACGATGTGACTGCATATCCTCGTAGCCTTTTTACAACAACATATATTCACTGACGATGAGTCGCTCTTCAAATCAGAGATGTGTAGAATCTTGGCTCTATCTGTGTAACCTTCTAAGATACTGTGCCCTTGTACTTGTGGGAATGAGAATGATTTTAAAAAAATATAAAGTTGTATCTGTACAGCATGTGTCATCATTCTGATTTTGACTATGTACACTGTATCCCTGTAGTGTACAGTATACTGTAGTTGTTCCTTGGTCGATCAGTGCCTTGAGTCGATCTGTGCACTCTATTGAGGTATTGTGCACACAAAGGGACTCCAAAATAAACACCGCCTGCATCATATGAACAAACAACATCAAAGACAAGTATTTGCCATGTTATTTTTCACTTCATGGAAACATTTTACTCACAGCTCAACCTTCAAGTCTTGGCATTATTGCCAACTGCAGTATCATGTTCCATTTCATACAAAAATATTGACCAGAAGAGATCTTGGTGTGTTTATAGACAATGAGCTTGCCTTTCATGATCATGTTGCTGGTATTGTTGCCAAGGCTAGTGGGGGTTTTGGATTTCATCAAAAGAACTTTTTTGTTTTCTGGACCATAACCCTTTACTTTTTGTTGGTGCATAGTGTTGTTGCAATATGAAATTTTCAAACAAACAATATTTCCTCAATTGCTAAATGATATCATAGCCCGGGTAGGTTGGCACCAAAGCATACCTGATCTGTATGTGTAAAACTGTAAATTGTGTACATAAGTCACATCGTGTGTAGCACGTCCAATCTTAAGTCTGATATGACACATTTTCATCTGAATCAAATTAGTTCATTTAATTTCATAACAACCATACTGTAAAGTTTGATTTCTTGTTTCCATATGGATTTTAGTATGTGATCGAAATCTGTTCTGAAGAAACACTTTTTTCCCTCAAGTGCACAAACAATATCGTTTGGATAATTTTATACATGATATCAGGAGCAAAGTCTCATAATGATATTGTTTTCCAATATCGCAATATCATAACAATAGTGGAGGTGCATCCCATTTCTAAGTATAGCATTCCTGGACTCAAGTATACAGACCTACTGTAGGTTCAAAATTCTTAAGCCTTGTTTCAATAAAAATGTTAGGCAAAGGTTTTTACCCCTCTTCTTGTTGGCATTTGGAACTCGCTAGCAGCAAATGTGGCCAATGTACAGTACCATCTTTGAATGGAATTTAAAGTCAAACTTAGATAAAGTCTGGCAGAATAGAGAACTTAAACTACAGAGCTGACTTCTAATCCTTGTTTCCTTAAGGAAATGGCCTATGGCCAACTACATCTTATAAGGTGATGATGAATGGCAGAATGTCTTTGATGAAACTTTCATTGCAGAGAAAATATTTCAATTGTTTTTTGACATTGTTATGTATTAATTTGATAAAATTTGGTATTTTGATTGATCTAACTTTGAAGTGATTGACTCAAGGTTCCTTCATAACAAGTCTTGGTGTAATGTATGGCCTCCTTAAAATTGAAACCCATTTCCAAGGAATTATTCACTTTTAACACAACCAAACTGTAGTAAAATTAAAGCACTTTAGTAAATATTACTGTAAAGTTGTATATAATTTGATCATGTTTCATACTTTTAAGATCATTCTGTTTGTTAGGTTATTGACTAATGATAGCCCTAGTCTATAGTGTGTTCTAGTAGCATGAAGTACATGTGTCTATCACTCTAATCAGATGATACAATGCCTTGACTCGATGGTTCAAAAATTATCTTTAAAACAAGTTTACAGACATATCAATCAAAAATTTAGAATACAGTGTCTTAAACTGTAGTAATTTACAGAGAATTTCCAGTGAGGCTTTAAGTGGTGGTCCTGATGCAAAGGCGATGCCTGAAATTTCTAAAGGACAACTAAATTTTGTAACAAGGTTATCTATCTGTCAACCAACCCATCAAAGCAATCAAATTAAAGTGATTGCGCGTGTGCTGAAAAACCAAAAAGATAAAATTATGTTTGATCTTGACTTTTTCTTTATTTTTATATGTACATGCTAGGTTGTATATGAATGGTCTATGTCTTTCAATGAAGGAAAAGGACAGTAACTACTTCGAAAAGCAGCGGGATTGGCATAAAAACAGTAAAAAACAGAAATCATATTTGAAAATTAATGGTTCTTACTATAACCGCCTACATAATGAATATGCAACAGTACAGGTCTCACTAGTGTGTCAAAAACATGCTACTCAAGTCGTCGCTCCTTGGTAGGTATTGGGAATTGTAGCATTTGGTGAAAGGAATCACAATAAATTACAATGAATAAATTACAATAAATTAAATGAATTACAAATAACCTACAGTAAGAACTGAACACAACCTTGCGTGTGGCGTCAGTGATTGTGAATAATTGTAACTGAATATTTAATACTAGTATACTTGCCACTGGCTTGCTCAAAGAAGCACACCGTTGATTTGAATGAAAACTGTCAACCACTACATTATCGTATTCTACACTTTTTGTCGTTATGTTAGAAGAATTTGGAATCATATGGCAAAATGAACCAACTGAAACCTGTTTATTTTCCCAGATTGTCTGAATTGTGTAATTAAAAGCCTTACCAAACTTTTGGAGATGAAATTTCAATGTTTTTACTTTTTGCCTACGCACGCAATCACTTTAAGGTTTCAGGTGTACAGAACAGCAGCCTGATTTTTAACGAAAGCTCTTCATTGTCCTGCGTACAACCCACTTCCCATATTTGGTTGCCTGAAATAAATTGTGGTCTTTCCATCAGAAGACGAAAACACAGGCCCAAGCATGAGGTAAATTTATGCTGTAATAACACTGTTGTCATAATTTGTATACCCAACAATATAAGTAATGGATGAGAACAACAGATTATTACCACTGCTGAATGCTGAACTTTTGTTCCAAAGGGTTATTTTTCCTTCAGGTTGTCCGACCTGATTTTTACTTGTCTTGGCCCATCAAGCAACCTTTCAATGTCAGCCCTACCGTCCACAGCAGCCTGGAACCTTTAGTTCATAAATGATTATATTGTTGAGCTAAGTTTTGTATAGCTTGATGCACTTTCGTCAGCCAAATCATGATTGTGTACGTACAAACATTTAATTCTGTTGTGCATATGCCTCCTTGTTTGTGCACAGTTTTATCAATTTGTAATGAATCCATAGTCAACCTGCTGCAGTACAACAATGGGTAATCAACCTTGTTTTTCCCCTCCTTTTTTTTAGTATGTTTTCGTCTTTATGCTGGTACGGTAATTACTTAGATATTATAAACTGTACTGACTGTATCTGAACTGGCCGTACGGTTCCGCAAAACTGGCATCTGACACAAACTGTGTCAATTTCAGCCTGGATTTTACAACATTTTGTCTAGAGCTCTGTTTTACTTTTCGGATCCCCACCTATTTTTATTGCCGTAGAACACAAGTATTTTTAATGTTTATCTACACTACTATCTTTAACCAACAAACTGGAGAATGAATGAAAACAGTAAAGAATTACCCTAATTTTTCATGTCTTCTGTTCCTTGGTTTTCCATGTTCTGTAGAGTCACTGTGACAATAGGATCAATAGCCTACCAAAGTGCACGAAACCTAGGCTATTCATACACAGCCCTGCTAGCATCAATGCTACCCAACAGATGTTCTTTTCACCCTTATCAATGCAGTGATTAAATTAACAACTGTAGAGAAAATGTCAATCAGACTTGTTAAATGTGGGATGTTATACAGTGGGTGAGATGAGAGACACATTAAGACTTAACAAACTTGGGAGATGAGTAAACTAACATGCTTAAAATCCTTGTTTAGTTGTTGAAACGCTAAGGCTTCTGTCGGCATTCCATTTCGAAGCGTCAGTTTCAAACAGTAAAAGACCAGTCCCTCCGCTGGTGCTGTCATTTCTAGTGCACTAGTTTACAGTACATTCAATGGGAGCTTAGCAAAGTAGCACAACTCAAAACGAACATTCTTTGCCCACATTTAAAATATCCTCCTTGAAAGTTCAGTCTAAACAGAACACACGAAAAAGTTCGAATCGTCAACTAATATTTTTTTTTTTGCTATGAAATGAAAGAAATGTCACAGAACTGGTGTTTTGATGTGTTAGCACAATAGATCATTTTACAAACATGTTTACATGTAAATGTTGAATGGCTTTTTCCTGCTTCAGGATTTCCGTCAGCCACTCGATGGTTTGTTCGGTATCCTCCTTGTTTTTTGTTTAGCACGTGTATATAATTATGCAGTCTTCAAGGTTCGTGCAAAACTCAACTTGAAGTGATATTGCCATTAAAATGTGGATGCAGTTTATACTTTTTCAATGGTATACTTAAACCCCCTCCTGCCTTCCACTCATCCAGGCATAGGGTACTACTTCACCAAACTAAATGTCCAAAGCTTACAATGTTGTAAGTGTCGTACTTGCGGCAAATTCTGGTTTATGGGTGTATTAGAGGTACTATCTTCAGCATTGAATACATGGGTAGTGCAGTATAGTACCTTGTCACAATGCACAAAATGATTGTCTACTTCTCTAGATCTCAGAGATCCAGTGAGCAAAAATTTTCATTTTTACCCCCTCCCCTTAGCCCTTCCCCCAGGACAGGGATTAGTCATATCTGGTAGCTCAGAGGCAAGCACCCGGACAAAATTTAGACCTGTGGAGAACTTTGCTACAGTAACAATGTACAGTACTGTATGTACAAAAACTGCTACACAATATTCCATGTTTGTGTAGCAATTTGATCATTTTGTGTAACAAAATGAGATGCAATACCAGATAAATTTTTCCTTCAACTGTGCTATGGATGGCAATGCCATCTGCAACAAGCAGGAAACCCCTTCTCCCCCCATTGACTGTGAATATACAGGACCACAATCAGGTCCACCCCAATACTCAGAAACTCCTGAGCACATCAGACACAATTTATTTTGTCCAATCATCTTTTCACATGATCAGTGATTGGTCCATGATATCCTTTAAATTTCAATAAGTAACTACACCAGCTGCGTCTCCCACAGTGCACATTTAGTGGTAGCAAAACACTGCGACTCAGGTTTAAACTTTCATTGCAGTTATTAACCTGTTTACCGGACGATCTAGATAGGAAGGGCTGTGCTTCTCTCTAATATTTTTAAATGTGAAGATTTCACACACAAACTTGCGATCCACTGGGTCACATCATGAATACGAAGTCAAACTTTCACCTGGCAGTTTTGTTCTGCGATTTCTCCCAACACGCTGTCCACCTTCAAACTTCCATTTTTTGTTTCAAATTATTTGACAATTTCATTTTCCCATCGTGTCATTGTCCTACGTTCCAGCCAAAGTACCGCCAAACCCATCCCCCCGTCAATTACGGCCATTTTTCAGGGTGGGTGGATGACGCTTCTTTCCGTGCGTTAATTTGCGGTGGAGGAGTTAATTTATCGTCAATTGAACAGACTTCCTGTCAACAGCACAGGAGTACAAAGGGCAAACTTGGTGTCTGCTTCCCCTGCAAGGGGATCAGGATAATTTAAGAATTGAATATTACTTCAAGTCACATTCTTTTAAAAGGAAGAGTTAATTGTGTTTACTATCCAGAGGCTGAAAAGATTTTTTGACCCCATTTGTTGTAAATGCAGTTGCTCATGTTATATAATGGGTGGTCATACTGTATCTATTGTAACAAATTTATGTCTATCTGGGTCAGATGGTGCCATTAAGCATCAACTTCTACGGTCCTGCATCAGCATAATAGCCAATAAGGGATCATCATTTAACGCCCCCATGGTCTGAGCTAGTTATTAAATACGAATGGGAAAAAAGAGGTGTTGTCCTATGTTCCTCAAACAAAAACATAACCAGCAGAATGATTTTTGGGATGAACCATAAACATGGGTGAAATTCAGTTTTAAAAAAGTGTATGATGGTAAATGTTATATCTATCTGATTACAAGGATGGCATTTGCAATTTCATATGGCAAATGGAATTTGATATTCGTCTTTTGAAGATAAATCAGTCAGATAATAAGGAGCTAAGAAGGTATGTACATCTGATTAGGTCAGAAACTCGAAATCGTCAAGTTCACATACCTAGTGTTTCGTTCATTCTTCATTTTTGGATTTAAGTTTTTTTTTATGTACAACCTTTTGGGCTCAAAAGTCGTTCTTTATAGTACAAGCATACTGTGAGTTTCTGGGATTGCAAATTACTTGTTACAAATTCATAGCAGCACAGAGCATGCAGTGGGAACAGTCCCGCTATCCATCGAACCCATGACCCACTGTTGGGTAGTTTCTGTCTGATGATTGTTCCGGAAGTTCATAAGTTGCCCCAACTGTGGCCAAGCCTTACTGTATAATCCAAATGTACTGTAGGTCAAGGAACTTTCTGAGGGTGGTCGATTTCCCAGGGCATTTCCCTGTGTGATGTTCAAGAATTTTCTACAATTTTTGGTGGCAAGAAGTGCAAAAATTATAGTCTCAACAATGTAAAATGGAACATTCTGATGTGAGGTTAGAAACTTCAAAAGCTAACTAATCTCTTCCACGGTAATCTACATATATGGTAGCCTCGACAGATCATCACAGTCAAAGACGGTGGGAGGGAATGACTCTCCAGTAGCAGTTTTGCCCGGGGGGGGGGGGAGGGGGCACATTAAGAGTGAAAGGGCACCAGCGGAGACTTGAAAAGGTTATTTCTGTCGATCCAGGGGGTATTTTTTATCCAGACATATTGTGGTGCCCTCCATGCCATCTAATGGTTGTGCTCTTCTTAGATGGTCTTCCTGTAATTTTAGGTATCAGGTAAGTGTTGGTAGATGCCACTTGAGCCCTGGCTACCTTAAGAGGGATGCACCCATGCCCTTTGCTGCTCACAGGAGTAGCAGTACTGTAGGTCTTTTGGAACTGTTTACTCGATTCTGAAAAGTTGGAAAAAAAGTTTGAAACAAACACTGAATGTACAGATTGTGCATTGACAAGCCGACAAGGTACTGTGTTGACATGTATTGAGCCATGCAGTCCCTGTAGGCTTGTGTTGATGGGCCACATTCTTTGTTGTGCAATAGTTGTTGTGTGAAAGCACGGTTAAAGGTTTTGAACATTTGTTACATTTTCTGAGAGTTGCTCCTTGTTCTTTATTTTAAGCCAAAATATGGAAGGGAAAGAGGAACGGTTTGTTAAACGCTGCAATTGTTTCAAAGAATATCAGCCATTATCGTAGGAGATGTATAGCATTTCGTTTGTTTGTTTTTTCTTTTTATTGCCCATTATCTTGTGTACATTGGAAGGAGTTTTACCATCTGACTTAAAGTTGCTTTCAAGTAAACAAAATGCCCCCAGTGATTGGTGGATCGCCGAGGAATTCCTGCGATTTTTATGGCATTAAAGTTTGTTTTGCTGATTGTGACAATCTCAAGGGTCCAAGTGATGAGGTTTGTTCACTGTATGACTGCTATCATCTGTGAATAGTAAGTCAGGTATACAGAAGAAGGGAATTCTAAGTTTTACTGTTCAGTGTACATATCGTGATCTCTGGAAAGAGTCTTTTACCTGTGTGTAGTTATACCATAGCCATACTCACCCTTTTACATTCTCTCATCCCACTCCACCCCATACCTCCACTTCCTACCCCTCTCCTTTATCTTACTTACATTAAAAGCTGCCAGTTGAATATTATAGCAACATTTTACCCCATATACCAATTTTCATTTTCCCTTTTGTTTTCTGAATTTGAAATGATTCCTGTCTCGTATAAGGTATTTTCCATTTTGCTGAGCTGGAATTCTCTTCTTTATTCTGGTGGAACACGAATATCATGTCTACTGTTTACATTTTCGGTGGAGTTGTGCATCACAATACATGATATAATATTCATTTAAAAAAGATGAGAAAATACTGAAATTGCTAGTGTACAGATTTGGACACTCTCAGTTTTCATGAAGGCCTTATTGCTTGTCTTTCCCTTATGCAACAAATTTTCTGCATACTGTACTGTTGTCTGTGTGTTTTTATGCACTGCACTGCAAATTCATGCAGTAATTCAAGAGAGACCTGTGTGAAGTACCGTATTATATCATGGATGTTGAATGTGAAGCCTAGCCAGCCTTTCAGCAATTTGGTTGTCCCTTGATCATGTTTTCCTTGGCAGCTATTTTCATCTCTAAACAAAGCAATCGCAAACCCTGTCACACACTGCACGTCGACAAAGGGCACCACACTGCACTAATGCAGCCGTGGCAAACCTGTGCAGCTACAGTAGTTGTTTGTGACCATCAGTGCTAAAGCTGAGTGTAATATTGTTGCGAGGTTTCCGTTAGGTAAGGTGAGAACATGGCAAAGAAAAGATGGTTCAAAAATCTCCAGAAATAATGACCAGACTCAAAAGTATTGTACACATACAGTACATGCCAGAAATAATTGGAATCCATATGCATCCAGTACCAATAAGTCAAAAGAAATAGCAGACTGGAAACACTTGCATAGTGGAACTGTTTTTGGAGAGTGGAACTTAGAGTATGCAATTCACTGGCTGCAATTATTCTTTTCAGGATCATATATTTTGTGCATATTGTATATTTGCGTATTTCTTTTTATTGAATATTTTGTATACTAGTGAAATTTAGAGCCAGCGTAATAACTACTGATTCTTTCCAATATTAGGTATTTGTATGATTGTTTTTGTGTATCGAATTACATATTTCTCCTTTAAGGGTCTTTACATTCACACTGTATGATTGTTGAAATGATGAACCATCTGGGCCACCATAAATAAAGAAAAAAACCCTTGCATGTAATGGCAAGGCTAGTTACTGCTCAGTCTTGATACAGGTTATAGCTTGGATGATTATACAGTGATCAATGTTTTTGAGAAAAACTAAGTTTACTCTAACTTTGTGTCTTCTCTCTTCATCCTCCTCCAACTCTGTCAAATATGTTCCTATCGCAAAAATGTTGACCGAAATTGATTTCAGTATAGGACCAGATAAAACTTCAAACCATCAAAAGTTTTTGAAGAGTTTTTGAGAACGATCAAAACCATTTGTAATTTAATCAGCAGAGAACACAACTTTAAAAAGTTAAATCGCAAAATTGTGTGTATACCGTACCTGCTTGGGAAGAGTTTTGAATTTAAACTGTGTATTCTTTCAGTATTTTCTCAACATTGAAAAAAAGTTTTGACAACTGATAGAGTAGGCGAGTCTCTGCTCTTACTCATTGAACTATTATCCTCTATAACTTGTTAAATAAGAAGAATTGAAGACTTTAACAAAAAGTTAGTCTCTCACAATTATTAATTCAAAGTGTTTTTAACTTCATAGAACAAGTAGTTGTCATGGCAACCCTAGGCACTAATAGTTAATGGTGTACACTCATTTTGAAATTTGATTTCATAGAACAAAACAGAAGTTTTGTTTCATAATTTATCAACTGTAAATCGTGCTTTAAGTGCTTAATTCTTGGTCCGTTGATTAAGTGGAGAGCTACATCTCATGCATATGAACTGCACGGGAATATTCACTGTGTTGTTGGTTGAATGTTAACACATATGTTGCCCACTCTGAATGGTAGGCAGATTAATTCCATTAATAATGTCATGAATTGCAATGTGAGTCTGTCTTTCCAGGTTTTTTTTTTTTTAGTCAAGTGCCCAAACCTGTTTTGTTTGGTCTTAGTTCAACAACAGAACAGTAAAATACGACAGCACTTTGATGTGAAAAGGGAAAGAAGATCTAAAGGAAGAAAAAGGAACAGGGAATGATATACTGGTCAAATACTAAATTGAAAAGAAAAATGACAAAAAAAGAGAGAAAGATTAAGGGCAGTCGTTTATGTTATTGACTGGCCTTAAAGCTTATTTGACATTGTTTGCAGTTTTAATCTGTAATCTAGATCCGGTCATATTTCAGTCTGTGTTTTCCCTCAGGCACGGGACTGCGTTAATCTCTCATTTGCCTCCTGAATCCTGCACAAAGATAAATCTTATGCCAGAAATCCCACACACTTTTCCACCGCTGAGGTCGAAGCTGTAGTTTTAAATACGCGTAATAAATTGCAATAGTACCTTTACCAAGTGACAATTCTTTCCCTGATTTTGAAAATCCTTCCCATTTTTTTTTTAATTAAGAGAGGGGTTTCCCTCCCAGGTTCAATTCCTTAGCAAGAACACTGATTTCATGTTTGTTAGAGTGAAATGTATGCATGGAAACCTGTCTGGTAGACCTGTAAAGGTTGTCTATGCATCAACTATCTTTGCAGCATTTCAGCACTTAAAGCTAGAATATGAATTGTACTGGCAACCACCTGGTCATCTATCTTGGTTCTTTGTTAGTGTTTCAGGGAAGAGAAAGTTGGAAAATAGATCACCTGTCACAAAATCCAAAAGAGAACTATGCATTCATCTTCCTGATATTTGAATATGAAAGTTGTCTCAACAATTTTTTGTCCCTACAAATTCAGGCTCTCCAAGAAAGGCCTATCTGTCAATCACTGTGACTAGAAATCCAAAAGACCAACGGGAATGCATATTCATGTATGAAAAAATGGGGCTCAAACAACAATTTTTTGCAGTGGCTATAACATATTTGACTTTCAGTGGCAAAATATGACAAAGTTTCAACTCATATTCCAGCTTAAATGAATGCATGATGTACATGTACTGTAGCTACTGTCAGTTTTCCTTCAGTTAAAGCTACAAATGTGACAGGTTCACTGACAGATGACCTTGCTGTTAATCATCCTCATAAAAACATCAACCATGCGCCCTGCCCTTTTCGAGAACAATGTTTAGCAACTTCATAGTGCAACTTTGGGAAATTTTGACCTTTTTGAAATAATTCAGGGATGCCTAGTGCTTGTGTAATGGAAGAAGGACAAAACAATCCCCAGAATGGTGGGAAGTGTTACAACCTTCACGAGCGAATCTACGAACGCTTCTGACTCCATTCGTGTCACGGTGTCCGCTTCAATTGGTAGTTCAAGGTGACTTAAACTTGTTCATTCCAGCAGGAGGCCAAGTGGTGACGTGTGGACAAAGGTTTGATTTTATTGGAGATAATACATTGGATCTACAGAGAGTTTAAACAGTCTTCCCTGAGAAAGTTTGAATTTATCTTTAACATGCACTGATTTTCATGCATCATGTTGTTCGAGTCCATCAAATATTGTTGAAATTTACATGAATACATCACCTTTTGATAAAATTTGTCTTTCCTTTGAAAGTGAGGAATCTGACTATTGTACCATAGCAATGTGAAAAAGTGTTGCGAAGTAGCTGGCTTTACTGGCAGGAAGTTACTCGGTAGTCATGACTTCGCTTTGATATCTGTGCGATTTCAGTTTACTGTTTAACATATAGTCTAATTCCTATAGCTGACCATTTTATTTACAGTGGTCTGTGGCCAAGCCAGGTTTCATTCATCGAAACCACAGTGCATTGTGCATCGCGGTTGTGTAAGCGCTTGAATTACAGTGGCTGTAAATAAAGGTGTCCATACTGTAGCATCTTCACAAATTTACAATTTCACATTGGAGTAAGCTGAGTTTCTTTGTTAAAACTATTTTGAGGACATATAGTGATTCTAGATTAATGTACCAGTAGTCATTACCATAGGAGCCTGTTTTTGATCATTTGACATTTGTGTAACAAAATGCTGAGTGAGTATACAGTTCAGTAAGTAAATCAAATGCCTGAGGTTACTGGCTTGACCAAGTTCAAGTTTGTATAGCCGTTCCTAATTGATGAGGCACATTACCTTTAACCTTGTCCGTTGCCTCCTAGCCTCTGTAGTAAGTTCTATTCTGCATTGGGATACTGTCCTTGTTACCTAATGTACTGTACCCGATTCCATAAGGTGACTGATGGTGTACAGTAATCTTGCACGTTACCTCAATGCTTCCATAGTAAATTTTTGTGTTGCAGCACTGATATAGTATGCTGGCGATGTTACCTATGCTACCCAATGCTCACCCATAACTAATGAGGTACTTTTCATGATACTGTGATGCCTCTATTGCAAGTTTTTATTTTGCCGTGGTGTACTGGCGATGTTACCTGCTGTACCCCGTACCAACGGTAACTGAACCAGCTGATGTGGTCATCTTGCATGTAACCTCAATACCTCTCCATAGTAAGTTTTATTCTGCAACATATACTGGCCATGTTGCCCACTGTATCCAATATCAGGAGTAATGGATGAGGAAGTCTTGAATGTTACCTTGACATCTCCACGGTAGGTTTTGATTCTGCGGTGTTATACTGTCCATGTCGCCCATTGTGCCTGATACCAGGCATTATTGATGAGATGTAATCTTGCATGTAACCTCAGTGTCTCCATGGTAACTTTTTACTCTGCAGTGGTATACTGGCCACATTGCCTACTGTACCTGATACCAAGTATATAAATGTTTGAGGTACACTAGTCTTCCATGTTACCTCGATGCCTCCATACAGCAGTAAGTTTTTGTTTTGCAGTGGTGTATTGGTGCTGCATGCTGGCCATGTTAATACCTGCTATACCAGATGACCGTGGTCGTAACTATGTTATCTTGAAGAGAATTCAAGTTCAATCTTGACTGTGTGCTGGTTGTTATTTCCTTAATTGCTGTTTTCTACAAAGTTTTTATCATTTTGGTATCTGCGAATAGCCAATTGTTTAGCAACTTGGGCTGTTTTGACAAAGAAGGCTGGTGCCATCTGTATCCGGACATGCTCTCGGCATTTCAGAGATTCAAAATCACAGTTTTTTTTTTTAACTACACGGTATACTTAAATTTGTCTCATTTGCGTTTACCTATTGTAGCTTGTAGAATGCCACAAAGTGTACGTTTGTACTGTGGATTGAAGATTAAAAACATTAGCCCATTCTCTCCTGAAATGGAGGTCCTGTACATTTTATTTAAGGCGTGGTGGTGATTAGGAAAGTTTTGTGTATTTTTTCTTTTTCTCCAAGTGAGTCACAGGGAGTAGCATCCTCCCAAGTTTACAGTAAAAACTTCCCTCAAACATCCATATTTTGTATACCTCTCTACAGTAGCTCACAAAAATTTAGAAAGTGTGGAAAATTAATTAATACTGCATTTGCTGAGAACTACACTAGCTGAGAACAAATTATCATTATTTTAAATTTTTGTCGATCTAGTGGTCTTCCCAGAAAACACGTTAAATCTGTTTCTCCTACAGAGGGAGACGTGATGAAAAGAATGTGCAGTATGTATCTTTATACCTAACGATAATTTCATTTCAAGGCAATGGCTGCAATCACACTTTATACATTACTGTGTCATATGCCAGCTAGCATCCAGGGTTGTGATGCAACACTGCCTTGCCCTATAAGTTGTGGTATAAAGGATAAAGCATATTACAAAATGAAGTTCCATCAGTGCCGCATGCATTCAGTGTTTAATTAAAGTCTCCCTTTACAGTGTCACTGTTAATACCACTTACTGTTGTTTCTCTCGTCATGGGAATGAAATTTTGGGTGGAAAAATTTGAATGCCATTCCCTTGAATAGTATTATTAAGTATTATTACTGAGCGTATTGCTGGTTTCTTTATTACGACGACACATCTACAGGCATAGAGCGATACTGATGAGTAATTACTTTTCTAGCCCTCTGTGAAGGATATACAGTATCTCTGTGTTACCCACGAAGGTCAAAGATGCTCTGTTTGTCATTGAGTGTCATTGACCAAATCAACAAGTTTAGAGGTCACTTAAAACTTCACTCCGATAGTTCTGATGGAGTTGCAAGCTGCATTTGCACTCTGCAATTGAATTCTCATGAATTTTGTCTCTCAAATGTAGTTGAATTGAAGTGCTTCCGTTATCATGCTAATAGAATTCTATTCACATTATTTTTATTTTGACAGTGCATTATAAGTCTTGTTTTTTATGGTTATTATTATTGTAGTGGTTTCTGTGTTTGGCACTGGTTTTCCGTGAGGCGTTTACAACTTCGTCAATTCTTTGCATGAACTGAAATTCGGTTGTTTGTCCTGTTGCTTATGTATGAAGTGCATGTGACAAGAAAAACACATTGTGGAGTACTTATCATTAAAAATGTTGAAAAAATGACCACAATTTTCATCAAAATCCATCTAGCATTGAACATTTTAAAAACAAATTTCTGTTTTACAATTGCATCCTGTCTTGTGATGGAGTCATGATATGATATGTCTTGTGTTATGTTATCCTATTTGCAGTCAACCTTTATTTCAAAGACAATTGAAACTTTGATATGCCCTGAGAGCTTTATTTTGGAATCATCTATTGTCTTCTTTTAAAACATTGATATCACTTACCAATGTGAAACCCAGTTATACGTTAATTGAGAGATATAAATGTATGCACTTACAAAACAAATACTAACACTGTGCAACACTCCACATCATCTGTTTTGCATTTTCATAAAAGCTTTGAAAAGCATCTAAAAAACGGTAGTAAGAAAACACAATTTTAACAGAATCTTATCATTCAAAGTTTTACTCTGCAACTGTTGAATGACACCAGCTCTTTTCAAGTTGGATGTCACTTGGTTTTTAATGAGTAAATCTTTCTTTTTGCATCTGGACCAAATAGATTTGAACTCTTTTAATTTAACCAAATTGTAGTTTTCATAATATCATGCACGTACTAGTTGCACAGTGGTAAGTGACAATGCGTTTGTGTACATCTTGAACTGCATAAACCATACTGGTGTGTATTGGATCCAACACAGGATAAATTGAATGAACAAATTTTAGCAATTATATCCTAAGTTTGGAATGACTTTGCTTTTGAAAGTGACTGCTTCACGTGTACATGCATGCAAGACTTTTCCATCAAAATGTATGATTAACACTGATACCAGGTCAACTGTTGAAGGGACCATTGTCCTTATCAGTATAGCTGACATTCAAGACTTTGGCCTTTGAATTATCTATTCTTCCACAAAACAGAGCTTCGCAAAATAGTGTCAGAGGCACTCGAGCGAAAGGCAAACGAAGGTGGGCTAGGCCGTAGAGGGCGCAGTGCTAGAATTGGTTTGTAGGACGATTTGAGCATAGGGTCAAATGTATGCATTATTGAGGCAATGGATAAGTATAGTCGCTCATGAATACCCGCACCAGGAAGTTATGGGGATTCTTTCACACAACGGTGACCTTGCTGTTGGTGTTGCTAGATTGCATGAATAAATGTCACCATAAAGCAAGTAAAAAAACAGATCCTATAATAGGAGAAATTACAAAATAAAAGAGTAAGGTTTTATGAAGAAAAGTTAAAAATGTTAGTTTTCAATTTGGTAGCCAAACCATTTTCTTTTTCTTTTTTTTTAGCAGAACTGGTATGTAGGCATGCACATAGCCATGGGGACAACTTTTCAAAATATTTTCAATGTAATTTAAGATCATGCTTTTTTGGAACACAAACAATCAGAGAAAACATGGAAATCTCACACCATTACGCATCGATAACCAAAAAAGGCAAATAATTTCCAAAGTAGATACGGACACCCCCTCTCCTTAGACCTCTCCCCAGGCCGGCAAAACTCTGACAGTAATGTGTGCTCCTCCCCCCATCCAAATTGGTCGATCTGGCCACGGCCCGTGTGCATGCATATTTAAAAGCAATCGCACCATTAAGTGGTGTAGCAGAAACATTCAGGTTGCCGATTCTCATCCTTTGGAAGAAGTGTCAGCATTAGAGGTGGAATTGTGTCATACCGTACATCGTATAATAACTTGTTGCACTGTCTCCTTCGAAATTCTGGTACCAGCATATCTCCTCAACAGATTTGTGGTCAAACAGTGATCTTCAAATTATGGTAAAGTTCATCAGAAAGGTTCCCTATCTGAAGTAGACAGGGAAAATAGTCGATCGTTGATGTCCCACACACAAACTGGGTATGTGTACTGTAGTTAGGACTGTACTGAGTCTAGGCTATTGTTAGCACAGCACTGCATAGCAGGAGATATCATTCCTGATGTGGTCATAACATCTGTCATCTGACAAGATCCCTGGGCCTTAAAAGTTTGGCAGATTGGTACTCTTTGGGGAACTGACAGACAAAGATCATGATTTATTTGTGTCTACACCATTATCTTCCTCCCTTTCTGGTTTTTTTTTTTTTTTCTTTTTGTGTTCTGACTGATGCTTGTAGTAGGAACTTCTCCAGTCTGTTATATCCTCTTGTTGTATAATGGAAGAATCCCCTGACAGTCAGTCTGTGACCTGAAATGACCCGTGACGGAGAGCTAAAATAGATCACCTGCTTGAAGAGTGTCCCCTACCCTTGATATACTTTTAATAGAGTTGTACACTAAGCTGTGCGCACTTTTCACTCACACTTCAACATGTCAGTAAAGAAGTTTGAGTCTGCAAGTCATGCTTCATATTTCAAAATGACAACCAAATTTTGCTGGTTCAGGTGTGCTTCATTTAGACAGGCAACTCTAATCAGTTGAGGCTGAAGCCAAATGCAGCTTTTACACAGAATATCTGGAAAATGATAATGGAATCTGTCCATGAATTACAGTGGAATAAACAGCACAGTGGAGAGGTATCCCCCGGGTACAGCAACCAGGGATCCGTACTTTGCAGCAATCTATGTATTGTCGTAGCCTTGTAGGACCCACTGCTTGGACTTAAAGCTGGAATGTGAGTTGAAAATTTGTCAATGAAAGTCAAATGTCACAGAATATATCATAGCCAGTAGACGAAAAACATTGTTTAAGCCCCATTTTCGCATGCATTAACATTCATATCCATGCCCATTGGTCTGTTTGATTTCAAGTATTAACAATGATTGACTGCTCTGCTTTTTTTGCAGTGTCTGAATGTTGTAGGGCCAACAAAAATATCAAGACAATAAAATATCTTGAAGATGAGTGCATACATAAGTTCTCTTTCAGATTTTGTGACACATGATCTTTTCCTCCACTTTCTCTCCCCCGAAGCACTGATGAAAAACAAAGGTAGATTACCAAGCGGATTATATACATCTCATGTTCCTGTTTAATTTGGAATGGATGCTCATGTTTTGGATATTAGTTATCCTATGGGCCACCAGCAAATAAATATTGCTTTAACAGTGCTACCAAACTGTTTTGGCCTCTGTTTGAAATGTGCATATTACGACACAGTGAGAGAATGTAGAACCTGCGGATGCTAATGTACGTAGCATGCTGACATCACCGATCAGTTTAAAGGGAAATAGGGCGTTTGTTGTAGAGAAAACATCCATATTTTTGAAACCAATGTTTGTGGATGTAGAATGATAGATTATTCGAAATAAGGAAGGACAGAAGGCTTCTTTTCAAGAAATAAGCTCCTCACAGATAGAAATTCAGTTATTCGTTACTAAACAGTAATTTGTTCACCCAAACTTTTCAAAATTCAAATGATGCATCTTTCATTACACATCACATGTGTAATGTTTTGAGAAGATGAAGCTTTGGTTGATGTTTATTGCTGAGACTGAATGGTTCAACAATAATTACCACTATTTTCTTTTGCATGTCATGTTGGTGTATTCTAAACGCCCTATTTCCCTTTAAATGTAGCAACCTGTGGTGATACTTACGTCAGTCCAAATGACATATAACAGTGTATCTTTGTGATCAGTTAGACTTAACAACCAGTGGATACTAAGATTCAGTCAAACAGCATGTGGTGAAATCAAATGTTGCCTCTTTTTTATGAAGTAAAACTTGTGATCAGGAAATCCTTTGTGTGGTCTGTGGGAGGAGTACCAGGAAAATCAGCTGTTCCTGCCCAGCTAATATTCTAGTTAGCTCACTGTGACACATATCCACGGATCATTTACCGACTTTGTAATACTTTATCTTCAAGAAGCCAATCCACAGGCGTGGTGTTCCTCTCTTAAGGCGCATTTAGGCTTGACTTGGAAATTTTCAAAAGGTGATTAATTCGGGTGCCAAAGGGGGGTTGGATAGGTGTGGAGGTAGTTTCAGTTCAGGACTGATTTTGTAAACATTTTAGTAAAATAAAGTATAGTCCCTTCAAAGTTCGGATGGATTGTTTCAGTATTCCTTGGTGACGGTGGGATTAGTTCATGATAGGCAGTCAAATGGGCCATCTCTTGACCCATGACAAATTAACTATTCCCAGGGGGGAGGGGGAGGAATAGGGAGTGATCCTGTGAAATTCATCAGTCTGAGTTGAGGTGGTCTATAGGAACTGTATAGATGTGGTCATGCTCACATATATTGTGAGGTTAATCCTCAACTGTAGTCAAGGTCGTACCTAGCGGTGGGTCTTGCTGTCGCTGAGGTGACTACTGTAGATCGAAATTATGGTACAGCTAATAGCTGACAAAGACCACTTTGGCCTTTGCCAGTTTTTGAAACAGCCAACAAAATGCTTATCCTAGCCATGACTTGTGTATAAAGCTGACAAAGCATAATTCACAGCGCATACAGCTTGAAGATGCGATGTAGATAAATGCAGATGCAAGAGCAGAATGAAACTTCGCTGGCAGACCAAAAGGCTGGCAATTATGGAAGGGTGGTGGCCAGACACACACACACACACACACACACACACCCTCACACACACACACACACACAAAATTGCCAGATGCTAGACCATGGTCAATACGGTAATGCATAGGTGAGTACGTTGCTAGCGAATTCCCATACCAGTAAGTTTTGGGGAACCTGGCACCTTTCTCACTGATATTACAAGCACTGTGGGTAAGATTTTGCCCTAAGTATGAGTAGAATGGCTTTGTTTCCAGGGAACTTTGCCCCCCTGGACCCACCTCAAGAAGACCAATGGACCCCACCAGATGAAGGCAAGGCTTTGCACTGACAATGACGACTTCTTCACCAGGGTGAGACTCGATCCCCGTTTTAAAATCCTGGCCAAGGCCCTGTCTTTAGTTGCTGTATAGTGTACAGTATCAGAGTAGTTGAATTCACAGCATGTTGTCATTCCCCCTCAACTAAGATGCATATTATATTTACTTACTGTATTAAATCTTGCCACTGGCAATTTGCATTTTGCCCTAGCTAAACAGTGTTGTTACTCTCTCTGTCCTTTGAAAGGAATTATGGGAGGAAAGATGACCAGATACACATATACACACAATTTGCCAGTTGCTATCTGATTATGGTCAGTGTGTTAGATTATAGTCAGTGGATAGGTTATAGAGGTGAGCACAGTTTATTGCGTGTTAATTCCCAAGCCACTTAATTTTGGAGAATTTATCATTGTTAATTTAATTGCTGAAATTAAGCCACTTGGGTGGGGTAAGGTGAAAGTATAGTGATTAAATTTACTGCAGAAATTGAGAATTTTGGATAAACTTGGAAGTTGTAAACATTGGTGGGTAATATGGGAGATAAATTTTACAATCTACAGTATGCAGCTGGCCAGTGTCATGTATAAATTGTGCTGTTCTGCTGCTAGGTAATCAAAGTATTCACATCGTAGACATATAGCCCCCTTGCATCACGGATGCATCATTTGACCTTTGCTCAAACCACCAGTAAGTTGTGTGGATTCAAGAATGGATATTTTTAGTATCATCACTGGGCAAGTTAAAATTCCTGCACTGTAATCACATGTTCAAGTCATGGAATGGACGTTCGCATCTTACAGAAGTTCATATTTTAATTTATCTTTCATGATGGTTTATGCAAATGCCTGCAGATAAGTAGATGTATGCACATTCTTGAATGGGATGATGGTAATTAAATTGAACTTTTAATACTTCTGTTCAAAATTTAGGCCAACTTCCCTTTAGCACATTACATTCAGTGCACACATCATTTAACCAGTGAAAGCAAATATAAGTTCATATTGTACAAACTCATTTCTCAGTCAGAAGCATTTTTACCCTCATATGATCAGTCGCCGAACTCAATTGTCACAAATTACAATTGAGCGATGTGAGCGCTACGGTGCCAACTATCGATCGTAAGCCCCGGCTGATTGAATCAAGTGAGATGTGTAATTGCCCCTGCCAAATGAACCTTTGAAATGAATGGAACATTTAAATCAATGTCATCCAATTCGTCCCACATCGCTTCCTAGCAGTCTGCGTGTACGGTAGTTACCTTGCATATATGCTGTTCGTACTGGCTTGTTTTGGTAAACGCTATATGTGCTTCTGTGTCCCTGTCTTTATCACCTGTTAATAGTATGATGCAGTTTGCTCACAGCTGGTTTGCGATGGATTTTTTGTGATCGGCTGCCACTGTTGGAAAACTCTTCATAGCCAGCCCAAAGGAAAAGCGAATTTACATTCACAGTTCTAACATGCTGTTCGGAAAAAAAAAAAAGTGATTTCTTTTGACTAGAATAGTCCCACACTTGATGCAAATTACAGTACAGTTACACTTCTAATTTCCCTTTAGTGTGGAGTGACTCTCAGAAATTTGAAAGGCTTGTCTGCATCTCTGGTCTATCTTGTCACAATCCTTTACACAGGATTCATTAATGGCTCATTTTGGAGTAAGACTGAAAAACAAATGCGCACATTGTCTCTTTCACAACTATGTATACGTACAGTGGTGATATACAATGGGTGCTTGTACTGTGTTAGCATATAGTGCTCACATGCTCTACAATATGATTACATGTGCCATGTAACTTTATAGGCTATAATACAGTATACAGTATGAACCCTTCATGAAGTGTATGCTATACATTCTAACATACAACATCATGCACATTCCGTTAGAGACCAAAAATGTTCAGCTTTCATGCAGACTGTCCATGAATTTACTCTACACCAACGTACCACACACATTGTGTGATAGGCTATTCTCTCTTTTCACACGTCGGTGCCTTAATTTCATGCCCATTTGCTCTCTAGACAGTGTGCGACTGCTTTGCTTGAAATGTTCGTTGTGCATGTGTCGCAAAAGCTGGCAAAATTATTAAGGTCGAAAGTAGGAACAGGAGGGCAAATGGACAAATTTATTGCTTGAAAATTTTTTAACACCCATCAAACGCGTCCCTCCTCTTTTGTGCCACATTGATAAAGACTTTTTTGACATGTGATGTTCCCCCGTGGTATTGATTTTGTCTGCTGGTATATCCTCGCAGTCTAATTGTTAATCATGGCGTTCGCTCCCGGAGGATCACGGTCCAAAAGAAAAGGAATAACTGTATATACCTGACAACATTGTATGGAATATGCCTGTGACAGTTCTCAGTCTCCGTATTTTGAACTGTAAAGAGTTACTTGTCCGTAAAAATTTATCACTTTTCAGTTTTTCAGCACATTTTTGTCATGACTTGGGCTTTGATTCATCAGACGTCATTAAACTTAATGAACTGTTCCATTAAATGTTCAAGTTAGACTACTTAGCATTCCCTTGTGAGACTATGTACAGTATAATATATACAAGGCATGCATTTCAATAGGTTGAAATCTTAATATGCTGAGTTTATAGTTTTCCAATTGAAACATTTGAAGTTTTTGAGCCACCGTATATGATAAGTATTATCATAACATACTGTATTGCAGGGGGGAGGGCAATCATCCATGTTCTGGGGTGCAAGTAAAACTTATCAAACATTTTGCAACCACAGCTGTTTGATATTAGCATATATTTAGTCTCCATAGAGTTTACAAGATCAGCATAATTTTAGTTTTGAATCGACAAAACCATTTCTTTTTCGTTTCGCATTCATATTCATTGTTTGAAATGTTATCAGCACATTGTGTGGCAACTTGGATATTTTGTATTTAATGCCATACTATCTTGCACATGCCACACTACCACACATGCACACACACACACAGTTGTGTTTGTGCATGCATTGTGGTAGACTACATGCTATCAAAACAACATAATTACAAAAAAAGTCTTAAATTTGTGAATTTTGTGCTTTAATTTTCAGCTCTCATATTATGTACTGAGAGCTTTGGTAATATTGGAGCTGTTATTGGTGTTTGCAGAACCCAAGGCTAGGTGGGTAAGTTGTACTTTAAGCATATTAGCATTTTTCTGCCATTGTCAGAATTAAGTCATTCCTCATTATTGCTTCAGAAGTAGGTCTCTAGAAGAGAAGCACAGCTACAGTACAGTAGCATTACAGATGAATACGTAACACATTTACCATTGCTTCAAGTGAAACTGACTTTGCATATATCATGTAAAAGACTGTCAGGTAAAGCAAATGTTATACATGTCCTACAGATAAATTAAGTTCACAAAAATACACATATCTGCCTTTTAAAGTCAGTATAAACACTTGACCTCACTCATCCCAGCACAACAACTGCACTATCTTTTACCATACCCAGTGTGCTGGCATTCTGACCTTGTCAATGGTTCAAGATTGGGCGTTAGTCCGAGTTATGTCAGACGGCACTTAGGGTGGTGTTGTAAAAGTTGCCGACCTATTGTTCATATGGTAGATGAGAGTCCATTTGTTGTGCTGAGACAGGTTACACGTAAATAACAAAACCAGTCACAGTAAGATATATTTCTGAACCTTAACTATTTTGATCTTTGCAATATGTTGAAAGAAACCTCATAGAAAATGATTATACAGTAGACAGATCTTATATTGTTAACGAATATTGTATTTTGACCTCACTTTAGTTTCATCATCTCTGTGTTCACCACTTGAGTATGCTAATGGGACTATATTAGGCAATTTGGATCAACATGCTGGTCTGAACATACACATGCTGTACTTCTTTGTTACTACTCGGTGTCAGACCTTGAGATGATAGATCTGGTTCGATAGAATATAAAAATATTTTAATATAAAAATATTCTTTCTAATATTGCACTTGGTATATTTAATTGTCTGATATGCTCTTTGCCAGCATGTAAAAAAATGGAAAGTAGCTGGGAGGAAAGACCCTTAACTTCTCAGGAAAACAGCTTTTGAAGCTTTAAGCAAGTAATTTACTCCCTGATTTGGTCAGCCATCGGAGATGACCTTTAGAGCCGTCGTGCTGCCAACAGTATATACATTACAGTATGTACTGCTCCTTGATGATGTATGCACAGCACAAATGTCTCGCCAATTGCCTGCATGAGCAACTGTGAACTCTGGAAATATGTCAACTATATGATGAACAACACTCTAGTTTGCAGAAAATTCTACAAAAACTTTATGTCTCCAAGCAATCATTTCTAGTTTTGCGTGTCATATAGCGTGCATCCACCCTGCTCATAAATGGCAACATGAAGTGCCATCGCCGCTAGCAACCGGAATCGATTGCTTCTGTGATGCAAACCGTTATATTTAAATGTAATTGATCTGTGATGACTACACCCTGCTTTACCTCCCTCGAGGTTTTTAGTTGCACTTTTGAGTCCCTCCATAAGTTTTGGGTCTTCTGCTTTCAATGATGTATCTTCTTAAGCTTTCTCGTAATTGTACTCTAGGGTGTCCGATTTCCAAACCAGAGCAACAGACGATTAACAAGTTAATTTTTGACGTAATCGCCATTCTAAGTGGTGAACATGTACCCATAATCAGGGATCTGTAACTTACCTTAGCACTGCATTTTCATCAGCCTGGATAGTACTGTAACGGAATGCACAGGGAAATTAATGATTTATTGCAAAGTTGTATACATGTACAACATTAGAACCAATTAACTGATAGGTAATTCAGTACAGGTATTAGTATTACAAGAACAGATGGCCTTCGGTTGTGGAAAGACACTAGTTACTGTACCAACATGATGAAACCGAACCCCCTGAGTGCTTTTAGCAGTTGATGACACTGTACCTACAAGTTTATCAAGGATACTCGCAGAAACGTGGAGGGAGTACACAGGTGATTAGCCTCGCCGCATTTCTTCTGTTCTTACTGTAAGTTGTACTTTTCAGGAAGTTATGACCTAATTACAGGTGAGGAGGGGGGGAGGTGGTGAGATAATCAGGCAATGTACTGTGGAATGTCACACAAGGCCACATGGAACATTGTAAAATTTTACTCAAGCTCATTGGGGGTATTGGATATAAAAGAAACACAGACAAGAAAAATAGGGGTAAAAATTTGCAGCGTTGTATACAAAGAGAAATAAGCAAATTTGACAGTTCAAACAAATCAAAGGAACATGTTGAACTGTGGAGTTAGTATCTGGTTTATTTCAAACTGACTTCCCCCTGTGTGTTAAAGAAGTCAAAAAGGAAAAAAAAGATGCTTTGTGAAAGCAGGGGAAACTTGTGATAAGTGAATAGCTGAACATCCAAGAAAGGTCCCTGTCACAGTTTGTTTACATGTTGAAGCAAAGTTTGTGACTAGGCAAAAGCCAAGAATATGGCTTTCAAACTGCAAGTATCTCATCGGATTTCAAAGTTTCGAAAACTTCCCTGCTGACATGAGGCTGACCTATGACCTAGGACTGTAGCCACCGTCCACACCAGGGTTGTAGCTCACCTTAGCCGATGACCACAAAAAGACAAAAATACGAATACAGACCATGACTAGAACATCTCTATGACCACTGCTATTGTCAAAATCTAATAGAAAAGTTGCAAATGGGCTTTTCTTTGCTTTCCATGGTTCACGAATTAGCCATTTCATTTTCAAAACAAGACTGCTCCAGTCTAACTACAACCCTGATCCACACAGCTGGGTCTTTGATAGTCATGAATAGTTTCTATTGAGGGTTTACTAATCCCAATCTTAAGGGGTCTCATCCTGCTTAACTAATTCATCAAATTTTTAAGCTATTTCCCCCCTTCCCATACTGTGATTCGTCAGTTTGCTTGGGTAAAACCAGTATGCAACTTCTGAAATTGTCCTGTCCATTTTGATATTAATTGGGCTAGTCACTGGTTTCCTATCCCTGTCACGGCAGTGGTCATCTCGTCCATCACATGTAATGGACAAGGTCACTGAAAATTTTGACAATTGATAGCGGACAGGGTGGTGGCCAGGCCCACCCGTGACCGTGACCAGGATGGAACCCTGTTGGCTAGTTGACAAATTTTTCTCTTATTATGGATGATCTTAACCTCTCGTCACGATACTCCCTGTCAACTTTTAACGGAATGACATGGAGGGTATCTCGCTGCTGGAAGGGAAGTTTCTGTTCAAAATTATTTCTTCAGATGAGAAGAATAATGGGAAAAGAAGAAGGAAATGCTCTACTTGATTGATTATTAATATGTATGCAACTTTCAGGTTAACCTTGGAGGATGTATTGCGCAGCTGGTGGAGTGTTTATACTGTGTCTGTTAAATCAAAACATAAAAATTTAAAGTAGCATTTTTTACTGTAAGTCACTTATCCCACACCGCTTCATTACAGTATATCCCTGCAGTTGGAATGCAATGCTGTCATTAATGATGGCAAACTATCTCCTTTTTTCCAACTCGCACTATTTACGAACTGTGTTAATTTCTACGTACTTGATTCATAACTAACATATACAGTATGCCCATCTGGCAATTGACTTCCGTGATATTAATTACATGTAGCCATTTTTTCAAATTTTTCAAATTTTTTCAAATTTTTTCAAATTCAAATTTCAAAAATCACTGACGTGATATGTATTAGTTATCAGCATTAAAAGTAGGTCCAATAGATGCGTCAGTATTTATACAGTAAACTGTGCAAGCAGATGGGAGAACAGAAGTTAGAAGTTCAGAAGCTGCTGTTGGTAGTTTCAACAACATGACTTTTTCTCTATTGTCATTGCAGAAGGAGTTTTATGGTGACTGTACTTGGACTGTAATAGGAGAAGGTGCCATTAAACCAAACTTAAAATTTGCTAAACTTTATTTTTAACCATTTGAAATAGAAATTCTAGATGAGCTCACAATTTCTGTAAATCTAATATTTTACACTCAGGACAGTTTGTAAAATTTGCAATTTACAATACAAAATGCTATTGCAATTGTTCACTATACCAGTATGTCATCCCTTACATTTTGTTTGGATAAATAAACAACTCTGGATGGTGAGATATGGCACTTTATATAAGGTTGGTGCAAGAGTTTTAGGTAACGATCCTGCACTGAAAAATGTGCTAGATGGATCATAATTTCCAAATGATTGGTCAAACTAGATGAAGGTGATATCAAGGAGAAGGTTGCCAGCTGTAAGCTTACAATTAATCGGATAATTTCTGAGGCATATAGTTGGAGCATTTCGAATTTTGACTACAAGTTGGTAATTAATCAGTTTTGAATTACATAGAAAATATCTGCAACCTTGTGAGCCGTAATTTTGTAAGATTATAATTTAAAATGGGTCAGAAGTGGGGCCGTATGAAAGTACTGTAGAAGTGGGTCTGTTGAATGCTGATGTTTGCATGTTGTTAGCAATAGAGTATTGACCACGATTTGGCAGTAATTTTTGTTTTGATCGAAGACTGAAAGTAATGTTACATTTTGAACTCCATATGGTGTCAATGGAGCTGTCAACTGAAATGCTTCCATTTGTCTGATGTAGGGATGAGGGGGCCTTTAAAGGGACTGATGGAGAGGAGGGTGGGGGCGGGGTGGCTGGTGTTTGGGACGTAGACCAATTTGCAGTGCCATACAGTAATGTTGTTGAGAACACATGATGCAGCACTGTACTGTATATAACATGTACAGAAGCTATTTTCGCTAGAAAGGACCCCCTAACAACTTCACGGACCTTCACAGAATTGCCCCACTAAGTTCATGTAAACCCAGTGCTCGACGATTTCATGCTGAGTTATAACTACAGTACCCCTATATAAGGTTGTAGGTTTTAAATGCTTGGTGTATCTTCCGTCATACGTGATTGTTATCTCAACAGTCAGCTTGAGGAATGAATGGGGCTGTCATGTTGCAACAGTTTATACCTTTGGCATTAGTCCATTGGCAGCTAGATAATCCTTCAGGCATTTTGTCCTTAGCAACAGAAACAACATTGTGTATCGTAACTAAAGGCATCATGGCAGCGTCAATCCAGGTGGATGTTTTAGATGGTTTTCTCTTACCCCCAGTCACATGCACTATGTTTGTCATCGGGCCAATTAAATTCTACGTCACCGTTCTTGCGTGCAATATGAATCGAACCTTGTAATCATCTTGCCACTCATGCGACTGAGGGTCTCGTCGTAACCTCGGGGCCTTAGCTTGTGGAAAATTGCCAGCACACTCCTGTCGGTGAGAATGATGCACCCAAGATTTAAACATCTGATCTCAACGTGCACCCAGCCCACATTCCAGGTACACATTGAACCAAAACAGCAAACACCATCCCATGTCCAAATAACAGAGTATACAAGGTATGCTACAGCGCCATTCATCAACCAGCCTCTGAAACATAGCTGACCTATACTCGGCCTTAAAGGATCACACTCACTTTATGGAAGGGCTTGATGATGGGAGAGGGGGAAGGGGATAAGATTGAGGAAAGGAGAAAAGGTGGTTTGTTTTGGATCAATTAGCAGCTGTAAGTTCACAAATGAAAGAAATGTTGTGAAACTGTTTCAGTCATTTATAGCCACAAACATTGGTTGCATAATTGTAAGAATTTATATTGCGACTTTCTTCAGTGTTCCGTGTGAACTACAAGACATGCACACACTAAGTTGTATGTTTGGTGTGCTTGCACCTGTAGAGTTAATTCTGATGTAAATCTATGTTGTTTCTTTTCTCTTGCTTCTTTCCTTCAAGGTTGTCGTCACTTGCCCATTTTTCCTTCAGTTTTTTTTCCTCATTTCTAGTCTCTCTCAAGTCACCCTCTCACAACCGTTGCTTTGTTTTTTTGTTGCCGGAAACCCTGACTTTTCAAAAGCTGGATAATCCCAACACGTATCCTTGGTGTCCCACTTTCCATCAAATTTTGATGTGATTAGTTCAACAGATCCAACAGGGGCTGAAGTCACGTAAACAAGATGTTTTACACGTGCAGCTGACGACCTGCGATAAGCAGATATTAAGTCGGAATTGCAGCAACAACACAAAAAAAAGAGAGAGAAGGATTTATCTTAAATTATTTCCTGCTTGAGATGATAACATTAAACACATCAAGAAACACGTCCTCATGTCCTGACCTCATGTCCATTTCACTGTCAGAAGGAAGCCAAGGGGTTCCCTTCCAAGGAAACAGTCAAATGATGCCATTATTTATATCTTAGCAGTGCTCAGCAGCTATTACTGTAAGTGCAGCCAAATGCAGATCTTCTTTGCTGTCTCCCATCTTTGGAGCTTTTCAATTTCTGTTTTCATTTGACACAAGTTTGTTATGGCAAGGAATTCTTCACTTTAAAGAATACACTGAAGTAAACCCATTTGTACTGCAAACTGGAAGCACTTATTCCAGAATTTGAGAATACCCATCCAGGCATGACCAGAGTCCTATTTTAAAGGGTTTGTGGATTAATTTCTAAGTCACAGGTACAGTATGTGCACTTTCTAGGTACAAGTAAACTGCACTTTTGGTGTTTCAGCTAGGTCGGCTCCTTACCGAGAGTTCACTGTTCACTGTTCCAGAGGCCTGTGTACAGTCTAGCCACACTGATGTACTACACTTTCTGGAGTTTGAAGTTAGAACTTGTGGACTTACTGTAACATTCATGTGTTTTTTATGTCCATGCTTGTGTTTTGGAGAGAAAATTTAGTTTCTCAGTTTTCTGTCATTTCCAGGTTTTTGGATGCTCAGAGGAAAAGGGATTTTTGAGGACCGTCACTGAAGTACTTGTGAGTACATAAATGAGCTTTACTTTGCGGAGTAATTTTAATGGTGCCTGCAGGCCACTGTATAGTTGATTGAGTAGCATATGAGTTGAGTATGATGTTCTCGGCAATTGATGTTACTTTGGCAAGTAATAGATGATGCTTTTGAAAGTCTTGCTGTATGCCTAGTGAAGGTGATTTTTGAGACGTTTTCTACTTGAGCCTCATAAAATGCATTTCATGAGAGGGCTATCAAGGTAGACCAGTTGTAAGCTTTACTGACTTTAGTGGAAGGGATGAGCATATATGATAGTATCCAAGAGCAGAATGCTGCAAGGTTTACATTATCTTTCAGGTGTGTTGTGTCAGTACAATTCTGTGGCTTGCCAAATGTGACTTACAAGCGTTTTAATGCTTAAGAGCTTTAATATCAAAGTAGAATTTTAAACAAGGTCAGTTCACCACACAAGGTACAGTAGTCATCAAAGGACTAGTGAAGGGTATGAACATGTACAGTACTTGCTCCTTTTGCATTCCATGAAACACAAAGAACTGTACTAAACCTATATGGTATATCAAATTTGTTGAACAACACCGACAAATACAGAAGTGGAAGTACAATGTGAAAGGAATGATTATTTTGTGATTCTGACCTCACATGATGATGCCTGGAACAACTTCAAGAGGTTGAAGTTATTACTTTAGGGCAGGCTTCCTCAGTTAAATTTTCTGAAGTACCACATTACAAAATGTTACTTATGTAATGCACCACTGATCGCCGTCCTGGGGGAGGGGTATAAGCGGAGGGAGTGTTCTCCTGCCCTTTTGAAAATTTTTGAAGGGGCTTAGATTCAAAATGGTGCAAAGTTTGTTCAATTTTCCTGGCCAAAATTTTTCCCAAACTTAACAATTTTTTGAAGACAATAATGAAGAATTTTCTGACATACTGCTCCACACAGCAGTCAGGTGGTTAAGCAAGGGGAAATTGTTATAACGTATATGGACTTTGAGGGAGCACATACGTGCTTATCTTGAAATTTTTTAATATTCTCCCAGTAATTTTTTGCACCACTCTAAACCAAATCGCACGCCACAAGTGATTTGAGGAAGCCTGCTCTAGGGTGTCAACATGGAGTGGTTTAGAAAACGACATAGTTCGTTTTGTGTGCATTTCATAAGCCCCTTGCATGCTGCAGCAAGACTTTGTACAGCTTTGGAAGAGTTCTTCTTCGATCTTTCATAGACCCTGTCAGGTACTGTAATACATTGCCTTCTAAATCTGGTAGATGCTTTGATTTACCATTATTTGCACATGTGGTTATAAATGAGGCAGAAGCGGGGAAAGTGGGGGGGGGGGATGAGTTGTCTTAAAGTTCTCTTCTATGAGTTAAGAGATAATCAGGGAATAAATTGATGTCTGTAACATTCCTGTGTCTGACTAATAAGTTGACGGTGTTTGTGCATTAGTGGACTGTAATTTTAGTTATGTCTGGAAGATCTCTCACGAAATGTGGTAGGCCTCCTTGCAACACTTTCTACAATATGAAATGATCAATTAACGAAGAATGGCCCCACTTTTGGTGTAGGGTAGGGATTTTCCAGTCGATGAACGCCCCTACATCCAGAACAGATGTATGATTATGGAGCACACACGAATGTATTCTAAAATATGCTTTATTTTAAAATTTGCATTGTTTTGTTTGGTATGTTCAGCAAAACCCCCAAAGAGGTGATAGTCCTGTTTCTTTTCAGTTTCAAAATTGTCAGAGAATAATGATTTCTAGAGAAGAGAAAAAAACTAGGAAAAAGGAGGTTCTTTATCTCTCTTGGGTGTGCTGGTAGGAGTCATAGATTTATGCATGTACTTAAAAATAACATTGTGACAATGATGTGTGTATCTCCAAAAATTTAGTTCTCTTCTGCAAGATTTTTATTACGACACCACTGCCTGATCAGGAAGGTAAATTTTTCAAGAGCTGTACAAAGCACATATATGAGAAAATTTGTAACAGGAAATAGTCTGAAATACCAAGGTATAGAAATGTATCTAACTGGTAGACTAATAATAAGCAAATCTTGTATTTGCTGAATTGTATTAATGAGCACATAGAATGAGATTCAGTTTAAGGATTCACTTAGACATGCCATTCGAGTAGGCCACGTCGAACATCCCAAAGACTTTTTTTGTTTAGCTTTCTAGGTTCGTTTACACAGGCACAAAGGAATTTTAGAAGGTTCATTCTCCGATATTTAATACGCCCACATGCCGTGAGATAATGGATCCCCACCCAATCTCATTATAGGTTACAGCACATGAATGCTCATTAGCTTACTACTTTTTTCAGGTTAGAGGAACCAAACTAAAAAGACCAATAAATTTATCTTCACTTGTTAGTAATTGCCAACTGTTGCAGTTGATAGAGTGACCTCATTTCGGTGCAGTAACAGGTTACAATGTCCCTTATGTTTACAAAACCTGTAGCCAGATGACTAATACCGATATCTTCTTTTACTTAATTTGCACAGCCCTTCCTTAGAATACATTGCATACTTGCATGCACACTCATTCTGAAACATTTTAGGCATTAGCGGTTTTTCAGCATTGGCTGTTTTCCATGTTTTCCCTAGACTCTTCCAAGAGTCAATTGCAATTCACAGCTGTAGCAATACATCACCTCACACATAGTCAATAATTGCTTCCAAATTTGAGTCTTTAAATTTGAAAGATCTCCACACCTCTTTTCGTAAATTTGATTCTGGGAGGGGAGGATGTATGTGGTTCTTATGGAGGTGATTCGTGTGACTACAGATTTGCTTGTCATGTACCACAAGCAGCCACAAAGCTAAGACTTGTAAAATGTAACTTCTAAATTCAAGTCACATTGTTCATCTTTTGCAAAAAGTGCCCCCACCAGATCCAAAGTTCAGGCCCTGGTCCCTAACATTCACGTAACTTCGGCCGGCTACAAGTTTCATCGTGAAGTTGTAACACTATTTTGCTTTGCACGTGAAATGACACAATGTGTACAATGTACACACCACCTTACATATGGGCATGACAAAGTCACATCTATGTCACACATGTTCGTTATTGAAACTCTGGATCGGGGTAGGTCCCAACGTCAGTCACGTCATGGATCCAATCCCCCCGGTTGCCTAATGCAAACACTGCTTGCCCAGCTGTATTTCACATGGCAATTCCATGTTCTTGTCTAAAAGGATTAGACAGTCATAATCATTGTTGTTCTTTCCAAAGTTAAATGACTTGAAAACTGATGTAAGGTAAATTACTGTTATTTTGTTAAAAATGTAGTCCATCTTCTAGATCGCTGTACCATAAGTAGTTTGCTGAGTCAATATACATTTGGTAAATGTAAACCCCTCTGCTTTAACGTAATGCATCGTGTAACATAGCATACGGCATCCTACAGTAAATCACTGTATAAAGCACCATGCTCTCTCTATGTGCTTGATCTGCCTTGGATTAACATCGGCTTGAAAAAAATGTCTGTAAAGTCTCCCACATTTTAGGTTTTCAAAGTGGGAATTTAAAAGGCTACACAATGTGGTTACAAAAATCACAACCACCTACAGCACTGACCATGGTTGCTCCTGTGCCACATTATTTTGGAACGTCCTACAGTAGCAGTTCCCAGATGAACAGTGTACAGCTCTAGACTGCATGGTTCGGTAGCATGGTGTTGTGGAGACGTGTATTGTACATATGCAGAGCATCTATAGTCTCTCCGAAGGGATCTCGACCATGTACCGTACAGAGCTTTGGGATACATTGGAAGCAGTGATTATCGTGCTTGCATGTACAGTATGTCGTTGGGAGTTGGACTTACTCAAGTCCTTTAATTGCAAAACAATAAAACACATAACAACCAAAGTAAAAGCTGGTCATATTGAGCCATATCTCACCCAAACTTTGGCTAGAAATCTGGTTCCCGTTACATGATCCGCTCAACACAATGAGTTCAATTGTAGAGCAAACCACTCAGTGTCAATCATGAAGCATTGAACGAAGGAACTGCCTTTCAAAAATCAGAAGCCTGCCTCTAGGTACTGTCCACGACATCCTTGAGTATTTCTGCATTTGTATTCATTCTATTAACACATATTTTTCTGTCATATTTTATAACCATAAGCGACCTTGCCCCTTCGAGAATTTTGCGTTATATTTGCCGTAGTTTTGCTCGTGTGTAGCAAGTTTCTCGTTTTTAGAGGGTTGCTTACAAGTACAGTATTTCCCCAGATGAGACGAAAACATCGATGCAAATATTATTATAAAAGCAGAAACCTTAGTTGACTCTGAGGTAAACTTCTGGCCAATGAACTCTTCAGTCTATACTGTGCAGGAAAGAGAGTTAAAATTTAAGTGTCTTCTTCGCTCCTTCCTTACCTGTTTCCACACAACTACTGCACATCCTACTTCCAAGCCAGGAAAGCTGATGACCGTTAACACTGCCACTACCTTGACCCTAACTCGACCCTAACCCTAAGTGGATTTGTACCTCCTTCCCAAACTACCAGTCAAAAATGCTGGGTGGTGAAGGACCTTCCTCAGGAACATTTCTTTAAAAAGTGGAACACAGAAGTAAGTGTATTATTTTGAATTTGAATAGTTTGAGATTATATACAGCCTAAGTGTCTGTCTACTAAGATCATACTGTAGTTTCCTCAAAATTATGACTGTCAAGAGAGCTATGGGCATCATTACAGATTTAATCTTACCTCAGCTCCTTTAATTGCTCAATTATCACACGCAAACTACTGTACCCAGTTTCTGTGTTATCTTATGACACCTTTGAGATCGATGTAAATTGCAATGGACTGTTGAAAATTGTGATTTGAATGTAGGTGTCATTCCTCACACAGATCCTAAAAAGTTCACAAACAGTCAAAGTTGGCTGGCAAATGTAAGGGTGAATATGGTCAAAAATAGAGAAATGCTCCCTGAAAAGGACAAAAAAAAGAAGAAAGAATGCAAGAGTAATTGGCTGGTTAAATTTAGAAAGAGCTGTGTCTTTCATTACTAAAGCCACCGTCATCCAAGCTGCACTGCATGGTACAGTAGATGTCAGACGGAGCTGGCTGTTAATTGTGCTGAGTCAGTGTTTGGTTCTACCTGTGAAGTAGGCATCTGAACAGGTCAGATGTTTGGGGTGTACACTTTACAGTATTTTTTCAGTGAAAATGAACAACTTTTCCTAGAACACCCCCTCACTGACCTCTGCTGACACTGTGGCTGCACTCCCATTTACCATACTGTGAGTTGTACTGGCGACCATTGACACTGCCTCCACCAGAGTTGGGTAACTTTGGGAGAAAAAAAAAAGCAATTGAGAAGGTAGCTGCTCATTGATAAAGATGGGATGAAGACAGTATTATGTTGATGGAGGAGGATTGAAATTTTCTCAAACCTCCCAGTCTACTGGCACATAAGGGTGGCAGAATGGGAAGGAGATGCTAGTTTGAGCATTTGGAGTAGAACGTCGCTAGAGACAGCGTTTAAAGTTCACCACCAGTTTTGGCGTGGTCAGATCTGGGGGCACAGTTTTCCCGTGGTGGGAGGCGATTAATGATTCGTAGATAACCGAACCTGGTGAAATTTTGGGATTTTTTTAGAATATGTTGGATTAATGGCTATAGAAGGGCAACTAACATGTCGTTTTGGTGACTGATGAATGGAGCAACAACAGTCGCATAAAGTAGATTGCCCTTTTGGTGATCAGAGCAGAAGAGGAAGTAAGGAACAATAAATGTCAGTCTCAAGAAATGAGTTACTGCTACTGTACATTAGACATCAGGGCTATTGTGTCCCTTTTGGCATCCCATGATAACTTTAAGGCACTGTCATCCCCATCTGTGGAAATAACTGTCTACATTGTTGGGTAACATACTGTAATCATGCCATAGATCTGCAGTCGGAATAAAAGTTTCTGCATCAAGGGAGCCTTTCCTCTGCTGCTGTCCGAAAACGCCTTCCATGCAAATCACTTAATGATAATTGAGGCTCATTAATGTTGAGGATCAGCTGCTCATCAATTAATTGGCCCCAATTAAGGACATGGGATGATAATTTCCTGCTGTAGCATTAAACGGACCTCCTGCTGTGTGTAGCTGTCTGACTTTTGGGAACTGTACTTGGATTGTCACTCCAGAAAATATACTATGACTATACATGCACTCTCCACGCTGATACATACAGGTGCTGACATTTATGATTTAACGGAAGAAGCAGTGCAGACAGGACATTTTTGGCCATCGCAGGCACAGGTTACATAATCAGATAACTGTCATTGCTGTATGTTACTGTATGCTGAATCACTCCAGTGTGCAATTATTCCAGTGGTCACTCTTGAATGTAGTGTTTACGTCCCTTAGGAACCCGTTTTTGCATGTTGACCAAATAACCTAAACTGAAATCAGGCACAATGTGTAAACAAAAGTACACAGAAGTGCAAACTCACCATGGTTTCACTGTGAGTCTCACAATTTCAGGTATCATGGTACGGTGGAAATGCCCAAATCTCATGGTGAAAAGCTTGTTGATGAAATGAGAGCTGCTTTCGTATTTATTTTGGACCAAGATCAGTCCTTTACATTGCCAGCTTGACTTGTTATTGAATCACACATGTGTCGTTACAAAAAAAAAATGACTAATTTAACCAAGGATTTTTGTATACCTGTATGTGATGAATATTAAAGAGGGTGAAGAAAATATTTTTTAATCTTCCTGGATTGGCAAACACTTTCTGTAATTACGTAGGAGCTTTTACAAAACCTGTAAGTTTGAAATTTGTGATTTCCAGGTTTTGCCATTTTTCAGGTTGACAAACCTCAGTACAGGACCATTTGAAGAATCAGAACCACTGGTGTATTACTTTACAAGCAATCTGTTATGTTACATCTTTCACTGGTAATGTAGACGCGATGCATAAAGCATTGGGTCCCGTGTGTGATGTTGGACCATTTGTGAACTAGACGATTTTCTTTTAGATGTCACATCACAACCACTCCCAGTCAGTTTACATGTCATTTAAATTAGTTCTAACAAATTTTTGCAATTAAGTTGGTTTGAATGCAGACTGCCAATTAGCTGCTCCAACAGATCTTGTTAATTAAGAGGTAGAAATCCTTTCTGTGGGTCGATCAGTATTTATACTGTCGCTGAAATTGGCTAACTGGTATTGAATTAATTGCACCAAAAAAAAAAAGTTCTTGTTTGTGGTTCATTTATTTCCTGTTTTGTAAAGAAAATGGGACAAAATCATGAGGGTGTCCTTTGCATTACATTAGGTGAGTATGTAGCTGGTTAATTCCTTAACCATTTTAGTGTTGGAGATAAATGCATATTGCCACTTTTTGTCATTTCCTTGATGTGCAATGTTATGATGATCTAATTCACAGTGTGTAGCCCCTCACCTCATATAACCTACAGTATGCATTTCTGTATTGACCATGATCTAGCATCTGGCAATTGTGTGTGTATGTGAGTACCTGGTCACCGCCCTTTTGTAACTGCCAGCCTTTTGGTCTTGCAATGTTATGATGATCTAATTTGAAGAAATTCTGAAGGAACTGTTTTTTTTTTTATATTCCATGGTGGTGCAGATTAAACAAAATCCTTTATGGGTGAACTACTTCTGTGGCATGCTCTGCTACAATATACCAAAAAGTGCAGTAGAGGGACACAATGTTTGGGTGATGTTTTGAATAACAAAAAGTGCAAAGTCCTGGCATAATTGATGATGTTTAATTCCAAAGATACAGTAGTTACCGTGGTTACTGTGCTGTCAGTTATATTGTGATAACACCTGTTATGAGACCTCATGCACTTGAGCTATGCTTTTGTTTTCTTAGAGGTGTACATTTGCAGCACTTGTTACTGTATCTGGTCTCAAAGGAGTAAAGAAAGGCTAAATTACAGACAAATTCTAGGCTGTCTATTCCGCCAAATGTGGGGGGGGACATGTATTACAAAGAATATTAGTTGAAAGAGTACAGAGTAATTGATAGCCAACATTAAAGGAAGATGCAGTATTCTCTTAATTGGAGGAAAAATCCGAAAATGTTTAAACTTCAAATTTCCATTGAACGTGGGTCCTGGCACCGAAGAGGAATTCTGTGTTTTCCCCATCATCGGTGGAGTTTACGATTCAGAAGTTCCACTTTCATGTCAAGCCTCTGCCCTCATTTCTGGGAAGGATTGAACAAATTAATTTAAACATGCAAAGGTATTTTAATCATCATTGCACTGTCATCATTTTACAGCATAGAAAAACTACACTGAGTCAGCAAATTGTATACACTCGCACACGCGAACACACCAAGCAATTTTCATTGATTTTCCATGGGAATACACTGTGAAACCACTAGCAGAATATACACTTTGCAAGAGTGAATGGTACAGTAGATGTTAACAGTTCAGTGGTTCCAAGGTCAAATACAACAGCATGGAATCAATCTGCACAGCAATTTTACATGTTTATTTGTAGGCAGTGGATTCGGCTCAAATTAATCTGGACCCGTCATTTTTTTTCCGAAAAACTTTTTCCCATGGAACACATCATCATGCTAACAAGGAGTTCGCTTTGTGAGGTTCATTATTACTATTAGGACAATATTCATACATGCATTGAAGGATGCCAGTCAAAGATGTAACAATAGGCATTGCCAAACCAGAGGCTAATGCAGAGTACAGTGTCTTGTGTGTGTGAGAAATACTGAACATTATTTTTCACTGTGTACTTTTCAAAGGTCACAGCCATTGTAACTTGTCTGTTAGTGTGTGGGGTGCTTAAAGCAGTGCTCTTTGCTCTTTTTTTTTTGTGTACCGTTAATTTCATCGGAAGGTTTTGCTGCTTGGCTTTGGACTCTAAATGTTTACAAAAGCACAGCCTGTGTCTGTGACTCAAAACAGTGTCAAAGTTTAACCAGTTATTCAACATTTGGACAACTTGACTTAAAGGGCTAATTAAAAGTTGTCAACAATGTGTCCTTAATTTTCTAGCTCGGTGTATCACATGGATGTTTTTGTGTCTTTGCGGTCAAAACTGTTTTCATCTTAATGTGCCATTAATCTCACATGAAAAGTAAATGTTTGTTGAATGAAGTCTCCAACTGATCTAGTGTAACTTTGATTGTGGACAGCTCAAGCAAGAAAAGGCCGATCATTGCTTGAAAATTCAGATGCCCCCAGTGCCAGGAATACCACTTGATTTGTCCTTTCAAGAATGTTGTTTGGATCATGTTTATGGGAGATATTGTCCCGGTGGTCAAGCCAGGGTAGATTTGACCTTGCCCTAAATGATAGAAACAGTACCAAATGGTTCATGCATTGCTCTAATGGTGTAGTGGCGTTGCCCAAATGGAAGATGCAATGCTCCGATGGTAGCTGTGCCGCTCTTACTGTGCAGGCAGTGTACCAAATATTGGTGGCAATGGTAGAGCAGCGATGCTCAATTGGACTATGTGACGTGAAGGTCATAGCGCAGTCGCGTCCTGCTGCAGGGAAGAACTGTCTTAGAAACCTTAACGGTATGTAGGTGAAAAACAGAAATAATGCGATACTTGCTCAGGATTGAATGGTTCATTTTATGCCAATTTATGCTGTTACTTTGCTCAGACCTGTATGTAGCTTTCTCAATTTAAAGAAGTTCCCACATTCGTTTGGTTGATACTTAGTCTTCAGAATGGGATCAGCTGTCCATTTTGGATTATTGGACCTTAATAATAACGTTTCTTAGAAGTAGTACAAACTTGGTAGTAAACAAGGAATGATTGTATGTCTCCATTGTCACAGTATGTACAGTAGCATCGCAAGGAATGCCACTGACAGTGTATGTGTATTGGCACTGACTTGCCACTTACATGTGGATTAGTGCGTGGATACCATGTGGCAACAGAAGAAGTGCTAATATAGAAAATTTATGCCAGTTTTGAACTGATTGCCATTGTAGAGTATAGTGAGTGATCTCAATAGTCTTGTAGATACAGGTACAGTATTTGTTGTGATGTCCAGGTAGACATGCATGACGAGTTTATCACAGTGTGTGGGTTGTTGATAACTTACTGTAAATACTTTATCCACATGCACAATGTCTATTGAAAACTCCACTGAGGTACTACAATGACCAAACAGTACCGTAATTGCTTAACTTGTTATGGTCCTCTGTGAATGGGATGGGGGGAGGGGAAATTTGCTTCCTGAATGGGATGGGGGATAATTGCTTTGTGTTACTTGTTCACTTACACTATACAAGACCATATCTGGTAGTGGGACTTATGGGTGGTGAGAATTACCAGTAAACTACTCTGTCTCTATCTCAGGATTTTTTTTTTTTGTTACCAAAGAAGTACGGAATACTGTGTCTGTGTTTTTGAAGTCACATGCCTTATTATGTGCTTGTATGTACTCTTCTGATTCTGCAATTCTTTGCATCAGTGGCTTCAGTGCAGAGATTATTATGTATAAAGTACATTTTGAACAGGAGAATGGTAAAATTTTCCAAATTCACATCGTAGACGTGTACCGCTTGCATCACCAATGCAAATGGTAAAATTTTCCAATGTTGTCTGTCATGTGTTGTGGACTGTTATGGGTAACTTGTGTTTAAAGTCAGAACAACAGTGGGAAGTTTGTATTACAATAAGTAATATGCAGCATACAAAACACTCACAGCTTTTGGGTGCGTCTGTGTTCCTACTAGGTAATTGGACCTGGGAGGGACATTCCTCTCTAAAAAAAAAATTTTGGAAGGATTTTCCAAATCAAGGAGGGAGTTGTCTCATGGTAAAGCTGGATTCTACTACAATTTGTTGTTTGTATTTTTAATTGTGGCTCTTACCTCAGCTGTGGAATAGTGTGCTGGGATTTTCCAGCACAAGATTTACCCTTGTGTGGGATTCAGGAGACAATTAAAGGGAAATAGGGCGTTTAGAATACACCAACATGACATACAAAAGAAGCTTTAATCATTGTTAAACCATTGTGTCTCATCAATAAACATCTACCAAAGCTTCATCTCCTCAGAACATGCATCTCATGAGTAATGGAAGATGCATCATTTGAATTTTGAAAAGTTTGGGTGAACATTAGTGTTGAGCAACAAATGACTGAATTTCTATGTGTGGGAATCGTATTTCTTGAAAAGAAGACTACTGTCCTTCCTTATTTTGAATAATCTATCATCCTACATCCTGAAACATTGGTTTTAAAAATGTGGATGTTTTCTCTAAAACAAACGCCCTATTTCCCTTTAAATGCGGGATTCACTCAATCCCACCCCTCAGGCTGAGGCGAGTCAATTTGGTGTTCAATTAATGTATGGATTGCTTGTTTATGCAGTAAAGTTTGGAAAAGTATGGATATTTACCATCCTCTTCTGTTGATTTTGAAATTGGCCACATCACCATATACGTAGAACGAGATGTAGCTTGCTCTCTCGGTCTCATTACCTTAATTACCCCCTCCCCTCCCCCCCCCCCACAAAAGGCACCAGAGGATTGTAAGGGGCATAATTAATGACATGAGGAAATTAGAAAATGTAACCTATTTGGGTAGCAAACCAGTTAACTTAATAGTTTCATGACAGGTATGTACGTACCCCACAAATAATTGGGACTCTGGAAGCATCTGGATGGTCTATGTTTCGAGATGATAGTGGATGTGTACCAATAGTATGGTTTCAAGTCTGAGAGAGATTTCAAAATAACTTGCATAACTTTTTTTTTTTTAAATTAGGGTGAACCTTAAATAGGGTTTTGTTTTGTATGGTTACTTCTTTTTTTGTTTTTAAATTTTCAAAATACACTCCTGTAAATTACAGCTAGCTTTTGACCATCGGTAATTTTTATGTGCCTGCTCCATGATGGCTGTTTTTACCAACTTCTCTCGGATATTCGCCAATGATTAGACCACGTTCCTTCTTCCTCTGTTCTTTCCTTTTCGATAGTGGAATAATATATTATCTTAAGTTGACCCGGTTATACTGTCCTGTGGTACTTTTTTGCCTTTTTTGAGTGGAAAGCAGAAAGAACTTTTCCTTGAAGACTTTAGGAGCTTTAAGGTGATTAAGTGAAAGAAGACGACAAAACGATAGGCCCAAAAAACTGCTTACAGTTTGAGACAGATCGTGTCGGCGGTAACTTGTGGTGTTCAAAGAGAACGAAAACACCCAATTGTTGGAATGGCTTCCTCCATTTGAGGCTAATCTCTTCTGGTCTAGACAAGATGTATCAATCTTATTCCATAACCTGCTTCAGAAAAAGATTACTTGCTGAAGAAGGTCGTTTCTGGATCGAGTGGTGTCACAGAAGTCCATTGTGGATGTTCATTATGTTTTCCGTAAGAAACAAAAAAATGTAAGAACATCCAAATATGTTTACTAGAGCGCAAATCTGAAGTGTCTTTTATTTCCCCGAATGGTTTGTTTTCGCTCCCTTGAAGTGCCGACTTCAAAGAACCAAACCAAGGTCTCATGCATGTCATCATACGACCAGCGAGTTTTTGTCTTATATGAAGTAATTTGGAATGCTTCCAAACCTTAGGTTGCCACTTTTACATTTTTCCAGCTCTTGATGAGAATGGGGACTTGTAAGGAAACTCCCCAGTTAGCATGTGGAAGTTAAAAGAAAAGTGTCCAGTTACAGTTAAACCAATATCAGTTGCTGGTAACTGGTAACTACCCTTCGTTAAAGAGGCTTATTGAGTTGATGTCCATAAGTTTGTAGGGATTGTGAAGCATGAAACCAAGTGACAGTGCTTAAAATTAGTATAATTAGTTTCACATCCAGTAGTTATGAAAACTGTCGAAATTTTTGAATTTACGTTGACACAAACTTGTGTATTGGCTGTGTGCATACTATACGACATATTGTGAAAAGTGTATGGTCACAAATTTTCATGAACCAAACTGAAATCGTTAATCACTCACTCATTAATGTTCCTTTCTTTGTGAAAAATGGGGATCCCATTAAGTTTGACCATTTGTCAACAGGATGTGAAGGAAACTTGACATGTTTGGAAAATCATGTTCGGAGAATTTTGTGCAGCAACTCTGTGTGCCTCTTTAAATTTCACCGAAGACCATGTCATCTCTTGAAACCTCCAAAAACAGTCTTTTTGTACCATAAAACAATTAAGTTGCCATCAGTGTAGCATTTTGGGGCTGAGCTATTCTTTGCAGAACTGGTACAAAAAGTGTTCACCTAGCAGAGAAGTAGAAAGTACGAAGCACGAAGTATCCACCTAGCTTTTTTCGTCTTCGAAACATGTCTCCCTTTCCTCACCTTATTCAGAGTCAAATTTTATTCTGTCACACACTTTCTGTTATTGGGACATGATGAAGGGGACCTTGCAACGTTCAGTATGTTCTCAGCAACTGCCTTAAAAATGAACCCTAAGTTGTTTCAAAGTTTGAACTTTAAAAGATGATCTGCAGTTTAACATTGTTTTATAAATGGAGTGTTAACTGTTATAACAGGAAAATAAGGCATTTTCGTTGACAGAAAAACCATATTTTTCAAAGCAGTATTCGTGGACACACAGTGACAAAATTATCCAAAATACGGCAGGACCATGGTCTTCTTTTCAAGAGATAAGCCCCTCACAGATGAAAATTTGTTTGCTCAAGAATAATTTGTTCACCCAAATTTTCAAAAAGTCGATTTCATCGTGGCAAGTAGGACCTTAGCCTTTTTAGAGTACCTCTGGAATATCCCTTACTCGCCTGTATTCATCAATGGTCAATGTTGTATGAAGTTCCTCCATGAATGTGTGACCGCTTTCTGATCCCTGGAACCAGGCAGCTGCCTGCTGGAAGTTGGAACTAAAACTTTTAAGTGATTGCGTGTGTACTGAAAAACCAAGAAGGTAAGATTACAGTATGTTTGATCTTATCTTTTTCTTTATTTTTAAATGTACACGCGAGGTTGTACATGAACGGACTATGTCTTTCAATGAAGAAAATGACAGTAACTACTTCAAAAAGCAATGGGATTGGCCAAAAACAGTAAAAAAGAGAAATCATATTTGAAAATTAATGGTTCTCACTATAACCGCCTACATGATGAATATGCAACAGTACACGTCTCACTCGTGTATCAAAAACATACTACTCAAGTCGTCTCCCCTTGGTAGGTATCGGGACTTGTAGTATTTGGTGAAAGGAAACACTGTATCTACAAATAACCTACGAACTGAACACAACCTTGCCCGCGGCGTTACTGATCCTGAGTTGTTAACTGAATATTCAATACTAGTATACTTCCCATTGGCTTGTTCAAAGAAGCACACCATTGATTTGAATGAAAACTGTCAACCACTACATTATTGTATTCTACACTTTCTGTCGTTATGTGAGAAGAACTTGAAATCATGTGGCAAAATTGAACAACTGATACCTATTTATTTTCCCAGATTGTCTGAATGGTGTAATTAAAAGCCTTACCAAACTTTTGGAGATGAAAGTTCAATGTTTTTACTTTTTGCCTATGCACACGTAATCACTTTAACCTCACATTGATCAGTGTAGTGTTGGTCTTCTATGTGCATGTTATGGTGAGAAGGCGGCAATGTACCGTATTCCTCTCGAGGAATTTAGGTTAATACCTTCTGTACCCCCAACATTGCCATGTAGATTTCCTCCTTAGCAGAAGCCCCATAGTGTGAAAGTTGGTGGAGTTTACCGACGTTGCCTGGAAACCATCCACGGAGTCAATTTTGAGCCCTAATCATCCCATTAGTCTAGCCATGGAGCTCCATAGTGTAACCTAAAATTCTCCTCTATTATTAAGATAGCATTTCCTCTAATTGATGGAATTAAGGTCATGTAAACAACCTGTTCAAAGATTCCTAGTTTGAATTTCATCCCAAATCAAACGAAGTAGATACAAACTCCCACCTTACCATCCTCCTCCTGGGAGACATTCCTCTCAGCCATTCTCTCAGTTGCTGTAAATAAAATAAAATCGGCCCTGTCAGTATTTTGAGTACTGCCCACCAACATGAAAACAAAATCCCTACACATCAGTGTCAATTGCGGGGTAATATTCATCAGGTTCCTCTTACAGACCACCTTCTCCTTCAGATACCACTCAGGAGGACGATCACCACGGTGACTGACGTATGTTCAGCTGGAATCAATCTTCGAGCAATTTCATAGAGGAGTGACATTTATATTCCGGCTCAGAGGGACAGGAAAATTTTAAAAGTCTGCAAATTTTGCAGCCCCAAAGACAAATGTATGAATTCCAAACACTGAATGTTGGAACTCAATTGCCACATTGCAGCCGTGTTCATCGTCTGTGAGAAAAACAAACTGCTACGTGACGGCTACACACGCATTTGTAAAACAAATTGTTGACATAAGAACAAAGTGATAAAAGCGGTTCCTGGAGAGATTCAGAAATTTTCGGCAGTAGTTGTTACGGGTACTTAATTAAGACTGATGGGGAAGTCATTCTGGTAGTCAATGGCAGTTGATTTTACTTAGTTTGTGAGAGTTTTTAAGGAGTAGCGCATGACCGTTGAAAACGCCCTAACCCAGGGGATCTCTATTGCGAGGGTTGTTTAAGTCACACACTATTTTAAAGTATCTGTATTGTCACGTCCGCATCCATGGATGACTTACCACCTCTCAAATCAATTAAATCTGAAATGCACTCAGAAATTGATGGATAGAACTGGATTCAAGCCAGTGACCTCAGGAATGTGGGTCAAGCACTAGGTCTTACTTTAGAATATTTGCTGTTTGTTATACTGTTTATTTGTTGCAAGCCATTCCCCCCAAATCATTAGTGTTTCATTAAGAGTAACCCAGTTTGTGTATCCTGGTATCCCAAAGGACTGGTCATTAGCTGATTCCAAGTACTTCGACCACTCAGTTCCTACAAAAAAATTTTCACGTACCACTCATTTCTTGGCTCCATGCATCTGGCACTGGCATAACATTTGTAACTGTACAGTTGCACAAACTTGTGTGAGTCACTATCCCAAGTTAATGACTAAACTAAAGCTGTGGAGGTTTTTCTGTCTCACATGTACATCGTTGGTGAGTCTCTTGATTTCGCACTCTATGTGACATCTTGACAGTACCCCATACTGTTGCATGAGGAAGTCATGCTGTATTCGTGTGACAAAATCGTGACAGATGTGTTGCATCCTGCACATCAAAATTCATCGACCGAGTGAATTTCTTATTAAGCAGCGAGTCTAAATTTTGTTGATTTCTTCTTTTGGCATGCTTTTTCACGTTTTGTCTGCGGTGATGTGAATGCTGTAACAAATTTATATTCATTCAAGCCAAGGATACGTAGTTGTGGCATACTTATAAGTTTTTATGCTTCTTCTGAAGCAGGTATCATCACTTGCATCTCCCAATAGAGATCTGTGGTTGAAAGTGATCTGCCAATGGCAAGTTCTGTCAGAAAGCTTCCCAGCAGACAGAAAAACTGTCATTTGTTTAATCAAGATTTCTCATGTTGAGGACCCACAGATAATGTTCATGAGTATGTGCTCTAAGTCTCTCCCTACAGTAGCTTTGAACATGGAATGTTATTTGGTTAAATGTCATACATGTTTTCCTGAACTTGTGGAGGAAGAAAGTGCAAAATGTTATGTAAGAAGTATGTCACAACTAGCCATCGCCCTTCAAGCATGTACTCAATGCATTCAAGACACCTGACCTTTCACATCTTTGTTGACCACATGTTGTTAAAAGTTGTCTTTAATTCAGAAAAACCAGGTCATTTAGAGCCTGGACCATGTCTGATTTCATAGAGAACATCTGAAACTTGGAACTTGACAATCAACTAGTATACTTAATGAAGAAATAGAAGTATTGTCATCTAGAAAGTCAAGTTCATTATATAATTGTATAAATGACATAATTTGTTTGGTACGACAAGTTTATTTTTTTTTTAAAGGACAACCAAAGTTTTCATATTGGTTTGTTGAGGATAAAGTCACTGACATTTCAACACTGCTCGTACTTTGTATTGTGACAGTGTAAATGTACAGTGCAAATGGAGAAATGGCATGAACTGTGTAGTTACAAATAGAGCTCAAAAGTTGTGTTCCATTAGAAGGCAGTAGATAATTTTTGGGATAGAACAAAATTACTTTATGAAGAGGACCACCAAATTTTTCATGTCAGTTGTTGATGAAGTCACTTAAATTTTAGGACTGGTTAGGCTTATACTCTACAGTGTAGCGTACAGTGCAAATTGACTGAGAATTGGCACATGCGGGCTGCTTAGTTGCCAACAGAAGTTTTGTAAAATTAACAGGAAATGCATTCAAAAACCCTGACATTTACTCCATTCCAAATTACCGTCTGAGAAGGAGATAGAAAAGTCACATGATGAGGGCAATGTCTTGCAGTTTTTCCTACTTGGATTATCTCCCAAAATGTTGTAATTTAGCCAAGGATGTCGTACATACTGGTTTCTTCTATCTGGAAGTGATCGTAACAGCAGACAGCAGATATCCTGCAAATTACTAATGCATTCAGGGCCTACACAGTTCTGATTTTGGAGGCGTCTTTGGGTTTGCAAATTTCTCTATGGTGTGTTCTCTAAATTGTGGTGGGAATACATGAAGCGGGGTTATTTCTATGCGGTATGCTCGAGGGACTCCCAACTTTTTTGGAGTCGAGAGCTCCCTCTGCCCTAACTGGTTCTGACTATGAAGCCCCTTGCAACTCCTGCTTGTTTTATGTCAGTTTTATCACAATTGCTGGCAGCACACATTTGGAGCACATATCTCGGTACAGACAATTAAAATGTGAGGGAACCAAACAGTGTTGGTGATTAGATCTGGCTCCATGCTAACAATCTAAATTGTCAGACAAAATTTTTGAAGTAATGATAAGTGAAAACAAGCAAATAAATGCAAAAAAAAAAAGGGTTTGTTTCAAAAGTTTAATTGTTAAACTTGCAAAAGAATAGGAATTCAAACTTACACAAAACAATGATTGTCATGAATGTTTTTTTTATACTGTAGCTTAAAAAATTCAGTGGAAGTCGCTACTTCAAGGCAAGTGGAGTCTGGAGTCACAGCTCTTCAGGAGAGTGGAGTAAAGTCGATCAAGCCTACCGCACTGTGCAGCTGTCAGTTCAGTTAATTTGTGCACCAGCAAACCTTGAAATTATGCCCACCAAGAGAATTCTGGGGTTCGTCGACCTCGACGTTCGCCCGGCCTGCTGCGAATACTGATTGTTGTTCCCACAGTTTGCAGTTAAAATACAGTGAAAGCAGCATTAAATTTGTCATCTGGCAATTTTTAAGCCCTTAGTGTACAAATTTGATTTACAGTTACATCAGCATTTACCCACAGATATACAGTATCAGTTGCACTCTGCAATTGTGTGGTTTTGAATTCCACTGCATTTATTTCTCGCTGCAGCAAATAACAGTTAGTCATAGTTCCTCTGTTCCGTAATTCTGTGAACTTGACTTTGCTCATCTGCTGTTTGATGACCCTGTACTGCTGATGAGGAAAAAAAAAAATTCCAGTGAATTGCAGTGGCAATATATGTATGACTAAGTCAAATTTGCCGGAACTCAACATTATTAGCTGGAAGAGGGATTGGGTCAGGTACTTTGTAGAAAGCAGTAGGAAACAACCCAGCACGGTTAGAGTGTGGGTGAAACCCCTCTTTGAAAGCCATGTGCGTGCCTTTTTCAAATTCATGCAGAAACAGTGTCATTGAAAAGTGTAGGTTGCTTGGTCAAATAGCAAGTTCAGAGACTTTTTTTAAGACGGACTCACACCTCAAGGCAGTGCCTCGGGGATTGGGGTTTCTCTCAGTTGCTCAAGCCCATCAAGGTGGATTCAGAGCAAAGAGGGCATAGTGTTACTTTACTCAGGTGAACTTTGCACAAGGTTAAACAAGGCATTAGTGTGAAAAAGGGGTAAGTATAGTCACTCATGAATACCCACAGCAATAGGTTGTGTATATTCTGTAAATTTTTGTCCATTAAAAGATTATCAATAAACATCTAATGCATCAATAATGTGAATCTGTTGCACATTCCCACATCGTACTTTGCATTGCCGTGGGGGAGAACCCGCCCGAGAATGTTAATAATGAACACTGCTTCTTACTTCAAGAGAAGGAAGTCTTCAAATTGTATTTCATGTCACTTACATTCTTAATGTTCTCTACATTTAGTACTTATTACCCCTGTGGGAATTTACGGCTGTGAATTTTTAGGAAAGCCATATTAATGCCTCTGAAAGCAAGGATTTTATACAGTAACTTTAGTTCAAACACTCAATCCTTCATTCAAAACACTTGAGAAAGTTTGTTGGCTGTTCAAGGGTTACTTTGTTATTTAATCGTTTTTCTTCAAGTTTGTATTCCCTCCCAACAGCGATACACAGTAAAGCTGCCTTTGTAGACCAAATGTGGGTCACAGAGTTAAGGGCACTTACTGCTTGCGTGGAAGACTTAAAGGTGGTGTGACATGAAAATGACATTTTGGAGTATTGGGTGCATTCATTCATTGGAAATGTTGAAAATAGCCATAAATTTCATCATAATCCATCAAAGATTGACTAATTTACAGGAATATCAGTGCCTCACAGCTCTCTATCATGACTAGGCATTGGCTACATACCTGTATGCACATTTGTAATGTCAAGAAATGGACTCCTGTGATATGTCTTATGTTAATCCCTTGTTTATGTAACTTTCATTTCAAGGACATTCGAGAAATTTGTAAGCTTGCAGGGTTTTGTTTTGGAAGCGATGTTTTCTTCTTCAAAAATATCGATATCACTTACCAATGTGAAACTCAGTAATTAAGATGCAAAATGTATAGGCTTAACAAAAGAAATACTGACACCGTGCAACACTCGACGTCCTCTGTTTTGCATTTTTCTCAAACTTTAAAAAGTCATATCTCAAGAAACCTTAAAATAAATAAACAAAATTCCAATGGATTTTCACTTGGGGTTTTACTTTGCAGCTTCTGAATGAAGGGTGCTTTTTTCTAGAAGCATGCCACACAACCTTTAAAGGTCTGGAATGTACTGGCAGTTAGTGCTTTTGGAGTGGTTTTGTTCAATTAAGACATATTTGACCAAGAAAATAATCCCTTCCCCCCAAAAAATGGAATATATCCACCTTATAGATGTATAGTGCAGAGTGTGATGTTTATAGCTATGTAGAAATTTTGTGGTAGGGAAGAATACATTGAAGGAAGGTATGCATACCAAATTGAGTGGGTAAAACGTTAAGTTAATCAGCTATTAAAGCTTCCACGGACAAAATACTCCAAAAGAGCTGGTTGTCGGATTAGTGGAACCAAAGTTAATGGACAAATACAGGGTGCATGTTGAAAAATATGGAAGGTACTTTGTCTCTTCTACCTTTCTCTTCTGTTCCAATCAAGTTGAATGCTTTAATTCACTTCACTCCACACTTACCTTTCTCCACACAACTAGTGCATGTCCCACTACATTGCCAGAAACAGCTGGTAACCTCTAACAATGCCTCTGTCTTCACCCAAAGAAGACTAGTGCCTCCATTCCAAATTACCACTCAACAATGCTTGCTGTTGATGACCTTTTTCAAGGTAATTTACATGTTTCTGAATTGTTCACGGTGCACAAGGAATTCTTCTTTCATGTATTACCTGAATTATCATTTAGAATCTCACGATCAACCTAGATTTTTGGTTTTGATGAAATAGTAAACTTTGTAAGCACGCAGCGGTGTTCGTTTGGGTTTGTAAAGGATGCTGAATGGAGACACACACAAGAACTTCAAGCGTGCAACCTTGGTTAGGCAGGAAAACAGGGATTGCCCCGTTTCTGCATGTTAACATAATACAAATTGGGGTATTAAATATGTGCCCTCAACTTAATAGGTCAATTTAACTTTTCTCCCAATTACCTATTCTATGGATCTATACCTGGTATAGGGGTGTATGTGTGTAAAAAACATACTGTACACACAATCCCATTTCCGGCATGAATAAGGGATACATGCAAGATTGAATGCCACTAACTGGGGACATTATCGGCAAAGAGGGGATATCCCCGATTACGTGAGGAAAAGTCCATGTCCCAGATTGGCCCCCTCAATGGGTATGTGTGTGTGTTTGTAACACGTACCTTGTAAACATGATGTCTCAAGAAGGGAAGCTTGGACAGATCTCATATTTACTACATAGGTGTACCCCATCGAGTACAAGAACCTTATTGCTTTTGGTGGAGGTGAAGGGTCATTTAGGGTCAATGGGTTGAAATGGTGAATACCTTGTAAACATGGTATCTCAAGAGGAGAAGCTTGAACAAATCTCATGTTTGGTGTGTAGATGAAACCACATTGAGTACAAAATTCCTGGTGATTTTGGTAGAGATCTAAGGTCATTTGAGATCAACAGAGGCCAAATTGTGAAAACCTTGTAGACACAATATATGAAGAAGGGAAGCCTGGACAGATCTCATATGTAATACGTAGGTGCACCACATTGACTACAAGAACCCTATTGCTTTTGATGGAGGTCAAAGATCATTTGGGGTCAATGAGTGAAGTTGTTGAAACCTTGTAAAGAGGATATCTCAAAATGGGAATCTTGGACAGATCTCATATGTAGTACATAGGTATACCACAGTGAGTACAAGAACCCAATTGCTTTTGGTGGAGGTCAAAGGTCATTTAGGGTCAACTTTCTCTGAAGTCATGACTCCTGTGAAATTTTCAAACTATAAAAACATTCATGACAATCGTTTTTGTGTGCGTGTGTGTGTGTACTTAAACATGTGTTAGTTGTCACTCTAACGACATCAAAAATTTTTTCTGACTACTCAATTTCGGAGGTGTGAACTTGCCAAGGGAAAGTCTCATGAGGCAGAGCTAGGGCAAAGAGGGCGCGGGGTGCAAGATTAGTTTCGGGTTAGTGATGAGCTAACTAGTCTAGCTATGCGATACTGTGAGCAAGGCGTAAGTAAAGTCACTAGTGACTACCCACACCAGTGAGTTGTGGGGAATTGTCTGTACGATAAGTCCTGCTCAAAGTATATCAGTGTATATGTGTAGGTGACAGTTATGACGTTGCTGAAACCAGTGGCAAGTAAGAGTCACGAGTAGCGTTGGAGACGCGACTATTTGGCAACGAGTCTCCAAAAATGTTGCCTTATTTGCCCAAGCATGCCATGGTGCTGCTGTACTGCCAATGAAGTCTATTAACTGAGGGTAGTGGATTCAAGTCTTTTACTAATTTTGCCCACCTTTCGACTGGAGTGACCCATTTTGTTTTTTATTTGACAAATGTCTGTCGCTAATCTGCCTTAATTTATCAGGAATCTCAGTCATGCTCTATTGGCATTCATGGAAATAACCTAGCCTACACTTCACACTCAACAACATCAAACACAAATACTAGGTCAGTAATTACTGAGACAGGTGGATATACCAAGATCCTTCTCCAGGCAGGAGGTCAGAGTGGCTGTGGAAGAATAACCAGCGAAAGAAAACTTTGGGATGGGCAATCAGATGAGAAAGAGTTGTGCGTACATTTCTGAGCAGTCCTCTCCCAAGATGATCTCTGTATGCAGACTTAAATGAAAAAGTTTTGACCAAAGCCTCACCTAAATCAACAAACTTTAAAACGGTTTAATTTTAAAATAATATTCCCAGAAGGGCAAGTGGGTTCATTCCAGCAAATTTTTGAATTGTAATAGGTTACTTTAATCAATTTCTTTTTCAACTATTTGAGGGCAGCAGATGCATAATTCATCTACATGCATGCATCTTTGTATCTTGTGTAATATTTTTTCACCATAGTTATAAACTTTGACCTATTGCCATTTTCATATCAATGTAAAAATCAGGCCTACAAATTCTTGCACCCTCCATTCATTGTTTGTTGTGCCGTGGCTCTGGTATAAAGTAGTTCGCTGTAAGCTCCGGTCCTCGCATACGATTGGCTGCAGTGAACAAAAGTCGATCATTTGCAGTAGCGCATATAGGGATGGACCCATGGCAAGGGGCACCAGATGTTACCACCTAACAGTCCTGTATTTCACCCAGCACTCACACAAAATCAACCAAAAATACCTGGCAGTTTTTACAGTAGAATTTGATTTCATGAAAAGTTAGGTGAGTCGCATGAAGTGGACACACCAGCATTACGCGGCATTCAGAATGAAAAAAGGCACTGTGCCTTTATAAGGCATCGCATGTAGTCAAGTTTATGGTACCATTAATTGGAATATTTGCCACTATTAATTCAAATACATGCAAAGTTTTGAATTTACACTGTCATCAGTTTGGATTATGCTATAAAAACTGGGAAAATAAAATACGAAACTGACAAGCTGGGAGATTTGGACAGAAGCTGGGAGCGTCCCGCTAAACCCGGCAGAGTTGACGTGTGTGCCTTGCATAAACTTCAAGGGGAAGAATGTTTTAATGTTGTTAAATCAGCTCTTCGGTCATGAATGTGAACATGAATGGCATGGATTCACCACATGAATATTCAGTTTAATTGTCATAGTTGATCAATCTTACTAATTTCTTTGTATTGATGCTTTATTCATTGGTGTTTCAAACATACCTATTCTCTTTTCGATGTTGGATGGGCTAGTAGACCCGATCAGTACCTGCACTGTACAGTAGATTTAAAGGTGATGGGGTATATCCCTGACATTGCTAGACTTAGTGAACATGCACATTAACAATGTGTAAAATTCCTTCTAGCCACTATTCTTACTGAAGATAGAACAACAAATTGTGTTTTCAATGGGTAACCTGCAAGTCATTGTTTATGCTAGCTTCACAGATTTTGGAGGGAATTTCCTTCTCAGTGAATACTGTTATTTGGGGAGGAATTTGTGGTTAAAAATGGGAAACAACTTATTATTCATTTATATCAAACAAACACATGTTCTTCGACCAATTGTCCCATTCTAGCTGGTGGTACTGTACCGTAATTCATAAATTCATTGGGTTTCCTGCTGAGTTTTTCTAAAGCTGAAGATAAAGGGGAAAAGGCAACTAACTCACCATATTCCAGGCATTATGGGAATTGTTGCACACTATTCTTTCAGGTGTTTTTCAGGCAGTGGTCGAGAGGTTTACCGTCCGATCCCATTCGTGGCCTGTTGTATTTGGGAGTCAATGTCCCATCTTAATTTTTTGGGGGGGAGGGGAGATTGGGGAATTTTCTCTTGTGGGAAAGAAAATGCGCAATCCCCAGCCGAATGCAAACCTGCCACAGAGACTACTTCACTGTAAAATTTTCTGCCTTTGCAACAACACAGCATCCTCAATTCTAAACACAGATGCCAAACCTCACACCAACCTACCTCAAAAACTCTTAAAATTTATTGATCTGTTTTAAAGACAATCTAGTGTGTGTCAAGGATTCGAGGTATATACCTTAGTGGAAGGAAGTGGCTTTGTTTATCTGTTGATCCCAACCTTACAACAGCTAGATTCTATTCTCTCGATACCAGGTGCCAGCCACTATAAGTAACCCATCAAATCCCTTCCTCTGCATCCATTAAACCGACATAGGGTCACCAGGTCTTTCCCTGTGGATGTGGATTTTACCATCCATCAAAAAGATTTTATTTTCTTTTCCTTGTCTGTATAGCTGGTAGATATTTACTTACCAACCCATACATAGAAGAAAACATCCCTGAATGGATAGAGGGGGATTTTCTGCAAATGAGGACAGGGCTAGGGGTCCCTATTAGAAGCAGAGCAAGGGCTAAGGTCATTGACAGGGTGGGCTGTAATAACATCATTTAAAATCTCCAGGATGTTAGGATTTGGTAAGAAATGTGTGAAACGTTTTCTCATTGCTGTTTCATAGTACAAAGTCATACCAGCTGTCCTGAGATGGGATTTCAGGTAGCATTTCGAGCCCAATCTGGCAGGGTAAATGATTCTATTGATGTCAAACAACATATTGGCCTACCAACAGGAATTTTCTCAAGAACCTGTGAAAATGATCTCCAGTGTTATTTTCAGAGGAAAAGTGTATAAATGTCACTGAGAATCGAAGGTGCAGATGAATTTTAAGTGGCATTATTCCTTTTTAACTTGACAGCGGGTAACCTTAAACCGGGTGTATTGCTCATGACTGCAGCAACATGCCCATGTGTGGAAAGCATTATGGCATGTCCGTAATTTGAATAGCAGCATGTTTTACATTCCAAACTGGAAGAAGTCGTTTCCACGTGTTATATTGCCTAAACAACTTTTAATAAATGCCATCCGTGTCAAGTGCAGTTCATTGCCTTCAAGGTTGCACTGTATGTTTTAGCCCCCAAATGGTATTGAATGAAAGTATTAAAGGACATACTGTATCCTTTAAAAAAAAAAAAAAAAAAACTGAACTGAGGGCGATGAACTGTACTTGTCATGGTATGTATTTAAAGCTGTTTTGGCAAAAGATTTTTGTACCATTAAATCTGACAGGGGTTACCAGGTATCAAGGTTGTACAGTACTTTGTGTTTTGGCCCCTTCATGGTGTTAAAGGGAAGTAAAGTGTACTATATCTTTTTACAACAAAAAAAAAGTTTTTTATTAAAAACCAATGTCTGTGGACACTGAATGATTATTTGAAATAGGACAGGACAGCATTCTTTTCATGAAATAACTCTGTCACAAACAGAAATTATTATAGTTTAATTTGTTGCTCACGAATAATTTGTTCACCCAAACTTTTACTCGATGCATCTTGTGTAACTCATCTCACAGTATGCATTATCTTCTGAGGAGATGCAGCTTATATTGATGAGCCTGCATGCTGTAGGCTGAGAATGGTTGAGCTGCTGAGCTGGGCAGGTCCTCCACCCCTCCCGGGAAAGTGGTTAAAGACTGGGGGGGGGGTTTTACACTCCCGTCGATGGGATGGGGACATCAAATGGGGGTCCTTGGAGCAGGTTTTGGTTTGTTTGGGTTTGTTGGTTCACCTCTGTGTTGCTACCCTCTGAACACTTATTGAAAAGAGTAGGGGAATTTCACCGGTGTTCATCCATGATCAACATGGTTGAGGATCCTGGATGAGTCTTCAGAATTCCTTATCCTAAATATTTCAAATTCAAAGATATTTTGTGATGTTGGTGCAGTTAAATACACACCCTCTTGCTTCACAAATGCATACATTTGACCTTGCTCTAAAAGGTCCACAAAAGTAATTCTGGCACCCTCTAAAGCTTTGCAATACTAGCACAGGCCAGTCAAATGCATTCCCTACGGGGCATAAATTTACAGTAATAGGCACCATATTATATACCTCTTGCCATGTTGGTATTTTAATAAAGTACAAACTTAAGGGTATACATTTTTACCAAGGAATTTACTGCATTGAGGAGGGTATTTCCTGCCGTATTTGCTCAAGCTGTTTGAAATGTTACGTTAACCATTCTGTAATTACATTTGTTTGCGTGGCCGTGGCCCTTACTTCTTGTCTCGTGAACATTCTCCCTTTTTGTTAGACTCATCTGAATTTGTACTGCCTCTGGCATTCACCAACACTCAGTCCACATGCCTTCTCCTGATTGCCAAGAAATCCAATCTTTACAACATGCTTGCCATCAATATTTTTCTTTTTCTTTTGTTATCTCGCAACATTTCTACCTAGGTGAATTTGAACTTATATGTGTCACTTAAAAGTTACAAACTTAAGTTTGTAACTTTTTGAAAGATAAAGCATACATAAGATTTATGAAATCATTTTCTCAAAACTTATTTACAAACTGATAAAATTTAGAATGGACTGCTTTTGACAAACTGGCAGAAAGAAGCTACGGTTTGCTGATTTTTGTGTTTGGAGTTGGTAAACTGTCATAGCGAAGAAATGGATAGTGTCCAGTGAGTGGACTGTGTCCAACTTTTGGATTTGGCAACACCGACTACTCTACCATCCACTTTACCATCCTTCTGTAATTGTCAGTCTCAAAGTGCTGCTGCTTGTTATCTTTCACGTGGATTAAAGTAACATCGCAGTTATTTATGATCCAAAAATTCTTCAATAATTTTTTTTTTTTGTCGTTCTGTTTTTCTCTTCCAGTAACAAATTTTCACCAGTTGTTTCCGGCCGTGTTGCTTTAATGAATCCTCTGAGCCGAGCAGACCCCTTTTGAGCTCCTACTTTGCTGTCGGTCGACGACCGTCCAAGATTTCCTTTTTTTCGTTCAAGGTATGACACATAACTTTGCGAAGCGGAAGGAAAACAGCACCAACAGCGTACGATACACTCTTTGCAAAATGACTTCCAACGGGACGTCGGAGGCAAACGACAGCAACAATGCGAGCTCCTCCACTCATTCGGTGGACGAGCCTCCTCCGCCTTACAACGGCACACCAGAGACGGACAGCAATGGCGTTGTCACAAAGAACACTTTTCCAGAGAGTGAAAGCATCACAGACTTTGACGAAGGTGATGTTGAATGCGGTTGGGGTGGGATCAGGCCAAGGATGCTGCAGTGTTTCAACCGTCCTCCCTGGTTTTTGGCATTTTTGTGCCTCTTCGCCGTCACCCAAGGAATCACCGTAAACGGCCTGGTGTACGTTGTCACGACAACCTTGGAGAGACGGTTCCACCTGCAGAGTGCCAAAAGCGGCTCAATATCCAGTGCTTATGACTTCTCTGTCATGGTAGTTATCATATTTGTCACATACTTTGGTGAAAATCGCCACAAGCCCAAACTTTTGGCAATGGGGGCATTTACATTTGCCTTGGGCTCGCTGATCTTCAGTCTGCCGCACTACCTGACACCCTTCTACGATGTCTCCTCTGGCGAATTCGAATTCTGCAGTGCAGAGAGGGACGAGGCTTCGTGCCAGACGACGGAGGCGTCACTCTCCGGGTACTTCTGGGTGTTTGTATTGGCTCAGTTCTTGCACGGACTGGGGGCGTCCCCCCTCTACACTCTAGGTGTAACCTACATAGACGAAAACGTGAGACCAAAGCTGACGGGATTGTACATTGGTAAGTGAACCTTTACTGGGGTCCTTTAAGTATTGTTACATCTCATCCAATTTCAGCCAGGAAAAAGTTTATCAAGAGTTTTTTTTTTTCTTAGGTAATATTTGGATAGTATTTTGACAGCCATCTCTCAGGTCTTGTATTTAAGATCATCTGTTGTTAACCCAAACCTTTATTAACAAATTTGGTTTGATGGGAAGTTTTCAGAGGATACCTTCCCAGAATATTTCATCCTCTGAGGGATTCTCACTTATCAAATTGTGAAATCACAATAATATTAGGAAAATTGTCACCATGGTTACAGTAGATGGGTATGTGGTGAAAACATGTTTACCTAGAGATCAAGATACTTTCTGGTGTCAACTGTTAAGAATTTGCCACATTACTGAAAATTGAATGAAAACATTAAGGGAATATATAGAGACTTTGAGTTATCAAATACAATTTCTCTTAAAGAGGCGGAATGGGGATCGTACATATTGATGGGGATGGGGAGGGAAAGAGATGACAGCTGCATCCATCCCCTCAAAATTTGCAGATGTGGAATGTATAATGACATGAAAGCAGCAGACACACCTCGCTGAACTTCTTAGGGTGTATCGCAGAGTTGTATTTGATGTACAGTGTAGGAGGTAAAGAAGGCGCAGCAATGTATGCCAAGCAGGCCAGTGTAAGGTCACTGAGATTTACAGTGGGAAAAAGTTTTGTTATAGTTGCAGATGTGCTATTTGCTTCTCATATATCTGTCTTGGAAAACAATCGTCCCTCTCCATGTAATGTTATGCTGACGATGACGGGTGGCCTTTAATTAATGCTGCCCTGACATACACCTCCCCAATCACTGCTCTAAAGGCTTTTTGTACTTAAATTATCAATCAAAGGCTCTGGCTGACTATAAATTTACAGCATCTTTGTCTTATTCGCTTTTTCCCCCCACTATTTTAAATCTTCAAACTGTTCTAGTTGGGATCTCTTCTGCTGATTGAATTTTGAGGGTTTGCAATGGAGTTTTTGGAGTTCTAGAAAGGACAAGGTCAAGGACAAAGTCACTGAAACGTCTCTGAAGTTCAAGGAGATCTCTTGCAGTCATAACAGATTTGTCAATTTTAACATCTTTTTGGCAAAGTGAGATCACACTGGCCCCGATGGGACCATGTTCGCAAAACACTTGGAATTTGATCTGGAAAGGGAAGTAAAACTGTGGTGTCCCTTTCCTCATTCACTCTGTTCTCTGTCGTCTTTTTTTCCTTCTTTTTCTTCTTTTCTCAAATTGCCATGAGCAAATTTCTTGATAGAAAAAATCTGTTAACTTAATTTAGTAGTCTTAATAAAACCAATGTTGTGACATGTTTTGCCACCCATCTTCTTCAGGCCATGGTAACCTGTCAAAGTTCGTTAATTTCTTCTGCCTTATTTTCACAGCTGGTGGGGTCTCTTTAAAGGATGTGTGGTTTTGAGAAAGACTTTTTACATAATATAATGTTCTCTTCAGCCAAGTTGCTTCAAATGAGCCAAAGCAAAGTCTTCTCGGTGATTTTAAATGGTTTGTAAACACCTTTGACCTAAAGAGTCCTACGATATGCAGAAAACACAGTTTAAACATGATTTTGTTAGACTTCCTTAAGAGTGGTGTATAGACCAAAAGCAAAATATAGAGCTCAACAATAGAGGTCATTTCTCCGAAGTGTCATCGTTCCGAATCGATTATGAGGGACGTTATTCTGAACAGAGCATGAGGTTCGTTATTCCAAAGGGTGGAATTGCCACCATGCACACATTGGTTCAAACATGTCCCACAGGTTAAAACCGTTTGGAGTAATAGTGACCCCGTCCGTACTGTAGGTTTGATTCAAAATAAGGACAACCCTTTGGAGTAAATGAAGCTTACGTTTGATTTGGAAGAACAACCCTTCAGAAAAAACAACCCTTCGAATTAATGACGCTTCGGAAAAACGAGCCTCACTTCCAATTTGGAATAATGACGCTTCGGAATAAAAACTCATCTTCTGAAGTATGTGTGGCTCACAATCATTTTGCTCTGTGATAAATTCCCTTTGTCCCAAACCTAGAGTGTGATGTTGAATTAGTTAGCCTGCTGCCTCCCTCACCACTTGATGTTTTCAGAGGACAGTAAAATATGTTTTTTTCCATCAGTGATGTTTTTTTATTTTTGATAAACATAATGCCTTTTTCTTTTTTATTTTTACAAACATTGAGCATGGTAGACATAGACCAAACAATTGGTACCCTGTGACATACATCACAATAAATTATTGAACACTCTTGTAAACAGTAAAATTCCCAACCCTTCCCTGTGTGCCATTTTTGCCAATCTTTTAAATATTGTGTACCTACTGTACAGCATTGTATTCAAATCTTGTGGTAAGAGTCAGTACTGGAGCCCAGCTGTGATGGAAATTTGAGCAGGGGTTTTCTCTTTGAAAAGCTGAATCAAGATTTATGGTGATTTTGTTAGAATATTGTCATACTTTTAGTTCCTAAAAAGTATACACATGACACACAGATTTCTAATTTGAAATCATTTGTTCTAAGAAAGCATGTCAATGAAAATGCTAGTCACACAAGAATATTTATTTGTAAAAGAATTGTGGATCATCTTGATCGTAACTAAAAGAAGGGGAAGGAATGGACAAGACCTCTCCTTTTGGTGAAAGAAAATATTAAAGTGATAAGTGAAAGGGAATTATTTTTCAATCCAGCCATTTCAGAACTGTCTTCAATGTGTTGTTCATTGGTTACGATATTGCTGTTTGGAGAAAGGCTGCTCTGGGCTAGTGGGCTGGAAAGATTTCCACGTGCCCCTGGGTTTTCAAATGTTACATAACACTGGTATTGTATCTTAATGTGTCTTTTCAGGAAGTCAAGATTATAAAGCTGCACAATAGACAGAATGTTCCATACGTTGGTCTGGTACAAATGGCATCATAAATTTCCCATAATGCATTGCTGCACTTGCGAGATTTAAAAATCCTTAAGTTTCAAACAGAAAATCTTTTTAAGGATATTGTTTTTACTTAACGAAAATAAAGAGAGAAAACCAACCAAAGAGAGATGCAATTTCAATCTAATTTTTTTTCTTTTTTGACATAAATTTCTCTTTGTGACCTGGGAGGTTGGACTAATGTCACTATGTGTTCACATAAAAAGCAGAACTGCCCCTTTAAAGCTTATCTTTCATCAGGCACTCCAGGGTGTATCTCTGTGAATATAACCACAGGATATGGTTATTTGATGTAATAATAGCCAAAAAGATTGCTGAGGGATTTTTTTTTCCCATCCATAATTGGAACCCTGGGAATGTCTGCAGGGTGGGTGTGCATGTCAGGTAGTCCCTGATTTTAGTGCATCTTGAGTGGAAGAGTTCCCCAGAAATTAAACTACCAGTGTCCTTATTAATTAGCTTCCTATAAGTTTTCAATGGCATTGTTGGGAATACTCACAGTGGGATGTGAAAAGATATGAATCATGTTGTACAGTGATGAAAATAGGTTTTAAAACAGCAAATACTCCAAAATGGATGTGTTGCTTGTGTGGTAACTATGGTAGAAATACCAAAGAGTCAAGGAATTTGTATGGTATATTTCATAGAACTGGATTGTTTTGCAAGCTGTTTGCCAGTGGTTAAAGTTAACGTTTGTAGAAAACTGCAAAGTTTGACCTTGTACTTTGTGCTGTAGGAGAGCTAGAGAGCTAGTAAGGTTTGGTAGATTAAAATATTGTTATGCAATGCAATATGTAGTATTGTACAGTATAGTATACAGTGCAGGACCTTGATGTACAGAGAGTTACTGTTTAGTACATGCTGTAGTACAGTGCTCATAGCACAATGCAATGTAGGATAGTGTAGGACTGTTAGCCAAGTACAGCATAATAGTCACTATACTGTTGTACAGTATTGTATAGTGCACTATAGGACTTGAGATTACAATAAAGTACAATGCATTGTGCAGTGTATTTATTGTCTAGTACACTGTAGAAAGCATAGAACAACACAATGCAGGTCAGTGTAGAAGAGTTACCCAAGTACAGTGTAACATTCTCTACTGTAGAGTGTAGTACACTAGCTGTTGTACAGTGCAATACAGGACTACATCACAATGTATTACAATGCATTGTACAGTGCATAACTGTCAATTATGCTATAGTATTGCACACTGCAGGATGGTGTCTACAGAGTGTATAAAGTTGGCCTAAGCCAGTACTATATTGTACAATCCAATTCCAAAGGATACTTCAGTACAGTATTATGCAGTGCAACACAGGATAACGAAATCACATATTACTATACAATTTGCATCATGCGGTTCATTAACTGTAGCAGAATCTCACTTCACTGTTTAAAAGACTTAAAGGTCTTGAAAGTAGTGTTTTGTAGTGTATCCCTCACCGTCAATTGTGAGTCTGGTACCCAAAAGTATGGCTTGCGTTAGGCCGCAAGGTCATTGTGAGCTCATTATTAACAGCGATTTGCTTTGCACGGTAATGTTTACACCATACATCTCATTTATGTAGGGACATGTACTGTATGCTGAATTTTGGCACACCCCTAATGTACAGTATGTTAGAGAAAATTGGATCCAGGTTGCAATTTCAGAACTGGTTCCAGACATCATCGTCCTGGTAAACCGCCTCCTGGATACGCGCTGCCCGATGCAAACATCAAGTCAAGGAGCAAGTACCAGTTGAAATCATAGAAGGGACTATATAGTAGTACAATAAGATCTATTTTTGCTGAGGTGCTTAAGTTGTAACCTAGTGTATTCAGATTGCTACAGAAATTGTTTGCTTCCCTTCATCTGTCAGGTATCTTTAATGGCGCCTCCTTACTAGGTCCAGCAATCGGTTACCTGCTCGGTGGGGCACTCCTCAACATCTACACAGACCTCAGAGTAGATGTCTCAGAGTAAGTAGAAAAAAAAAAAAAACATTTGTTGTTATCTAAATTTTCCAAATCTTTCATCTTTGGGGGAAAAGAGACAAGAAGGTCAAATATGCTGCCCAGTATTCCCCCAAATCATGTTATGGCATCTCAATTTTCAGTTTATTTATGATCCTCAGGATTCCAGCCAAGCTGTTTTAGCCAGGGCGCATTGCTCGTTTTGAATGTGCTTCACTGCACCCCAAGTTGAACGTTTCCCCTCCAAGTTTGGAAGCAGAGAGCCTGCTTTGAAAGATGTGGTGAATAAACAACCCTATTAAGTATTGCAAAATGTTTGAATAATCACAAAATAATGCATGAAAAGTAAAGCTCAAGTGGTTTAGCTGCTACTGCAAGATCTAAAATCATGGGCCCTAAGTATCAGCTTGACCCCATGCCTTTTGGGGGATTGCTGCAATCGTGCCAATACCTATGGCATTTGAGACTTTTTCTCCTCCCAGTTTGACGAAAATGCTGGCAAGAAACCTGATTCTGCTTTTCTTTCTTCTTTCTTTCTCCTGCCCTCCCCCATTTCCAGAAGAAACAAGAGATTTGTGAATGCAATAGGCCCAAATGTAGACTAAGATGATATAAACTTGTTAACAGAAGTATTCGTTAAGCTAAGTTTTGTCATGGATGTGAAATTTCTAACACCACTTTGTGTCTCCCATTACCTCTTAGTTTACTTCCTACAGCAGGACCACTTTATTCCACGTCCCTCTCCAGGGTATTGTTTCATGCCTCCAGTGATGCATGGTTTGGAACCATTTCCGGGGGGGGGGGGGGGGCAAACAATGACCTAATTGAAATGATTTAAGTTCATGCATTGCATTTGATGAGTCACTGGCAGTGACAAGGGAACTTTATACCTTCTAAACCAGTGTTGGGGGAGGGTGGGGGGGGGGCAGGGTGATGAACCTGAGGCATGAAAACTCTTCCATGTGATTCCATGGTGTTGACAGTTTTCCTCCGGCTGAAGTCATGCAACCAGTCCTAATGCCCATTCCTAAAACTTGATACCGAAGCTATCTTCAAATGCCAAGCCATCATATTTGAAGTAACATTCAATCCTGAACATCTTTTGGCAATGGATGGATCGTTGCCACCTCGACCGCGTGTCATTTCTTCTTTTTTCTCCCCTTTTTCATAGGTTGGACATCGATCCAGAAAACCCAGTATTCATCGGAGCATGGTGGCTTGGCTTCTTGCTGACCTGTGCTCTCGCACTGAGCCTTGTGCTGCCTTTCTTGGCATTTCCAAAGTCATTACCAGGTGAGTGTGCCGATTATCCTGTGATGTTTTGAGTCTCAGATTTTTATGGTACTCTGAGATGGAACCTTGAAAGTAAACTGCCTGTAATAGATAGGACAGTGAGAAAAAGATGCAAGGCTTATTTTTTATGTAAGGGGAAGTAAATGGCATGTTTCACAGTAATGGGGTCCATTTACTCCCACAAGGCACCAAAATTTAGAAATGTGCTTTGTCAGAATGTTTATGCTGGTGATAATCTTTACTGTGTCCAGTATAAAAAATCTGCATCCTTCAAGATAACTTTGACTGCACTTATTTTTTAAGCACAATGTTTCTATTGTAACTTTTGGACAAACAAGGTGTTGCTAATGTAACTTGTGGATGGACAAAATCTAACATTATCATCCCTTGAATGTTTGAAATTTCCAAATTATTTTCCATGACAGTTCCTAAATTTGCCGTAATCCATTCACACTTTGCAAAGAGACTACATATAAAGTGTGAAAATAAAAAGCAACACATTTTCAGATTAGTATAATGTGAAACTTATAGATTTTGCTAATGTAACTCTTGGACGGACAAAAAATCAGGACAATAAATTTGGATAAATAATGTTATTTTGCTGTTGCATGCACTACTACAAGTGTGAAAAAGGCATAATTTCAGCAGGACTATACTCATGTTGTACAGTACTTTACCTTAACTTTTCTTCTATGCTGGTTTTCACTTGCCAAAGTACCGAAATATTGCTACTTCATGTGTTGCAGTAATATAATGTAGAGTTACATTAGCAACATAATGTCTACCTTTATTACTCTATTCACTTAAAGGAAAACATTTCCAAACTTTCTTTACTATATCAGATTAGTGTTATTGGTAAAACATAATAGCATGATACAAATGATAAAAATATATGATGTATGCCTCAACATTGATGATAACTCAATTTGGACAGACAATGCAGCACTGCTGTTGCTAATGTAACTTGTCTGTCCAAAATTGTAAGTCTTATATAAAATATTTGAACATGAATGGCAATTTCTGTTTTGATGATATGGCAATGTTATGACCTAAACATTATTCCCAAAGCAATGAAAAAGGTCTAAAATATTTCTTGTGCAATTACTGCAGAATTGTTTGTTGCTAATGTAACTTTTTGCTAACATAACCACTAGGGGATGGACATCACTAAAAGTTCAGTTTCATAGCGAAGGTAAAGAGTGAAGCTGCTAAGTCTCAGTCAAGTTTGTAAACTGTAGGTAAGATGTGCAATTATATAAAGATATTCAAATGAATCACTATATCTGGAGAATAATGGATAACATTAATTGTTGCTAATGTAACACTCAAATTGGACGGATGTTACATTAGCAACATTTGATGTAGCTTATTTTAACAAACAACTGCACATCATTTGAGATCTGTAGGCTGGTATTGAATATTTCACTCCTAGTTCATAACCAACCAAGAGTAATCATTATAGATCACCACGTTTAGGAAATATTCCAACTCGTAATTTTTCTGTTTATTGGACGGACACGTATGCCAAAAATGGGCACTTTAATTCAGATTGTCAGCACAGACAATAAAATTATTAGACTGATGAATGGTATTAATTGTATTTATTACATCCCTTAGCAAAATTTAAGTATTCGATAAGTATTCGATAAGTATTCATTAAGTGTTCACCTTAGCGTTCGAACACTTATTCCAACCACAACAAAGGATACCCCATTAAGCGTTCGTTAAGCGTTCCTCTGAGCCGAATTATTTAACTGAGCTAAGCGTTCGAATACTATGGCTTGAACGCTAATAAGCGTTCGAACGCCGTCAAGCGTTCGAACGCCGTCAAGCGTTCGTTAAGCGTTCCTCTGAGCCGAATTATTTAAATGAGCTAAGCGTTCGAATACTAAGGCTTGAACGCTAATAAGCGTTCGAACGCCATTAAGCGTTCGTTAAGCGTTCCTCTGAGCCGAATTATTTAAATGAGCTAAGCGTTTGAATACTTAAATGCTAATTAGTGTTTGAATGCCATTAAGCGTTCGTTAAGCGTTCTTCTGAGCTGAGCACCAGTTAAGCATTCGAATACTAACTTGAACGCTTAGCTAATTAAAGCCTTCAAATGTCAGCTATAAGCGTATCCTTGATCAGAACCGAATTATTGAATGAGCTTAGCGCATAGGGCCATGAACAACATAGTGTACGTTAAAATGTTAATTAAAGGTTGCTAGCTAGTCTTCACTGGCAAATGTTAAGCATGGCATTTGGGCATTAATTCCTTACAGCACTATAACGGTTATATGGATCCAATGCATAATGAAACAGAATTACATTTAGAATTACTTACACTGATTTAAGAACTAATCCAGAAAACAGAATTTCTCAGTCTTTGGCAATAAAGTTATATTTTATTATCTTTTTTAAGCAATCACAACAGCAAACAATTAATTGAAGTAACAGAAGTATTTCAGTTTCCTAAATGTCTCATAAACGAGATTTGATGGCTAATAAATGATTAATGTTTCTTCATCTTCAAACCTCTCCCAGCGTTGTGCACTTTGTGGAAAATTTCTGGTTGAAAACCAGGGTCTCAAGCTATTTCCAAAATCTGCTCCATATCATTTTTTGTAAATATCAACTCTTTATCCATTACAAGTGTATGGCAGTTTTGCTCCCGTGGTTACCAAAGTTTACTATCTCTTGATAGGTAAATTCAAACCTTTGGAAAGGGACTTCCAGTGCCTCAGAAAATTTACTTTTTTGTTTTAAAGTACAGCTCTGTTCATGTACTGGATAGCAGTTTACTTTTTAGCACTGCATTAGCAAATTGCTTTTCCACTGTGAATTGAAAGATACACAGGATTTAAGTATACCTGACTAACATAATCAAACATTTTTTTATTGTAATTTGATCATCCCACCTTGTTGTGCAGAAGGTGTGTGCTTTTAGTTCTTTGTCACAAAATCTTTTTGGGGGTCTCCTTTTTCCACATATGTTTCCAAGGCTGTAGAATTTGCTGCTTTCAAGTTTAAGCTTGAATGGATGGTCAATGAAAAAACCAAGAAATGTTATGAAAATGTTGTGAAGAGAGCTCGAGAGAGAACACAATTCAAATCTGTTTTGAGGTTGTGTGCTACATATATAAAAAGGCTTAAAGGGGTGGTGTCTAAGTAATGGACACTGGCTGTGAAAGGGTTAAGAGTCAGTACTGTAAGTTGTAAAGTGTATCTAAGGTTAGGGAGATACAGGTACAAAATATGTAAAATCCATAATAATATCAAGCAGTTTACTACAGATAGACGACCCGCAATCTGCTCCTTGTCGATGAAAACTGCCAGTTTATTTCAGTGGTGGATGAAAACTATGACAGTAAAGTTGCACAGAAACAAAAGCAAAGAAAACCCATCGTGTGACATTCATGTCGTCATGCCTAGAGTATGAATTATTGATAAAGATAATTTACCTCTAATGTTATTCATTGTAAAACTCATTGCAATTACAATATTTTCTGTACCAAGTGGTTTGGTTGATGCTCTTACTTGGTGGTGTGCTGTCTTAGTAACTGAATATTCTCCATTTGTGACAGGAGTTTGTGAATGGTATGGACTGTTCTTTTAACTTCTCAGTGAATACATAAGATTACAATTATTACCAATGACAAAATAAATGCTTGCATAGTACAAGTTGTAGGCTAACTCTTTGGAATTTTACTAGTTTTACAGCAGATGATTAGGTTATAGCTAAGAAAAAGGGGCCAATGTAGCAGATCTGTAAACAGGTTGTCCAATACTACAAGGAAAATTACTCACATTAGTCTAGACAAGAATAAATGCTGTCATAGTTAACTGACGAGTTTCAACTCTGAAACATGGCCTCAATATTTGTAACCATTTCAATTTTCATGTTACACAAAGGCCAAACTTCACTCATCCAAGACCAAAATATAGTCATGGTCTAGGCCTATTTGAAAATGGTGAGAAACAATAATAAATGGCAGCCAAAAGTGGCCATTGATAATTTCGTGGAAAGATGCCTCCCAGAGCCTGGTCATCACAAAATTTAAGGGGGGCATGACCTTTAAGATGGATTTGTGAATGTGTGGCCTGAACTGACGTAACGCCTTGGGGCCTACATAGTAGTAGCATGGAAGCCCGTATTTCGTGAAACAAAGTTGGAAAATAACTAGCAAGTCCCTAATTGAAGATAGAATTTAATGGAAAAGCAGATGTGCAGTACACTGACACTTTTTGACAGCTTTCCTTACCTTGTTAGAGTTGAAACTTTTAGTTGATTCTTAAATGTTTGAGGGGATGATCAAGTTTATGTTGCATCACCCTGTCAGCACTGGGTTCCTTCCTGTATTTTTGTGCACCTTAATGATATGCAACCTTTCTAACTCCCCCTTTTAAACTGACCTTCAAACTGCACACATTAAGTATGCTTGAACCTTCAGTCCTGCTACTGTACTTATAGTAAAGGCATTAATTAGGCTGCAAATGGAAGGACATTCTCGAAAAATACAGCGATTTCATTCAGTATAGGCTATAGGCCCATTGTGTCATGATACCAAAACTAAGGGGAAATGCTAATACTAATACAATGAAATTTAGTTAAGGTACGTATCATTTTATGGTTTCTAGTGAAGCATTTTCACCTAAATTAGGCCCACTGTAAGGTCCTTTTGAAGGAAATTAGTGACAGGTCAGTATAGCCTAGTACTAAAATGTCTTCTACAGGTATCTGTTGCAAAGCACATAAAGAGCTTATGACAGATTTCACGAAAATAGGGATGCACGAAAATAGGGGAACATACGTTTTGATTTTCTGAGGAAGCTTGCTGCAACTGTGTTAATGTTAGTGACATTCCCAGTACGTAACACTGAGTGTATGGGCCCTATATAGCCTGTTCAACTTGAATTAGCTTTTACATTTTTTGCCTAGCCCTGCAGGCCTCTAGTACTAGCCAGCTAGTACTATATGGCCTACTACTGGACTGGCTCTATTATCTATAGGCTAAATTATAGATAGCTTACGGTAGCCTGATTGGTGGCACTGATCACATACAGTATCTATCACGTATCCTCGGCTACAGCCAATTTTAACATACAGGGCATGACTTTATTACTAGTTAGCCTAATGATAGTGGTCCTCAGCCTATACACATCAGGGGAATTAGTCAGCATGCTGAACTAGGCCCAGCGTTTCTACTTAGGTCCAAGCCTACACCTTGGTCTAATGTTGTTAGTCCCTATGGAATTGTATTATGCCTAGGCCTAATGTTAGTACTATGCATTACTGTTAGGCTACACATCTATTGCATGTATTGTGAGTGCCAGCTGAATTCAGTCGACCCTTGAATGAATGAGGCCTAAATTTCTTGTTCCACAGAACCCAAGATCTGCAGCAAATGAAACTTTTAAGCCTTACCACTGTTGAAATGAAGACAACTAGAAATCAAGAGCTTAGTAAAATGAGCTATCATCATGCAGCAACGAGCAGACTACAGATGCACTTTTGACACTTTGTTGATTTAGTTATGTTGTGCTTACCGCCTTGCAGACTGTGTGGCCACGTACTTATCTTCATTCAGTTAATTACTTTTGTGTTAAATTATTTCTTCTTACAAAAAAAATGTTTAAAACATATTTTATCCACTACTATACATTTTAAAAACACCACTTCATTTTAATACAGAGAAAAATGACGTTTCGCATTTAAATTGTAAAATATGATAGCTACAGACCCTACTCAGTGGAATGTTAGTTGCTATGGGCAGTGTCGTCTGCCAATGCAATTTGCAGCACAGCTAGATACAACTACAGTACTATCAGACTATAGTGCAGTGTGTTCAGTGTTAGTGGTGCCTGTACAAGCGTGAGAATGAAGGCTTATGATCTCAAGTTTAAAATACTGAAGAGGTACCAGTGGACCATGGGATTAATTATTTGTCTTGCTTTAATTGTTACTTCTTTTTGACTTGATGATCATCTAGATACTGTAAGAGGTAAAACCATGGATGATCCACAAAATTTGTCTACTCATTACGCCAAGGCAAAAGCAATTTCACAGAAGTGATTAATACTAGCCTAACATTGTTACGCCTAACATTAGGGCTAGACATCTACTTAAAATGAATGGCACTTTAAATTTGTAGTTAGGGGCTTGGCTATAGCATATTAGTTAGCCAAATGTATTATTTAACATTCTTAGACATATAGGCTTCTCCCCTGGTAACATTTGGCCCAGGTAGATCACACATGGGGCCTGATATAGGTGAATCCATATATGGGGCCCTCCCATATGTTTTTACACAAAAGATCTGTAAGGGGCCCATATGGGCCAGCCCAGATAACCATATGACCCATATGGGATATATAGTTATGGTTCCCATGTAGGACAATTGCCCACATAGAACCCAGAACTATATGCTATATAGGCCATAAGATATGGTAATTATCTGGGTCAGCTGATCCATATCGGCCCCTCACAGATTTTGGGTGCAAATAGACATGTATGGTCCCATATGTTTGTCCATATGGGACCCCATATCTTTGGATATGGTATTTCGTGGAACATTGACTACCTGTTAACTGCAGAATTAAGACATAAATTTAACTTTCATCAAATGCAGAAAAAATTGTCTAATTTCTTCTACTTCGAAGCAAATACAAGCATTAAATGACAGTGTTTGTAAGGTTATTCAAAATCACTTGCCCCACTCTTTCTTGATATTCCTCATGTCTGATCAAGTCACTTTCTGACTCAATACACAAGTCAAATAGATACACTGTACGGTAGAACTTCCATGACCACCACGTCATTTTTGATACTGTGATCAGACAGAAAATGACAGTAAAGTGGTCCGGCATGCACATACCTGTAGTGGTGTAGAGTAACCTGTGTGAGAGATGGAATGTAAACAGGGCGTGCAGCACTTCTGGGTTCTGAGTACTTTTGAAAGACATAAGCATTGAGATTTTCAATGCATATGCTGGATGTTTGATATACTTTAAGTCATGTTTGAATTGTAAGTGCAGCATATTCTTTGAAGGACATTAAGCGTTCAGATCTTGAACGCTAAGCGTAGCGTTCGAATACTTATTTTATGTATCTGAATACTAAGGGCATTTTTTCTCAGCGTTCAAGATTACCTGCGGCTAGTATTCGGATCTCTTGAAGACTAAGCTTAGCGTTCGAATACTTATTTTATGTAAATGAATACTATGGGCATTTTTTCTTAGCATTCAAGATGACCTGCAGCTAGTATTCGGATCTCTTGAAGACTAAGCTTAGCGTTCGAATACTTATTTTATGTAAATGAATACTAAGGGCATTTCTTCTTAGCGTTCAAGATGACCTGCAGCTAGTATTCGGATCTCTTGAAGACTAAGCTTAGCGTTCGAATACTTATTTGAAGCGTTCGAATACTTGTTGAATACTTATCGAATACTTATTAAGTATTCCACTGAGCTAAGGGATGTCAAAATTGATCAATATGATGTATAAACTCAACCAATTATTTCCATTCCTTGGTTTTTCCTTGGTTACATCATTCATATAAGTTGTTGGGAGCTACTGTCCGTCCAAATTTGTCACATTTTGGTTGTGATTACCCCCATATTTTCATAATCTTGAATGCAAATAAGATATAGCTCTTTTTCTTATCATGAAGCATGGTATTGATCAGCATAATGTGTTTGCCAATGTAGGCCTTTCCTTCAAACACATTTTATTCGATACTTATTTTCTAATCTATGTTTGGACCCCATTACTGTGAAACATGCCAAATGCAGATGCCTAATCCTCTAAGCATATATGACAAATCTCAAATTACTGTAATGAGAGTGCATTTGTGGTGAAAAGACATGTATGAAGTGAAAACATCAAAATTGTCCTGCACAGAAAAGAAGGATGCCAATGTGGGGTTCAAAGAAAATGTTTTGATGGAATTTTCTTTCAAGAATTTAGCCCATTTCCATTTCCTGATTTTGGAAGGTGCAACTTGTCCAAACTGGCTCAATGACATCTGAAGGGAGTCCTGTCAAATTATGAACTCGCAAAATGTGTTAGCATGCTGTCATGTTTTAGTTATACTGTGTATCACTATTGTACTGGCCAGAGCTCCTGATTAACATGTACTCAGAAGATGTGTTTCTTTCACAACATGTTGGTGAAATAATTTTAAAGATTAAACAGTTACAGTGTGCTTGAATTAGACCCCCACCCCACCTCCCTTCCCCTCCCCTTCCCTTCCCTTTAATGCCTTACCTCCAATAACTCCTCAATACATCCCTTTCCATTTTGCCTAACTATCGTACTCTTTCTTGTCCTCTCACCCTCAGGTTCAAAGAATCTACAGAAGGAGAGGGTCTCTGAGGCACACGGAGGTTCTGACTTTTCTGCAAGAGCCGGCTTTGGTAAAGGTCTCCTGGACTTTCCCAAAGCCTGTTTTGTCCTGCTAAAAAACATTCCATTCCTCTGTATATGTGGCGCTGCGGCTACCGAGTGGTTCCTGCTGGCAGGTTTCGCTGTCTTTGCACCAAAGTTCTTAGAATCGCAGTTTAGTCTCTCATCAGGATGGGCCGCCATACTCGTAGGTGAGATATCATCCACTTTGATAGCATCCATTTGAAAAGTTACAGACTCATTTTGCATTGGTCCTCTGTAGGGTAGGCCATTCAGTTTAAGGTGGGTTGTCAACACACAGTAATAACTTAGAAATAACAAATATGGAGTCACAGAACATGTTACATGTTGTTTACATGTTACATAAAAAATCAGTTGGTGACTTTTGAATGTAATTGTACATGATCCCCAGTTGTGAATGATCCCCTAATCAATGCACTGTCCAGTGTTGATTAACCTTAAAATATTTAAAAAGTGCATTGAAAATTTTACAAATGATGAGCATGGAACTAGATAGGGAGTAGATAAAACTAACTCCCGTCGCTAGTATAGCTACTGTAAACTGTAAACTTAGTTTAAATAGGTGTTTCCCAGAAGCATCCTGTATCCTTTAAGGATATTGTAGGTCACGTCTGCTTAAATTATGTCCAAAATTTCTATTGGCAGATGATATGAGCCTTTTCCTATTGATTACCAGACATCGACATGTTCTTTTCCAATTTATTACAAAACATGTATCATTCGTTTGTGTGGGTTTTTGGTTTGTTTCACTCGTGGCGGCTTGTGGCTTGAACTTTGCCTTGCGTCGTAGATGTGGTAGAACTGCTTTTATGAAAGTGCAGTCGGTGGGGGATCCAAAGCCTTTTTTTGGTCATGGCTAGACTGGTGTTACAGTGATATGGAGGTTTTTTTTAAATAACTGAGTGCCATCAGATGTGATTGGGTGAAACAGAAGTATACAGTTGTGGACTCAACTTTTCTTCTAAAAAATTTGGTTTTCCTCAAAGTAGTTCTTTAATTATGTACAGAATTTCCTCAAACAATTTTTTTGGTCCACCTTTGGGTGAGTCATTCTCCTCCCTCCCTTGGCCTTTTTAATTCGCAAGTGAATGCAGTATGATCATGTGGATTACCTTTCATCACCAAGAGCATGTAATTTTGTTAGTAGAAAGCTTTTAGTTGAACTAAGCCAGAGTATTTCAAGGACAGATAGTGCCTTCACTACCCACAAAATCTTGGAAAAAACTTGCTAGTGAGAAGGATTGCAATTTTATAACAATAGCATGCTTTGCCTTTATTGGTAAAACTATATTTCAGTAGCATGTTCTGCTTGGATGTTATGGATTTCCATGTTTTAGGAGAATTATCTGTTTTCCCAGGAGTACACTGCATTACGGGTAATGTGTGATGTCACACAGACACTACTCCTTGGATGTCCTTTGTATTTCTCTGTGTATCCTACACTGGAATAAAAGAAACATCACAACAGTTTTACAGTTGGGAACTTTATTTTCACATCATTTTGAAGTTCAAATTACAGTGAAGGTATCGTAAGATTTCTTCTTTTTCATTGGTGTCAAGTTGCAAGGCTCAACATGTACTTAAATTTGTAAGACTAACAAAGAGTCTTTGTCCGTGCTTTGCCATTGTTTTATAACATTTTGTAATCTTGAGGCAACTGAAATTTTTTCTTGACCAGAGAAGTCTCTCTTCAAATACCAACATCTTAGGTTATGAAAGAACTTCGGACTGGGTTTTAAAAATATTCCCTTCCATTAAAGTTTGGTTAAATTGTCACTGGAGTATTCCTGTTCATAAGGAAGCCAAAACTGTAGTTTAGGTTAGATGGACATAAAACGGTAGTACATCCTCTGATATCGACATTCCCCAGGAACCAGATTGTTTTCAAATCCAGTTATTCATGCACCATACTTTCTCTAACAAGAACGTACATATCGCTCTCCAGGTTTGACGGTCATCCCCGCCGGTGTGGGCGGATCGGTCGCTGGTGGCTATATCGTGAAGCGGTTTAACCTCAAGTACACCGGGATGATGCGTTTCTGCCTCGGGACTATATTCGTCTCCTTTCTCCTGATGAGTGCTTTCTTCATCTCCTGCGACGACCCGCAGTTCGCTGGCGTCACTGTGTATTACAACGGCTCGTAAGTCATGAAATTTCCTGATGGTTTCAACGATTTTGAACTTTCTGGCTCAAAATTGTATTTCACCATCCTGGCTTGCGTCAGTCGACCTTTTCTGTTTTTGCTCTGACATGCCAACATCCTGCGAAAACTTTTCAAATTCTGCCCTTTCTGTCAACCACCACCTTGGCTGACAGCCTGAGCACTCCATTTTTGGCCACAAATCATGAATTCATTTTGAGTCTCTTTTATGTCATTTTTTTGCCATTTTCATCTCAAAACTAGCTATGTTTGGTCTAACAGTTTTTTACAAATCTTCTAGTGCTACATTTCTTCAGCTTGCCTAGACCTCACTGACGAGTTTTGAAATTGTAAAATTTCACTTTACTTTCCAACAGTTACCATGAATCAGCTTGCTGTAAGTGTGTAGGTAGTAATGGAGGAGATTTTCCTCTTATCCTTTTCATGTGTTTTTGTTTGTCTTGAATGTAATAATTGTTTCACTGGATGCCCAATTGTTAAATGTTTTCAGGGAAATGAGAGCCAAAAGGCATTGGAATTTTCATATCAGACAGATTGCTAATAATATAGTGAACTCTTCTGAGTCTTCTCTGTTTGTGATCAGAATTCCAAAAGGGTGAATTCCAAAAGGCAAAACCAAAGCCCCGTCTATGTGATCATGCATTTGTTCAAAACTTCATCATACATCTGTATGACAATGTTCATCAACAAATGTATGATCGTGTTGATGTGCAACAAAACCCAACATGTATGACACTGTTTCGTTTCATTCATTTTGTTTCTTTTATTTACTTCACTCCTCACTTACCTATCTCATCACAACAAATGCACTCCCATCTACCGTGCCAAGAGTACTGGTAACTTTTTACACCTCCCTTAGCGCCCTCTGGCCTAATACCATAATAGCACCTCCATCCCATTCTGCCATCCTTATGTGCCAGGAGTGTAGCGGTTCCTCGGATTTTCAATCCAAAATTATCAAAGGTTTTTCCTCCATCTGGTTAGCTATTCATCGTAGTTCGCTTGTGGAACTCATTTCCTGCAAGAATCCGCCGATTACTGCTACGGGCCCGGCCTCCATTGCCAGGCCAGAGCACCGGACCCACAGAAGAACTGCAGGTGATCTCATATGCTGCTCGTTACAGCAGGACGGCTCCCAGTGGGGGAAGAAGTGCTAGCCGAATCTAACCTGACATTCCTTTCCTGGACCCACAAAGAGGGAACACATCAGTTCGACCTCGACTACTTGGCGCGATGATGATATTTTTGGACTATCAGGCTTCGTTGGCACACTCCGGCCTCGAAGAATGAGAGGATCCAAATGAGGACCTCCACGACTCAGCTTCCGCTATGGATACCTCAACAGGGGACTGACCCGGCTCCGGACCTGCAATTGCTCCAGACCTGATCACCAGGATAGCAGATATCTTCAGGCAACATCTGGGCTTCGAAATACCAGAGGAATACCAGCTCTCCAGCTCAAGAGGGGCCTCCAAACTGGCAGCTACTGGGGGACAAGTCGCCCGGCCACTCCCAGCCATCCTGGTAGACTCAACCTGCTTCGACAGATTTGATGCCCTGGCTGCTGCTAGGAAGTGGTCACCCTTCCCATTCCACCAGGACCGGACTCTGTGGGTCTCAGAACAGGATTGGAAAGATCTTTTGCTTGCAAGGACCATGAACATTGTGTACATAGTGCACAGTGCTGCTTGCCATTGACAACGACCAGTAGTAAGCACCTGGTCAAATCAACCTGCTGCCAATATCTCACTCTTGACCATAATTGACAGTGGTCTTGAAAGTACTCCAACAACTGAAGCAGTTTGAAGAAGAGGTTCCAAAGGACTCTTTTGACATTTCTCATTCTCAAACTGTATTTGTTAGTTTACACCAGCAGACTGTCCTTCCGACATATGAATCAGTTTGTTCACTTGCATTTGAATAGTCCTCTGGTTGGATTCCAAAGCGGAGGGAAGTACCTGGGAGACAAAAGTTGTCGTAGTATCTCTTTTGGTAGATGGTTCATTTTGGGTAACAATGTTAAATAAACTTACATGACCTTGGCTCACTCACAAAACGTACATCACTGCTTGAAAGCTGAGGATAAAAACTTAGGTTAAAAAAGAAAAGAGGCCACTCGTAATCGATTAGCTTGGAAGTTCAATTTGAGGACCAAGCAGGAAATTTTAGGTTCAATCGCCTTCCTGAAATTGATTCTGGCTTATCAAGGTGATTGGGATTAGGTTTCTGGTAAATAAATACCAATTTGTGGATTGATGTAAGTGTATCCTGCGGTAGTGTCAATAACCATGAACCCTTCCATCAGCCGTCCAATGGCGGCCTTCAAGGATGGGTTACTTTTGGATGCTTTTCAACAGGATTTTGGAAAGACTCTTGTCAGAAGAAACCCAATCTGTGTTGAAAATTGTAATGTGTTTAAAGGAAGCAAAGAGAATTTGATGAACTGTAAGTGACAAATTATCAGACTTATGTTTCAACTTCAAGATAAAAAAAATAACAGCTTGATGTGTCTTGCCAAAGATGAGCCTCTGACCCAGAATTTAGAATGCTGTTCAGCCCTTCATGGTTTCTTTCAACAAGGCCTGGGTTGGTGGTGAATTCTGTCACAATATGAAGCCAGGATTGTCACTGTAAAGCAGAAAATGCCATGTTGTTGTATTACCTAGTCTTCCAGGAATACCACATGGCAAATTTCATCATGTTAAGCATAGACAGTTAAGCCGAATGGATTAACTCAGTTGGTAGAGCACCCACTTTCCAACTGGGAGGTCATGGGTTTGACATCTGATCATGTCATACCAAAGACTTTAAAAGCCCTGTTGCTCTCTGGATTGTTGTTCACCCTTTCAGAGACTCAAACAGGGGTAATGACACTGAATGTGGTTGGTGAACTCATCAGTTAGTACCTAAGTGGCAGTGATGATGTTACATTCCCTGGGGACTAAGAGAAAGGGTGTTTGAATGTGATGGCTTTAGTGCTCTATGAGATCTACCATTATTATCATTAAATTTTTGGTAGATGCAAAAGTTCATTTGCTTTTGGACTGTTTCACACAAAAAGACATTTACCCTGCCCCCCCATGCTTCCCCTGTCACACTGGTTTATGTTTAGCCAAAATGCAGAGCAACATGGTTCGCTGGATGTCTGTGATTTTAGTGACAGCAGTTATACGATCCAAAAAACATAGACCTTTAAACTAGAAGGAAGAAAAAGAAGGATACTTACACCTTCCCTTTCAAGTCAAATACCCCTCTCAGACCAGATATTTGTAGGCCTGCGCTGGCAGCGGACAACAGTCGTGTGAAATTCAACAGTTATGGTCGTTCAAAAGTCTTGTATTTTTGAGTGTAGGCTCTGTATCCATGGTAACGAATGTTTCCCAAGGGAGTTGATATCGTCCATCATTTTGAACTTGAGATGTAACAGCCTGCGTTGAGAATGTCGTTTTGGTATCGCGTAAATTTTATCTGTCAGAGTTTTCTGTTAGCGTAATGAAACGATCAATTTTCACCTAAAGCATAATTGTTCTGTTGAAATTCTCTCTCTCTGGGTGATGATTTTGGTCATGGAGAGGACGGCCAAGACACAAGAATTTTGTAGATGTGAGGATTCCATTTTACTAGAAAGCGTTTCCTTCATGTGTTGTCTTCGACCGTTGACTTTTTTTCTCTTTTTCAGAGAAAAGGCCGATACCGTTAATCTGAACGATGTCTGCAATAACAACTGCAACTGCGACAACCAGTTCCAGCCAGTCTGTGGGTCCAATGGATTGACCTACTTCTCACCCTGCCTGGCAGGCTGCGAGCTGTCCACCATTTCTGAGGTTAGTATCAGTCTGAGCGTTGGTACTTATGAACATGAGAAAAATGTCAAAAAGCCAGAGAGGGACGTTTTGTTTGGTGATCTATGGAGTTACCGACCAAATATACAGGGAGGGGTGTTGGGCCGTATCAAGTCACTCGTCATTTCATTTGCATGACTGCCCAACTGCTTTTCCTAGCCTCTGCTGCCTCTTCTCGACTGCTGCTTCCTCTAATATATTGATGTGAGCATATGCACCCTATTTAACATCATTTGTCGCCCGACCGACTACAAAAAAGTCGTGTGTGCAACCCAAGGAGCAATAAATGAAAACCACTTGTCCAAGTCACAAATTGCAAAGTGTTAAAAATCAATGAAAAGGTGTCTCCTCCACTATTGCACACTGGCAGGGGCTGCTGTTTAGTTCAGAGAATCATACTTCTTACTTTGCTATTCATATTGGAAACGAAAGTAGCAATTGTATGTTATTTGGTATTTGTAAACCCATTGAACCTTCCTCAATACTAGATTTCAGTCGAAAGCAAACCTGATTAGTTTTCAAAACTGCTTCTTGCTGACAAGTCGAGGTTCATTTAGTCACAAATTCACATGCAACCTCTTTTGTGACACGTGTCACCCACTGCTGTCATCTCCAGGAATTTAATTTTGGCAATATGAAGCTCCTTTTATGCTTTGAGAAAAGTAACTGTGGATGTTTCTTGACCATGATAGTTGCCATTGCGAAACTTTTTCGCTGTGACGATTTCAATTACAGGATGGTTCCACGTCGATGTACACAAACTGCTCGTGTATCTTAGGCGAGGCTTTGGCAGAATCTGGCAAGTGCAATTCTAGTTGCTGGTACCTTCCGATGTTTCTCATCATGCTGTTCCTGTTGGAGTTTGCTACGGTCCTGGCAGTGGTGCCCTCGACGACTGCTACCCTGAGGTAGGTCCCACCCGTAGTCCTCCCACTGAAGAGAGAATTGTTTGTCATGTTGCCTTTCAGCGCAGACAATGCCAGCTCTCGTGTGAAACTGAAAGAGGAATATGCTATTACATTTCGAATTGAGATAACTTTTTCATGTTTTCTGCAAAATTTTTCATTTCCCTTGAGTGCACTTTCTGTTGTCAGTGTTATGTTACTTATTTTATGTATTTGTATGTCATTATGTATTTTCCACTCATTTTTTGTCCTTTTCTCTCATTTTGCAGATGCGTATCTCACTCTCAGCGGTCCTTCGCACTCGGCCTGCAGTCTTTGATCTACAGAGCACTTGGTGAGCAAACTTTTGAAAGTTTTCACCCCCGTCATCAGATTGAAGATAACCCTCAGTTGACCAGGAATGGTACTTAAACCCTTGTGTTTGTCTCATAGAACAAATGTGAACACACTTCCCATTTCGTGTAGAGAGACCATTTTGTAATTAAATCAGCCTTCAGGATCTGTTTATGCTCTGCGCTGGCAGTGTGTGATCTGCGTACTGTGTCGTCTGGTATCCTGCGTGGAATGTCTTTGCAAGTCTTTGACTGTAAAAGTTTCTCACAGATAAAACTCAAGAGTTGTTTTCAAGTTGCATTTTCCAACCCTTGGTGAGATGATACCACTCCTCTCTTTGAGATACTCAAATTTCTGTTGGAGATAAATTTCCCTTTCATTGGGGATATACCTCAATGGGGATCTTTTTCACAAAAGATTTTGATACATCCCTCTTTGTTTGATTGCTTTGTTTGATAACATTCCTCTCTTTATCTCAGGCATCTTCTCTCCTCTGTTTGAAATATACATTTTTATTATCTCGTTTTTCTAAGAAATATCCCTTGATTGCATAAGTTACATGTCTAATCGCGTGAGATACCAATTTGTATTGCATGAGCTACCATTCTTCATTGTGTAAGGTACCCCTCTCACCTATGAATTATATGAGGTAATCCTCTCATCTGTCCATTGCATGAGGTACCCTCTCACCTCCTTTGTATGAGGAATCCTCCATTGTATGAGGTTCATTTCTCCTGTGAGATGTGTCACTATTATCTTCCTAAGCTGAATCATCTGTCCCTTTTAACTTTCGGAAAATTGTCAACACATTTTGTAATGTACCGTATAACTTTATCCATCCTCTGCAGGCACTGTACCGGGACCGATCATCATCGGTAAGATTATCGACGACGCCTGCCTCCTGAAGCAGCCGACCTGTGAAGGTGAGATCAACGACACCTGCTGGCTTTACGAGAACCAAACTTTCAGCCGTAACATGCTCCTTCTAGCTGTGGGCGTCAAGATATTCTCCATAATCTTTTTCTTGGGATCACTGCTCTTTTACAAGCGGCCTCCAGAACACCAGGTCAAGGGTCAAATGGTAGATGGTGACACACAGGTGAACAGCAACGGGGCCAATGGCCACGCCGCAGACCTGCAGGAGTTCACATGAAGTCTCTCGCTGTCTGTTTAAGCAGCAGCTGGTCATAACGTCTATATTTTTAAATCTTTCAACTACAAAGTAAACAGCAAATTATACGAAAGGGACTGATAAGTTTGGGCAGAGTTTGAAATGCATGAGTAAGTATTTCAACTGCAGTATTCATCTAACTGCAACACCTCAAATCAATGTTTCTGGTTCTCTGTCTCTAGATGAGGACAGCAGAATAGCCACTGCTCACTAGATGTTCATGCAACTTGAAAATGCTTTAGAGCTTTCACCTCTCTCTCCTACCAGCATGCCGAATCACACTGGGCCGCTCTTGAAACCTTTGGCAAGTCACAGAAACATTGGCAGTCCTATTGCCTGTCTCTGTGATTGCTCAGCAACATTTGCATTCTGTAATCGTCACTGCCATCACAAAACAGATAACTTGAAGAGCAAACTGCCTCATGACAAGTTTCCTCGTTGATCGGTGAAGTTCAAAGTGTCGATCGGCCTATCTGTCAGCGGTGTGTGTTTTGACTATGGTTAAGGATCGTCTTCGAATCTGGTCGCAGGAAACTGGAAGACAAGTCCAGTGTGCATTGTTCTCTAACCGAATATTCTTTACAGCTCAGTGATTGCAAGTGCCGGCTCTCTCAAGTTAATTAGCTAGCAGTGGGTAGGGTTTACACACACAGGACAAAAGTTTTCCTCATCAACAGAAACAATTGGCAGAAATTCTTTTGCGTAGCTTGCTCGCACAACTGGTTGCAACTAATGAATGGGCTATTGTTTGCTTGGTTTTGCCTTGATAATTTGCGATGAGAATACGTCTAGACTGCCCGTTTGCATGGAACAAAAAAACCATATGGGAAATGTATCGTAGTCGTTGCGTAGCCTAACCAGTGTAACGTATACGCAAAAATTGTAACATTAGGATAATTCACCAATTACGAACTACATGACAAGATGTAAGCAACATCGGCCTGCAACAGTACAAGATATTCGCATAGTACAACCCAAAACACCTATTTCTGGCATTCCACAAGTTGCAAGGATTATTGGCATGCACTCTATGCCATATTTTGCAATCCGATCTGAACTGTTTTGTTGTTATGCTAGAGTTACTTGGATCTAGGCCTATTGGTTAATTTTCAGAGAAACAAGGACTATAAACAGAGTTAGGCTGAATGCTGGCAATGATCATACTCAATGATCAAGAAGAATTACTTGCTGTGCTGTGTAGGCCTAGGTGTAGGCCTAGGTAGCAATGTGATATTGGGCCTAGATCGCCGAGAAAGATTCTTACCGTAGGACTTTTTTTTGCTAATTCAGACTTTCATATGTGACAAAATAAGTATATGTTTACATATCTCCGCCCGCTGTGCATATTGCTCCTGTGGGCTTGGAGAGCTCTTTTCACGTTGCGCGCACATCAACAAAACGGTCTATTGCTAGCTCGTCTCCCAGATCCCGGCGACCAGATTCAGATACGACCCTTTATGATATGGCAGGCTTGGCTGGCATTTAAGATGGTGCAGTTGCTAGCTAGCTGTCTTTGTGGTCAAAGACATAGCAATAACAAATTAACAAGATTTGAAAGGTTACACAGTTTCGTGAACCATCAAACAAACGCCCATGTTTCCCCAGTGATGAATTTAAGAGGAAACTTCGGAACTAAAAACCTGTTTAAAAACGTAAACTGTTAAGTAATATGAGCAAAAATAGAAATCTATCTCTGTATGAAATAAGTGAAAACGCCTATTCCAAATACCAAATATGAGAGAAAATTACTCGTCAGTGTTTGATTGCTTGTCAGTGTTTGTATATTCCAGTCACCAATCAAAGGGGCCTCAAGTTGGTACTACCCAATACTTTACAGGGTTCATGTTTTGGTGATATAGTGAGGTGACATGTGATACTAGATGCATCAGAATGGGAGTCTTTGTTGTTGGCTGCCGTGTAACAAACGTGTGAGTCTTACCTCAGTTAATGACGTTTATCACCTCATACATGTTCAAAAAGCATGCTTCATCCATTTCACTGCAGAACATTTAATGGATACTGCTGAAAAGAGAATTAGAAACTGAAGACTTCATTTATTAGTTGGTTTGTTTTCCTAGGTGATTACAACACACTTTGACCGTCGTGAAGTCACCCTTGAAAAGTCATGTTTCTAATTATGAGTTTATTTTTCTTGTGATTAAAGCGGACAGTTCAAGATCAAAATTCAAATTGAAAGTATTTGCCATTTTCCTTTCAGTTTGTTGAAGTCTTTTGCAACAATTTGAATGTGTGGATGAAACTTTTCGTGGAGTTTTTCTTTTTTTGCCAAATATGCAAAGGTAGAGCAAAAATCTTTTTCTGTTGGAAGTGTATGATGTAACATGTTAGCGTATACATAACCATTGGAAGGGAGCAGGTATTTGGAAGGAAGCAGGGACTTCAAAGGGAGCAGGGATTTGTTATTTTCTTTTTGGAGGGGGATGCAATGGTTCCTCAGAGTCATATGCAGTATTACTTAAACTAACTTATTACCTTGCTTTGATCGTGAGATTTATCCGATGTCAGTCATCGGCAGTCGGTCGATGGAGAGTCGGATGAATGAAGTGGAAGAAAGTTGGCAAAACCAGCAAGGGAAGGAAGAGATTAAAATTATACCAAAGGCTTGTCTACCTCAGAATAGGCTTTTGACCTAAAATGAGAAATTATATCAAAAAAGTTAAAAGACAATAATTACAGCATTTTTTTTTACTTTTCAGTGTACTTTTCCATGTTTCTTTTGTTTTTTGTTATTATGTCCATGTCTTCGTTTTCATCTTTCTTTTTGTCTCGTTTTGCTCCTCTTTGTCCCTTCTCTTTACATTTGTGATGCTCAGGTCTCTGACAAGTAATCGTCCTTATCTGTCTGTGTCTTCGAGATCTGACATTGGAAGTTCTTTGATTGACGTCACCCTTCCTTCAGTAGTTGTGCATGTCGATCTTTGTCCTTCGTGAGCTCGAAGACCGGTTTAGTCACTCTGTTATTAATACTTCCAAATTGGTGGCGTTATGTTATTGTTTTATTGTCATGTGTTACTCTTCCTCCATTACAAATCATCGTGGGTTCCATTTGTCATTTAATACCCTTCTTAGTATTGTTATCATCATTATCATTCTTGTAATGATACCAAATTACTGTTTCTCTTGTTATACACTGATTTTTGTTTTCCTCTAACAAAGCACATGTATTCATCAAGAACTGAAGTAAAAAGATCAGAACCAAAAAAGAAAATAAGAGGCCAAGAGAATGATGCATATAGCTCAAATTCTATGCAGAAGTCAAGCCTGGAATACTTTTCTGGCAAAACTTTTGTCAAGGTCCACCTTTTAGCCTTTTAAGTATTATGCAATGTGACAAGTTTTGCTGTTCTGTACTAGTTCTAATCGTCACCTTCTGTTTTAGGAAGGAGAATGGAGGGAATGCTCGAGGGGGGGGGGGGGGGGGGAACAAGTAGTAAAATCTGAGCTGCAGGAATTTAATCAGGCAGAGATTACATCTTGCTGAAGAATTTATTTTTTAAGTATTGTACACGTTCTATGCTGTTTTAATTAAACACTTGTCTTTTTGTTCTAAACCCAGAAACAGTAAAAACAATATTATGTCTGAAGATCTATTTGTACAAGCGATATATATAAATATTAATAGATTGTTACTAATTAACAGATTAATCAAGCCGTTTGTTTATAACCTCCATTTTTCATTATTCTTTCAAATTATTTAGTCTAAGTGTAACATCCTGTTTGTGTATCTCAGTGAAGTGTTGTTATGATAGGCTCCTTTTTACGTTCTTTTTTTTTCTGAAATATATCACAAAAGTTACTAAATATAAGCAGCTGGGATGTACTTTAAGCACTTGCAGTTCCCCTCTTCTCCCCACCCAAGGGGATGCATGAAACTTTTTTATGACAGCTCTCATTTGCTCCAGGTTGGTGCCAGACAATTTTCTTAGTTAATTAATAATAGAAAGTCAAACTCTGATGCTTTGGTTGCCAAAGGCTTCAAAACTGAAATCTTCAATCTTAGTTGCATTCTCAGAAGGGCTTATAATATGATCTGTGATCACCCACAGTAAGGTGAAAATTCGCAAATGTCCCCACCTCTGTTGTTTGAGGTACTCCTTCATTGTATGAGTTAACCATTTTATTGTATTAGGTACCCATCTCTCTTGAATGAGATACCCATCTCCTTTGTATGAAGAACCAACATGAATTGTATACTCAAATCTATTGTTTGAGGTACTCCTTCATTAATGAGTTAATCATTTCATTGTATTAGGTCCCCATCTCCATTGTATTAGGTCTCAATCTCCTTTGCATGATATTAGGTAACCATTTCATTTGAATGATGGACTTATCTGCACATACATGAGGTATCTACCTCAATTGTTTGAAGTAGCACTCTCTGTTGTACAAGGTTACCATCTTCATTGTATGAGGTCGCCATCCCCATTTTATGAGGTGGCCATCCCCATTGTATGAGGGCCCCATCCTCATTGTATGAGGGCCCATCTCCACTGTATGAGGGCCCCATCCCCATTGTATTAGGTAGCCATCTTGTTTTCATGAGGAATCCACCTTGTTTGTATGAGGCCCCCATCTCCATTGTATGAGATAGTCATAACCATTGTTTAGTTACCTCTCTCCATTGCAGTTGGTACCCACTGCCATTGTGTGGTGTACCCTTCTCTGTTATATGGGTTAAGCATTCTGTAAATATTGTCAACACACACAAGGAATATGCCTGCAAAATGTGACCTGTTTTGGTTTTGCCGTGGTTTACATTCATTTAATTTTTGTGCATCTTTTTTCTTTGTAAATTTCGGCTCAGTGTTTGAAAAAATGTCGCTCAGAACCCTTTCATTTTGACATTTCATTTTGATGAGATTGTTTTTTTGTTGTTCATTTCTTGAGGGGGGGGGGGGGTTCGGGGAGAAGGAACTCAACCATTGCGAAGTGACAGTGAACGTTCTCTTCTTGAGAGCATGTCTTTTTTTGCATGGGTTTTCTCCTTTTTTTCCCCTTAAGTGTACATGTTTAGAGGAGAAATTGTCAACAGCGGTCAGCTTCCAAAAGGAAAGACACCAAAATGCCTCATATCGCTTTACCTCTATACTGGTTCTGTTGAGGAATACAGATATAGCCAGTTAGATTTCTTGAAAGAAAAAATCAAACAAATTTGTAAGTATGTTGTAGCATGAAAGAAATCATGTGCTCGGATGAATCATTTTCTTGTTTCATGTTCTTTTTAACTTGGGTCGTGTGACATTTCTAGAGAGCAATCAGTCCTAACCTCTGAGTAATTTCCGTAAACGTCAAATGTGGAACAAGCCGAGATAACATGTCAAGATAACCTAATTTTATTTTTAAAAGTATCCAGGGGATGGCTCAGACATTTTGGCGGCAGAGACTTCAATCTACCACTGGTAAGATCCCTCCTAGTAGATATAAGCAGCGGGGGAATCAGCTGTTTTTACGGAATCCTTTGAATGCTATGCATTTCTTAGATGCACAGGAAGTATTAAACTTAGCTTCTCTCATCTAAGTTAAGATAGAAGCAGTGTCAGTTGATTTTGTATCGTGTGTTTAGAAGCCAGTGTACTGTAGATATATTTTTCATGTAGGGTCAAGCTCTGTCAGAGGAAATAGAGCGTCTTCATACTCAAGTCTACAGGGCGTGGGAGTCTATGGGGAAGGGGTATAAAGGAGGGGTATGTAGGGAGAGGTTAAAGGGAGGGGGATACAGGCAAGGGGTATACAGGGAGGGGGTTTACAGGGGAGGAGTATATGGGGGAGGGGTCTAAAGGGAGGAGGTATACAGTGAGGGGATATATAGGGAGGGGTGTACAGTGAGGGGGTCTGCAGTGAGGGGTCTACAGGGAGGGGGGTCTACAGGGAGGGGATATATTGATTCCCACTGCAATAGTCAATACATTTTCAGGTGAATTTTTAGTTTTTTTCTTTTGTCTCTGGTGAGGAACTTTCGATAATCTTCATGATAAAGTAATATTTTTTTTTCCTCAAGCCCTAATTTGTTTTGGCTTTAAAGCAGATTTAAACTAAAGCCACACTAACAGAGATTAAGTTTTACATGTCATTGGGCATTAACCCTTGTTTCCTTTTCATTTTTAAGACCTTCCTGTAGCAAAAGTTATAGATCTTTATCAAATTATAAGTCATTGATATCTTTTTAGCAGTAACTATGGTTACTGTCAGTAGAATCATCCTCTCTCGAGGGGTGGGTTGTTCCTACAGTACCATGTGACACTTTCATTATCTGTTGTTCACCCGGATAACTGGAGGGGGAAGTATTGAATTACAGACAAAGGTGAAAGGTAACAAGAGGCATCGAGTGGTGGGATACATAGACTTTCTCTCTCTCTCTTTTTATTTTTTTTTTTGGTTGCAATGTACTTTTGATGTTATAATCATGTCAATAGCTGAAGGGGGGGGGGGGCAGGGGAAGGAGATGAAGATGCAGGAAAAATTGATAGAAACAAAGAAGGCTGCTGACCTAAAGAAAACTGCCAACAGAGATGCCTGGAGGTATTCAAAAACTTTAGCATCAAACAGTTCTATGTGAAATCCCTTTCTCCTTGTGTTGGAATTTCTGCAGCAGAATTGTTCTCTCTGCATATGTTGGTGTACTGGTTCATTCCTTTGTTTGTCTCTTTTATTTCTTATTTGTCTTTATTTGTTTGTTTGCTTTATTTGTTTTTGTTTGTTGATTGGATTTTGTTTGTTTTTTGTTTATTTATTTGTGTTTCAATCCCTTTGCTGTAATAGTACTGATTGACATTGCATTTTACCTGAATCATACTCCCATCCCCTTCTCCTGTTTACCCCTGTCAGCTGTTACCATCACCTTCACACTCCCCCTCTTCTCCCTTTATACATTGGTGTTTTAGTCTTTATATTTCATATAATGGTTAGTCACATGGTGGGGGCATTTTTTTTTCCTTCTTATTATGCTTTTTGTCAGCAATACCTGTACCATAGACATCATATAAATATTATTTTCGGATCTTTGTCTTTCATGGAAATTTTTTCTCCCACTGCTGAAGTATGGAAAATAGATAAAAAGTTATAAATAAAAGCTTAACCATCCATTTTGTCAATGTCTTTGTTTTTATTTATTCAAATGTGCCATTTAAGTGCTCTTTTAATAGTAGCACCATTAGTTAAAGGCACAGTATTAGTCTTGTATCCTGTTGCTGCATTGCTTTAATGAATATGGGCTGGACCCTCTTCATGGGCTGATTAATATTTTATAGGGTCCTTGATGAGCCCATATGGACTTTCTGATCCTCAAAGTTTCAAATTCATATGGTTTAATCTTAACTTGATCAGGCAAATTCATAGTTGAATGTCTTTAGCATAGTTACTACTTGCTCCCAGTATGTTTGGCATGAGGTTAAAGGCCACCTGATTGCATAGGTTTAGCTTGGTTTCTTCAGATCTGTTCAGTAGCACCACTATCTGGGGGAGCATGGGAGAGATCATGCTCCCCCCTGGCCCCCTCTCGGTCATATTTTGACCCCCAAACAAATTTAAGCTACATTTATTTGTAAGGGGTGGGATGAGGCATGAATAAACAGACAAAATAGATTTGGGAATGCCATTTCTGGTGATCTGGTTATTGTTTTTACCAAAACATTTCTGGTGCATTATGCACCAAGTGATGATGGACTGAAGACCTTTTCTCCCATCAGTCTTAATGTGTGGTCATCAAAGGAACAAACGCAATTTACTCACTTGAACCCATTCTAGATAAAGCAATCCAGATTATAACAATTTTTAGCTCACATCGTCTATAAACTGGTGTGAGCTATTGCGATAGGACTCTATCTATGTCTGTCTGTTCACAATTGATCGAAATGCTTTTTCTCAGTCATGCTGTCATGGATGTATATGAAACTTGATCACAATGTTCCATAGGTGATGGGCCAGGGCCATTTAGGGTGTTCAAAAATTTTTGATCCAATGTCCCATGTGGGTTCTATGGCCCATTTTATGAAATTCTGCAAAATGCTTCTCCTTCCACAGATTCTGTTGATGGTTTGTCACAATCATGATACTCTCTTAATGGTACTTTTGGGATGTTGAGGGATTTTCAGTCCACAGCCCCATGTGGGCCCTATGACCAATTTTATGAAATGCTACTTTTCACACATGTTGTCATAAATTTATGTTTAGCTGTTCCTTGGGTGGTAGTCCATGCATGGTTTTCAGTCCAAGGTCGTTAATGGACCCTATGTCCATTTTATGAAATTCTGCAAAGTGTTTCTCCCTGAACAGGTTGTCTTGTACAATGTTGATGGTTTGTCATAATGATACTCTGCTAGTGGTTATCTTAGGGCGTTCATGAATTTGGGGTATTAGTGGTTTTACGTGGGCCTTATGACCCATTCTATGAAATTCTGCAAATTGCTTCTCCTTCCACTGTTAAAGTGCCCCATTAAACTGTCATACACATCTCAAATATACCATATGTGCATGAATGATAAATGAGTAAAGGGACAGTGTCAGTGGGTGTACTAACTGAATCTCTATATTGCCCTTCGGTATCTTGACCAGTATGTGGACTTTCAGTTGTTTCAAGAACTTCAGTTAGTCTTCAAAAACCTGTAAATTTTGTGTCAAGTTTCTAGTGACAGATCAATGGTCAACCTGGACAGTCACCAGTATGACTGACATACAAATGACCACTAATCAGTGAGTGGTTTATGATTTACGTTGGTTTTGGAAACCTTGTGACAATCACTTTTCTACAGTAGTACACCCACAGCCAGCACTTACATGAAGACAAATAAAAATTTACGGTTTTTCCCACAATTTTGTATGTGAATATTGAAGCTAATTATAAGCATTGTTGTTTGGTAGTATTCATCAAAACGTCCACAAACTTATTGATAAAGTTCAAACTTGTGCACTGTTCATACTTTAGTTTATGACATTCTTCAAATTGTGGAATCCTACAGATTTTTTTTTTTTCTAATGATAGTGGTTTCTATGATTTGACTTGATATGTAAATGGTATCTTCAGGGTGTTCAGGTGTGAGCCTCTGCATTCTTGGTGCTCTAGTTCATGGAGCGACGTTTTCCTCAACATTTAAGAAATTACAAACATGAGATCTCTATGTCAACTCTTGGTATATGCAGCTTATGACACCTGGGTATTGCCATTCCCGGCTATGTGGGGGAGGGGCTGGGGGGGTTGGTACTTGCCAAAAATGCCCTTGTACGCTCCACGTCAACCTACAGTGATGCTTAGCGTGGATAGTGTATGCAGGTGACCTTAACATTTTTGCACCCACTAACATAGACATTGTTTTAAAAGCTAACATGTGGCCTCTTTGACGAGAGAAAACAATATAATAGGTGCAAATATACATGCTACAAAATAATTCACATTATTATTTGCATAAATTGATGTATTTCTCATCGAGGGATTACAGACATGAGACCGGGTACATGCAGCTTAGGACACGTGGGAAGTGCCATTTCCGGCCATCTTTGGGGTTTGTAAAGCCAAAAATGTTCCTTGCTAGGCGCCAACCGATGGTGGCGCTCCGCTTAGATAGTCTTGCCTGTCCAGTGTGTCCTCAAGCAGTACATCCCATTGTCTCTTCATCACTGGACCCTAACACCACCTCTGGTTCTTCTAACGAGTTTGTGGATTACTGTTTCCTACAGGTATTCCTTTTTGGTTGTTTAGCGACATAAATTTTGCAAATTTATTCACTACGACGTCGGGGTTGACCAATTAATGAACATCCTGTTTTTCACAAGGTGTTATTCTCAAGGACATACTTTCACAGCAGGTGCATAAATGGCATAAAATTGCCAGAAAAAGCACAAACAGTGGCATAAATAGGTATAAAATTTATGTAAAAAAGCATAAATTTATAAGTAATTTTTTTCCAAACATGCTGGGAGGCCCTGATGTTTGGTAACGTGTACGTTTACCTTGTCGCTTTGACTACTCATACAGTCATGATTGGCCTCAACTCGTGTGTTGTATACGATCGATTCCATGTGAAACGTTGTAATCGTTGTCAGGAATTTGGCCACTATGTTGCCAAATGCAACTCAGGTAACCGGATTTGTGCTCAGTGTGCGCTATCACATGAAACTAAAGACTGCCCGATCAATGCCTCTGCTGATTCTAATCCTTCGTATCTCTGTATCAACTGCAAGAAGGCCGGCAACAACCAACATACCACCCATGCCGCAAATTCGATGCATTGTCCGTGTTACATTGCCGAACAGGAGAAAATGAAGAAAAACATGCGCTCTAATTTAAACTGATGTCGAGCCACGCTGGTATTTCTGACACCAGCCGTTTCAGATTATCCTGTGTTTCGTGGAATGTCCAGTCAATTGTTAACAAGTGCGATGAAGTTATGGAACATCTCATTGACTATGATCCTGATATTGTGTTTGTCACGGAAACTTGGTTACAGTCCGAATTCAACGAAGTCACTGCCAAGGTTAAGTCTTATGGCTACCGTTTGTTTCATCGTCCAAGACTACACAAAAGGGGTGGCGGCGTTGGTATAATAATGCGCTCTCAATTTTCTCCAGTTAATATCTCTTACAGACAGTTTTCTTCTTTTGAATACATTCTCCAATCCCTCAAGCTTTCTAGCTGTGTCAAACTTGTGCTTGTTTCTTTTTATCGTCTGCAAGAAGTCTCCTCGACTGTATTTCTTGAAGAATTCTCCTGTCTTCTTGAACATATTGTGTTAATGAGTGGCTTCATTATCATTTCTGGTGACAGTAACATCCACTGCGATAACATTACTGACAATCTAAGAAATAAATTTTATGATGTACTCTCTTGCTTTAATCTTATTCAACATGTTGTTGATTCAACTCACAAAGGTGGGCATATTCTTGATGTTGTAATTTGTACCAACAACTCTAATATTATTTCTTCTCCCTTAGTCAATGATGTTCATCTCAGTGATCACTATCCTATCACGTTTGATGTCGAAATTAGAACTGATGTTAAAATACGTAAAATTATTCAATACCGTCAGCTCGAGGGTATCAATGTAATTGATTTTTCTAATGACCTCGGTAACTGTGTGTCTGAAATCGTTTTAAATGACTTTAATACGGCAGTAAATAGTTATAATACTTCTCTTACTTCTATTCTTGACAAGCATGCTCCATTGAAATCTAAGAGTATTAAAATGGCTAATAATGCCCCCTGGTTTGATGGTGAATATCAACTTAAGCGTCGTGCTCGTAGGAAAGCTGAGAAAAAATGGAAACGGTCTCATTTGGAAGTTGATAAGCAATTTTTTATCAATTTGCGGAAAGAGACTACGCAGCTTGCACTGCAAAAGAAAATAAAATACTACTCTGAAAAAGTTCAATCTGCAAAAGGTGATCAAAGTAAGCTTTTCAAGATGATTGACACACTCCTTGATATCAATCAGGAGTCTCTTCTTCCACATACCTCTAACAACGCAGAACTTGCCAATGAATTTAATTATTTCTTCACTAGTAAAATAGCTAGTCTTCGCAAAGGTTTCCCCCATCATACCATAGCTGCTTCTGCACTTCATGACAGGTCCGTGATACGGTCCTCCAATGTGTTGACTGAGTTTGCCCCGACAAGCGTAGAGGAACTTCGGGAGATTGTTAAAGATACTGGTATCAAGTGCAGTCCCAGTGATCCTCTGCCCAGTAATATTGTACACGACCATATTGATATACTCCTCCCTTTCTGGTGTAAGCTTGTTAATCTTTCCCTCTCTACGGGGTCTGTAGATGGTGTTAAACAATCTGATGTTACGCCCTTAATTAAAAAACCTACTTTAGACAAAGAAAGCTTTTGTAATTATCAGCCTATTTCTAATCTTCAGTGTATTGGCAAACTGATTGAGAGAGTTGTACTTAAACGTTTAAATGATCACATGGATCGTCATCAACTCCATATGCCCCATCAATCTGGCTACAGAAAGTATCACAGCACAGAGACAGCCTTACTTAAGATTGTAAATGATATGTTATGTGCTGCTGATGCCAATAATGTTTCTGTTCTTATTCTTCTTGATCTCAGTGCTGCTTTTGATACTGTGGATCATGATAAACTGCTTACTGTTCTGTACCACGATATCGGCATACGTGGTATTGCTTTCAAATGGTTCAATTCTTTTTTGATCGGCAGGTCTCAGAGAGTTAAAGTTGGCTCTAGTTTCTCTGGCTATATCGATATTGAGTATGGTGTTCCTCAGGGGTCTGTCCTTGGCCCCGTTCTGTTTAATATATATATTCGTTCTTTATACACGAAAATTGAAAACCTTGGTTTTAAGATTGAAGGGTATGCTGATGACCATCAGGTGTATAAGTCCTTCTCTCCTGCCTTCCAATCACGTGTCTTGAATCATGACATTCAACAGTGTTTTTCCGTTTTAACTTCTTGGATGAATTCTCATTTTCTGTGTTTAAACCCAAGTAAAACCGATATTATTCTTGTTGGCCGTGACAATGTTTTGGGTGACATCAGTATTGGTGACACCTTTATAAACAGCAATGATTGTGTAAGGTTCGCCAACTCCGTAAAAAGTCTTGGTGTTTGCCTAGATAATAAACTTACGTTTGTCAAACAAATCTCTGCTACTGCTTCCTTCTGCTTTTCTGTCCTTCGTAAACTTTCTAAGCTCAAACCGTATTTAAATTCTGATCAGCTTAAGACTCTTGTTACGGCATTAGTTCTCTCTAAGATCGATTATTGTAATTGCTTGTATTATGGTATTAATCAGAGTTTCCTGAATAAACTACAGATTGTTCAAAATTGTGCTGCTAGGTTAATTTATGGTAGAAAGAAAAGAGAACATGTTTCTGACCTCTTTGTTCAGCTGCACTGGTTGCGTGTTCGCGAAAGAATCTTTTTCAAAGTTATTTTAATGGTTTTCAAATGCCTCCACGGCTTAGCTCCGGTCTACTTATCCGATCTCTTCACCACTTCTACTCTTTCTAATGCAATTGTCTTACCAAATAATACTTCTACCCTCTGTGACAGATCATTTGTAATTTGTTGTCCTAAATTGTGGAATTCTCTCCCTGTTGATCTCCGGAACATGCACAGTATACATAGTTTCAAGAAACACCTAAAACATTTTCTCTTTTCTAATGCGAATAATTTTGTAATGAAGCTCAATGTTAAGTAAGTGCCTTTTGTATACATTTATTGTTCTTTCCATTTTGTTTTCTATTATTTTAAATTGTTTTCTACTATTTAACATTGGTTATTTTGTTTTCAGCAAGGACCGTGCATGCCTTGTAGTCAAGGTAGAGGCTGTGCATAAACCTTTCATTCATTCATTCATTCATTCATTCATTCATCTTTTTTGGTATTAAATCTTCATTTATTCAATCTATATCAAGACATGAGCCCAGTGGCACTATGGTTTCTTGTGGGAAGATTATTTTAACTGTAGACGTTTAGTCTTAACCAAGGTTAATCCACAACTTATCACATTCTAAAAAACTGTGGGCCACATTTTGTTCCTAAGAATGCTGATTAGCCAAAGGTACTTGACTACCATAGTACTAATCTGAAAACCGCTCAACACCGTAATATATAATTTGTTGAAGAACTATCGCTTCAAACAATGTAATAATTTATGGCCCATGTGAACCAACCTGAAGTTGGACCAACAAATGTTGGAACACTGCAAAAGGTTCCACTATCACGGTTAAAATTTGACAATCCTTCCACATTGTAATGTAAAATCTATGCAGTAAAGACGGCATTTTGCATTATTTCATAAAATGGTCCTTATGGGACTTATTATCCTGAACAACCAGAAGGAACGACTAACATAGTGGTAACGTAACACAATTTCAACTCATGCAATCTGTACAGTCGGAGAATGAGCATTTTGCATGATTTCTTAAAATAGTCCACTCGGACCCAAATGTCTTGAACACCGACCCTGAAGGTACCATTGTCATAATGCATCCATTTACCAACTACAAGCTTTGCCCAAAATTTTATAACTTGAGATATCGTGTTCAAAAGTTTTTCCGAATTTTTCCCCAGTTCCCCCTGATGACCTTTGACCGCCACCAAAAACAATAGGGCACACCTCAATATTGCAGACCTATATATCAAGTTTGACTTTCATCCGACTCTCCCCTATTGAGTTAAGCTAGCCATCCATTTGTCCGATATGCGTTATGCGTTACCCGTATGCGTGTAAACGTGGTGTACGTAACCTCTGTGCGTATGCGTAAAAGTTCCATCCATTCATACGTCAAAAACATGTGCTGCATTGCGTATATAATCTCTAGTGCGGCTATTTTCTGCCTTTTACTGGCCTGGACTGAAAAGAACCAACACACCAGACAACCTTCGCCATGCTCCCTATTCGTTCAAATTTGAGAGGAAGAGGAAGAAGAGCAAGAGATATTGAAACTTTTAGCCCTCGTGTATCTCAGGGCAAAGAGAAAAAAAACAAAAAGAGAAAGCACAAATACTGGGTTAGTCCTAGACTAGAGGGTCGAAACGATCACGGCGCCTACAAACATCTTGTTAAGGAGTTGGAATTAGATGACAGTCTCTTTCCATAAGTACTTTCGTTTAACCATGAGGACAGTTCAAGCAGGTTCTGTACCATACTGAGGAAGATATTACCAAGTAATGCCCTTCAAAAAAGACTATTGGAGCAAGACAGCAGGTTTCAAAGTAGTGAAGAATCGTTCGACAGTCAGGACTCGCACGAAGGTCTATTGATTGCCCTCATAGCTGCACTCTGAGCTTATACCCATTTACCTGCACTAAAGAACACGCATTTACAAAAAAGAAACTTTCACGACACTTATGCTTATATATTACACTTATGTAATCTCCTAAAATATAAAATATTAAAAGGCTTACTACTGATGACGCTCCTCCACAATTGAGTATGAAAGCAGAAACCGGTCTAGTTGGTCATATGAACCACTACTCTGTCATATCACTGTTTAAAAGTATGTCAATGTTACTACTTAAAAGTACGTCATTTCAAAATGCTGGAAATGTTTCACCAAGGGTACATGCAACAAGGTCATGTTCTACCCGGGCGTTTCCCCCAAAAAATTTCCCTTCGGGTTCTGCGTCGCTCGTTGCGTTAGTGTTCCACCGCCTACCCTCATTTTCATCATTTTTCGCCGTTGCAATGCTTTTCCAGATGTTACTCACCCTGACAGCATCTTTATGTCCCGGTAAATTGAAGTCATATAGGACAGGATTTTGCCTGACCAATTCCACAAGTTTTTCCAGCGTTTCTGTGGTTGTCTTTCGCTTGAGCATCTTGTACTTTGGCAAAAATTAACAGGAGAACACACGTACAACTCACGAAGAGTGTGTCAGTCACAGCATGGCGGGAAATGAGGCATGGGGAATCCCCTCATCTGACGTCATATTTCTGGAGATGTCCTGTTCGATTGGTCTGCGTTTACGTTAAAAAAAGGTCCTCGAGGCTTTCCAAAACGCATACGCATGACGGACACAAAATCGCATAAAGGCGCGTTCACACTACAACGATATCGGATCGGATTACGATCCGATTTTTTTTACTTTTAGTAAATATCTTCTCCATCTCTGATCGGAAAGAACCAAAAATTTGTCAACTTGTGTAAAGATATAATTTGTACCAGAGGACTACGAAAATGAACTGTTATCTAATTATTTCGTGACGTCACACAGACAGAAGGCTTTTATCGAACACTCGTGGTCCGATAAAAGCTTGTCTGTCGGTGTGACGTCACGAAATAATTAGTATAAATTTAATTTTCATAGTCATACGATACAAATCATTTATTTACACAAGTTGGCAAATTTTTTGTTCTTTCCGATCAGAGATGGAGAAGATATTTACCAAAAACGAAAAAAATCGGATCGTAATCCGATCCGATATCGTTGTAGTGTGAACGCGCCTTAACGCATGACTGACATATAGATGGGCGTCTTTTATAAGTCTTTGAGACCTTTTTTTAACGCATACGAATGACGGACAACGCATAACGTATATCGGACAAATGGATGGCTAGCTTTAGAGCGTACGGAAGCGTCACAGATACACGCACACACGTGCACACACGCCAATACACTCCTAAAGTTTGCTGACGCCAGGAACCAAAAATGAGGATGAATTATCTTAGTTATCATTTTGACATAGCGCCACTATAAAGGAAGTCGCGGAGACGGTTTATTGCATTCCCCAGGTTATCACTGTAAAAGTACGTGGTATATGAGCAAACAAAAACTAGACAGACTGGTAAATCTCCCCCCCCCCCTCCTAATCAGTAAAATTCAAGTGCTCTGTCCTTCCCTGAAATAATTACGAAGACGAATATTTGTCCCAGACAAAACGTTGTTGTTTATACTTGATACCCCCTTCCCCTTTTAGTAAAGAAGAAAATAAGATGCACAAATTCAGCGGGGCAAACACAGTTGTAGGGTACATCGTCTGTGTGCCGATTGACGGTTTAGAAATGCTAACGCAGACCATTGAGAATACATAGGCCAATTCTGAGAAAACATGCGTACTTCGAACTTGAAACAAATGTATGTAATTTTTTGGCGGAATCCAACAGTACCTATTGTAATGCAGATTTACTCGTTTCCGTCACAAACACCAGCTAAGCAACGGATTGAATGCGACACTGCTTAGCGACGTAATGTTTAGGACTGCCAAGCTTTTTCTGATGTAGCCTACATCCATGGCCCTGCATTTCTTGGCATAGCTATCGATAGATACTCTGAGAAGCAACGCCCCCCCCCCCCTTCACCCAGTAAGATTTTTTAATCCCTACCTAACCACGTCCCCGCTCTCTCCACACAGCTCTCAAGAAGGGTACACGCAATAGAGAGATGGAGCGGTATCTGAGACAATGAAAAAAAAAATGAAACGATCTCAATCATAAGAAAGATAAAGATCAAGATCACGTTCTTTACAAGAGCTGATTCCCTTGTATAAGAGGATGAAGAAGTACAGAAGGGAGGGTAGGGTTTAAGGGTCAGGGGAAAGCAAAAGAATTCAGGTCCTTAGCTGGATGCAAGTTTCAGATGACAACAGAGTGAGTCAGACAAGTTGACAGCATGCCTGGGAGTGTAATTATGATAATTAAACAGATCTTCGTTGCAAACTTCAACGTCAAAGTTTATGTAAGATTGATAAGAGAATAAAAGATAAACAAAAGGCACAGTTAAGAGATACCGATAAGGGAGTAAAACAGAAATTTACACTCCACGGTGATTAAAGATAAATTTTAATCTTCGTCAGTGTATGCACCGGTGCAGTGGGTAGAGTAGTACCAGGGTTAAACGCAAAAGCCAACGTCAAACGATCAAAGGTTATACGCCCAGAGACCTGTGATTAAACTGGTGATGTTTTTATAAGATCTTAATGAATTAGTTGGTATATTGCTCACAAATGACTTATTGTTTACAAACTGTTACCCAATCGCCTGAGTGGTCTTATTGAAAACGTAATACATCGCCGGTGTATTATCGTTTGGTTACAGTAGCGCAATGAGACCTAACTCGGTATCACGACTACCGCACGCATATACACAAAACGAACGAACAAGGAAAATCAATTCGGTCTGGGTATTTGGATATTTTTTTCCCTTCTTCTTCTTACCGGTGGAGATTACAAGTGATTAATTTGGATGGTTGTCTCCAAACTGTTTTTTTTTTTTAAACTGGGTAAGTAGAACAGTATAGTTAAAAACCAAGTTCAATCGTTCGTTGCGTCGTGTGAATGTCGCCACGTATAATTTGCCTTTCAACATTTGCCCAGTACACTCATCTCTCACAAGTTGATCGTCCGTCAATTTTATGTCCGCATGGTAGTTATAGCCTTCTATTCACGAAAGGAAACGGTGAGTGACGTGAGTATCGGAATGACTTCATGAGACCGTTGCAGTCACTATTCATAACGCCATCTCCAACTTGTTCCAAAATATATATATATATATATATATATATATATATATATATATATATATATATATATATATATATATATATATATATATTGTGGATGAAGATAAACGTGCGAATAATATCTAAATTCGATAATTGCATTGAAAAGAATTACCCTTAGACATTAACACATTGCATAGGCCCACATTAACACATCTGTAGGCCAACAGAATTTATACCCCTGTGATACTAGAAAATTATCTGGCTGAGCGCATACACCAAAATACAACAAACTTTGCCAAAATATGTGAAGGAATATTATTTAATACACCAAAAAGTATTTTCCACCAGTCCAACCGTGCGCATAACGTTGTAAATTCCTAACAGAGAAACACAATACGTGTGAACACAGGACTTTTCAAGGCCCGCAACAGACAGACCCTGCAAAATAAGTAAGAAAGGCTGTTTCGGATTTACTGGTACTCAATTACTCACAGGTAGCAGTGCGATGTATCGGTAGTCCCAGGTTTGAGAACGTAAAACTACCGATAAATATCGCACAGTACAATAGTAGCAGAAGTGCGATTAATAGGGATAAAATGACCGAAAGGGCTAGTGAGAAAGTGCGAATCACATTCACCGCTATACATTTGTGGTGCAAATTGTCCAGTGCAGGCACTAGCCAGACCAACCAATTTGTGTGCACATCACTGTTGGAGTTTTGCCGGCGGCCTGAATGAGGGGTCAAAAGAGAAGGGGTGGTCCATCTCCCCTTTGAAAAATGTTGCTTTTCAAGGGATTTACGATGAAAAATGGTACAGGATTTTCATTTTATGTCCCTGTATTCCATTAAAAGAGAGCAGGACCTCTTACTTAACAATTTTCATTTACTCTGCATAGAACACAGAGCAATTGCTCTGCTCTCCCTATATATATGTATACATTGTTCAGCTTATTCTTAGGGACATAAAATCAACGAGGCAACACAATGACGTCAGAGACAGAAAACAAAGCTTTTGCTAATGAGGACGAATACGGACTCGAGAACGGTTCAACGACCTACAAGTATAACGGAAATGTTGGGGAGCCATCAGCGTTTGCGAGTAAAGAAGACGAAATCGCAGCAGAAGAGGAGGAGGATAAATCGAAGGAGTACGGCTGGTTTTCTTTTCGACCAAAATTTTTGCAAGTAGGTGCTGCTATCCTCAGTTCCGAATTGAAAGAAAAGTCGTCCAGATATATATTATTTTACGTATAATGTAGCTAACTTCAAATGATCAGGACGGACGGTCATAATCAGCATCGATGAGACAAATTTTTCAAGAATTACCATAGAAACCAAGATAAACAAAAATCATTATCAAGTTGAGCTCAGACTAAAATTGTAGTTTGATCTCTTTCTTGTGAGGGGAGGATAAATTACACCATTTTTCAGGCCATTGCAGATAAATCGTGGGAGTAAGGGTGGATCTATGTACAATATATTGCAACGGTCCGTCTTCAGTCACTAAATATGCATACACTACTCATCACGTTTTGCATTTTTTTTTTTCTGTTTTCAGTCCTTAAACAACTCCGTGGGATTTCTCGTGATTTTGTCCATATTTTCATTCGCGCAAAGCATGACGGTCACTGGACTCGTTTATGTCGTCATCACGACGATCGAGCGACGGTTTAACCTGACCAGTTTAAAGAGTGGACTTATTGCCAGCACTTACGATATATCGAGCATGTTGGTGATAATTTTCGTGACCTATTTCGGCGAGAGGGGAAACAAGCCAGTCTGGATAGGCACGGGAGCGATCTTGTTCGGTCTAGGATCACTGATGTTCGCAATGCCCCATTTCACGACGGGGTTATACAACCATGGGGTGAGTAAAACTCGAACTATCAAAAAGACGCATGCAGCAGAATTATCATGTATGATGTATTGATCTTCAATGCACCATGCGCATGCCAAACGGGCTATATAAGCATGCGCCATATGCGCGCATTTCGTTGATCCCGGTTGAGAATCTATCAAGAAGGTAGGATGTAACATATATTGTACCCTTCGCATTATTAGGAAGTTCCAGGCATTGGGCATCGATGTACAAATAATACTTTTAAACTTCACTTTTTATGTGTATGGTAGATAACCGTTCTCTAGGGATACGCAGGGTGTAGGCTTCGCTGAGAAATTTTTTTATTGAGTTGGGAGTTCGCATCCTACAGTGAGTAGATTTCCCACAGTATGCAAGTTGGCTGTATAGCTACAGGACATATTTTCACTGCAGCTGCACGGAAAAATGGAACATTAAAAGTTGATTATTTTATTAATATGATTGAACGTAATGACTGTCTTTTATTATGATTTAGCTGTGAATGATTTCGCTGGTGGCGGTAGTGGGCGGGGGGGGGGGCTGAGGATGGATTTACATTTACGTCCAGATAAATCGTCAATTAGAGAGCAAAATATTAGTTAATCCTCATGGGTGGACATCTTACATTTTAAGTTCACTTGCAAATGGCGATAACGCTTTGATAGAGACCATAACGAGTGAACACCTGGCATATTTTGAAGGGGGGATGTGTCATATTCGAGGGCGCTAAACTACAAATCTCTTCGCACAATGTGTTGTTATCTTTCAGAGCACAACAGCTGAGCTTTGTAATACCAATGGCAGTACACCTAACGCATGCGCAGAAGACGACAACGAGAATCTCAGTCGTTATTTTGGCGTTTTCCTGGTTGCACAATGTCTCCACGGTATCGGTGCCTCCCCTCTTTATACACTCGGTCAGGCATACATTGACGAAAGCGTCAAAACGAAGAAAGTGGCGACGTATCTTGGTGAGTTCAATAAAGACTAGTGAAATATTTTCCCTGGTATACACACTCTCTTTCTCCACCCTTCTATCTCTTTTTCTGGGACTAGGACGCTAAATGAATCATATAGGGAAAAATCGCAAGACTTACCAACCAGTCACTTAAAATTTCCAAAGCCGTTTTCATTTGACTTTGTCCAATTGTCATGTGCCTATAGGTTTACCTATATGTTTACCTATATGTTGTTACGATATTGGGTTTGTCTATGTTACTGATAAATATGTACTTAAATTTAAATTATAAATATTTAGTTGTATTTTCAGGAACAATTTCACATACTTTTACAGAATTTACAGGGAAATAGGGCGTTTAGAATACACCAACATGACATACAAAAGAAAAAAGCGGTAATCATTGTTAAACCATTCAGTCTCATCAAACATCTACCAAAGCTTCATCTCCTCAAAACATTAAGCATATGATGAGTAATGCAAGATGCATCATTTGAATTTTGAAAAGTTTGGGTGAACAAATTAGTGTTGAGTAACAAATAACTGAATTTCTAGCTGTGAGGAGCTTATTTCTTGAAGAGAAGGCTACTGTCCTTCCTTATTTTGAATAATCTATCATTCTGCATCCACAAAAATTGGTTTCACAAATATGGATGTCTTCTCTAAAACAAACTCCCTATTTCCCTTTAAACTTTCACCTTTTCATTTTATAACTCCTCATTTACTGGCGATCCCAGAATCACGATCGAACAGGTAGCTTCACATGCATCGATGTAACTGAGAAGCTAGAGGTCAGGATCGAGGAATTTACAGTCAATAGAATTAGGGTTGCGTGTGAGGGGGGTGGGGCGTTAGAAGCATTTTTTTCAAAGAGTTGCTAGTTCAGTCCATTCTTTGTACTTTTGCATTTCAGGAATATTCCAAGCAGTAGCATCTTTCTCTCCTGCTCTCGGGTTTGTCTTTGGTGGCGTATTTCTGTCTCTTTATACCGACGTCAGAGTCGATGAAGCAGAGTAAGTATACTGCCATGCACTGGCGGATACAAGGGGGGGGGGATGGGGTGGGAAGAGATGGGGGAGAGGAGTCGTGGCCCCAACCAAAGATGGTCAAGGAAAAAAAAAAGGAAAAATAACTTCACAAAAAGTGTACAGTTTTAAGCACCAAATTCATTATGCTCGCATTCAGTTCTATATAAAAAAAAAATTTCTAAAGGGGAGCCTGAAGACACACTTAGGTTAGTCTAGTCTCACATACCACTGTAACACCAGTTTGACCCCTCCCAGACAAAGGACTTGAATACGCTAGTGTCGTGAATTAAGGGCGAGTCATCAATCTCTTACAATTGTTGTAAGGTCACAATTTCTTGAGCAATCTTACTTTTCGACCTTATTGTGAGTATTGGCCTAGAATGTTTTTGTTGTTATTCGTTATTTTAAAATGGTATTCTGCAGCATCGAATTGTAGGATTTTAAAGGTGATAGAAAACCCTGGGAATACGTTTATGAAAATAAAGCAGAAGCGTTTGACGATTATCTTCCCAAAGTTTCATTCGGAAATATTGTTTCCTCTCCAAGTTACTAACGTTTGAAATTCAGTGAAGGGTGTTGCCATTTTTATCTGTAAATCTACATTAGTAAGTCGAAATATGATGTCACATGACCACTGATAGTCGGAATTTTAATGTATTTCTTTGTTTTCTTTAGGTATAATTTCCATAAGCCCGTGCACACTTACACAAATTTTGTGTTGAACTACTGAGGTGTATCATGCAATAATCAAATCATTAATACTCTGATTTGAATTAATGCATAACAGCTAAGACTATATTGGCAATGGAATACAACGTAAAATAAAAGCTTTTCAATCACATGTGGTCAGGTTATGTCACCACAATCTCAAAATAGCAGTGTCCTGATTATGATTTTAATGACCATTCAAACTGCAATATCCTAAAAGAGTAAACAATATATTTAAATGAAATTTGGTGATGATGTTCACCATAATGTTAGTCTCTCATTTAACATTGTCCAACAGTCCTGACTTTCCTTCTCCTTTAAATAACGAATACATACAAATAACATATCTCAAAATTGTGGGTACAGTATATGTTCAAGTTTTCCCATTTTGAGGAGACAAATTGCAAGTGTCCATTTATCGCCACCTGAGGGGCTCCATCATATAATCTGTGGGGGGGGGGGGAGAGATCTTCATCCAATTCTTAACAAACCCTTTCCCCAAGGAAAATGAACAAAAAAAAAACAAATGAGAAGCAAAACACATACACAAAAGCTCTTATCTTGTGTCAAAGTCTTTCTATGGACAATTCTTAAAAGTAGAAATTGGCCTCCTTCAAGGAAACTTCCGTTAAGTTACATGATTCCAACTCGATGGCCTATTTGTTTTAAGCTATGGTCAGAAACTGTTTGTATATAGAATTTCATGATTTTTTTTACTTCAATAGTTTTATTGAACTATTTTGCCTAGATTGTTTTTGTTTGTTTGTTTTTATTTTTTAGCATCAACATAACTCCCAGCAGTCCAGTCTGGGTCGGAGGCTGGTGGATGGGATTCATCTTTAGTGGAAGCGTCTGCCTCCTTGTCAGCGTCTGGATCCTAGGATTCCCCACCTACCTCCCAGGTGAGCCCACTGAAATGCAAAATTGTTCATAAACAACAGCTTGATTTATATAATATTATTATGTTATTATAGGTCTGTAATAACCTACGTTGTGTGAAACATAAATATATGGAAGAGCAGTTTCAAGACAAAACATTAACAGTTAGAGAACAGACCCACGTAATATTTTCAGTAGCAGTAAATATTTACAGTGATTCCAGTAACTAGCACAGGATGAAAACATTACAGTCCAAGGAAGGAATGGTCTTTCAAGCAGGGGTGGGGTGGTTATGTCTTTTGGTGGGACAAAAAGGACACCCATCATCACTCAAGCACGAGGTCTGCTAGGGGTTTGATTTTATTCTTACAATATCTTTCAGTGGCTGCCACCCGAACCATACTTAGCAAGCTTTCGCTTTTTCCCCAACCGCCCATTCGGAACATGACGATCCCCCCCCCCCCCCGATCAGTCACTTCTTCACAACCTTATTCGATAGTATTTAACCATGCCACATTCTTATCTAGTTCGTGAAATATGAGGAGACAAATTTACGACTCGACAGCATTTTTCAAAATCTTACACTTCAAGTTGTTGTCGCCATATGGTCTACATAAAATGAAAAAAAATTAATTCCTTCCACAGGATACAAAGAAATCGCAAAGGCTAGAATCAGTGAAGTCCAAAAAGGGTCAGAGTTCACTGTCAGAGCTGGTTTTGGGAACTCGTTGTCAGATTTTCCCAAAGCCGCTTGGACGTTACTAAAAAATCCACCGTTCATGTTTCTCAACGGGGGCGTGACCATGGAATGGTTTATCTTGGCCTCAGTCGCTGTTTTTGGACCTAAATTTATCGAAAGCCAGTTTAATTTGTCAGCTGGGACGGCCGCGCTTTTGGCAGGTAAGGGTGTCGCCATAATATGACGTCATAGATATCACAAGTGCATCAATTTGGGTTAACCTCTGCAGAAAACTGGATTCCTGAAAAAAAAAAAAAAAGGAGGTGTATTACATCCTCAGTGCTAAAATTCAGGGCTGTGTCTGTCGCAATTTTCCGCTCTCAAGAGGAGTGTGACAGTGACACATCTTACTCAGGAAATGTACAATATATCTATGGCTTGTGATTAACATGCATATCCACACATATTCGAAACACAAGGCCCATGGATATTCCAGCGTGATAGAGTACACATGTATGCATGCTTATGAAATGAAGTTCTCTATGTAGCCAGAGCAATCTGTAAGTAGTTATAATGCATATGGACATATCACCTTACTTTTTGTTCGATCATGTATGAATATTCATAGTAATGATCTGCCAATATACCTTACCGCAACCCAATTAGATAACTTTTCAATTTCGGCCAAAACTTGATTTTAAGCTGAAGCTTTGTACCTAAAAACATGTTTAAAAAAATTTACACTAGAGCATATCTTTTTCTACCATTCACCATATGTTTTCTCTCTCCATCCTCATACGATACAGGCGTCGTAGTGGTACCATCTACCCTGCTAGGCTGCGCTGTAGGCGCCTGGGTGATTACCAAATTTGATCTAGATTTTCAAGGACAAATGAAATTTTGTTTCGGATCTCTTATTATCTCCTTCTTCGCCATGTTTGTTTTCTTGGCGAGCTGTGATAACGTCCCATTCGCTGGAGTAACGGAACCTTACAAAGACGGGTATTTTACTTTTTTTTTGTTTTGTTATTCGTTTTATTCTGGCGTGTCTCGTTCATTACCATCGTCAATATGTTTGGCGGACGTTAAATGACGTCACCACACAAATGTATATTCAGGTTGGCCCATCTGCTATTTTCAGGCCAGCCAGGTCAAATTTAGGGGTCCAGGGCAAAATAGAGAAAGGTATATCCACTGCACGTTTGACATAATGTTAATACTATTTCCCCCCCCCCCAAAAAAAAAACAAAAAATATCTTTGGAGGTGAAACACCCCTCTTTTCCCTCTACTAAAGGCCTTTTCGTATTCAAATGTCGCTTTGGTCCAAAGGCAGCTGCGAAGGACTGTGAAGAGAAATAAATATCTGAATACTTCCTCTCAACAACTTCGTTCGTAGGAATCCTGCCTCAATCAAATTACCCCCCCCCCCCCTCCCTCGATTATCTCACTATTGATGTAGTAAGCTGACTACATGGCCCCAGTTAAATGTTGGTTCTATGCATGGGTGGGTGTGTGCCCGATGGCCGTGTTGCGGTAATGGTGATGTTGAGCGGTGTACTACTGCCAACCAGAGATACCGCACCCCAGAACCATCGAACATTGTACAGGTAAGTGTGACCTACACACAATGAATGAACTATAAAATGTATGAAATGGCAACTAGCGCACCAGGTGCCAGTGCTAGGGACCCAAAATGCAAGCTGTACTAAACACAGTAGATACTACAAGTACAATAAAGATGCCACATAAGGACAACACACACAAGCCAAAAACAGCAATAGCAGTGCAATGGAAATAGACAAGTTTGCTTTGCAACTACCACCAGGCAAGGTTGGCGGAGGACAGTAGGCCTACCTGCTAAAATACTAAGAAGCCTATACAGCCACACAACTGCTCCTAAGCAAAAACCAGGCAATACAAATATGGATGTATACATAAACCACCTTGTCCAAGAAGTACTTTAAATATAAGGTAACACTGCCCTAAAAAATAAGTATGCAAGGAAGCAGCAGGTGGTACAACAGTGTAAGGTAATACTAAGTGGCTTATCTGCTCTGTAAGAGGCTGATTTCAACTCGCACTTAACTCCAGTCTCAAACTTTGAAAAGTTGTAAGTTTAACGTTTTGAATTTATCTGATTTAAATTAATCATTCATCCAAATGCATGATAGTCTGCATATATCTCATATGGTACCAACATTGTTTTTGTATATACCCTCTCTGTAGATACACTCCTGATATTTTGAATATATCATCAACTTGTAATATCGATTGTCACTGCGAACAAAAGTTCGACCCGATTTGCGGTCCAGATGATGTCATGTATTACTCCGCTTGTCACGCTGGTTGTATTGGGAAGACTGAAGACGGTGACACAACGGTCAGTAAGCCCTAGGCTACATAGAAATCAACACAACCATCAATACTATCATCATGACGAACTTTAAAGCAACCATCAATACAGCCATCAACACAAATCATCAGCACAGTCATCAACAAATCAAGAAAAATAAATCATAAATACACTCATCATTACAAACATCTAATGAGTCATCAACACAGTTTTTAGCACTGTATTTATTGCCACAATCATTAATACCACTATCATCAACGAAAGCAACAACTCAATCATCAGTTACAATCAAAGCATCATCAATCAACAAATTATCAGTAATGGCATCAACAAGGCATAAATGCAATCATCAACAGAGACATCTATGTCACCCAGTTCGTCAGCAAGGTATCACCACTATTATTAATAACACTGTCATGAACAAAGCATCAACATATGGATCAAGGCAATCATCAATGATAACATCAGCAAATCATCAATCAACAAATCATCAGTAATAGCATCAACAAGGCATAAATGCAATCATCAACAGAGACATCTATGTCACCCAGTTCGTCAGCAAGGTATCACCACTATTATTAATAACACTGTCATGAACAAAGCATCAACATATGGATCAAGGCAATCATCAATGATAACATCAGCAAATCATCAATCAACAAATCATCAGTAATAGCATCAACAAGACATACATGAAATCATCAGAACAGACATCAAATAATCATCAACACAGTCTTCAGCAAGGTAGCTCCAAAATCATTAATAACACTGTCATCATCAAAAGCATCAAACACAGCCATCAACAAATATATCAATCAAATCATCATCAATTAAATGATTAATAAAGGCATAAACGAAGGTAATGTCAGAGGAGCGGCTTTCAATCTGGAAATATGTGCTGACAGATCCACGTACTTTGTCTGGGAGGGGCCAAACTAGTGGTACTGTGATATGGGGAGGAGTCTCACGGGGGGTGGGTGTTCCATCCCCTTAGAAAAAAAAATTCTATGAACTGAATGTCCTGGGGCTTAGATGCGATTTGGTCACCAAAAGGGTACGATTATGATGTAAATTGTCTTCTGAAAGATAACGTCTCGCTGGATACATTATACTACAGTTTATTAATTAGTTGTTTAGCAAATTTTCGGAAACAAGTTTTGATCCACCTTTGGGTGGGGCTGTGTCAGCACCTGCCTCTCTTTGATCCACCAGTAGAATTAACTCAATTAAGTCCCTACCTGCAGTCATTTAGCAGAATGTCGTGTGATCAACTATGTGTTTTTAAAGATGCAAGTTACCATCCAACATGTCCATCGAGTTATATTACGAAGGATATATACGTTATGTTTTTAATTCTTTTGTACAGACGTATGTAGATTGTTCCTGTCTGCCGCCTGCCACAAACGACGCTGTGATTGGTCGATGTGACATACCATGTGACCTACTTCCTATATACATCGTTTGCCTGTTCATAATGCTAACGCTTGGCTTTTTCACCATTGTACCCAGTATTACAGCTACTTTCAGGTAAACATATATCGGTAACTTTTCTCCTGCTGTCTGTATTCTAGCACAAAAGTTAGATAGCCTATAAAGCATATTAATTTTAAGATTGAATTGTTACAGGGATGTGAAATTTGGTTTACCTCTCAGCCTCAGTGATCCTTTCAATGGTTGGCAACACTATTGGCAATCCATTATTGAAACAGTTTTCATATCAGTTGCGAAAACAACATTTCAAACGTGCTTGTGTGGGCTACGGTACTGTCTGTGACTTTTGAAATGCTCTCTACCCCTTAAAGTGATTGCGTGCCTAGGGAAAGAGTAAAACCATTGAAATTTCATGCCAAATAGTTTTTCCAGGCTTTTAATTGCATCATTCAGACAATTTGGGAAAATAAGTAGGTTTCAAGTGGTTAATTCTGCCACACGAATTCAAGTTTTTCTAACGTAACGACAAAGAGTGTAAAATACGATTATGTAGTGCATGGTTGACAGGTTTCATTCAAATTAAACGTGTGCCTCTTTGAACAAGCCAATGGGAAGTACACTAGTATTGAATATTCAGTTAGTCAAAACAACTCAGGATCACTGACACCTCAATGATGTGATCAGTTCGTAGGTTATTCGTAAACACAGTGCTTCCTTTCACCAAATGCTGCAATTCCAGATACCGACCAAGGAGAGAAGACTTGTGTGGTATGTTTTGGATACACATGGTATCGAAGGAACAAATCCTAACCACGATGGTATGACTCGATATCACCTCATGTGCTATCATGCAGAAAAGTGTTTTCTCGAGACATGATTTTAGCACATTATGGAAATTCTGTGTGGACTAGGTGCAATGAGACCTGTACTGTTGCATATTTGTTAAATAGGCACTTATAGTGAGAACCGTTAATTTTTAAATACGATTTCTGTTTTTCACTGTTTTTATGCCAATCTGCTTTGTAAAGTAGTTTTTGTCATTTTCGTTCATTGAGAGGCGTAGTCTGTCCAATGCACAACGTCGCGTGTACATTTCAAAATAAAGAAAAAGTTAAGATCAAACATAATCTACTGGTTTTTGCAGTACACAAGCAATCACTCCAAAATAGAGTGAAACCCACCATTTTGAAAAAAAGACAAGTTTTTGTTGAGGTAATGTCAGTGTTCTTTTGATCAACTCATGTTTGGTGAGTTGTGCAACTTTAAGGTGTCACAATTGCAATGTAGGTGAAAGCTAAGTCTTGAATACTCGATGCCATACCTCATGCAATCTTGCCATGAAAAACTACAAGTCGCAAACCAGTACTACCGTTAAACCACGTTTAAAATTTGTCCGACAAGTACACTACGTAGCTCATCGACCGCAAATGCAGTATATGGATAATGTATAGTCTAACCCTATGGAATCTCGAGTACTGGATTTTTTCTACGGGTTGCGAATTCCAATGATCTAAACTCAGAACCTATAGCTGTAACTCTGCCGAATAAGAGTACAAATGATAAGAGTACAAATTACACGAGGACATAAATGTGTACTCGACTGCCAGTTCTGAATCTGCAAGGAGTACAACTCTGCTATGTAACACAGCCACACGTTTTGTGGAAGACAGAAGCGGCACACGGCTGAATGTGATGAAGCTGTTACAACAGCAAGCAAAATGAGATTATCTGTTAAGTAATACACATTATTGTTGACAAACCCGTTAAATCTATGCTTTGTCTTTTTGTCTTGCCATTAATAGAGTGGTTGACTTTTCACAAAGAGCGTTTGCAGTTGGCCTTCAGTCGTTACTTTTGAAAGTTTTCGGTAAGAGCATGCAGTTTTTTTTTCCATTGAAGTTGTACAAGTTTAAAAAAGTGTTGTCTTGCATAAATCCCTGAAGTAATAACAGTCCAGTAATAAATTGTACAAATAATATAGATTGTATAACTTGACTGTGGGATACATGGGATTCCTCTAATTGAGTACGTGCACTGTCCTTACTTTAGGCCTATATCACTAAGAACAGATTTCCTTTAGCGACATGTGTCAGAAAATAAACCAACAAGGGAACGAGAAATTAATCATACAGTCCTCTATGCTCGCTCTCTATGTTTTGTTGAACTTTCTTCAAAGCAATATATGAAGCAATAATATATTGTTCATCCGTTCGATGTGTTGGGTCAAAGTGCAAAGTATCCAGGAATTAATATTAACCATTGGCACAAAATAGAAGATTATCTCAGGTTAACACAAAAATTTTCCATTCTTTCTTTTACCACATTTTTTTTTTTAATTCTTTGATTCTCCTTGGTTTTTTTTTTCTTCCCCAATTGTATATAGGATCGATTCCAGGTCCGATTATCTTCGGCGCGTTGATAGACGAGACGTGTTTGATATGGGAATACGATTGTGATGGCGCTGGAACCTGTTGGATGTACGAAAACAAACAGTTCGCCACTACCACGCTGATCCTGGTGGTGACGTGTAGGGTCGTCTCTTTGTTCTGTTTTGCGATGTCTTTCTTCACTCATAAACCTATCATCGACGAAGACGACGATAAAAAGTCATTAGCCGACGACCAGGATTTAACCGAGGAGAGTTACGGAAGCGTCACTATGACAAAAATGTACGAAGAGAAAGGCGTCGGAACGGACACTACCGACGGTTAGCGACGAAGGGCTGACGGCGATAGTAGACAGCGGTTGTATGATGTAATAAACATCAAGAATGGTGCTGAGGCTAAACACACATACACACTCAAACTGTTACTTTTCGTAGCACAGGAAATTTGAAAACCATGTAGCATTGAACGGGATTGGACGGAACAATTGCTACATATTTTTTTGCTGCATATGTCCGTTGAAATGCTTGAAATGAAAATAGGTGGTGTTGTTCATTTCTCCTTCGCAGTCATGCTGTGCATGGAATCATTGAGCCAACTTTCAGTTACCAGAGTAATGGTGAAGTCATTTGATATTTTTAAGACATGGAAAATGCTTTTGCTGTTTCGCCAATAAGCATATCTACATACTTTTCAAAGGTTCCATACAAGACGCTTGGTTTTTGTCTCTTTCAACAAAGTCGTAAGTCCGATTCAATTACAATGTTTCGCATGTGTTCGACTATCAATCTGAAAGAGTGTAATGTAAGAAAAACAAAAAGGGGGGAAGGTTCATTGAAGGCTTGAGCAGAAATGAATACGTGTGTGCAACGCTTTTCGATAACTTAGGTTACATCCATAACTACGTCACAGATTGTGGTCAATAGAACGTTGTTCAAATGCATCACTACTTTTAAACGAACGGGATGGTTTATCTATTGTTTAAACGTAAAGATACGTTTACATACCCATTCAATACTCATAATTCCGCAGTAAAAAAAAAAAAATACGAATACCGTGTGATTCTTTTCTCAAGTGCTGTTCCGGCCCTTTTTTCGGCCTCTTAAAGAGATATAACAGTGGATCGATGAAATTTAACGATTATTGTAATATCATCAGTCGAAAAGTGAAAATTTAAGAACATCAATAGGACTAAATAAAAGAATCTGCATGGTCAATACCAAACACTGCAAATTAGATACATCCACGGCAGTATGTCTGACCAGAAGTTAATACAGGTGATATGCTGGTCAGGGAAGGTTAGAAACGAAACAGATGGAACTATGCAATGGGACTAAAATGCTAAGTTGGTATATTGTCTTATGTTATCTGGAAAAGCCAAGTCAGAGAAGAATATACAGACGTACGGCTCTGAACCAAGTAAAAAGTAGATGAGGGCGCTTTGGTTGCTGCAAGTAAAAAATCAGATAATTGTGTGTCCTCATATCTACAATGAACTTTGGGGTCGAAGCAAACTTTTCTGCATAACTTGTTTCTATTGTTAATTGTTACTATTGTCAGTTCTTAAAATTAAAAGTATAGTCTATATTTATGTATAATTTTCACACAATTGTTATTTCATCCCCCATAAGCTCACATCCACAGACATGTACAAGGTATTTTTCTTTTAACTTTTCTTTTAGTTTTGCTTGCTGAACCAAAATTCTTGAACGAAAATTTAGAGACCTATTCCCCTTCATCGCTTATATAACATGTGAGTGATGATGGGCGTAACTCCATACTCATCCCCCCTGTCCCTCCTTCTCCAGGAAAAATTCCCCCTTCGCTGCCACTGATCTTCATATCTATAGTGTAAGTCAGTATTAAAGTTGAATTAAACTTGAACTTTTCTACATAATGTGTATATAGTGCCATCTCTTAAGATTATCGGTAAAAGTACAGTCTAGGCCTACAATTCTCTCAAAATTGTACTGCCACCTTCATAATGTCAACTTTTGATCATATCTAAAGAACTGCAAGTTGTCTTTTTCTTTTTTAATTTTGCATTGCGGAACAAAATATTTGAAAAATTTTGAGACTTATTTGACAAGACTGTTTTTGGAACAATTAAGGCATTATAATCCTAATGTGCTTCATAAATGGGAACCACTGGTAATTACCCTTGGAAAGTAACTTAAAGCAGAGTTATGAGACCAGCGAATCACTCTTGAGTCTTAAGCGAAAATTACATCTTGCCATTCTTTTGTGTTGTTCTTGCACAATCATATGTTGTCTTTTTTAAGGCGGTAATCAAGGTTTTGGTATTATGAAATTTACATCCTGGCCATTCACTTGTCTTGTTAGATGTATCAAATGTCTCTTTTTGCATAAATCTGTCACATTTAGCATTTAGACTGTAACTGTGCAAGTATTGGAAGTACCCGCCGCTGACATCTAATGATAGACATCTACAGTAAGTTTTGTAAGTATAAAACAATCGAAGAGATGTTATAATAATATCAGCACAACTTTTAATAATTCAGGTCCTCTGGGGCAAGGGGGGGGGGCACTTGTCTCCCATGCAAAATCAGAAACTTAAAAAAAAAAAACGGGCATTTATTTTACGATGCTAAGCAACCGAACAAGGGTGGAAGAAGCCCGTACTTTATATATTACAACTTTACATTGGGTGACTATCAATTAACAAATGTTAGATCAAATTTGGTATCTTTGTTTTTGACAAAGTCATGACAGTTCAAATGGGAAAACCTTACAGTATTGTTTGGACTAAAACTTCATATCTTTCTGTAACCCAACCAGGGATCGAAACCAGAACTTCCCGGTTGCTAGGCTGACTTCAAATGTCTTGTATCTTTATCTGCTCACCCACAGTACATCTTTTGTTGCAGGAGACTATTAATCACAGTTTTTTTTTCAGTTTTCAGATTTCTTCCCCGAATTTCAGGCACATATCACCTCCTGCTTTTGATGGAAATCCGTGACAACTGTTGTTTATTATGTACTGATTATATGATAAATGAACACATAAGCTACATTTTAGGAGTAATCTCCTCTTTCTGGGCAGATGTGGAGAAATATTGTAAAAGGCAGTTTTTTTCCCTTCAAAAGAAGATATTTATTTTGTTTAAAACCTATCAAGAGGGCACCCTTACAATTTCTTGATCTTAAATGCTAAAATTTCACATTTAACAGCAGAACGAAAGCAATGTCCTCTCTAAAAAAGATGATTCTTTTTCAAATTTAATGTACTTAAAGAAATGGATGAAACTATTTTCGAGAAGCAATTGTGGTCACGGGCGTCCGCAAAAGGGAGGGGGGGGGGACGGCGAGGCACTAAAAAAATAGAACTTAAAGAAAAAATTGCACCAAATGTTAGTGGTGAAAGTGTCGACTTTCCAAACTTGCTTTCTAAAGGACAATCAAAAGGCCAAAGAGGATTAGGAAGCGCCATTTCCAGCAACCCGGGAAGCATTTTTATCCAATGTTTTTCTCTGTCAACTACAGGCCAACTGCATGACCACATTACTGTTTAACCCCCAATTAAAACCTTTGCCCCTTCAGCCAAGGCTAAAAAACACTGATCTGTTCAATATAAATATTTGCCCCTCGCCCCTTGCTTTTTCTTTTCCTCTGTTGAGGCCCATGATTGTGGTGAAACTAACAGTTACGTTTCATATGAAAGAAAAATTGTTACCGTATGTGATATGTTGTTTCAAGTTGATACTGAGCTCGTCTTTTTTCCATAATATCTGTCGTAATAAATGAGAAAATTCCACCTGTTTCTGATTTGTTTTCTTATTCCACATTTTTATATCCATTGTAGACATTATTTCTGAACCTTGGCAAGCTTATTGGAAATGAATTAAATAAGAAAACAAAACCTTTCTTGTAGATTATGAATTTGCCAATATTGACACATCATCAATAGAGTGTGAGATATTCATATATTGACAAAGGGGAAAAAGTAAAGGCAAACTGTTCCACACTTAAATAAGACGCTTCAAACTATAGTAGGCTATTGACAAATTAGGCGGTCGACCTTTTCTCTCTCCACCTCTCTCTCTCCACCTCTCTCTCTCAATTGCCAATCTGTGACAATACAAAGATTCACTTCATCTCACTTTAGGAAAACAATGGATCAGCTCGAAGACTGCAGTAAAAGATGCTTACCTTGTTTTCTATTTCATTTAACCTGGAGGTCGTAGGGTCATTTTGCTGAAGGGCAGAAACATTTAATTTGATTAACTTGTTGATGTCACAAGGTAAATGACATACATGACAGGTATAATTACTGCAGTTTCCATTGCACTAATGCAATATCTGTAAATTTCATATTTTGTACATTCAACACATAGTTTGGTCATAGAACAGGTTCCTATGCCATTATGACATGAATCAGCCAGTACCACAAACAGTTCTGCCTGCATTCTTACGCAACATAAACTTTCAAAGAAATAAAATAGAGCCAATTCAACCAGTGCTGAAATCAGTGCAGTGTATGCAATGTAGAAACCATTTTTGGATCGTTAAATCTATGTACACCCAATTTAACAGAGTCCCGGCTCTGCAATAAGTTTCATGTCAACTGCCATGATATGAAAATGTTCTGCGTCTTGAAATTTTACACTGAATCTACGTGTCCTTTGCAATGTGCTTCAGGGCCAGTTGTTTAAATGTGTAATAACTGTGTCCATTTAAACATTTAAAGTTACGTTCTTTCATGTGACACATATTTTTAACATGTTCAAATCGAAAAAAAAAAAAATACTGAAGCACAGGCTTCTGACAAGGAAGAACATGGATCATCTAATGGTGTACATCATTCTCTATATATGGTATCCAATAATGATCATGAAGGTCATATGAATGTGAAATATACTTACAGCATGTTCTTGACATGGCGGTGGTGATGGCCGCATGGCCTGAAAAAAGGTAAATAAATACTGTATATTAGCTGAACATACTGTGTATCAACTCATTGCAGCTATTGTCAATGCTGCAATGGACTCTTTGTTTATATTCAAGATGTGCATGTACTTAATACATCTAATCACTGCAACTAAACAAAATAGTAACAACAACACCTTATCACAGTTTTGCACCAAGTATTGATGTGAAGCATTGTAGATCAAAGTTGGCATCACCACTGCCCACTGCCAAAAAAAAGACAACCAATTTTTATTTTTAAATTTATAGTAAGAAAACTAAATAGGATGCGGCAATTACGCAGCAGTATCTAACATGGGATAAAAATGTCACACAGTTCAAGCAAGTAGCCTGGACATCTGGTCCCCCATGCGAAGGAGCTAACAGTGAGCACAATTCTCACAAAGGCCGCGCATGGTTTCTCTTTGCAGCAATAATGCCACTGGTCAGTTCCGTTGTCACTTGAGATTGTGTTCTAAAATACTGATGGATGTGGTTTTCAAAGCTCAGCTATGATTTTACAGATTACAGTGTGGATTGGCCAGGTTTTCAGTTTTGAGAAGTTTGTGCAGACCTTCAAGTGATAATGCAAATCACTAGCTGTGACATTAACCTCATGTTTTCAGATCGTTTTCTCTTTCAATACAGGTTAATGATTATGGAAAAATCCTCAAGATGTGAAAGTTTTCATTTGTTTGTGTGTTTACCTTTTAAGTTGAATGTGGTAGGAATATAAGTGCTTTGTTAACTTAACTGATTACTCCTATACCTTCATCATTACCCTAGGTAGTATATGATTGTACTGACATGGAACGTCATACAAAGCTGAATGTTAGGTAAGTAATTCCCCTTGCAGTTGGATTATTGAGCTGGCAGGAAATTTAGATACTGAGCAAAACATGATTTTACTTTCAACCAACCATTTCACCAATTTCTATGTTGTTTGTTGCCATAGTTTAAGGGACTCAGCTGAAAATTTAGCTCAGTAATTTCTTAAATGGATAAACAATGACACTTCAAACAAAGGTGTCGTTTAGTTACTGCCCAGCGTATCTATTGGTACAAACTATGTGAGATTCCAATGGTGATAAGCCGTATTCTTAAAATGCCGCAGCTGGTGGTACTTGTGCTGCAGTCCATAACACAGGTAAAATGTGGGTCATAAATGTTTTGAAATATAGTGTGTGCAAAGGACAACATAGGTTATACAGACTGTACTTGCATAGAAATTTATTATTCATGTAATCTTACACAGTTGCTGTGCAGTGGAAGTTTCTTTATTTCTGCACATTATTGTAGCATGGTTCTGCACATTATTGTAGCATGGTTCCCCACATACACACTCTAGTCAACACACATTCTCACTGCAATGGAAACCTAACAGTCAAAATTAGTGAAAAATATCAGCGTATGTTCAATCCCTTAGGCAAAATTATTTACACCCCATTAACTTAGCCTGGGTAAAATTGGCATTACCCTCACCCCAGAAGAGGGGCTTAATTAAACAAGCTTGGATTTGTTGCACTTCCATGTGAAAATAGGTGGGAACAACTAGATAGGTCATGTTCGTGGCAACATTGTAAAAGTTTTAAAGGCAGTAATTCATTACCCCAAGCTACATTTTTGGCTGGTGGAAAGCAAAAATCTCAATTGGTTCTGCCCTTTGATTGACAGCAAATTCGAAAGATCCAGAGTGGTTCATATTACACAGCATACACAAGGGCCCATTGTTTTGATGGCACAAGTGGAGGATTTTTAGACAGGCTGTGGGAGGGACTAGACGTAAGTGGCTGGGGTGATGAGTCTCTGTCTTTAAGTTGTTTTCCAAACCTCACTTTTCTTTTGTCTAAATTTTGTGGTAAATCTTACGACCAACCTTATCACCTTAGGTAACTTTTATCATCTCATACTGATAATATATCCCTTCAGATGGCAAGCAACAACATGTTCAAACAGACATCAACATTACCTGTACATGTGCAAGTCCACTACAGGTTCAGGCAAACTGGTCCCGACTTTGAGCCCCAAATCTCAGGTTTCACGTGACTGAATATTTGCTTGATTGCTCTTGTTTCATGTTTGAGTTTACGTGAATTCACTCTTAGTCAACAAAACATACACACTACTTCCTAAGAGCTTGAGTACATACTCCTTGTATAGGTACTATCAGATCCATTCCACACACACAGTCCAGCCAGCCTGGTTTCAGCTTCTGCAGAAAACTCTAATGGAGTTGTACACCTAATGAATGACTAGGTTTTCTTGGGCTGTATTTCCTGTCATGGCATGGGGTATTAGTTGTCATGCCCATAGGCAAAAATGTTGATTGAGAAGAAGATTTGCTGACTATTTTAGCGAGATCAGTTCAACATGTAAATTTGTAAAACAAAACATCGCTTTAAGTTGCTTATGTGAATCTATACCTCTTCCCAAGCATTACAAGTACAAGTACTTACAATCTGAGTCATCATCATCATCTTCTACATCATCATCATCATCATCATCATCATCATCATCATCATCATCATCATCTTCATCAGGAGAGTGCTGCAGATTGTGGCTTGAGGCTGGTAGCGCAGATGGCACGGGTAGCAAAGCAGATGTCTGTCATTCAAATTGAATACAAATAAGTATATGGTTACATTAAATCACACTTTCCAACTCTTCCCGTTTCACTGTGAGTCTAACAGTTTCATGCATTGTCTCATATTGAAACTGCCAGATCTCTTACAGAAAATAACAATGCAAGAATTTTTCCTTATTTAGACCAACATCAAGGCTTTCCATCAGGGGTTTAAATTATAACTTAGTGTATTGTTACCAGAAAGGTGACCTATGTAGCAGAATTAAGATTTCCTATGGAAGGTACTATATTAAGAGGGTGAAGAAAAAATCTAACTCTTCTTTGTTTAGAAATGAACACTTTTTATAATAGCGCATCAACTTCTCTGAAAGCTCCAGCTTTGATCAAACTAATGATGATATATGAGGGAATACAATGTAATCAAATCTGCATGGTACTTTTACCAAGAAGGTGAATTTCTACAAACAGTGGTTGATCATTTAGACCAGCCTGGCCATTTGTCAAGTCAGGGTTTTGTGACTATTAAATGCTGCGCAGACATAAATGATAAATTGTAAAGACATCGTAGAGATTGTATTGCTACAATTTAAAACTTATTTACCCACTTTGCATAAAGGATTGACACAGTTTAAACTTTTTGTGGGGACTATATTGCAACTATGGCAGGTCCAGCATCTCATCAGCTTATTTTCCTATCATGTACTATGATAATGAGCTAATATATCACATGACTAAACTTCTTGCTTACTCTGAAAACTTTTGTTATTTGTACTTAAAGGGGAGCCACATACAGTATCTTGAAATTGTACTTACCCCTATCCTGTCCATTAATTGTCTGTGTAAATCATAACTTCTAAACCAAGATGGAATCCATAGACAGCAATTTAGTTCACATTTAGCATAATCAATGCAGCCCCTACAGTTAGTTGTGTGCATTATGTGCTCTAAATGGTTGTCAAGAATTGTTGGAAACATTATTTTGCAATATGTGTTACACCCAGAATAGAATTATGGTATGGTATATTTCAGAATAGTAAGTGCATTTGCAAGCACAGACAGGTTGTGTATATACTAAGTATGTGTATAGAAAATACAATCCAGTAACACTTATCTGTGATGTCAATAGAAGTAAATTGCTTTGATTACTTTAACTTTTTACTCTAATGGCTTGTCCCAAAAAACAATAAACAATAGCATTATCAATTTTCAATTCAAATCAACACATGCATGAAGTTTTAACTATTTTGTTTTTCTCCAAGCACAGTAGAAATTAAGCATTGAGATATACCAAAAAGTTGTCTCATATTAATGGAAAGCATATCTTTTTAGTAAAACATGAATATAATTGACGTTTTTTTTTCATTTATGAAGCAACAATATGGGTAACAGAAAAGTTGAATCTTGTACAATATATTACATTTTAATTTGTAGTTTCCTTAGATCTGCAGTTCAAGCTAAAATTTCTTTTGATCACTTACGGGGAGTTGCCTCAAGCTCCTTCACAGCACTCCCCTCAAACTGTTTAAAGTCCTCTGGGGGAAGGAGGATGTCTGTGTAATCAGAATATGTAGAAAAAAAAATACTCCCAAGTTTGTTTCATAATACACCTTGAATGCACATTAGTTAAAGGTGACAGTAAACAAGAACATGGATGAAATGCAATGATGGAAAACCATTTGAATTTCTCTGCAGATCAAACAACCACTGGTTATTGAAGAGGAAGAAAGGGATAGGATTGGTTGAGAATGTCTAAGGGTTACTCTAAAAAAATAAAATAAAGCCAAAATATGAGTACACTTCAAATGTTTTGTCATCAGTGTGGGAGGTCTCAAAATGGACCTCGCTCAATGCCATGTATCTCAGTTCTCTGTGTCAGCCTCAGAGGGTAATGACTCAGTCTTTGCTTGGACTTAAGTTGGAAAGTGGAGTGTTGAGTACAACACTGGTTGTATTAAACAATTTACAAAAGAATATTACTCATTGCCTCAATGGCCTGTATATTTCAATCTGCCTGTAGGTGTCACTAACTTACTGCCAATCTTTGCTTTAAGTTCCTGCTCCCTGCGGATGGTGTCTTGCCGGAGGGAAGCTGCGAAGAAGTCCACATTGCCAACAGTGTCGGGAATGTTGGCCCTGCTGGTGCAGCTTCCCTATTGGCAGTGACGAAGCTGCACAACTTTCTTTACAGAAAGAAGGTAACTTGCAATAGTCTTCCGTTGTTTACATTCTCTCTGTAAAGTTTGTTTGATTCTGTAAACAAATCATATGTTAAACATGGTTACCATAATGCTCATATCCCACTATTGCCAAATTTTGTCAAAGGTAAGATTTCCTGCAGCTTTACTCCCAGTCCATTTGTCAAAACCTCCTTTTTTTATTATTTTATAGCTTCATCCATACATGGAAGTTATTTTGAAGAGTCTACATGCAATGACATGCATAGACTTACACTGAGACTCTTGTATCATCATTGACCATATGGTTTCTTCAGAATTTGACAGTGGAAATTATTTCTCTTTATAATCTGTTTTGAATTAATTATATCAATGGACTGCTTGCATTTGCTTTGATGTTTGCATCCACTACCATCAGGTTGCCCTTAACAGCAATACATTTATTCACCAAATCAGATCATGAAGGATACATATCAGGACAGCATCCATAGGGTGACTTTGGTGTTGCAAACATTCTCATTATTTATGATGTTAAAATTTCATTTATTTGGTGTTATTAATGTAAGTTACATCTTTAATTAGTTCTTTGTTTGGGCAGATTTTAATTAATATGATACAAAAAAATCTCCTTATGACAATTACTACACCCCTGAGTACTTTAATTCCAGAAAAAATTCACCTCATTCGAATGTTTGGCATGATAAGCTGCCTAGAGGTCACTTGAAGCCTTTGCAGCAGGGCCTCCACTTGCCGACAGTGCTGCTTTGCGGACTTCCTCGCAGCTATAGTACTCCCTCCGTGCACCTCAAAGTACTGTACTCCTGAAACTGCCCTGTGAGAATGAAATCAGCATGTTTAATGCAGTTGACTGACTGAGTAGTTATAGTTCACAAAGTAACTGTTTATTTGTGGATATATATCTAGGTTTTGTGACCAGAATGCAAGAATCATGTTGATTGACTTATGTATTGTAACTGATAAGTACTATGTTGACATGTATAATGCAGCAAACAATGCACTTGATAACCTGATGTAGCAGTTATTTCATTATAATTCCAGAACATGAATATAAAACCAGCTAGTGATGCTCCCCTAATTGAATCATTGTCATGCACCTTGTATGTCAGGTCATGGTGATAACCTCCATCATGCGTATAGAGGAGACAAGATATGAGACTTCTACTCATAGTTCATATTGATTTTTTAACTCACCAAGAATGTCGTCCTGCATGTCGACGTTGCCCTCCTGATCTGATGGGCGGCATGATGGTGCTGAAGAGGTTGACGGCAACTCCTCCCGGGCACTGATAGATGTCTGTTGTGCTCGGAGTGCTTTGTATTGTGGGGTATTTGTCTGCATATATAAAAAAAAAATATTCCATAACTATATGTAGCTGATGCAGTGGCAGATCCAAAGGGGGGAGAGCACAATTGGTGCATTCCCTTTCTATCAGCATGAACTTAACAAAAATTTTAAAATAAGGAAAAACAAAGACAAAGAAATGAAAATGACAGAAGAAAGACAGTATGATGTATGAGGTCAAGCAGGTGCAGTCACTGACTCCTCAAGTGCAATGCTGCATATTATTTTATTTTTCTCAAAAGGAGGGGGACACCCCTTTCCATTGACCTCTCAACATAACCGCGATCCATTAGAACCCACACTATAACAAAATCCTGGATACACCACTGATGACAATATCTATCCTTATACAATGAATGATATGAGGTGAGAAGAAAATTCATTACAGCCGACTCTGCCACACAATGGTGTCCTGTGTCTAAATGATTAAATTAGCACACAATCTTGCACAATTGCATGCATAGTCATCTCTTGTTTGCTTTCATGCTTGTTGATTAAATAAGTTTCAGAATTTTGACACTGCTTGATAGATAAGGCAAATATAGCCCTATCATAGTTTTCCAATAAGTGGCACAGCACATACAAATACACTGAAATTAAATGGCACTACTGCGATAAAAATCAGTCATCAGTTCATATGTCATCATAATTGCGTCTGACCTGATATGTCAGTCAAAAGAAACAAGAAAGAATTGACATAGCCTTGTCCATAAATATGCATATAACATTTATGTATGCAGTAATGGATGCAGTCATATGTGCACCATCTAGACAAAGTACTTTCATGTATATGAACATCTTCCAAATCTGTAGTCTTTTCCAAGCCACATGATACTACAAATTGATTTTACTGTATTACAAAATGACATAAGAACATTATTGCCGCAATTAACAATTGAACCATGAACATGGAGCAGAACTGTTCTATAAGCAGTAAAATATTCATCCAGGTCGATTCACTACATACTTGTCCATATGTTTGTCAGTATATGTACAAGTGTTCCTCCATGTGACATAGTTAAAGCACCTGTTAAAGTAGAAATCACTATGTATCTTCTGTGGCTATTTGCATCACCCCACACATTGAGTGTAGAACTATAGCATTGAGCCATTATGGCAAGATTCAGAGTGCTGCATGACCGGTACTCTTGTGGCAACATTAACTCAGGCACTGAATCATTGATTGAATGGGTTCATTGAAAAAATAGTAGTTTGGATGAGTGGGAAAGCGTGGCAACTCAGATACATATTAGATTAATTCCGTAAACTAGTAAACCTTTTCACCAATACTGTTCTGTTTAAAGAAGACAGTGTGCACTTCCAAAAGAAATAATATAGAATATTTAGAAAAAAGTACTACTGTAATATAAGACACATCACAAGACGAGTCGCTCCTTTAACATCACAAATTTGCATACTTAACCAATGTTTATTCATGATGCAGGTGAAAAGTAGAACAATACAGCAAATCCCTAGTTCTCCTCTATTTACAGCCATTGAGATGGTTGAACAAACTGTCTGAAATGTACGTCACACTTTACAGAATTGTCCATTAGTAAGGTAACATTAGTGGGGAGAGTTAGCTTGGTGGTTAGAGTGTCCATCTTGCAATCTTTGGGTCCCCGGAGCAAATGCACTTGGAAAATTTCTTGGGATTCAAATTTGGCTTGTTCAGCAAAGCAGTTTACAGTGGTGCTGAGGGGGTTATTTGGGTCCCTATTGTCCGATTTAAGTCTTGTCAGTTTCAGGTTGCTCAGTACAGCCGGTCTGCTGCTGAGCTGGGCAGGTTCTCCACCCCTCCCAGCCTTTGGAAAGTGGCTAAAGACTGGGGATACCCTCTTGAACGCTGGATAGGGACGTTTAATGACGGTCCTGGGAGCAAGTTTGGGTCTGGTTACTATCTGGTTTCACCCTGCCTCGTTATCCTCTGGACACTTATTGAGAAGAGTAAGTGAAACTCTCCGGTGCATGTTCATCCACGATCAACATATAGGGTCCTTGATGAGCTTCCTGATCCTAAAACTTTAAAAAATAACATCTACATCATGCAAAGAAGTAGCTACAATGTTCTTAATTGGTTTCTATGTTGCTATCCTACTGTCACAAAGTTTTAAATCTCTCTCTTCTCATTGCTAGCTATAAATTCTACAACTTATATGTGTGCATGATACTTGATTGGTCCAATATTTTATATTCATGCAGTCAAATTAATGTAATTAAGATTCACCTTGAGGTGATGCACATGCTTGAGATGGCTGTCAATCATTTTATTACAATTATCTGTGAGATTAAATCATGCTGTGACGCATGGACCATTAACTGTATAATGCGCAATGCAGAATGTTTGACACGCAATACCATTCAACAATGTGTGTTGCTAAAGTTTCATTCTGAACCAGTGACATACAGAATGAGACTTTTCAATTGGAATTTCAATTAATTGGGGACAGTTCATGTGCAGGTATTATCTTAGAAGATTGCTGCTACTAATAGGTACTTGAGCTACTTGTCACAGTCAATATGTTTTTAGGACTTAATTGCTGATGATGAGCCACAGATGAAATGGAGCCTCCCCCTCATGCCCTCTTTGATTACACCACTAGTACTGTTTTAGTTAATAAAATATGGTAATTATTCATGTATGTGACAATTAGAAAAGGACATGATTTTTGCCATAATTACAGTATGGTACTGTACTGTATTAGTTGTGTTAGATATACTTACATGTACTGTACATGAGGTTTTAGCTTTGAGGGCCAGCAGCTGAAATGTGAGAAAGCATACATATTTTCATTGTCAATTTGTACACATTGTCACAAAAAAGAGATATATGAGCAAGTAAAGCTCCAAAAATTCTTGCACTTAATTACTATAGCTACACTAATTCAGTTGGATACATGCATATAACTTGTCCTTTCTGACACTGCATGGGCCCCACTCCTGCATTTACTATGAAGGTGTGGGAAATATTAAAAGAAGTCATTGTCATGAAGTCATAGCCTACAGTATAACTGTCATTTTTCAGGTTTCAAGATGTAATGAAGAATATAGTTTACACATAGTCAAGTCACTTTATTACAAAGCTAAGTAGGGACAAATAAAATTTCATTGTCTCATATTTCACTTGTCTCTTCCAGTGGTAATAAAAGTAACGGCAGGTAGACGCTGAGCACTGGAAATTAATCACACAGTCAGCTATACAGAACCCATATCTCTAAGTGACCATGTAGCATTTCACAGGTTTAAACCAGCTTTGAAAACCAAACCCAGCTGTCCAGCCCTCTGAATAAAACTGGGTTAAAAAAAACAAACAAAAATCAGTCTCTGCACAGTCCTTAATGAGTCACATAAAGAAAGCATTGTACTGTAACTCCCAACTGAGCTAAAAAATTCACTGAATTACAGTTGCAGTCTCAGCAGTGCTGTGTGACTGAAAAATTCAGGCCAGGAACATTGACTGATTTGCTTACAGTGCTACCAGTTTGTATGTAAACTCTTCTTGTATTCAAAGTATTTCAAATTTTTAAGGAGGGCACCACCTATTATACCCCTCCTCCAGGCCAGAGGTCCACTGACGGGCAGCTTAGAGTCAACCATGCCTTGGAGGATGGGTAGATCAAGTTAAAGGGGATAAGAGAGATGGGTGGTGCATTGAAGGTTTTAAAAAATCCTTGACTACGGATCTTTCATCACTGAAATAAGCACTGTCTACAGACTTGATTATTAAGGTGAGATAAAATATGACACGCCATCGATCATTGACCCCCACCAGATATACAGTATTCAAGTGATTTGGTGGATGACTAAATACACAATTATAACCATGGCAAACAAAGCTAATACAGTAGCTGCTTACCACTATTTTACTACTTTGATTAACCTCTGAATGCCACAAAAAAGAAACAAGATGTCCTAACATAACGTATAGTTCCATTATGGGTTCATTAAGACTTTGGGGAGTAATTTGTCTATGTCATGTACATTGATTTGATGATGGCTTTTGTAATTTTGTACTTCATACCTTTCACAAGGACCATTTGCCTTCTCTTCTTCTGTGTCTTTTTCTTCTTCATCCTTCCCTTCCTGTGACTCTCCCTTTTCATCTTCTGCCTCCTCCTCCCCTTCTGACTCCTCCTTCTCACTTGCCTCTTCTGCAGACCCAAGCTGGTTAAGGATGGCATCTGCCTTTGTGTAACAGAAGACATTGTGAATACACCTCATCGGATTTTCAAACATAAGCACAAGTTGAATAATCTTTTTAACACGCCATTGCACTTGAAAGTCGCAACACGATCACTGCAGCAGCAGAAAGTAGAAACAGGCTTTTCTCTCACACATTCCAAACTTCCTTACTTATGGAGAGAAGGACATATTATGACCTTACTCTTTTTAACCTTATATTTTGACCATTGGTGTGCATTTCTCCAGTGAGGAGGTTACACGCAAACAGTCAATTTCCTGTGTGAAGGTGTGAGACCACTTTGGTAACTCGAAGCCATCCCACTCTCAGTTCTAGATCTCTTTGCTCAAGTCCGAAAATGTAACGCTGTCTGAGAATGTAACGTTCAAGTCTCAACGTGGGTTACCGCGGGCGCAAGACCAAAAGTGAATTAAGATCGGCGAGATTAAAGGTTTGAGTTACCTAAAGTGAATTAGAGCTACTGTACGGTTAGGCGGAATTGTTGGGCGATTAGGGTTTTAGGACCGTTTAAATTTTCAGGCTTATGGGACATTTATTGAACTTATGCAACACCCATTTGAACTTATGAAACAGTAATATGAACTTATGTAGCCCTTATTTTTTTTTAACTCATGAGACTTATGGAAACTTTGAAATGAACTGATGGAACCTTTGAAATGAACTTATGAGATGCCTCAGTGAACAAGTGGGACTCTTTCTGAGCTTATGGAACAGCTGAAAAATATATTCAGACCAAAATGAACTTTTGGGACAGTTGAGGAACTAGACTTTTTTTTTCTTGCAGACCTTATTTCATTTTCGGTCTCGCCGACCTTCGGTCTCACTGACCTTATTTCATTTTTGGTCTCTCACACCTTCGGTCTCGCGAACCTTAATGGGGCCTGTACGATCACATGTGAAACCAGTTACAGCTTCCCCCATATGCGGGTGTCTGGAACGAGGCTGACATGATGGTGTAAGCAAAAGTGTTGTTTGTGCTCTCGAGGAATTTCATTCTAACCACGTGAAATTGCTTCGAAATCTACCCTTTACTTCCTTGTAAGTTATGAAACAAAGACGACGACGGCCATGCAGTTGGAAGTTGTGGCATTAAGAAAAGACAAGCCATGGCAGAATTACAGAGGCAGAAAGCCGCCACACCCGCCAACGGGTCATCACGTGATAGCAACAAATCTAATATGGAATCTACTACCGAAGGACACCTAGGCCTTCATTCTGAATACGAATTTGGTAAGAAGTTAGCAAAAAACTTGAGAAAGCTATCGAAAATGCTATTAATGCTTTTTCTTCTGACTTCAGAATTTTAAGAAGTGAACTCAAGAAAAAGCTTACAGCTCAGGAATGCAAAATCAATAAATTGGAAAAGGAAAACAATAAACTTAAAGAAAGAGGTCAGTCTATGGAGGAGAGGGTTTCTGAGTTGGAATCGGAAAGTTGTGGTCAATTTGCCCTGATTAGCAAGCAAGAGAGGTTTTCTAGACGAAACAATATACGTATAGTTGGGCACTTTACAAAACGAGAACTGCACTGACATCGCCAAGGCAATATTTTGTGAATTGGCCTGAACGATTGCCATAACGAAAAGGCCCAAAGGGACGGTAAAACCGTGGAGCGTCGGAGGCAACATATACTGTACTGGTCAAAGTCTCATTTCATCAAGACAAACTGTTTCTATTGAAACACGCAAGAGCTAAGCTACAGCAGAAGCCATACTTTCTCACTAATGACCTGACTTTGACAGACTTGATGGAGAAGAAGAAATGGACCAAGTTACTGAGTTATATCGTAATGGTACTAAACTACGTTTTTCCAGAGGGGTCTGGAGACATCCTGATGGCTGCCCATTCAAATTTGTCAAGAAATAACTTATTTCATGAGTTCATTCATCCCTTTTTGACGTCTGGAGCGCTTATTAGAGTTTTTGTTTCATTGTTCAGTGAAAATACTTGTTCTGACTTTCTTCATGCATATCTTTCAGTATTTTTCAATCTTCGCTCCTTATAATAAGGAAATGTTTGTTATTATAGTGGACATATTTGTGTTTGTTGAATGTAGGAGTATGTTGTTGCTGCACAGTACAGCTTATATCCTTTTCCTGGAGCCGGTGCAACATCGCTATGCAGTTTTTCTTCTTTACGACATCAAGGATGGATGCCGTTTTTGTCATTCAGATTATTTTGACGGTGTCTTGAGCCGTCGTTTTTGCAATCCATTTGTCTTGTTATTGCTCTGTCAAATAACCGGAGCAATCCTCTTCCCGTTTGATTTGACTGTTTTTTTTTTCTTTTTTCACTATGCTTCAATTCTGTTATTGAATGTGAATGTTATATTAGTATTCTCCTTGCTCTGCTATTCTACATTCCTCTATGTTTACACCTAGTAAAAATGCCTAGCGACCTCTTCTATGAAGAGCAGGGCAGCAGTACTATGTTTGTTGGTTTTGAATCTCTTCCTTTTTCAATCTCTATTGCTACTAGGTTATTTTGCATACATACTATAGGATTGTAAATATTTCTGATAAATTCAGAGACTGGTCAGTACCCCTACATTGTACTCACTACACTTTTTCTGCTCAACAAACATACCTTCCGTTCTCATGGCAGCAGGCTTAAAGGGAAATAGGGTGTTTACTGTAGAATACCCCAACATGTCATACAAAAGAAAATAGTTTTAATCATTCTTAAACCATTCCGTCTCATCAATAAACATCTACCAAAGCTTCATCTACTCAAAACATTATGCATTTCATGAGTAATGGAAGATGCATCATTTGAATTTTGAAAAGTTTGGGTGAACAAATTAGTGTTGAGCAACAAATAACTGAATTTCTATCTGTGAGAAGCTTATTTCTCGAAAAGAAGGCTACTGTCCTTCCCTATTTTGAATAGTCTATCATTCAACGTCCTCAAACATTGGTTCTAAAAATATGGATGTTTTCTCCAAAGTAAACGCCCTATTTCCCTTTAAATTTCATTATGCACAATGCTAGGGGTTTTAGACAATCAAGAAAATGTAGGTAGCTGTTCTCTTATTTACAAAGGCATAAAGTTGATGTTATTCTGTTGCAGGAAACGCATAGTTGTATCAATGACGAAAAGTACTGGAAAGGTGAAAGGGGAGGGCAAATTCTTTTCTCTCATGGTTCTTCGAGTAGTGAGGTGTCTGTATTTTGTTCAACTCAAGTTTTAACTTAACGGTACATAAAGCTGTTGCAGACACCCAAGGAAGGTACACTTTGCGTGATATTTTGTCTTTGAATCAAATTTTTACCATTACTGCTAGTTATGCTCACAATGTCGATCGTCCTTATTTCTTTCGTGATTTGGCTAACAATTTAAGCAACTTCAGTTGTGACATTATTACTCTAGAACGAGATTTCAATTTTGTTTTCAACCTGGATATGGATAAAGTAGGTGGCAATCCTAAAACCAACTTCAAGGCAAGAGATGAATGTTTTTCTTTAATGACTTGTAATAATCTTGTCAACATCTGGAGGGAGAAGAATCCTTTCACTAAAAATTTTTCTTGGAGTTCAAATGTCACTCCCGGTATTCATTATAGGCTGGATTATTATTTAATTTCACACCAGTGATGCCAGTCAGCTCTTTCTCCTGGCATTCAATCTGATCACTCCTTATATTTTTCCTTCAACATTACAAATGAACCCAGAGGCTAAGGTTTTTGGAAACTTCACAATTCACTGTTGAACGATGATGTGTACATCAAACTTACTGCTGACTTGATCTCCTCTGAAATATCTGACCCATCTTTTTCTAATCCCCCCCTCACTCTTCTGGGAAAATTTAAAATTTAAAATCCGCAACTCTAGTATCAAATATTCGAAAGCAAAAGAAATGCATCGTATGGAAAATGACATGATCAACTACATCCCTGAGTTACAGCAACAACTTTATGTCTCTAATTCGGATTACATTCGCCATTTTCTGAGAAATGCCCAAAATGATCTGCTTTACCACCACAATCTTAAAGTGCAGGGCACTATCATGAGATCATGTGCTGAATGGGTAGAGGAAGGGGAAAAAAGTACAAAATATTTTTCAAACTTAGAAAAAAGGAGTAAAAGTTCGAACAGAATTTTTAGACTTCGTACAAACAATGGTGCCTTTAGTGATCAAAACAAAGATATTCGAAGAGATACCAGAGCTCTCTCAGTTGTACACTTCCAGTAACCCTTCCCCAAATGTGTTATTTGGTGATATTAATAGTGATGGTTTAAGTAAAGACGATGCTGATTCTTGTGAGGGGGAGCTATCGTTAGATGAATGTTACAGTATGCTGCATTAAGCACAATGAGTAATGATAAGGCCCCTGGCACAGATGGGCTCTCCACCAATTTTTACAAAAAATTCTGGAACCGAATAGTAGGTGTGGTACATTAACGCCCTTAATTTTTGTTACCAAAGTGGAAACTTGTCCCCCGAGCAATAACATGGAATAATCTCTGAAACCCGAAAAAGATCCAACTTTATCACAAAACTATAAACCAATGACACTACTGCATACTGATTGCAAAATTGCAGTAAAAGCCATGACAAATAGCTTAAAAAAGGTAATCAACTCACCATGGTATGTTAGATGTATATTAATTCCCATGTATTTATGTATAACAAGTATCAATGGAAGAAGGAAGCAGCTCAATTTTTGTTATTTGTTGATGTTATATTATGTTGCGTCACTTGCGTGTATTAAATCATGGGGATTTTCAATAAATGGAGGAAGAAAAAAAAAAAAAGCTTCGCCCATATGCTGCAATGCAATTTCGGTCTCAAGGGAAACCCCCTCAATGTGGGCTCATTTTGGTGATGTGGTCCATGAACTGAAATGGAAAGAGAGCAGGTTTGACCTACCTTTATATCTTTACACACAATTTACCTCCCTTGATTTCACACAAATGCTAGACCACAAGGAGTGATGTAATTACAAGACTTTGGAAATGATCTAAGTTGAGAAGTTACTTTATATAACAAGACATTGTTACCTGCAGCCATCGCAGGACATGAATGAATGAACCAGCTAGTGACTACTATGCAATGAGGTCAATTATACTTACAGCCTCATCACCATCTTCATTTTGGTTGGACCAAGCTGAAGGAGTGAAATGAAAGCCTTTTAGAATGATATTGATGTGAATATTATGTTTTCTGATTTATATTTTGTCCTGTTGACTATCATGGTAGTCAAGGATGTACCATAGCAACATCCAGTGCAGATCTTCAGTTTTACAGACTTATGTAAAAATAAGTTTTATCATTTGTCAACTACTGTTGCTTATGAGAGAAATATATCCATTGCATACATTAAAAGCATACGTGCATTTGATGATGAATTATGATCCAAAATACACCTGAGTCTTAACAGTTTTCATCCAGATCTGTAAAATCTTTTTCACCAAAGATATCTTCTTCTGCCTCCCCTTCCCCCATCAATGCCACCCCTGTTCAGTAGTTGCATCAGTGTTTTCAAATATTGGATGTTCATACTTTTTGGGTTACTTTTAACTTACAGATCAGTCCCATTCATTATAGCTCCCTCTCAATGGCCCCTAACCATGCATTCCCCCCCCCCCCCACTACATAAGGGTGTATGATGATTGACTCAAGACAGTTTACTATTGCTAGAATAATTACCTCTAAACTCCTCTAAAAGCCACGTGCTGAGGAAGGTAAGCATATCCCACATTTTGATCTGATAAGCGAACAGTAAGTTACAGTGGACATATCTTACCATAGTTGTTCTGTTTCTGGTTGTACATTTACTGGCATTCATTAACTTCTCCAGATACTCTACATCTCAGTTTCTACTCAGATGAACTTGTCAGTAGTATGGACACCTCTTCTGACTGACTTTACCTATTGGATGTATGTCCGATCACAGATCACAGTTTCTTTGAGAAAGGGACTGAAATGAAAATAACATGAGCTGAATCACAATTTACAGGCCTCACAGCACCTCCTCTCTTAAATATAGGTTTTTTTAAAGGTTTTAATTCTGAAAATATAGATTTTTAAAGGTTATCAAGGGCCAAAATAGAGGTATTTATAGGTTTACAAGATTTGTTTTCCAGCACGATAAAAGTAATAAACAGCAAATTCTTACCTCAGCTCTCAGTCTCATAAGAAAAATTCAGAATTCATACCACTTTGCAGGTACCCAAGGACTTCTAGCTTTTCAGGTGATACTCCCCATGCACATCTGCAATAAAAAATGCATTTTTTCAACTACATGCAGAATAAGCTTTAAGTACTCAACTCCAAGGTAAAAGACATGTGTTCACAGTGAAGAAACATATTCCTGGCTTTGATGAGAAGGGGAAAAATACAGGTAACAACTTCATATCAAGAATACCTGTACTTTTTAGGAGTAATGTACAGTTTCATCATGACAAAAAGAGAAACTAATTCAGAATGAGCAGCATAAGCACATTTCATCTGAAAACCTAAGGTAACTTTTAAAACATTTTGAATACAGTAACCAAACAGTTTGTGAATACTAACTAGGCATTCATACTTTGTTATCCTTACAAGTTAAAACAAGATGAAGTGAATTATAAATAGTAGCAAAACACAGCATGTTATTCAATATCAGAACATGGATATACGAAATAAATGCATGTCAACAGAGTTTACTTTGCAACTGAACATCTAACAGAGTATGAGGGACAGTTCACTTTTTAAGTTTCTTTGATGCCTTTTCATATCCAGCTATTATCTTCCTTTTCTTTTCAGTTAGAAGTTTCAGTTCTTTTTCTGCCTCATCAAGTTTTTTCTGGGCAACCTCCAAGAACCCTGAAGCTAAAGACACATTGTTCATGTCCATTTCTTTGATTGCCTTGGTCAATCTTTCCTGTGTCTCCTGAAGCAAAGCTTTTGCTCTTTGATATTCTTCTTCAGTTTCCTTTTCCCTACTTTTCAAATCCTTTTGATCTTCCTTGAGTTGTTTGAGTTGCTTTTCGTATTCTTTTTGGAGTTTCTCTTGCTCTTGCTGCTCTGCCTGCTTCTTGGCCTTTGCTTTCTTCTTAGCTTCTTCAGTTTCTTTTTCTTCTTGCAGTTTTCTTGAATAAATGCTGTGTGCATTTTTACAAGCAGTAATCATTTCTCTATCCACAGGAATCTTGTGTACTTCTCCACCAAAAGAGTGCACTGCATCCTTCACATGTCTCAAGCCATTAATAGTGGACTCTAAAAGACATGTTCTTTCCTTTGTCAACATTCTGTTGTTGCAAGAAAGACTTCTCTCACAGTCCTCATTGCCATGAGCTAGTGTTAGTGCACAGTATGCCACCTGTGACAGATGTGGGTACTTCTTCTCTCCAGCTGCTGTCTTGATTGCTGCCACCTGTGACCAGTACTGGTCCACTCGCATGGAGTGTGCATCACCTTGGTCTCCACCGGCATCATAATTAGTGAACCAAGAGTCAGGAATCTTTTCTTCCATATACAGCTTCCATTCATCCACAACTGTGGCTACCTCACTGGCCTTAACACAAGGCATCTTCTCTGCGACATATTTGATATACCTTGGACCTGCACCACTCTTTTGTGAATCTGGATGCAAACAGGCCATGGTTCTAAGAAGGGCATTCTTTAGTGGCAGTTGTTGAAGAAGGTACTTAGAGGCAGCAATATAGAATTCCTTCATATAATGAAGACACTGAATTTTCTTTCCAGCTCCAACTCTAGCCAGCCTCTGTCGAGTGGGAGTTCCAATTTCCAGTTCAATGTCACTTAAGTGGTTTTCTGCTTTGCTCACATCGATGTCAACAAGATCCTTTCCAGCCTTTCCAGCAACTAAGTCAGCTTTCACAAACCTTTTCAACAAAGATTTGACCAGGTCAACAAGTGAACTGTACAAACAGTGAACCTGAAAGGCTCTAAGAAATGAGTCAAAGAGTTCCTTTACACATTGCAGAAACAAAAGCTGAACTTCAGTGGTGTCATCATTCAGAAGTCTACAGATACAGCTTGTACCTATCACTCTTCTCTGTAGATTTTAATGCCAGAGTTTTAAGAAAATATTCCTGTAGTCCACTCATTTGGGATATGACACAATCAACAGCCGGAAGAAGTGTAAGCCAACGGCTCTGCACATGGCGCACAAAGTTCACCTCATCCAGTTCAAGGTTTACTTGTTCTTCTTTGTAGTCCTCCCTACGTGCAGCAGATAGTTTGAAGAAGTAAAAGAGATCCAGGCAAAGGTTTTCAGCTGCTTCTCCAAAATTGTCAAGGGCCTTTCGGAAGGCATTGTGCACCACATGAATGGTACAGAAGCCAATATCAACCAATCCTTTGGCACCTCCTTCTACAACAGCAGATTCCAGTTGTCGCTTTATAGATTTGTTGACATTAGGACCATCACATGATATGCTAAGCAGATGATGTAAAGGCAGCTTCAAATCTCTGATGGTGTATAGAAGCTGTTCAGACACGTGTCAGCATATGCATGACCAAGCATAATAGCTCTCAGAAACCGAACTTGTACCATTCCTTTGGAGGACAAGTAGCGCAGCAGAACATCCATTTGCTTCTTCACTTGATTTGTGGTGGTTTCATCAAAGTGAATGGTGTAGTATGCCTCTCCAACATCAGCAACCATTTTCTTTAAGAAATATGGACCCAGTCCATCAGAAATTAAGTACTTTACCTTGGTAGGACTTAATGCCATACTGGATGCTATGGGTGAATCTGGAAACATGGCTGAGAAGAGTTCTTTTATCCCAGCAGTGGAAGCAAATGAGTAGTTGGAGAATGCAACTTTCATGGCCCACATAGCCTCTGCTTTGACCCTGCAGTCTCCACTATAGTCAGGGGAATAAAGGAAGAAGGACCAGCTGAACTAGATTCTGACAAATTAGGGGCTGACACAGATGGGCTACTAGTTTGTGGCTTAAAACTTAGCAGTGGTTGTGAGTCCACCTTCTTGGCAAATCCTTTCCAGGAAAATTTAGCCTGTGATGTGCTAAAGTGAAGCTTACTGGCACGTTTGTGATTCTCTCCTTTCGCGTGCTGTTTGATCTGATGCAGTCCACTGTTATCGCATGAAATTTGTTTCCTACATAAAATGCATGTTGCCTTATAAGGTGCACCATCAACTGCCCTACACTATAATCCAATGAGTACTCCACTGTCATCTATCTGCTCCAGCCACTTTGCCTGAAATGTTGTTTTGCTGTGTGCCATGGCAATCTAGAGGTGCAAACTAGTCAGTGCCTACAGTAAACATGCAGAAATCTGAAATGAGAACAAAACCATGAACCATCAAGAAGACTGCAGTACCCAAGCAGTCTCTGTGATGACCCAGGACTGCTAGGAAAATGTTAAGTGCAGAAGTGGACATTGAACAACTACCCTCTCACCTGTTCTTACAGTAAATTGACTTGGCTGCAAAAATTAACATTCCATGCACTCTAATACATGACAGAAAGGCTAACTTCAATGATTACACAGATCATCAGTCAGATGTTTAGTTTATCACAGGTGAGAAAGGAAGCTTCAATTTCCACATCTGCAGTGTGTGCTGCACCTCACATGGATATGGCAAAGAGGGTCTGCCAACAAGATATCTTTTTTTCACTTCTTTGTTGCCCAAAGAACAACAAGAAGAAAAGCAAAAGGATTTCCTTAGCTAATATTTCAGGCACCCCTCATGTACAATCATTTTCTGGCAGACCCTAAACATATACCAGAGCACACAGATCCCCTCAGATTTCTTCACTGGGGAAGTAAATCAACTTGTTAATTTTCAGCTTACTCACATGTAAATCTCACTTTGTGCAGCCTACTGCATGGTGTTCTTTGCCATCTGACATCTACATAGGTGCATGCTGAGTTTCAACCTGAAACGTTAGACTGTCTGGATATCCTGCCAAGCTCGTATTTCTGAAACACTGAAAGTCTTTAAGTCTAATTGTTAACAAAATTTACATAAATTCTTTTATAGAAATTGTTATATATTATGCAAGGTCTACTAAAAATAGTTTTAATGACTTTTAAGGTTCAACATTTTTACTAGCCCAACCAGATGACTGTAATTGAACACATAAATTAAGTTACATCATATGTTGGACATGGTCAGTGATGTCTGTCCTCAGTAGGGGAAATAAACTTCATCCCTATACACTTTTATTTTTTAAAGTCATCAAATTCAAAATATAGGTTTTTATAGGTTATATAGGCTATTTTGGAAAACATATATGCTCCCAACATGAAAAATAGGTTTTTATAGGTTTTATAGGTTTTATAGGTTTCACTGTGAGGCCTGAATTTAATTGTTGGTTGAAGCTGCCCAGCTTGCTTTATTGAGACAACCAGAACACACAAATCAGTGGTGATTTTGATTTTTGATTTCTTGTTACGAATCTAACATATTGCATATACTGTAAGGTAAGATTGTGTAACATGTGTGGTTTTTGTAAGCTTATTTATGTCACCAATCAAGATGTAACAACCGTTGCATACTGTACATATTGACATATATACCTGCTGACCTATTAAGGTGGTGACTGATAGGCATCGTGACTCAACATGCACATCTGCACACTAAAAAGAGATCTGACAAAGCTTCCTGCCTTGAGATTCCATGTGTACCCTACATGCATGGTGTCCACGGTTTGACTGACTGTACAGTTGACAAAATTTGCCACCATCAAATAATAGGCTTCAAACTCAATATGTTACACATTAAATCAACACAAGTACACACCAATATGAGATCAGTGCATGTTTCCATCCTTTCTCGAGATACTAAGTTTACACAGTTTTCACCATTTGCCCAACACCTGTGAACTTCAGTTATTGATACTGAATGGCCTTAATTTGAGCTCTACCGAAAACAATAGCTGATCACATTATTGTACTCAATGAGGTTTACAGTACACTTATCAGATCCAACCTTCCTTTCTTGAGATATCTTGTTTACAAGGTGAAGTAGACATCACAAACATACACACACACATACACCCACACACACAGAGTATCATCAAAGTAACAGACTACTGTTTAATTATGTATATCCCCTTGAATAGTAATTTATACATTTTAACTAACAGTCAATCAATCAATCAATAAATATTCTTTTTCATTTGCTTCATCTCCCATTTTCACAAGGTTTAACAAAAATAATAATTATGTTACAAGATATGTAAAAAAAAATAGTCAATGGCTTTAAGTTCAGAAGCAATTTTTAGAAATTAGAACCACAGAAACAAAGAATTCATCTTAGATAAGGAGTCTTGAATACAGGCACAGTAATAAAACAAGCAAAGATACTCTACCAGTAGATTGTCCTTGAAAATATCATGATACAAATGTATAATAAGATGCTGAAGGCCTTGATATGACATGAAAACCCTACATAAAGTATATTAGCAGTCCAGGGAATCTTCAAGCAACCTAATCTCACTAAAATGTTTACCCTTCTTCAATACATATGTTTCCATCTTTAGAACAAAAATAAGTTCATGTTTAAATGCATTGTAACATGGAACGTTCTCTTTCATTCTACAAGTGTAGGTATGTTTTGCACGAAAAACTGTATAACTAAACCACTCCATGCTTTTATCAAGAGCGTAACCAAAGCAAACATTTTCATACTCTATGGTAACCTTTGAGTTAAAAATTTCTGAATGGACTTTATCGCAGATACAGTATCTCCCACTTTGTTCCTGTCCCCAAAAAGGTGGTCAGTGGTAAATTTGCATGACTCACCACAAAAAGTGCAGCTAGAACTGTCAACCACAATTCGTCTATGAAGGAAGTAGTTTGTTGCAATGATAATATGAATAAACTTGTGGTGAGAATTTCTTAGTAGCTTACAGTAGTATCCCTGATCATGTAACACCAGTTAAAAATTCCATTCCAATCTAATTCCCTGCCTTCAAACACATTGTCCCAATTGAGACATACATACGTACTGAATTTAGAGTCTATCTATTGCTTTCCCATAATCTTCCAGAACAGATATTTGATAACTGAGTGTTTTTTATCTAAAGAATTGACTACAGCAGTGTTCTTTGTGCAACCCAGCTTAGTGAAACCACAAATGTCTTCCAGCAATATTCAGAGACAGTGAGAAGCTTTACAAGATGGCAGAGAGACTGCACAAAGACAGTTGAGAAAGCGTACACAGTAGATAATTACTCTGCCTACAAGTTACAATATGCTTCTCCATTGCAACTGTGCATGAGGAAGGGAGTAGAAAGGGGTACATGGTATTATGTTTTCGCTCACATACGAGAAGAAGAGAAATGACATCGTTTGTATCTTACATCTAGATTTATTGAAACGGTAACAACGATATAGTTTCACTGAGTATGAAAATGGCTGATCTACCAAGTGATGTGTGTGCCCATTTTTCGAGTACACAAATCTGCCGATTCATAACATTATCATAACATCCCCCTCCTTTTGAAAGTGCCTGATAAGGAAACGAAAATGAGAAATAAAGTAATGAAAACTATTGTGGAAAGATTGACTACATGTTGCATGCAAGTAAACTAAAGCTTGTGCTTCTTGACTCGTTTCTAGACAAGATAAAATTTTAAACTACGTAACTGTACCTTCCTTTTTCTGTCATCTAGAATGGTTGTGAAGGTAATCATAAAACACAAAAACAAATCATCAAGATCACAGGTAGAACTATCATGAAAACAAATCATTTCAAAATGCAATCTTGGTATCGAACAGGGGGTTTGTGTTCTCTAACTGGATGAACATACAGGGTAGGATTACCGGTGGTCTGAGATAAGGTGGGTTTCCCACCTGAACTTTCTGGAAGGGTTTCGGGGTTGAGGTGGCGTGTGGAGAGTTCCCCTGTGGAGGGATCCTTGGAGGGTGGTTTGGGTGAGGGTCTCATATGAATGCGGCCACGCTGATATCGTGCACCATCTGAGGTTTGCAGGGTTTATTTCCTATCTGACTGGGTGCTTAAGACTTTTGCCTGCTTCCAGGTTGAAGCAGGAGTTTTTTGAAACCAACATTCTGTTTCAGGTTCAATGGGGGCTGGTTCCTGCTAATGGGTAGCATAGGCAGCAGTATGTGTTTGCTTAGTTTCCACAATACTTTCTTCCCCTTAAGTGGGAAAGTGAGAAACAGGTACAGTACTGTAAGTGAGATTTAACCTTTTTCTTAAACATGAGTGTGTATGGGGATGGAATTTCTCAAGATATGGGTGTGTCCCTTAAGAAAGAATGTCTCTGAGTGAAGCATTTTTGTCTTCACTATCAGTCTTTTTTAACATGTTCTTAATAGTTTGAATGTTCCTTTCTGCCCGTCCGTTGGCTTGTTGGTGGTGTGGGGCACTCGTCTCATGGATTATTTCGTGTTTCTCGCAAAACTCATCCACCACCTTGCTGGTAAGCTGAGGGCCATTGTCTGAGATTAGTTTGGTAGGTCAACCGAAATCTGTGAAGATGGAGTCCAGCTTGTCAACAACTGTTTCACTCCGTGTGTTAGGCAAATAATCTGCCCAAGCAAATCCTGTGGAGTAGTCAACTGCTAAAAGATATTCACTTCCATATTCGAACAGGTCGATTCCGACAATTTCCATCGCTCTTGTCGAAGGTATGGGTTTTACGGGGAGTTTTGCTTCACTTCTTTGGTGTGTTTGGCATGGGACTCATGCCTGGAGCATGCGTTCAATGTCTGCATTGAGACCTGGCCAGCTGCACACTGATTGTCTGGCTCTTAGTCTAGTCTTTTCAATGCCTTGGTGTTGCTGGTGTAGTATGTTGAGGATTTTGGGTCTCATGGCTGTGGGTATTATGATTCTAAACCCTTTTAGAATTAGTCCATTGTGTACTGCTAGCTCATTGTGGTGTGGCCAATAGGCATGCAATATTTCACTGCACTGATTCTGTTCTGGAGGCCAACCCTTAATGAGGTTTTTAGGGCTTGTAATATGGCATCACTTGCGGTGGCTGCCTTAATCCTGTCCATTACAAATGGTTTCATGTTCGATATTTCATGAACATGGACGTCAACGTTAGGGATTTGGGTTGCTTTGCTGTTCATGGCTTATGCAACCCGATAGACAGTTAGCGATTGGCACATTCTGACCCTGTACGTACTTAATGGTATACTTGTACCCTTGTAACTGAAGCATAAGTCTCTGAAGTCGCCTTGGCATTTTGCTAATTGTCTTTCTTTGCAATGTCCTCAAGGGGTTTGTGGTCAGAACAAATTGTGAAGTTTCGACCGAACATGTAGTACTTGAAGTGTTTTGTAGCCCATACAGCAGCTAATGTCTCTCGTTCAATGTTGCTGTAGTTTGCTTCGGCTCTAGTTAGTGCTTTGGATGCGAAATGTACGGGTTTTCCATCCTGCATCCTGCTCCTAATCCTTTCATTGACGCCTCACATTGTATCTCAATCTCTTTGCTAGCATCGAAGTAAGCGAGTGTTGGCGCTCTTGTGATCACGTTTTGATTTTGTCCAGGGCTGCTTCGTGACTTTGCGTCCATTCGAAAACAGTGTCTTTCTGTAGAAGCTTTCTGAGGGGCTCAGTGAGGGGACTCAACTTTCCAAATTTTGATAAGTACTGGACAAGCCCCAGAAGTGACTGTAGCTCTTGCTTTCAGCTGGCGCTTTCAGGTTTTTGATCGCTGACACCTTTGCTGGGTCTGGCGCTACTCCTTCTTTGCTCAGGATGTGTCCAAATAATTTTACTTTCGCTTGACTTTCGTTTGACATTGTGCTGTCTACATGCTTCAAACACATTTTGGATAGCTTTATCATGCTGCTTTTGAGTTTCTGCTGCGATGAGACTGTCATCCTTGATGAAAAAAACATTTCTTATGTTGCCGAATATGCCATCTAAGTCTAGCTGGAAAATATCTTGCGCTGAGATGAGACAAACGATAGTCTCGTGAAACAAAAGCGGCCGTAGATGGTACTGAACATGGTAAGTGTCTGGGATGTTTTGTCCAACGGAATATTCCAATATCCGCTACGTAAATCGAGCATTGAAAAGTATTTCGCATTCCTTAGCTCTGGTAAGATATCGTCAAGTGTTTTGGCATAATAGTGGGGCCTTTTGATATATTTGTTCCGTTCGCGAGGGTCGAGGCACATCCTAAGTGACCCATCTAATTTTGTAACCAGGACAATGTCATTGACCCACTCTGTTGGCTCGCGCACTTCTCGAATTATACCTAAGTCGAGTAAGCGGTTTAGCTCCTGGCGCAGTGGCTGCATGTTTTAGGGTGTCAGGGGTTCCCCGTGCTGGCTTGATTACAGGCTCTGAGTCACTAGTTAGCTCTATGTGGTACTCATTTGCAATTTTACCGATTCCTGTGAAGATATCCTCGTTTTCCTTAATAACTTGCGATTTTGCGTTAGAGCTGCAGAGATTAGTCTCTTCGATGTCATACATGGCGCAACAATCTTGACGCTCGTTGCAAGGAAACTGGACAATGCCTAGTTGTGTACATAGGTTAAGGCCAAACAAATTGTTTCCAGCCTCGGTAACAAAGAATTCAAGGTTGCATACCATAGTGTGTCCGTGCTGAATGCTCATCGCGATTGCGCTACCAAGGATTTTGATCGCGCTACTACCGTATCCAGTGAGGCGCACTGATGACGGTTTGAGATTGTGTTGTGGCCCGAAGATTGTCCTATATGTGCTGTGATTCAATATGTTGGCTCTTGCTCCTGTGTTGACTTTTGCTTTAAGACGGAGACACTTGTGCTGGGGGGTACTCACTTTAGCAACTACAAATTTGACCCCTTTAGCATTGCACAATGCGCGTCTGGTTTCGACCGCGTCGATATCAAAGCCATAGTTCTCAGGATTGTCTGAATTCTCCTCTGCCTCTGTGTGAACTCTCATGCGTTTGTTTTGACCCCCTTTTGTCCTTGGGTTAAGACCTGCACACCTTTGCCCAGTGATTATGCTTGTTGCAGTTCCTGCATACTTGGCCGAATGCCGGGCATTGCTTGGGTTTGTGGAGCAATCCACAGTTGGGGCATTCCCTGTTTGACTTTGCATTGTGATTGTTATTTTGCCTGTTGTTCTGCTTGTCGCCCGATCGCTTAGGTTTATGGCTCTTGTAGCTCACAGAATCTGTATCAAAAGCTGTACTATGTGGCAAATTGCTCATTGATTTCAATTGCTGACTGGTCACTTCACTAATACGTAGACCCTCTAGCGTTTTGTGTAGTGTCGCGTAAGCTTCCTTAAGGCGAAAGATACGTGCTTTTGCGGCGGAATCTGTACAGCCGATAACTAATTTATCCCGGATCATTTCATCTTCCATGTTCACAAATTTACACTGTTCTGCAAGTTGTTTTAAGTGCACAAAATATTGATCAACCGATTCACCTTGTTTCTGCATTGACAGGAAAAATTTGTGCCTGTTGTATAGCACATTTCTTGGCGGCTTAAAATGTTCATTAAGCTTTGTGATGATTGAGTCATGGTCTATGCTTTCAGCTTCAGTCAACGGTATTGACTTGAGCCTTTTCCTGCACTCTAAACCCATTATGGTTTTCAGAATAGCAATCTGAATAGTTTGATCTTTCTCATCTAGGCCTACAGCAATTCGATAGTCTAGCCATGTCACTTCGAATGACAGCAAGTTTTGCTCAGTATTCCCTGTGCACACCATCGGCGACGGTGCCGGAATAGCATACGCCATGCTTGAGTACTGAGATGTATGTGTAATACTAATACTCACGTACTGAGGCTAGTTACACAGTCTGCCACTGTATGTTCAGTGTTCTGTATGTTACCGTTGTCCTCATGCGTTCCTCCTGGCTCACTTGTTGTGAAGACCTTCGCTGTGCGCTGTAGTACGGTCGACTAAGGCTTACGTTGCAGGTTGCAGCTTTACGACGGATTATAGTTCAGTTTAGTTTAAAAAAAGGACCAGGAGGGACAATTAAGTCCCCATCAAGGACCCTGAAGAAAAGGTGACAAAAATCAAACCCGGTCACAGATCCTAAAGTACTTGTCCAGTGCATTCTTGAACCCATTTACACTTCTTGCCATCACTACATCCTCAGGCAACCCATTCCACTCATTCACTACCCTCTGAGAAAAGAAGTAACAACGAATATTGATCCTACTTTGAACCTTCTGGAGTTCAAGACAATGACCTCTAGTAATTTTACTATTAGCAAACTTGAAAAAAATCAGAAAATGATAAATTATCAAATCCATGAACAATCTTATAGACTTGTATCAAATCCCCACGTAATCTTCTCAGCGCAAGTGAAGTGAGATTTAAAAGACGTAACCTGCTGTTATAGGGGACACCCTTGAAGGCCCTATAATCAATCAAGTACAGTAACTCCTTATCTTTAGAAAAATATGGGTTCCAGGCTTGAACAGCATACTCTAAATGGGGTCTAACCAACTGCTTATAGAGTCTAACAACAATATTTTGCTTAAGGAAACTAAAATTTCTCTTAATCATACCTAAAATCCTATTTACTTTTTTAGCTGCTTCAACACAATGTTTACAGTAGCTGCAGGCTGTAAAGAAGAATCTATGTGTACACCTAAGTCCTTTTCAACAGAAACCTCTTGCAATGACTGTCCATTTAAAGTGTACCAATACCTAGGATTGTTATTGCCAATATGCATTATCTTCCATTTATCAATATTGAACAGCATTTGCCACTCCTGAGACCAAGTGAAAACCCTGTCTAAATCCTTCTGAAAACTTTTTGAATCACCCTCAGAGGAGACCTCAGAATACAGTTTGGTGTCATCAGCAAACTTCTTGGCTCTACACACAATATCAGCATCAATGTCACTAATGAAAGCAATAAACAGGAGAGGACCCAACACAGACGCCTGGGGGACCCCACTAGTAACCTCCTTCCAAGAAGAAGCACAACCATTTAAAACCACCCTCTGTTTCCTATTACATAACCAATTCTGAATCCAGGTCAGTAAATTACCACAGATACCCATACTCTTTAATTTAAGCAAAAGACGCTGGTGGGGAACCTTATCAAAAGCTTTCTGAAAATCCAGAAAAACAACATCAACATACTTCTGCTTATCCAGTGAACTAGTAACATCTTCCATGAACTCCAAAATATTGGTGAGGCCAACCTTTTTTCACAAAAGCCATGTTGAGACATTCTGATTAAAGAATAACTATACTGAAGAAACTAACCATAGACCTTTTAACAATGGATTCCATGACCTTACAAACAACACTAGTGAGACTGACAGGCCTGTAATTACAGGGCTGTGACTTATCTCCCTTCTTAAAAATTGGGGTGATGTTAGCACACCTCCAGTTCTCAAAAACATAACCTTCAACCATAAAATTTATTAAAGACCAGTGACAATGGAACACAGAAATGACGAGCAAATGACCTCAACAAAATTGGATAGATTGCATCCGGGCCAGGGGCTTTACGAATATTGAGAAAAAGCACCTCTTTTAGAACTATCTCACGTACTAGAAAATAAGACAGAGTCCAAATTTGGGAAAACACTTTTTCCAATGGCACTAGGCATGCAGATTTGACAAATCTTCATGTGTAAAGACTGACACAAAATAATTGTTAAACAGTTTTGCAAGATCTTCACTGCCAGTAACTACATTGTCTGCATTAGGATCCCTAAGAGAAACAACACTTTCCTTAAAGGCTGTAATGCATTACCGCAGACAGTTTCAATTCTCCCAACCACCTACCTCTAGTCCCTCCCTCAGCCCATCTTACATTCCTCCACATGTGTAATCAAAACAATGGATCCCTGTGTACGGTGTGTAATACGAGCTGCTCTGCATCTTTCGAATTTGCTGGCAATCTAATACTGCATTCCCACGGAACCGGGCTTGCCCCGACCTTGGATTCCCTGTTCAGCCTGGTGTTTTAAATCTGTGTCCTAACGAGTTGTAGACCACCTAGAAGCAGGGCAAAAGCTTCCTGCGCGAACTGTATACTATACATCTCTGCAGTGTTTACGTTGACCAATTGATGATGATGAAGCTACAGATTAACCAATGATGCACAAAGGGGCTGTGTCTTCAGTGTGCAAATGTAGCATGCACT